>CM062514.1:62748103-63348103 GCA_031439585.1 Pterocarpus macrocarpus | reverse complement strand
TCTGATGTAGGTATACCTTAAATCGATTCATCAAAAGGAAAAGAAATGGTATCTGGATAGTTGATGCTCTAGACACATGACTGGAAATAAATCCTGGTTCAGAAGGCTCAGACCCAAGGATGGTGGAATAGTCAAATTTGCCGATGGAATCAAATCCAACGTTGTTGGTATAGGTAATGTTGGTAACAAAGTAGAGTAGGGATTTAAGCAAAGTAAAGTAATATAATAGAGCCGTAGAAACCCAAATCTCAGCCAATTAATCCATGAAAGTGTCCAGGTGCCAAATGACAAGGGATGCCCCTAAACTTGCTCATAATTATAAAAATGTCATTAGTTATAGAAAACAAAAAATACAGTAGAAATTTCGACAGGAAATCGACAGAAAATACTAAAGGCCTTATAGAAGGCTAAACACTACCTAAATGACCTTGAAAAATTCTAGAAAAATTACAAATGCATTTCAAATATATCTTTAAAAATAAATACTAATTTTTAGCAAATTTGAGCAATATTTACATAATTATACAAAAATAGTCTCACCAGGGTGCAAAACAGGCCCTGAAAACCATAAAAGACCGTTCTAACTTGCAGAACGGCAAATAATCAGTAGAGTTCCAGGCCTAGGCTTGTTAGGCCATGAATTTGGGCCTCTAAATGAGCCATGGCAGTGGTTGAAGTGGGCCTTGCCATTTTTGAAATAATTTTGGGTCTAATTACACCAAAAAGACCAAAATTACCTCATAAAATCTAAATAAATTAAAAAATATATTATTGAAACCTTAACCCTAAACCATGGATGCCCTAGCTAGCCTTTCTAATCCCTTAGTTCTATTCTAACTAAATAGGAATGGAACTTGGTTGAATTCTAACCAAGGAGTCAACATTAAGTTACTTTCACATTAAGTATCTTTTACCAAATTGAGCCATTTTGACTATAATCTATGACTAAGCAACTTTGTCCCACAAATATGATAAAGGAGATGCAGCAAGCACATGGGTAGCTGCAACAAAACTTTTATTTTTATTTTATATAATTAATTATGATAATTAATTTAAAAGTAAACTAAATTAAGGTAAAAATGCACTAAAAATACTAAAAAGTGAAGAAAAAATTCTGTAAATTTAAAGATATCATATTACACATATTTAAAGTGGTTTAGATGATAGATTAAAGAAATTTAATTGTTTGCTACTTATTTTGTCAATTAAAGATGAAATTGCCTAATCTAGTTTTGAGTAAAATTGCTAATTATGGGCTAAACCACCTTAATCTTTTCTTAGTCCTTAATCCTTAATCAATACATAAGTATTATGGTGTCTATAAATTAGTTTTAATTGGTTGTTAAACTAATTTATCATTAGTGACACAATTAACTAATTAAACTACCAAATTAGGACAAAACTAACCATATGATAACTCTAACTAATTATGCCTTTTTTCTATAAATAAGACCTTACCCTAGACACCCTCACACTTTAGAACACTCTCCATTAACCCTAAACACAATCCTTTGGCCATGAACCACTCCACCTACATCCATTTTCATTTTCTCTCAAAAACTCTGTTGAAATACCATCAAAACTCTATCAAACTCTCACCTATCTTCATCACCTTTTAGCACAACCAATCCTCATCCTCAAAGCTTATTTTCCAGCTCTCAAATAGTAGTAAGAAGCTCAAGCAACTTGTTGGTCCAGCCTTGTCTTCATCGAGTTTCCAGAGCTTATATCAAGTAGGGTTTTTCTTTTCACCTTCTAGGCTTCATACATGTGTTTCATGCAGTTCTTTGTGATATTTGGAGATTTGAGTCTCTATTTTCAGAATTTGAACTTATTCTTTAAGGCTCTTGTAACACTCTAACAGTCTCACACTATGATTAAGTCATATTATGGAATTACTAGTTGTTACTTTTAGTCGCGGAATTAACATTACCATTGGAAAATACTTTTTATATGAAAATAGGGGTAATTTTTTTTTTGACAATAACAACTAAACTATTTTGAAAGTCGAAAGCCATGAGCACATCGTGAACGTGTATTGCAAACGTCACTATCTCATACATCAATGCAAGTAACGTAAATAGAAACAATAAGAATAATAATAACTTAGAAAATCATAACATTCATTCCATAGCCATTTCATAGTCAATATAAGGATAATAATACTAGACATCATCCACAAAGATAATAATGGGTCCGATACCTACTATTGACCCTACAAAGGAGACCTAACAAATACATTCGAAAAGAAAAATACATAGGAAATAACTTCCACCCATACATGCCAAAAGAAAATGATAACCCTAGCTACAACCAAAAGGGGCTATCCTCATGCTCAGCTTCACATGCAAACACCTCATCACTTTTCTAGCGGGAGGAAATCGTTCCCGTATCCACTGGGAGCAACATCAACACGTCCTCCTCCTTGGGCATGTCCATGCCCACGAGGCACAGCATGGGTACAGATAAACCCACGACTGCGAACTGGGGGTAGAACTGGGCCAACAGATGAAGCAGAAGAATCGGAGGATAGGCGAATCACCGAAGGCTGAGACGGCTCCGAATGGTAGGATCCCACGAAATAAGTCGGGTATGATGACTCAGAAGGATCCGTCTCTATAGAAGTAGTCAGCGTCATCCAAGTGTTAGAGTTGGAGTCCTCATTCGTCGGGTACCTTGGAGGATGAAAAGGTGGGTGGACATCATCCATGGTAATGTCCTCAAACGGCTCTTGAGGGTGAAAAAATGGACTCAACATAGGTGCACGGAATTGGCAGCTATGGAACATGTAGACCCGCATCATTGCCTGAGCAGTCAGCACAGATGCATTCAGCACCGGGTCGAAGTACTAATGCATCACTGGGAACTCAATGAAAATCACCACCGTTCCCGACGCCGGCATCCTTTGAAGATGACACGAAAATGTAGGAGTGAGAAATACTAAATTTCTCAATAGGATCGCGACTAGACAAACACTACGTCATCGTCATCTTCCCAACCACTTCGGGTTTAATTATAAAAATAGTGGATAAATATAAGTTCAATTTTAATAATTTTGAAAACTTAAACCCCGAAGAGTTTTACTTTTAAACTTAACATCATAGCTACATCATCATAACTAAACATACATACTAAAGCATGGTATAAACATTCATAATGCAAATGGACAATATAAGTACATGCACAGACATGCATCATCATAGACTTAACCATGGTTATACTTTGACTTTACTTTCATTTTTAGCACGTGCTTAACATTCTTTACTTTCCTTTGAAATAGACTACTTTTGGACATGAGCTCATTCTATAACTGTCGTCACGCAGTACTAAACCAAATCAAACATAGCGATATTGGTTACCCCTAAGTTGGAGGGTCCTTCATGTCACCCTTGCCTCCCTCATAGAGGTTCCTTGAGTCTTTGTGGATCACCGTCTCGTACTTCCCTTATCGAAGTGATTGAAGGGTCATGTTCCATTAATTCTTTTCTTATCATTATATTTTACATGCATATTTCTTCTTTGACTAGACATATGCAATGATATGACTAAGTCTATAATTTTGACGGAAATCCGGCAGCATAATGGCTAGACTGGAGCTTCCCCAAAATGCCAATCATCAACTTTCAACTAACAGTCCATCATATTTATATCATATCATCACACTCATCATTCAATCATAAGACAAATCTCAATCAAACTTGTCATTCATCATGCCGAATGGCATCATACATTCATACCCTAAAGGGGTTTATAGTTGTGTTATTCTTTGTGAAGAATCTTATGAATCATCACATGATTTCTCATGGTTACCCATGAGAGAATTACATAGTTAAGATATATGTATATGGTCTTATAGTTACTTAGTTCTCATAGGAAATTATTCTTGACCTGAGTTCATGTCTTATGGAACACTTGTTCAAATTAATTAAGTTAAGTGATTGTTTCCTTTCCTTGAGATAGTGCACTTAGTGATTCCTAGGTTCATAGTATGCTCAGAGGCTCTAATCATACTTCTGTTCCCAAGGAGTTTGAGATCCCTCTAATCCTTGGGTCATGAGAATGTATAACCACATCATGAACCGAATAACACTA
This sequence comes from Pterocarpus macrocarpus, assembly GCA_031439585.1. Classification (NCBI taxonomy): domain Eukaryota; kingdom Viridiplantae; phylum Streptophyta; class Magnoliopsida; order Fabales; family Fabaceae; genus Pterocarpus; species Pterocarpus macrocarpus. Next base: position 63,344,011 of record CM062514.1, on the reverse strand, counting down.
TGTTCACTAAACACCAAGGGTGGTTTTTAATTTAACCAAGTTACAAAATTTCAAGCTTTTATCACTATCATAACAAGATCTTACCTTAAGTATTATAAAAGTTATCATTCTTTATAAAGTAGTAATAAAGTTTTATTCTTTATGAAAGTAAGTGCCTTTAAATTAAGCTCTTATCTTAAAGATTTGATCTTCATAAAATAATGATACAAGTTACTAGCCTTTTAACTAAAAAGTCTTGTTCTTTATGTAAGTTGACTCTTTTAATTATTCTAAGACCTTCAAGGTCTCATCTTTACGATTTAAAGTTGTCTCTAAATTAAAAGGTTCCTACTTTATCAACTAGTGATTTGAGATATTAGCTTTAAAGTTATAAAGTCTTGTTCTTTATAAAAGTTAGCAACTTTATGACTCAAAAATGCTATTTTTGCTTAAACCTTGGAACTTTACTAATATATTTATCTCAAGATTTCCCCTTTACAAGATTTAGTGTGCAAGCTTACAACTTTATGACTTAAAGTCACTTTCTTAATTAAAGTTGAAAACTTTATGAAAGGATTTACATCCAAGAATCAATCTTTATAACATAAAGTGACAAGACATCATTTTTCTAACTCAAAAAGGCTTATTATTCCAAAAAGTTTAGACTTTTAGATATATTCTTGTCTTCAAAACAAAACAAAACAAAACTTTATGAAAGCACAAAGGTTGCACCATTTTTAAGGAATCAAGAAGCAAACTTTTTAAAGCTTTAAGCTTTTAGGATGTTCATAGTCTTATCGAATCATGAAAAACATGTAAAGATGAAACTTTTCTAATCATAAACTTATCATAAGAAAAAGAGCAACTTTAAGCAAGATACCATCAAGAACATCAAGAACATTTAAGAATAAGAATATGAACATACTTTTCCAAAAGTAGAAACATTAAGAACACTTGAAGAAGAACAAGATCATATTTTTCCAAAAGTAGAAACATCAAGAACACTTGAAGAAAAACAAGAACATATTTTTCCAAAAGTAGAAACATCAAGAACACTTTAAGAAGAATATGAACATATTTCATCAAAAATAGAAACATCAAGAACACTTGAAGAAGAACATGAACATATTTTTCCAAAAAGGGAAACTTTTTCTCATGAAAAGCATGAAAGATTTTCTCAATTTTTCACTTAAAGATCTTGGTCATAAAAAGAACCAAGCTTCAAGTTTTCTTGAGTAAAGAAAATAAAAAGATGAAAATCACTACCTTTCTTGAAGATGGCGCAAAAATAAGAGAAGAAGAAGAAGATGATGATGGCTCCTCTTGATGATGATGGTGGCGCTTTCGCTTGGTGGAAATAGAAGCTCTTGAGATCTTATGAAAATAGAGGCTATAGTGTTTAGATCTTGTCTCCAAAGACCCAAAGATGAGGTCCTTGAAGGGCTAAGTGAGAGGCTTTGGTGGTGGTGGTGGAGAAAGGAAGAAGAAGAAGATGAAGAGTGTTTAGAGAGAAGTTGGAGGGTTTGATTTCAAGAGAAAGAATGAGATAAGTGCAAATGAAAATGGATGAGGGTGGGAGAGGGAGAAAGTGGCGTCCAACATAAAGGGAAGGAGGGAGATATTTTCTTAATTTTGTATTAATTAAGGTTTAAGGGGACAAATTGGATGATAGGGGAACAAAGCATGTACAATCTCTTACAAAAAGCAACCTTGTCTTATGCTTTATGCTTTAACATCACTTTTTACTTTATTGTCTAGTTGACTAAATTTGAATTTAATCATGTGATTAAGTGCTCTTGTAACTTAATTAAGATGATTAAGCAAGGATTAGTGATTAACACACAAGAATATGATTAACAAAAATTAATCTTGCAATTAAGCTTAATTATCCTTAATTAAACTTGATTAAACTAATTAAGGGTAATTAGTGCTTAATTAGGCTATAAAGGCTCTAACTTGCTTAATTAGAGATTATCTAATCTCGATTAAGCATTCTCTTGACTTTTCTCGTCCGAGTTAACTCATAAACTCTTCGTTAATCCCTTAATGAAGCCTTAATCTCATATTTTCTCATTAAGTGCCTAATTACCCAGGGTTACTGAGATAATTTAGTATGATAAGAAATTCAGGATGTTATAGCTTTAATAGTTTGTGATTGGTTAGGCCCATGATGGTTTCTTGTATGGATTTGTGGTGTTAATCATGTTTATATGTGTTGTGATTTGTAAGAACATGTCTTCTTACTTTTTGATGAATTAAATCTTCATGTTTGTGCTCTTATAACTCATAGTTGATGCTTGCTTCAAGGTCACATAGTGCTTTGTCAATCCTCAAATCACCAATGGTGCATGGAATAGTAAAGCTCCCAGGGTCCTTCAATTTTGGTGGTAGTTTCCTCTGAATGATTGCCAAACACTCTTCAGTGAGTGATTGTAACATCCCCACTTTCGTAAACAGAACGTAATGGAAACTTTGAATTATTTCCCTTAGGCAGTGTGAGAATTTCTAAGGCAACACTATGCCATGATGATCCTCACACTTGGAATTATAGGATAGTCTAAAATTGCCATTGAGAATATGGCACTGCCATATGTTTAAAATTAGGAAATGATAAAAGTGCCCTTGCAAACTTTTGTTAATCGCAGTGATACCCTGAATTTTTAGAAATTATGTTTTGACCCCAAAGAATTATTTACACAACAACCCTTGAACTTTTTATAAAATGACCTTTGTGTCCACCCTATAACATTTCATAAAATGACCTTTATGTCCCCACATCTATAAGATTAGCAGAATGGGGTTTTAAATGGAGCAGAATCACGCGATGAAAGCGTAGGAGTTTAAATCTCTGCCGATTGGGCCATGGAGGCAGTCGGATGTGAAATGACGTGGGGTGCCCCTGGACTTGCTTAAAATTACAAAAATGCCATTAGTTATAGAAAACAGAAAACAAAAAGGCTCCAAATTTGCGAAAATATCTAATTTACGCCGTTAATCTGTTTATTCGGTTTCAATAGTTATGTAAGGGCAACTAGGAGTTAATTAAATATTAATTAGGAGTTAAATAGATGTTAATTAGAGGGATGAGGCTTAGGAACAATTAGGATAGAGATATAGAAATCCTCTCAAAGTCATTTAGTAAAGTTTTGCCGATTTGAAGAAAATTGGAGAATATTCGATGTTTTAAACTGCCAGAACCGAATCAGTAGAATTTCACTAGTTTGAGTGGATGAAAATTGAGCCACTTCTACGCTAATGGATGGCGCCAATTGGCCGCCAAATGAGTGAAGAGTGTAACTTCCGAAAAAAATTCTATCGTTATTAACTGAGTTTTCGGTTTTCATCGGATAATTAGGATTAATTAGGATTCGATTAAGCATTCACTTAAAGCCAATTGAGTGTGGTTTAGAATGATTAGGTATAATGGAATTAGATTAGAGCCATAGGAAACTTCATAGGATTTTTCTAAAACTGTTTTACTGACTTAAAGGAAATCGGTAAGATTATGGTGTTTTAAACTGTCGGAATCGGATCAGTAGAAATTATGCCATGAGTGCCCTAGGATCAATGGCTAAGATTTGGCCAAATAACCCACCCAAGTGGCGCCTAAGGCAGCCCTTGATGGTGGAAGCCAAACCAAAATGGATAGCATGAAGAGATCCACCAATCCCATGCATTTAGCTTCCAAATATCTCACCTTTTCTTTCCTTCTTCTTATCATTTTTGAGCTCCCCACTGCCAGCCTCATTTCCCCACTCCTCTTCATCTTCTTCCACTTCCTCTCATCCCCAAACTCAAGCCCCAACCATCAACTTCACTCGAAGATCAAGTTCCATCAAGATTTCACACCACCAAGGTAGGAATTCCAACTTCTTTTTTGGTTTTCTTTGAATTGGGCTGATTGGAACTCCACTTTCTTCCCACTTTCTTGTATGATTCTGATGTTATCTTAAGTGATGATGATGAATTAAGGCTGGTTTACGGTGTATATGTGAGTTTGAATTGAAAGTTGGATGGATTGATTTGAGGAAAACATGAAATCAAGAAGAATTCAAGAAGCTGCTAGGGTTTTTCCCTCAATAGTCCGTATGGCGGAGTGTATGGATCTACCTACAGCCATTTAAATTTGATCAAACCATTTTTATATGAAACAAGACATCCAGGGCTTTCCATACATATAAAATATAAGGCCATTGGATTAGTATAGAATTATTTATGAATTTTTGAAGTTAGACCTCGAAATTTGGGTTCTGACCCGGGCAGCATGGGTTGAGAAGGGTGTAACTCACCCTACACAACTCCAAATTGAGTGAAACTAAAGTTTTTTGAAAGCTAACATATGAGAGAACATTTCATAAAAGTTTCAGAATTTGATTCGTTGTCATTTGTTCCCAGCACATCAATGAATTTGGCTTAGGTTTAAACTGGCCTAGAATAGGCCAGCCCAGTAGGATAATGTTTCGGGACTCATAACTCAAAATATACTTATGCAAATGACATGAAACCTAATTCATTCGAAATCTTGTTGTGTTAGATTTAATTTGATATAAAATTCGTAAGATTTCACTTATTTTCCTATTTTTAGTGAATTTTATGTTATAAGAACCCAAGTCTGGCTAATAACAGGGCATGCTGAGGTAAAATATTTATATCTTGAGTTATACAAATCCAAATAAGATGGGACCAAAAGGGTTAGAAACTAGACACATAAGGCTACAACATATTCAAAAATTAGGTTTAAATGAGCTAAATTGAAATAAGGGTGGAGTATACAATAACCGGGCAGGATAAAGAGGAATGAACTAAAAGCCCTATTGATGCTTGAGTTGAAACTAAGGAATGAATCTATGAATACATATACATATTTGCTAGTCCACATTGAATTGCAAGTTTGTACATTTGTACTGGTTTCCTGGCACTATTCATGGATAAGCGGATTCGATCCATTATGCTGCCGAAATTCTGGTAGAAATATGTGAATTATGTGACTGTTATGAACATTTATATGTTATGCTCATTAGATTCATATCTGCAAGAATGATTTAAGTATAATCTGAAGTATATGAATGAATGCATGTAGCATATGCATGTATAATCATGTCCAAAGAAGAATAAGATTTATGAGAACTTGCAAGAAAGACTTACCAAGCTACCACATGAGGCATGGCATAGACCCAGCTAGTGTGGGACAGAGCGGTACTGTCTAAGACTTGGGCCAGCCCTCGACCAGATTTAAGGGGAATAGACCGGTGTGAGGGTCCGGGAAAGTAAACCCGTCACTCATGTATAGGTATGAGCTTGGACCTGAAAAGCAGACTATCACCCAGGGGTGAGAGAGGCCATTCACCTCTGGGGGACCAAGTATAGAAGAGTAAGGTTAAATTGCAAGTTAAAGAGAAAGATGAATTAAGTCAAGTGCACTTGCATACAATCAAATACAAGCATCTATATGTGCATTTCTAATTATCTCATTATATCATGATGCTATTATGACTCTTACTGAAGCATATTGTACTATCTGTATTTCTATGTCTGTCATATGATATGGCAAGTGGTTGTTAAAATATAACTCGCTTCGAGAAAAGTGTTTTCAACTTAAAATTGAGCCACTGTTTGTTTATATGTGCTCACGTTTTTATAAGAAACCGAAGCGGCTGGAATATTTATGATGACATTGTAAGACTGGTTTGAGTTACCTATTGAGAACCTTAGGTTCCCACTGCCTACTTGTATGTTTTTCCTTTCCATAAACATTCCAGCACCCAAGTTGGAAACCAAGTGCGAGGCAGAGTACAAGGCCATACATGGAGCAAGAATCGAGCGTAAGCCAGATCAAGAGACCATTGAAGCTAGTTGACGACTAGTCAGAAGTAGATGCTGTGTATTATATCAGTCACAATTTCTTTTAAAGTGTAATTATTTTATATTTTTCCATGTATCAGAGACTATTAGTTGGTAATAAAGTAAGTAGTTAAAGGGCCATGTATTATATTTTCCATATTTTAAAGTTTTCTTAGCACAGTGACAACCACTTAATATAACTCCATGACTCGAGCATGGCTTATATAATAGAAGGTGTTACATTTATTGGTATCAGAGCAGTTCGTCCTATATTGGCCTGTGGATGGACTGATTATGCTTCTAATGCATAGTCTGAGAATCTAGATAAACCATGCGTTAGGTCCTCGCGTGAAGAGGACATAGAAATATTATGCATGGCAGCCTTGTTGTGAGTGTTGTGGACTACCTGTTGCACTTGACTGAGTATTGAGCCTGATCACCTCAATATAACATTTTGTGTAAACAGAAGCCTAAAACACCCAGCAGGCTTATTAGGAGCCTTCTATACATAATTACTAGGGATAAGACTCCTAGAAAGTAGTGATGGCATGAAGGGATAGACAATTGAGCAAGTTGAGAAGTGCAGAGAATTGGGGATTTAATCAAAGGAATTGTGCCAGGCGGTTTGCTATGGACATAGTTAACCTAGTTATATCGAAAAGGATTGTTTGCAAAATATTGCCGGGTAGCCAAAGATTTTCCATCATCAAGGGCAGGATCTTAGTTGGAGACAAGCTGAGTAAGAATCTACTTCACCTTGATGGGGCTTGTTTCAATCTAGATTGAATCTAGGGGATTCTTCTACCTGGTTTTGTAACTTTAATACACGACAGGAGTAAGGTGATTACTCGCTGATGAGGTTATCTTATGTGGCATGGATAGTACCCTTATTTTCTTCATAGATGAGATTACCCCGAAGGCACCTGGCCAGCAAATTCAGTCAATGGTTTTTATTTTGGATTATGGCAATATCACATTATAAAGACCTGATTCTTCATTAAGAAATTTGTAGAGTGGACGAATGAAGCAGAGATCAGTGAAAGAAGCTAAGGTCAAAAGCTTCGGTTTACGGGAGAACTTTTTAAGTCCCTGTCCAGAGAATGGAGTGGTTTCTCCCTCAAGGGTATAGGGAACTAACCTTGTAGCGATTGCAAATTGGGAGAGTACTAAGTGGAATCTTGGCTTTGAAAGGAAAACAGTTGAGCAAACTGTAAAGAGACCCTTCTAACTGTACATTGAATCAAGATAGAGATATGGATATACACGGTATGGAAAGCTGATGAAGTTATAAGTGTAACAAGAGAGGGAGGCAGTATATCTTCTACTAACCTGAAGTAGGAACACTTTCAGACTAGAGGTGGCATACGAACCAAGTGTAACTTTTCCTACCTTTCAGGGATAAAGGAAGTGTTAGAAAATCTAGTCATGTTCAAATTCTATCAACCTCAGCCACCACAGGAACTGGATGATAGGATCATCTTCAACATATTATTAGTAGAGGAATGAGGCTATTCAGAGAAGAAAGGCAAGATCGAACAATCGCCTTTAGGTACCATTACTTATGCTATGGGCGGAGTAACTCGATAAGGAATGTATTTAGATTTAAGCAAGAGTCATAAAGACTTAAAGCATGCAACTCATCCCAATAGACTGAGGAAGCAACAGCAAGGTAGGTTTTCGCAAATGGAAACAGGCAAATTTCCGCAGAAATAATAGAACATAGTAGGAACGAGGTAGGAAAAGGGGAAGTTTAGATTTCTGACTAGCCCATTAAAAAGAGGAAAGTTACCTAGTATAAGATTATGGTGCAAATAAGATTGTATACAAAATACCAAACAGGGTTGCCTTGGCTCCGATCATAAGTATAACAGACCCAATCCACCCTAAGTAAGATTGGATGATGCACCAATATAAGATCAAAAAGGATTTGGGAGAGTGCGCCATAAAGGGGCAAGGCTACAATGTCGGAATTAGAGGCAATCAGAAGAGTCTCCATACCTTGGGCTAGATTAAATGTGATCATCACTAACGCACTAGGTTCCATTAGAGTTCCGTAGTTAAGCATGCTTGGATGAGAGTAATATTAAGATGGGTGACTTTTTGGGAAGTCATCATATTGTAACTTCAACAGGATAATAAGACCATCATTTCCATCTCTCACAACAAATAAATTACATCCCAGGGGCAAGATATCACAAAGAATAACTAGAAGGCTTAGCAGTTAGAGTAATATGGGAGGTGGGCATCAACACAATAGTCAAGGAATCTCCATACTAACCAATTGAAGAAAGTCGAAAAGTGGTAGGAACTTCTGCTGTCCCACAACCCTTTCCTTATGTGAAGCTGATCATATTTTTGAGAGAACAAGTATCGCAACAATCATTGAGAAGTTCAACAAGAACGGCATGAGATCCAAGTAGTAAACAATGAGAAATGGAATAAAGTCCGCAAGAAAAGAAGAGATTTCGAAGCAAGGACTATAGTTATAGTTTAGAAGGAAGCTCTAGACTTACACCTAAAATCTAATGAAAGGGGATTCATCACTGATCAGAGAAGATCAGGTAGGTGAGAGTTTGGATATAGCTTAATCAACTTCCCAAAAAACTTTGACGAATCCACTCTGACCACTATTTGTCGAAGTTGATTGCTGCTGTAACTGATAGTTTTCGTAATGGCAGAACTTCTTCAATTGGTATTTAGGGCCCAAGGCACAAGTATTTGAAAATTTTTTAGAAAACATTATGCACAAGTAGTCAGACACATCACAAGGAGGATGAGGAATTTACTCAATGAACCTGGTGATGGATCAGAATGTCAGCAAAACAAAGTATATTTTGGCACTCGTATAATCCACAACAACTCTCTGTATAGATATTGGAAAGGCATCTTATAAGACAATACGGAAAGGAAACTCTGCAGCTCTGATAAAAGGATCTGACTTTTGTCTTCGGTTTTCACATTAAATTGCCTGTATCTTAATAACTAGGAATCAAGAAGGATATTAGACTAATAGAAAGAGTTATGAGCCTTAGGACTTAATCTGTATAATGGAAGTGACCTGAAATTTTCCTACATAAATTAGGCACGAGGCAAACTTTACCAAGAAGAAGGAGTTTTAAGATAAGGCTCCTAGATATAATTTTGAGAAAAGGCCTAAAACCTATGTTTCTAAGAACCGTATTGGAGGCGAATTTAAAATTGAACAAAGGGTAGCTGAGCGAATAAGAATCTTGGGAAAGAATATAAGGACCTCCTTGACATAGGCATTGTCATTACTACATATTGACGTCAATTACTACGATAATTGCTAATATTTGCAATTGCAAATCTTCATGAGTTGAATATCTGGGGTCTAAGGTACAAGTGGCGGAAGATTTAGCAACTACCACAAAGCAGGAGTAGCGAAATATAGAGCAAGGGAGATCAGTAATAGTCTCTAATAAACAGAACAATGATTCAGAGTGTCATAAAGACAAGGCAAGCTTGGACATCAACATAACCTTATGGATACTTTGTACAAATTAAGACACTACCTCATAGCTACCGGCAAGTAATCTCAAGACAAGATGCAAACTCGAAAAGAGGAGTGTCCTTATAAGTTAAAAGGACTTTTCATTGACCCTTCTTAATCCTAAATTTTGAGGACAAAATTCTTTTCAAGGTGGGTAGAATGTAATATCCCCACTTTCATAAATAGAACGTAATGGAAACTTTGAATTATTTCCCTTAGGCAGTGTGAGAATTTCTCAGGCAGCACTATGCCATGACGATCCTCACACTTGGAATTACAGGGTAGTGTAAAATTGCCGTTGAGAATATGGCACTGCCATATGTTTAAAATTAGGAAATAACAAAAGTGCCCCTGCAAACTTTTGTTAATTATAGTGATACCCTGAATTTTTAGAAATTATGTTTTGACCCCAAAGAATTATTTCCACAACAACCCTTGAACTTTTTATAAAATGACCTTTGTGTCCACCCTATAACTTTTCATAAAATAACCCTTATGTCCTCACATCTATAAGATTAGCAGAATGGGGTTTTAAATGGAACAAAATCACGTGGTGAAAGCGTAGAAGTTTAAATCTCTGCCGATTGGGCCATGGAGGCAGTCGGGTGTGAAATGACATGGGGTGCCCCTGGACTTTCTCAAAATTATGGAAATGCCATTAGTTATAGAAAACAGAAAACAAAAAGGCTCCAAATTTGTGAAAATGTCTAATTTATGCCGTTAATCTGTTTATTCGGTTTCAATAGTTATGTAAGGGCAACTAGGAGTTAATTAAATATTAATTAGGAGTTAAATAGATGTTAATTAGAGGGATGAGGCTTAGGAACAATTAGGATAGAGATATAGAAATCCTCTCAAAGTCATTTAGTAAAGTTTTGCCGATTTGAAGAAAATCGGCAAAGATTCGGTGCTTTAAACTGCCAGAACCAAATCAGTAGAATTTCACTAGTTTGAGTGGATGAAAATTGAGCCACTTCTACGCTAATGGATGGCGCCAATTGGTCGCCAAATGAGTGAAGAGTGTAACGTCCGAAAAAAATTCTATCGTTATTAACCGAGTTTTCAGTTTTCATCGGATAATTGGGATTAATTAGGATTCGATTAAGCATTCACTTAAAGCCAATTGAGTGTGGTTTAGAATGATTAGGTATAATGGAATTAGATTAGAGCCATAGAAAACTTCATAGAATTTTTCTAAAACCGTTTTACCGATTTAAAGGAAATCGGTAAGATTACGGTGTTTTAAACTGTCCGAACTGGATCAGTAGAAATTATGCCATGAGTGCCCTAGGATCAATGGCTAAGATTTGGCCAAATAACCCACCCAAGTGGCGCCTAAGGCAGCCCTTGATGGTGGAAGCCAAATCAAAATGGATAGCATGAAGAGATCCACCAATCCCTTGCATTTAGCTTCCAAATATCTCACCTTTTCTTTCCTTCTTCTTATCATTTTCGAGCTCCCCACTACCAGCCTCATTTCCCCACTCTTCTCTATCTTCTTCCACTTCCTCTCATCCCCAAACTCAAGCCCCAACCATCAACTTCACTCGAAGATCAAGTTCCATCAAGATTTCACACCACCAAGGTAGGAATTCCAACTTCTTTTTTGGTTTTCTTTGAATTGGGCTGATTGGAACTCCACTTTCTTCCCACTTTCTTGTATGATTCTGATGTTATCTTGAGTGATGATGATGAATTAAGGCTGGTTTAAGATGTATATGTGAGTTTGAATTGAAAGTTGGATAGATTGATTTGAAGAAAACATGAAATCAAGAAGAATTCAAGAAGCTGCTAGGGTTTTCCCCTCGATGGTCTGTACGGCAGAGTGTACGGCTCCACCTACAGCCATTTAAATTTCATCAAACCATTTTTATATGAAACAAGACATCCAGGGCTTTCAATACATATAAAATATAAGGCCATTGTATTAGTATAGAATTATTTATGAGTTTTTGAAGTTAGACCTAGAAATCTAGGTTCTTACCCGGGCAGCATGGGTTGAGAAGGGTGTAACTCACCCTACACAACTCCAAATTGAGTGAAACTAAAGTTTTTTGAAAGCTAACATATGAGAGAACATTCCATAAAAATTTCAGAATTTGCTTCACTGTCATTTGTTCCCAGCACATCAATGAATTTGGCTTAGGTTTAAACTGGCCTAGAATAGGGCAGCCTAGTAGGATAATGTTTCGGGACTCATAACTCAAAATATACTTACGCAAATGACATGAAACCTAATTCATTCGAAATCTTGTTGTGTTAGCTTTAATTTGATATAAAATTCGTAAGATTTCACTTAGTATCCTATTTTTAGTGAATTTTATTTTATAAGAACCCAAGTCTGGCTAATAATAGGGCATGCTGAGGTAAAACATTTATATCTTGAGTTATACAATTCCAAATGAGATGGGACCAAAAGGGTTAGAAACTAGACACATAGGCTACAACATATCCCAAAATTAGGTTTAAATGAGCTAAATTGAAATAAGGGTGGAGTATACAATAATCGGGCAGGATAAGGAGTAATGAACTAAAAGCCCTATTGATGCTTGAGTTGAAACTAAGGAATGAATCTATGAATACATATACATATTTGCTGGTCCACATTGAATTGCAAGTTTGTACATTTGTACTGGTTTCCTGGCACTATTCATGGAGAAGCGGACTCGATCCGTTATGCTACCAAAATTCCGGCAGAAATATGTAAATTATGTGACTGTTATGCTCATTAGATTCATATTTGCAAGAATGATTTTAGTATAATATGAAGTATATGAATGAATGCATGTAGCATATGCATGTATAATCATGTCCAAAGAAGAATAAGATTTATGAGAACTTGCAAGAAAGACGTATTAAGCTACCACGTGAGGCATGGCATAGACCTAGCTAGCGTGGGATAGAGCGGTACTGTCTAAGACTAGGGCCAGCCCTCGACCAGATTTAAGGGAAATAGACCGGTAAGAGGGTCGGGGAAAGTAAACCCGTTACTCATGTATAGGTATGAGCTTAGACCTGAAAAGCAGGCTATCACCCAGGGGTGAGAGAGGCTATTCACCTCCGGGGGACCAAGTACAGAAGAGCAAGGTTAAATTGCAAGTTAAAGAGAGCGATGAATTAAGTCAAGTGCACTTGCATACAATCAAATACAAGTATCTATATGTGCATTTCTAATTATCTCATTATATCATGATGCTATTATGACTCTTACTGAAGCATATTGTACTATCTGTATTTCTATGTCTGTCATATGATATGGCAAGTGGTTGTTAAAATATAACCCGCTTCGAGAAAAGTGTTTTCAACTTAAAATTGAGCCACTGTTTGTTTATTTGTGCTCACGTTTTTATAAGAAATCGAAGCGGCTGGAATGTTTATGATGACATTGTAAGACTGGTTTGAGTTAGCTACTGAGAACCTTAGGTTCTCACTGCCTGCTTGTATGTTTTTCCTTCCCATAAACATTCCAGCACCCAAGTTGGAAACTAAGTGCGAGGCAGAGTATAGGGCGATTCATGGAGCAAGAATCGACGTAAGCCAGATCAAGAGACCATTGAAGCTAGTTAACGACTAGTCAGAGGTAGACGTTGTGTATTATATCAGTTACAATTTCTTTTAAAGTGTAATTATTTTACATTTTTCCATGTATCAGAGACTATTAGTCGGTAATAAAGTAAGCAGTTAAAGGGCCATGTATTATATTTTTCATATTTTAAAGTTTTCTTAGCATAGTGATAACCTCTTAATATAACTCCATGACTAGAGCATGGCTTATATAATAGAGGGTGTTACAGTGATACAGTCTCATCAACATCCAATTTCCTTTTCTTAGGAAGTAGCTCCTTCATGAACTTGGCATATTTTGTCATTCGCTCCAATGCCTCAGCAAATGGAATGTTGATATGGAGCTTCTTAAGTACATTAAGAACCTTAAGAAATTACTGCCTTTTTGGTTCCTTCTTTTGTTGCTTCACCCTCTGAGGATAAGGAATCGGAGATTCATAAGCAGGGGGTGCCATATATCTTTTCTCCTCAGGTGGTGCCATATTGAAATCTTTAGCAGGCCTTTCTTCTACCCTTGCTCCTTCGTTTTCAGATTCAGCCAATTCTTTACCATTTCTCAATATGATTGCATTCACATGCTCTCTTGGGTTCTCAATGGTATTGCTACATAAGGAACCTAGTGGCTTCTCAGTTAAATGCTTGGAAATTTTCCCTATTTGATGCTCTAGGTTTTTTATTGTGGCATCATGAGCTCTAAATTAAGCATCTATTCTTTCTATAAAAGCTTCAGTCTTCTCCACATAAAACATCTAGCTCCTCATGAATTGTTGAAACATGTCTTCCAGGTTGGGCTTCTTCTCTTGTGGAGCATGATTGAACTGTTGCCCAGGAACATAGGTGTTGGAGTGGAAGTTGCGCCTTTGAGCATTCATATAATTAACTTGCTCATCAGAAGAATGAGCTGTAGTGCACTCTCTATTCACATGGTTCCCATGACAGAAATCACACTGCAAGACCAGTGCTGGTGAAGTGGTGCTGAGCAATTCCAATTGCTTCTGAATAGCTATAGTTTAGACTGATAAGGCTTGCATTTGTGCCAAGAGGGCAGTGGTAGTGTCTACTTCTAGAACTCCCCTTTTTTGAGTTCTCTCATTAGGCCTCTGATAGTTGTTACTAGCATTCACTTCAAAAAGCTCCAAAGATTGCTCTGGTGTCTTGTTATTCAGAGAGCCACTAGTTGTTGCATCAACCATAATCTGAGTAGACATCAGGAGACCATTGTAGAATGTCTGGATTTGCATCCAGAGTGAGATACCGTGATATGGACACTTAGCCAATAAATCCTTGTACCTCTCTTAGGACTCATCGAAGGACTCTCCATCCACTTGGGTAAAGGAAGTGATGTCATTCCTCATCTTGGCAGACTTGGTAGGAGGAAAGTACTTCTCTAAGAATTTCCTGGCCACCATATCCCAAGTAGTGAGTGTTGGATGGGATAGCACGAGAAAAGGGAATCGTGCTTTTAAGAGATTTTATTATCTGAAAAACTTTCATAAAAAATAATCTATCTCAAGTCTTAACTTGGATTGCAGAAGCGATTGTGTTAGTTTATGAAACAGTTTAGTTATATATAAAATAGAAATAAACTTTGTTTCAAATATAGTTTAAATGGAGTTGAATGTATGTGATAAATTCAAATAACAAGATCAAAGATAGAGAAAATCACACCAAAGATTTTTATACTAGTTCAGCTAAACCACTTGCCTATTTCCAATCCCCAACTTTTTGTTGAGATTTTATACTTCAAGTATTCTTTGTCCAATCTTCTTACAAGTGAGTAGTTTTTTTCTAGCCTCTCTAAGCTTTATAAATGAACAGTATTTTTCTAGCCTCTCCAAACTTCTTACTGACCTCTACTAGGTCCAGGTACAATTGATCTGAATGATATGTTTTGTTTGAACACTCACACTAACTTTCTCAACAGAGATTTGTACAATGAAGTATGATGTGTGAGACTTCTCTAAATTCTCAAAGAGAGAATATTATCAATTACAGACTAGAAAAGAATATTTTCTTATATCCTAAAGTTAAAATAAGTAAATTTCTAGTACTTTTGAAACTTAAGAAGGATGAAGAAAGGAAGCCCTTTTTACATAGAAAGTGTAATACCCCAGTATGAGTTACAGTGATCTGTCGATATCGGGTCCTGAAAAAAAAAAATTAAGTCTGAACCCTATGCCTCCTTGGAGGGCTATAGGATTGAGATATTTTCTTAAGATTAAAAGTCCCGGTAATAGTTCCCTGGCCATCAATGAGTTGAAGAGGGATTTTTAATGAATTTTAGGGAATAGGTAAATCCTTCGATTTCAACCCTCAAGTTTAGAAAAATGCAAGTTTTTGAAGAATTGTACTAAAACCCAAAAGTTGGATTTTGAATCTTAGGGATTTTGAATTTTTGGATATTTTTATTGAATCTAAATAGGGGATATTTCCTTATTCACATTTATGTTTTGAAGTTATTAACTTACAATTAAGAAATGTAAATAAGTGTATGATACCCATGTCTCCGATCTATTAGTCTATTCTGAGTTTTTCTAATGCTGCATTTTTCCCTATGGTAATCGATTACAAGGGGATTGTAATCGATTACCAATGGCAGATGATATGCGAAGATTAAGTTTTCTTCACATGTAATCAATTACGTAATCGATTACATATGGTCGAATGGGTTCTTATGTTCTTGATGTTTTGTGTTAATCGATTACAAAGTCTTGTAATCGATTACAACTTCTAGATTCTAGGTAATCGATTACAAGGATATGTAATCAATTACCAGACACCTATATAACGTTCTGGGATGCTCTCTCTCTCATTTCTTCGACATTTTCTCTCTCCTCTCCCTCGAAAACCTCTCTTTCTCTCTCTAAACTCACCCAAACTCCATCCTAATCCTTCCCCATCAACTTCTTTCACTTAAACCACTTATAAACACCGATTAAACATTTCAAATCTACCGAAAAATCATCATCAATCTGTCTCACTCTCTCTCTCTCTTTCGCTCTCTCTCTCTCTCTACCTCCACCATGGATGAGCTTGGAGCTTGGAGGAGGAAAAACTCAAAAATCCACTACCAAAGGTAAATCCTAACATCCTTCCTCCTTCCTTTTCTAAGAAATTCGAACCTACGCTTGGATTGAAGTTGTTCTTGAACCCTAAGTTAGATAATTTGGGATTTTGGGAGTTTGAGTATGATTAGGATAAATCCTTCATGTTAGAAGCTAATATACAATTATATGATTGTGATTATAGTGGTAGATGACTCCGACGACCGCTATATGAGCCCGGAGCTCCGTAAGATCGAATTCCACCTTTGGGATGATGAACTGTGAGTAGATAGCTTATCCCTATCTAGTTTCCAATGTATTTAGTATATATTTATATATGAGCAATTGATTTGGTAGCCTATATTCCAACTTGATCACATGAGACAATGACTGAATTTCCGAAAAGTATGGTAACTGTTTATTATATTGGTTTTCAATGAAGTTTTGGATTTTATTCTTGTTTGAAAAGAAAGAAAGTAAATTCTTGAGGATTTTATATGAAACTGGAATGAAAGGATTGGCTATACTTAAGGGTATATAGATTTGTATGAAATTTCTCCTCACATGAGTTATGCATAATTTTGTACGAATTTAAACGAAAATTTTTCTAGAGAACGTTATGGACTTATATTAATTTTTGAAGTATTAAGATGTTAAAGATTTCATTCTTTCTTTAATGATATAATTTTAGAATTCATGTAAAGTATGTTTCATGAGGAAAGACTTGGGAAGTCTAGACCGGGATCTGCCTGCTACTTGGCGATGAGCGTTAGCCCTGGTGCACCTTGGATTATGATATTCACAGCCACTCAAGGGAGTGGTGCGTGCCTGTTATTCATAGCCATACATATAGTGTGGTATGTACCTGATATTCACAGCCACTCTAATAGTGGTGCATGTAACACCCTAATAAATCCATACTACGCTTAAGTCGTATTACGGCATTTTATTAGTTGTTACTTATGCTCGTGGAAAACTAAACTTCATTTATAAGTTAAGTTACACAGGAAATACTGTAAATTTTTTTTTTTTTTGAAATACGTCGTCGCTTTGCAGCGTTTTGGAAAGCAAAGCCTTGAGCAAGAAGACAGATAGAGAAAGAGCATGTCGCATAAAATACATACCCCAATATCATAAAACATGAGAAAGGTAAATAAATAGTAATTTACAAATACATTACATTATATAACTAATCATTACATTCATATGGGTTCATAATATATATATATATATATATATACATACATATATATCAGCATTACATCGAAGGAGGCTCATGGTCATGCCATGATCCAAATAATAGATAGAAACTTAAATTGACGTTGTTCGTCACAAAAAGGAATGTATGAAGATGCAGAGCTACTGCAACTACAAGTCCAAATCAGCATCGTCTGACATCCCACGTCATACGTCCGCTCACAGTGTAGGGGATCCATGCTCCACTCCACCAGATGTGCCATCGAATTCTGGTGATGATACGGAAAAGTAACTAGAATGAGAAATAAGATTTCTCAGTAGGACTCGAACCTGACACTAAAGTGTCATTGTCATCGTCCCAGCCACTTCGATTTTATAAATGAAAACAGTGAGCATGCATAAGGTCCAATTCTTAGATTTTCGAAAACATAGCCATCTGAA
The DNA here is from genome assembly GCA_031439585.1 of Pterocarpus macrocarpus. NCBI lineage: Eukaryota > Viridiplantae > Streptophyta > Magnoliopsida > Fabales > Fabaceae > Pterocarpus > Pterocarpus macrocarpus. Next base: position 63,326,434 of record CM062514.1, on the reverse strand, counting down.
GCGGATTCAATTTTCACATGTCCTCTGATCATTTATATCATAACAAGCACAAGAACAACTATAATTACATAAAACATGTATGGTCGTGCTATAAGCTTCTCTTAACTTTTTTCCTTCAAGGTTTTGGACCGAAGTCCCTTTTTTTTTTTCTTAACTTGACTTTATCTTAAGTCTTTTTCTTTTCACCTACTAAACATAAGTGGTAATGAGCTCATTTCGTGGCCGTTGCCGCCATAACTTTTTGATACTTATACTAGCTGGGTCATGCCATGCCTCATATAAGCCCTATCCCTTATACTCATACTAGCTGGATCGATGCCATGCCTTATGTGAGTCGTGGGTGATGGGAACTTCTTATTACGGGTCACCTCCTCTTTTGAAGGATCACACCCTTTGTTCAATGTCTTCTTATTAAGATTTATGAGGCAAAATTATTCTAATTCTTTTCCATATATAGGCGTTAGGTATCGCCATCCCCAAATATGATTCCTTTATCGTATATAATTAAGCATCATATCATCAACATATCATATTCATATCATCATCATTCATTATCATATCGTCATCATATCATTATCATCCTTATCATCATCATATCACTATCATAATCATCATCATCATATCACATCATCATCATCATCATGATCATTGTCCTATCATTGTCATCATATGGACACATAGAGGTATACATATCACACAAAGTCTTATGAGCTTAGCTTAGTAAATTTTGTGCAAGCTTTTAATTGAGGTTGCCTCTTGTGTAAATTCTTTTATTAGGGACAAGGCCAATTTCATCTATTATCCTTTTTGAAACTTTTAAGTTGAATTATGAAGGTTTTCCAATATCTTATTGTAAGGGTCTTAATATCTTTAAGCTTATTTCTCATTAACTTTTAAGACTTAACCATAACTAGTTTTACTTTTATAGTGGGGTAGTAACTTCAAAAATTCGCCATAATTTCATCTTTTATAATCTTGACTTGAATTTTGGTATGATTATAGTTCTCTGACTCTATTTTTAAACAAAATAAACTCCACTGAAAAATTCATTTTGTAACTTGAAATATGCATGTTTTATTCTGACTGCTCAGCTTTTAAGTTTATTCTTGGTATAGTGACTTTTAAACTTTTCTGGGAGTTCCTCACAAGGATTCTGACAAAACTATTTTATGGGGATGTTCCTCTATGTCTTAGCTTTCTAAAAAACTTGGTCCCACTCAAAAATGTTATGTATAGCTCAAGTTATGCATGTTTTAGTACAGACTACCCAAACAGAAACACATCTAGGAATAGCCCATTTTGAAAATTCATATCTCTCTCGTTTTATAGCCAAATTTCACGTATTTTATATGTACAAAAACCTCTATGGGTATATTTTCATTTAAAATTAGTTTTGTTCCATTTGGAGTTATATTGAAAGAGTTATTAGTCGCACCATATAGACTGCTAGAATTTTCTAGCTTCAACGGTTTTGGTTTCAATGAGTTTTCTTGTAAAAGCATTAAGTCTTTTCTTCAAGTGACCACTTTTCTCTTCCAAACCAATTTTATACTTTGAGATCTTGATGAAAAATCAATATTTTGAGTTCTACAAAGTTTGGTTCAAAATAAGAATAAATGCACAACAAGTCATTTTCCAAGAAAAGAGCAAAAATTACAGACAACTTCTTATAATGAAAGCATAGCCATAAGGCCTTTAGAGCAAGTTCTAAAACCACCTAGCTATGGAGAGCTTAGGAGTTCTAGAGCCTGAAAAACATAGAAGAAAGAGGGGTTAGAGTCACTACTAGAGAGAGCTTCTTGAAGAGTTTGGAGTGTGGAGAAAGTTGAAAAGAGCCTCCCTCCTTGAAAGCTTGGAAATGGAGCTTGTGTATAAGCCGCCTTGTTTCTCCAAAGACCAGAAATAGTGGTCCTTGAAGGGATTGTGAGGGTGGTGCTGGAAATGAGGTAGGAAGTAGTAAGGAGATTGGAAGAAGAACAAAAGGGGTTGGATGAACAAGAGGGTGGGGATGAGACTTGGAGAGGGGAGAGAGCTTTGTGTCTTGAGAGAGGAAATGAAAAATGAAATGAGAGGGAGAGAGATGGGCTAATTGGCGCAAAAAGGGGAGGGGGAAGAGTGATGTGATTTTGCTTCTTACAATAAGCAAGAGAGTGGGGAAAACCTTGGGGCAAAAGAGGGAGTTGTGTTTTCTTTGAGTCTTGGCACTTGGGTCAAGACCATTTAGTGTTTTTCAAGTGGTTAAAGCATGGCCACTCTTGGGATTGGCTTGGGTGAATATGATCACTCCAAGTGGCACAATCTTGATGGAGGGAAGTACATCTCTTGTCTTAACTTAAGAAATACTACTAACATAGACTCTTGATCTAAGGGTGCATAATGAAAAGGCAAATAGATGGTTGGATTTTGCTCTTGTCCTTGGCCGAAATTTGGTGCATCAATTAGGAGAAATTTTTAAATCTTCAAAGCTATTAGAATTTCCTAAGTTATTAATCAATTTGATTAATTAAAATGCTCTTTAACCGATTTCGGTTAATTACACTTTTAAGACGTTTTTCCTCTAAAAGAATTGCTCTTGTGAATTATGTAATTAGGGTGTAAGAATTAATCTATTTAAATTGGTAGGGTAGAACAATTGTCTTGTAATTAATTAATAAGATTGGATTAACTTAATTATATTTCTAAGTTACGAACTAATGAGATTCGAATAATTAGTTTTTAATTAAAACATTTAGTGTGTTATGATTCAATTATTGACTTGACTCAATTTACCAAGCTCTTGCTCATCGAGATTAGCCGATTAGTCCTTAGTTAATCATTAACCTCTCTAATTAGCCAAGATCACTGAGCTATTTAACTTAGACAAAAATTGGGGATGTTATAGTGTGTGCCTGCCTGTTTACGGGATTCACACGAAGGAAGGGCCACCTAAGTGTGATTCCTGCCTAATTATCCTGGAATAGATGGACTCTGTGTTTGGAAAAGGAAATTTGTATAATATTTGATTAAGATTTCTAATTTGGTTTTATTGTATATATTATTGTATTACCTTAAAATCTATAAGTTTGTACATTGTCTTATGTAGGTTAGGGACATTCTATCTCTCACTGAGTTTCATAAACTCACCCTGTTGTTTCCTTTTCTTTTTCAGTTTCAGGTGTTCAGGTAGAATATAATCCTTCGGTTCGTGTTAATGAATTCGGAATAATGTGGGTGAGCCTTTTTTATTCAAGGGCAATTCTATAATTATTTAAATTTGAGAATTCCTTAGATTGTTGTAGCTCCATAGTACTATAGGCAGGGTCCAGTCTTGTCCTGATTGTTGTTGTTGTTGTTATTGTATTTTATTTATATTTATCAAAATTGGTGGATTTCTTAAAGGATTGGAATTATGTGTTTGACTGAAAGTTGTTTAAAAGGATTCGATTTTCAAAAGAATTAAAGTTATGTATTTTGGACAAATAAATGTAATTTTGTATTTTACTTTTATACTGTGTGCTGTGGGGTGCATTCTGAGAATTCCTGGATCCCTAATGGATTGTGTCTTTGTGTTCCTTTGTGCAGGGCGAGGCTCTGTATTTAGGGAATAGTCCTAAATACAGAGGAGACTTTGCCCAAATTTTTAAGAAATAATGTGATCAAGGCTTGCTAGGGGACCCGTCCCCTATGCGCGGTCACAACCTGGGTTGGGTCGTGACAGAAAGTATTTAAACAATCTAACTATTCTTTCCTTGATTTCTAGCCTTATATAAACTTTGAAATATGACCGTTGAAGCTTGCAGGCCTTGATCCTTGTGTTCCTTTTGGTTTGCTGGTCTACTACTAGATAAAGAAGAAATAGCCTTCCTTTTTCTCGATTTTCAAAACTTACATAGAAGTAGAAAAGTAGCCATTTGTTAGTTTGCCAACTATTTAGACTTGTCAGCGCCTCTTCTGCATCTTATCAAATCAATGTTTTTACTTTTTGAATTTGTCTATTGAAGCATGTGGAGGAAGTTTTGAAGGTGTAATACTTCATTAGAAGCATGTCTCTGGAGATTTTTCCTTCTAGACTAAGTCATTTTTCTGGATGAACAGTGTTCGCTTTTGAGGCACCGTTTTACCTTTTGATGTTGTAGTTTTATCCTTCTGAACTTTCTTTCTTATTTCTTTCGTGATTATTTGAGGAGTATACAAAGCATATATTCCATATCAAGTATATTCAATTTAAAGTACCAATGTATACCCTAACTTTGATGATTCTCAAGCATATAATGCACATAATTAAAAAAGAAACATTTCTAGAAACAATTTGTTCATATATATACCAAGATTAGCTTAAACTCTTATTTGGTATTCATCAAAACCTTAATTCTCATTCTGGTTTACAACCACAAAACGGTTTCTAAAGGGTATTCGAGCTAACAATCTCCCCTTTTTTGATGATGGCAAATCAGTATTTAAGAAAAGTTCTTGTTAAAAGAAAAATGAGCACGAATTGTTGTTCAAAGAAAAACAACTTTCTGAAGAGTGATGACACTCATACTATCAGAAAGATTGAATTCCTTTGATTTTATTCTAAGTAAAAGTACATGGGATTCTTTTGCCATATAAAATTATCATTGAAGCATAATGATGTTTCAAATCATATCAAAGCAATAGTTCAGATAGTTCAAATTAGATTTAATTAATCAAAAAGATTATGTAGCAAGAAATTATATTCATACATATTCCATAATCTTTTAGCAAAATAATCTCAAAGTAGCTGAGCAACTTTCGTCTCAATCAATTTAGATATCAAAGCAACTATCAGAGCATTTAATAACATACATATCAAATCATATAAAGATCACATATAATATATTTGCAGTGAAAAGAAAAACAATTGATTAAGAGATATGAAAGCATAAGTGATAGAGAAATAAATATAGTTGAACATAAAATTGTAACTGAATTGTAAATTGATTGTAAAGTGTTCAAACGGAATAAAATAAAAAAATGTTTCCGGAATGAATAAATAATTGTTTCTTAGATGCAGAAAAGAAAAAATAAGTCTTAAAAACTAATGTATGCAAATTTTTTTTGTATGCTTGCTCCCCTTCATCGTATGCTCCCCCTCAACTAGACTTTTCTGAAATATCTTCTCCCCCTTTGACATCATCAAAAAAAAAAAATGAGAATGTGGGATCATGGAAGAACCATTACTAATTGCCTTTGTCTTTCTGAAAAGTCTTCAGAATCCGTACCATGAGTTGCTCAATCTTATCCAATCTGTTGTCGAGTCTTCCTTGATGAGCATGAAGTTTAGCTTGATTGGCCATGATAGTATGTTGATTGGCCAAGAGTAGATCCATCTAGACTTTAGTAGCATTTAGAAAAACTTCAGCAGATGAAGCGTCTCTAGTGGGCACTTTTTTAGTGTGTTGGCTATGACCAGCTGAGGATTGTTGAGGGTCAAAAATAGCAAGAGTAGCTGTTCTGTCATACACAGGTGTAGAGGTTAGGAGCAGCAATGTTTGGGCAATGACAGGAGTAGTAGGAAATTCTTGAGAAGCTGTGGCAGTAGTAGATTGGGGCATTGGAGTGCTTTGAGGTGCAATCTCATATTCAGCTATAGTAAGTCCATATTTTGGTTTTGTTACCAGAACAGGTGTCCTTTCTGGTGTAGGTTCAATCGGTTGAACCAATGGTTGTTCTTGATTCAAGGGAAATCAATGGTAGGCTTGAAAGTTGGATGACAGGCTGTGCTGATCTTCTTGAGACTCCTCTGAAGGCAAAACAACCTTCTCCTTTCAGAGGGTGGATTGACATCTTCAATGACAATGAAGTCTTGTTCTACCTCTAAAGAAGCAAATGAGCTTCTTGTACCTCTAGTTGAGCCACCAGCCATGCTTCTATTCTCAGCCTGTCCTGAGTTGCTTCACACAAAGCTCTTCTTGCAGGAGAGGGAGGAGATTCACCAAGAGGTTGCGCAGGGACTTTCTTCATGGGCTTCTTCCCTTTCCTTCTGATTTTAGGGTCCTCATCTTTATCTGAAGCTTCAACTTCAGGTTGCTTTGGTTGCTCATGAGGAGGTTGCTCCTTGATTATAATTTCTCTTTCTCTAGGTTTGGAGGATCTTGGTGCAGGTTTAGCAGGTGCAGCAGCATTCACAGGCTGTGCAGCAATGGCTGAGGTGTCATCTTTTGCACTAGAGGAGGAGGATTCTTTAGCAAGTTTCAGTAATCTCCTCTTACTAACTCTCCTCTCCTCAGAGATAGGTGAATGACTCCTCTCATGCCTTCTTTTTGTTCTAACTTCTTCATAAAGTTTTGACTTTTCTTTCTTTTTCTTCTTTTCTTCCTCTTCCTTCTTCCTTTTCTTCTTCTCTCCTTCAATGTCAGGGTCTAGAAATTTTAACCTCATGGTAGAGAATGTTTTCTTGGTAGTTGTAAGGCATTTCTCATCCTTCCTGTGACTATCTATAGGAAGTTGTGCTCTTGCAAAGATGCATGTAAAGAGCATCCCATAAGGCAAAGCAACACGACTTCTTCTTGAATCATCAACAGCAATGAGCATATAGTCTAGAATTAACCTTATCAGATTTATCCTTTTTCTAGTCATGAGACAGAACATGATGATATGGTCCCCTTTGGTCATGATGTCAGTGTTACCTATTCTGGGAAGCACCGTGTATTGGACAGAATAAACAGCCCTAACATTTGATAGAAGAGAAGCAGTGTGAATATTTCTTACTTACATTTCTCGTCTGCCAGTAAGAACTTGAGAGACTTATTTTTCAGAGACTCCTAGTTGTTCCCACCATCTTGTACCACCTCGACATAGAACACCTTCATTTTGAGTGTTGGTGATATGAGCAAGCTTAGAAGGAAGCACTTGAATCTCGAAGCTTCCAATGATGGTCTTGACAGATGTGTGGCAGCATGTGTCGCAGCCTGCTCCAAATTGCAATTTTAAAATACTTAATTACACTAAATTTTAAGTATAGTGCAACCAAGGTCATCTCACAAGGATGTTGTTGCTATCTAGTTAAGTAACAAGGGGGTATGTGCAAATATGCAGTCAATAAGCTATAAAAGAAAATTAGATAAAAATAAAAACACTAGTTCAAAGAGTTCCTTAGGCATAAGATGAATCAATCATTAATGCACAATATATCAAACACATAGAGTGTGACTTATTTGAGCTATTAGAGAGACCTCTACTAACAACCCCACATTTCTAACTAGAGAACTCTAGGAATTCAACCAACACATAATTGATTAGATAATTGAGACCTCAACTCTAATCAACCTATGTTGATTTCTAGCCCCAATTGTATTAGCCTAGGTTTGAACCCAAACCCAATTCCTAATTCTTTAACTAATCAAGTTCATACCAATTGACCAATTAGCAATCACCCAACTAATTCCTCATTCATAAACTCACATATCAATACCATTCAATGCAAATTTACAAATAAAAGAGGGCAAAGATTCAAGAAAACAAACATGATTGAAATTCAAGCATAGGGTTTCAAGATTACAACCATAATGCCATTGGAGTCTCCTTGAACTAGCTTGAAATCCTACTCCTCCATAGCAATGAAGGTTACAAAATAGAACCTAAAACAAATATCTTACAAAATGAAAGGAAAAGAAAAAGAAAAGAAGAGGAGAGGAGAAGAGAAGAAAGAAAAAATGAAAAATGTTGGCGATATCAGTCCTCTTCTCGCATCTCTCTTTTCTCTCTTCTTATCAGACCTCAAATGTCAAAATTTAAAAATACCCTTGAGCCCAAATTAATCCTCTGCCTCTTAGCTTTAAGTGGACACCCAATTTGCTTAATTTGGACTTAAAATGAGAGAGTTATGGCCCAATCTTTACAGCATGTTCAGGTTGTACGTGTATTCGCGTCAGTCTGTTTTAACAGCCAATAAATCCATGAAGATGTCATTATTTTGGAGAGTAATCTTCATATGAATTGAAGCTTTATGTCTTAGCTTTCAAATGGCACTAGTTTTGTCTCAATCCAATATCTACAACTCACGTTATGGCCCAATTAGTTCACACTACTCCGGTTCCAGTGTAACAGCCCTGTTCTGACTTCATGGCCCAATTCGACCCACTAGACATTTGAATTGGTTTTTGACTTCTTCATCAAAGTTGTAGATCTTTTTCTCAGATTTCCTACAATATAAAATTTGTAATTTTTAGATATCTACAACTCAAGATGCAGCCATAATAGAAAAATAATATAAATTTGTAATAATGCTAAAAAATACAATTAAGCCTAATTAGAGTCCAAACTTATAAAATGTGTTCAATATTATTCAATTAAGCACAAAAGAGGTTCAATAAACTAAATATGAGAGTTAATCAATGTGTCAAAATATTGCTTATCAAATTTCCCTACACTTAGCTTTTTGCATGTCCTCATGCAAAATCCAAAATATACTCAAGGGTGCCACAAATGAAATATAAGAATATAAAACAAACACAAAAGTCCTAAAAACAAAAAATGACCAAATACTATGAAAAACAAATTCCCAATGGATCCTCAAAAGTGTCAAGCGTATAGGCAAAAAGCACACCCAAGGCATCAAGAAATTCAACAATCAAGACACATCTCTACAAAGGTGCAAGCAAGGCAAAAATCACTCCAAAAAGTATGGATCAAGTATGGAGGATCTCACGAGATAATGTGTTTAGCACTCTTACTCTCAATTGTTTAAGGCTAAATTATACCACTAAAATCACCTCAAAAGGAAAAGCACTACCATAAGCTTGCTTATCATCTAATTCTCCACCACTCAAACACATGCACACACAAATCAAGAGGACTTTATTCAAGGTTGTAATGAGGCTAAGGTAAGGGTAAGAAAATAGTAAGGATATGCAAGGTAAAAACCAAAGAGAATAGAAGAACATTGGCAAAGACATGAGATCACAAATGTGAGGGCCCTCCTCAAATCTAAGAATGCAACAAACAACTCTTTTTCATCCCATTTCTTTACTTTCTTTTTTATCAAAATTGCCCCAATTTATTGACTTTTTCTTTTTCTATTTGCTTTTCTTTTTTACATTTTCTTCTTTTTTTTTTTTTAATCTTTTCATTTCTTTTCTTTTTATCTTTTCACCACTTTGCACCCCCACACTTAAAATCTTGTATGTCCTCATGCAAACCCCCACACTTATGTGAATGCACATTGCTAATAGTAACCAATGGTTTCCTAATCCCTAAGGCTAGGTAGAATCATGGTTTTTTGCTTTAGGCTTGTAATATGCTAAAAACAAAGAATAGGTGAAAAGGCTCAAAAGGGCTAAGCAAGGGTAAAAATACAAGGGTGACTATTTGGTTAAGTGGCTAATCACAAAATGAATGCCTCAATCATATTCATGTATGCATATGAATAGTGTAGCCTCAAAAAGAATCAAAGCAAGTTCTAGAGTGACGAATCCTATGAGAGATCAAAACATACAAGAAAGAAAAGAATGACATGTAACATAGCCATCCAAATATGGCTCAAAAGCTCACATGAGTCATGTCCAACATACTTAATCCAAGCAATTGAAAATCAAGCTACCAAGCATGCAAAACATAAAGAATGAGATGAAAAGTCAAGCATGTTGAAGCCTCAAGCCATGAATGTCTACTGCCTAAAGCTAACAACTAAAGAATCACCAGAAGGGAACATCCAACTAAACAACATAACTAGCATATGAAAACTAATACTAAACATATTTTATTCTAAAATTAAAATTCAAGACAAAAAATTAAAAATGCAAGACAAAAATTTAAAAAGATAAAAAGTGGTGAGAACTCCGTCATGGTGGCTTATGCTTGAACTGGTTTAAGAATCCCCACCAAGGTTTGCATCTTTTGCCTCCTCCAGGATCCCATAAGGTGATCCTGAATTCATTGCCATCCTTGCTATTGGTGTCTTGATAGATCAGTGTTGATGGCCTTAGCATCCCCCCAGGTAACACCTCTACAATGATGAAACAAGCAGCTTGGGGGCAAGATTTGTTTTTCATGTAGGCATAATCCAACCACCTTCGTGCACCCGGATGAAATAAGCCAGTTGTCATGTCACAAATGGTTTGGAGTTAGGCATCATTCTCCAAGTTGGCATATTCAAACTGCCCCAAGAAAGTTATAGGTGCATACTCTAAACCACTTGAGTATGTCTCAGTTGCAGGTACAAGGACAGTGGAAGGGAGAGGCCAGGTGGTTTCTTTAACTTGTTCCTCCAATAGCTCAACTCTTTGAATATCAGTGACAACTTCACCATTTTCTGGCATTGGAGGATCTCCCCTCAGACATGCCTTAATCTCTGCACATATAGGGCAGATATACTCACCTCACAGTCAGCACATGTGAATCCAGCAAAAGTGTTAACAGCATTTAGCTCAAGGAATTCTGCTGAGAAGTCACTCATGGGGTCTTCTAAAGAAGTGAAAATATCCATGCATGTAGACATATTCATTTTCTCAGCACCAACATGATCATGAGATATCTCCTCAACTAATATCTCCTGTGGTATCTTATCTAGTCGCCCAACTACATCTTGACTCTCGCCAATCCCCTCAACTAGCTCATGTGATTGCACATCTGGCATATTCCCCTCATGAGCTTGCAATTTGCTCAATGTAGAAGTTACCTGGCTCAATTGTGTTTACACGTCTTGAATGGTTTCATCAGTCCTCTGCTGCCATTAGAGATTACTCTCCATCAACTGGTTCACAAGATCTTCTAGAGAGGGCTCAAGTGAGGTGGCTAGTGGACCAGTCTAATGATATGCAGGTGGTAACTCAAGCTGTGGTTGCTCATATGACTCCTGGAGTAGATGCAGGTGCTATTCAATGAAGGGGAGTGAAGGTTGGAACTACTGCTGAAAATATGGGGGTTGCTGTGACGGAACACCTCCATATCCTTGATCAACTCCATCATACTAGTCAGACTGGTACATACTGGAACTTAGGTCATATCCCTGTTGTGGTTGCTGGATGTGATTCCTCATGGCATATTGCTCTATTAGGTACTTTATTTCATCCAGTTGTTGTTCCATTCTTTGATAAGAATCCTCAACAACTGCTCCAGTTCCTGTAACATTCCAACAACCATATGTCTGGGAACTAAAAGATGAGTTAGTGAACATGTTAGAAAAGTAGAAATGAGTAAACTAAATGGAAGAAGAAACTAAAAACTACTCTAAAATGGCTTAAAACAATAAGAAAATAATGCAAAAGATGTTTTGGGTTATATAAACAAGAAACAAAAAGGGAAGACATAAAAGAAAATATTAAAAAATGCAAGAAAAATCAAAATAAATAGAAAAAGTGGTCAAAACGATTGAATTTGGCAAAAATAGGGTGGGGCTCACTATAAAAAGTGAGTCTTGCTTAGAATGCTGAAAACCTTTGGACTAAAAAGTTTCAAGGTGATCTGAGCACAAATAGTACAGGACAGAACACAAAATTAGCCAAAAAACACCGAAAACGACCAAAACATGCAAAACTCAAACAAAAGCAAGTAAACACATATATTTACAAACTAAATAGCATCAACATCCCCGGCAATGGTGTCAAAATTTGGCAGCAAGTGTTGCAGCCTGCTCCAAATTATAATTTTAAAATACTTAATTACACTAAATTTTAAGTATAGTGCAACCAAGGTCGTCTCACAAGGATGTTGTTGCTATCTAGTTAAGTAACAAGGGGGTATGTGTAAACATGCAGTCAATAAGCTATAAAAGAAAATTAGATGAAAATAAAAACACTAGTTCAAAGAGTTTCTTAGGCATAAGATGAATCAATCATTAATGCACAATATATCAAACACATGGAGTACGACTAATTTGAGCTATTAGAGAGACCTCTACTAACAACCCCACAATTCTACCTAGAGAACTCTAGGAATTCAACCAACACATAATTGATTAGATAATTGAGATCTCAACTCTAATTAACCTATGTTGATTTCCAGCCCCAATTGTATTAGCCTAGGTTTGAACCCAAACCCAATTCCTAATTTTTTAACTAATCAAGTTCATGCCAATTGACCAATTAGCAATCACCCAACTAATTTCTCATTCATAAACTCACATATCAATACCATTCAATGCAAATTTACAAATAAAAGAGGGCAAAGAATCAAGAAAACAAACATAATTGAAATTCAAGCATAAGGTTTCAAGATTACAACCATAATGCCGTTGGAGTCTCCTTGAACTAGCTTGAAATCCTACTCCTCCATAGCAATGAAGGTTACAAAATAGAACCCAAAACAAATATCTTACAAAATGAAAGGAAAAGAAAAAGAAAAGAAGAGGAGAGGAGAAGAGAAGAAAGAAAAAATGAAAAATGTTGGAGATATCAGTCCTCTTTCTCGCGTCTCTCTTTTCTCTCTTCTTATCAGACCTCAAATGTCAAAATTTAAAAATACCCTTGAGGCCAAATTAATCCTCTGCCTCTTAGCTTTAAGTGGACACCCAATTTGCTTAATTTGGACTTAAAATGAGAGAGTTATGGCCCAATCTTTATAGTATGTTCAGGTTGTACGTGTATTCGCGTCAGTCTATTTTAACAGCCAATAAATCCATGAAGATGTCATTATTTTGGAGAGTGGTCTTCATATGAATTGAAGCTTTATGTCTTAGCTTTCAAATGGCACTAATTTTGCCTCAATCCAATATCTACAACTCACGTTATAGCCCAATTAGTGCACAGTACTCTGGTTCCAGTGTAACAGCCCTGTTCTGACTTCATGGCCCAATTCGACCCACTAGACATCTGAATTAGATTTTGACTTCTTCATCAAAGTTGTAGATCTTTCTCTCAGCTTTCCTACAATATAAAATTTGTAATTTTTAGATATCTACAACTCAAGATACAGCCATAATACAAAAATAGTATAAATTTGTAATAATAATGAAAAATACAATTAAGCCCAATTAGAGTCCAAATTTATAAAATGTGTTCAATATTATTCAATTAAGCGCAAAAGAGGTTCAATAAACTAAATATGAGGGTTAATCAATGTATCAAAATATTGTTTATCAATGTGCTATCTTCATCAATTGAGACAAAATTACTATAGATTGTAGCAACCACGCTAGTGTACACAACTTCTGAAATTCTCAGAAAGTCGTTCCAACCTTGGAACTCAAAAACTTCTGTGATCTAAGGAAGGGATAAGAAGTTTACTATCTCAAAACTTCTTCCAAATGCAATGGGCCGGATAAAGAAGTGCTTGTGAAATCTTGTTTACATTTCATCGTCATCAAACATATAGGGAACACTATAATCTCCCTTTTTCGTCATGATGAATGAAATGGTAGAGGGTTGAAGGTTGATAAGCAATATTTTGATATATTGATTAACCCTCATATTTAGTTTGTTGAACACATTTTGTGCTTAATTGAATAATATTGGACACATTTTATAAGTTTGGACTCTAATTGGGCTTAATTGTATTTTTCAGCATTATTACAAATTTATACTATTTTTGTATTATGGCTGTATCTTGAGTTGTAGATATCTAAAAATTACAAATTTTATATTGTAGGAAAGCTGAGAGAAATATCTACAACATTGATGAAGAAGTCAACAACAAATTCGGATGGCTAGTGGGTCGAATTGGGCCACGAAGTCAGAATAGGGCTGTTACACTGGAACCAGAGTAGTGTGCACTAATTGGGCCATAACGTGAGTTGTAAATATTGAATTGAGGCAAAAATAGTGCTATTTGAAAGCTAAGACATAAAGCTTCAATTCATATGAAGACCACTCTACAAAATAATGATATCTTCATGGATTTATTGGCTGTTAAAATGGACTGATGCAAATACATGTACAACCTGAATATGCTATAAAAATTGGGCCATAACTCTCTCATTTTAAGTCCAAATTAAGCAAATTGGGTGTCCACTTAAAGCTAAGAGGCAGAGGATTAAGTTGGGCTCAAGAGTATTTTTGAATTTTGACATTTGAGATCTGATAAGAAGAGAGAAAAGAGAGACGCGAAAAAGGACTCATATCTCCAACATTTTTCATTTTTTCTTTCTTCTCTTCTTATCTCCTCTTCTTGTCTTTTTCGTCTCCTTTCATTTTGTAAGATACTTGTTTTTGGGTTCTATTTTGTAACCTTCATTGCTATGGAGGAGTAGGATTTCAAGCTAGCTCAAGGAGACTCCAAGGACATTATGGTTGTAATCTTGAAACCATATGCTTGAATTTCAATCATGTTTGTTTTCTTGATTCTTTGCCCTCTTTTATTTGTAAATTTGCATTGAATGGTATTGATATGTGAGTTTATGAATGAGGAATTAGTTGGGTGATTGTTAACTGGTCAATTGGTATGAACTTGATTAGTTAAAGAATTAGAAATTGGGTTTGGGTTCAAACCTAGGCTAATACAATTGGGGCTAGAAATCAACATAGGTTAATTAGAGTTGAGATCTCAATTATCTAATCAATTATGTGTTGGTTGAATTCCTAGAGTTCTCTAGGTAGAATTGTGGGGTTGTTAGTAGAGGTCTCTCTAATAGCTCAAATTAGTCGCACTCCATGTGTTTGATATATTGTGCATTAATGATTGATTCACCTTATGCTTAAGGAACTCTTTGAACTAGTGTTTTTATTTTCATGTAATTTTCTTTTATAGCTTATGGACTGCATGTTTGCACATACCCCCTTGTTACTTAACTAGATAGCAACAACATCCTTGTGAGACGACCTTGGTTGCACTATACTTCAAATTTAGTGTAATTAAGTATTTTAAAATTGTAATTTAGAGCAGGCTGCGACACTTACTGCCAAATTTTGGCACCGTTGCCGGGGATGTTGATGCTATTTAGTTTGTAAATATATGTGTTTACTTGCTTTTGTTTGAGTTTTGCATGTTTTGGTCATTTTCAGTATTTTTAGGCTAATTTTGGGTGTCAGTCTCAGATCGCTTGTGCTTAGATCACCTTGAAACTTTTTAGTCCAAAGTTTTTCGGCATTCTAAGCAAGACTCACTCGTTGTAGTGAGCCCCACCCTGTTTTTGCCAAATTCAATCGTTTTGAGCACTTTTTCGATTTATTTTGATTTTTTTTTGCATTTTTTTTAATATTTTCTTTTATGTCTTCCCTTTTTGTTTCTTGTTTATATAAACCAAAACATCTTTTGCAATATTTTCTTAGTTGTTTTAAGCCATTTTAGAGTAGTTTTTAGTTTCTTCTTCCATTTAGTTTACCCATTTCTACTTTTCTAATATGTTCACTAACTCATCTTTTAGTTCCCAGACATATGGTTGTTGGAATGTTGCAGGAACTGGAGCAGTTGATGAGGATTCTTACCAAAGAATAGAACATCAGCTGGATGAGATAAACTACTTAATAGAGCAATATACCATGAGGAATCACATCCAACAACCACAACAGGGATATGACCCAAGTTCCAGTATGTACCACTCTGACTAGTATGATGGAGTTGATCAGGGATATGGGGGTGTTCCGTCATAGCAACCCCCATATTTTCAGCAGCAGTTCCAACCTTCACTCCCCTTCATTCAACAGCACTTGCATATACTCCAGGAGTCATATGAGCAACCACAGTTTGAGTTACCACCTGCATATCATCAGGCCAGTCCACTAGCCACCTCACTTGAGCCCTCTCTAGAAGATCTTGTGAACCAGTTAATGGAGAGTAATCTCCAATGGTAGCAGAGGACTGATGAAACCATTCAAGACTTGCAAACACAATTGAGCCAGTTAACTTCTACATTGAGCAAATTACAAGCTCATGAGGGGAATATGCCAGATGTGCAATCAAATGAGCTAGCTGAGGGGATTGGCGAGAGTCAAGATGTAGCTAGGCCACTAGATGAGATACCACAGAAGACATAGGTTGAGGAGATATCTCATGATCTTGTTGGTGTTGAGAAAATGAATATGTCTACATGCATGGATATTTTCACTTCTTTAGAAGACCCCATAAGTGACCTCTCAGTAGAATTCCCTGAGCTAACTGCTGTTGACACTTTTACTGGATTCACATGTGCTGATTGTGAGGGTGAGTATATCTGCCCTATATGTGTAGAGATTGAGGCATGTCTGATCGGAGGTCCTCTAATGCTAGAAAATGGCGAAGTTGTAGCTAATATTCAAAGAGTTGAGCTATTGGAGGAACAAGTTAAAGAAACCACCCAGCCTCTCCCCTCCACTGTCCTTCTACCTGCAACTGAGACATACTCAAGTGGTTTAGAGTATGCACCTACAACTTTCTTGGGGCAGTTTGAATATGCCAACTTGGAGAATGATGCCCAACTCCAAATCATTTATGACATGACAACTGGCTTACTTCATCCGGGTGTGCGAAGGTGGTTAGATTATGCCTACATAAAAAACAAATCTTGCCCCCAAGCTGCTTGTTTCATCATTGTAGAGGTACTAGCTGGGAGGATGTCGAGGCCATCAACACTGACCTATCAAGGCACTAATAGCAAGGATGGAAATGAATTCAAGATCATCTTATGGGATCTTGGAGGAGGCAAAAAATGCAAACCTTGGTGGGAATTCTTGGACCAGTTCAAGCATAAGCCACCATGAGGGAGTTCTCACCACTTTTTACGTTTTTAAATTTTTTTCTTGCATTTTTTATTTTTTGTCTTGAATTTTAATTTTAGAATAAAATATGTTTAGTATTAGTTTTCATATGCTAGTTATGTTGTTTAGTTGGATGTTCCCCCATGGTGATTCTTGAGTTGTTAACTTTAGGCATTAGAGATTCATGGCTTGAGATTTTTAACATGCTTGACTTTTCATCTCATTCTTTATGTCTTGCATGCTTGGTAGATTGATCTTCAATTGCTTGGATTGAGTATGTTGGACATGACCCATGTGAGCTTTTGAGCCATATTTGGATGGCTATGTTACATGCCATTCTTTTCTTTCTTGTGTGTTTTATTCTCTCATAGGATTTGTCACTCTAGAACTTGCTTTGATTCTTTTTGAGGCTACACCATTCATTTGCATACATGAATATCATTAAGGCATTCATTTTGTGATTAGCCACTTAACCAAATAGCCACCCTTGCATTTTTTTTTCCCTTGCTTAGCCTCTTTGAGCCTTTTTACCCATTCTTTGTTTTTAGCACATTACAAGCCTAAAGCGAAAAACTATGATTCTACCTAGCCTTAGGGATTAAGAGACCATTGGTTACCATTAGCAACGTGCATTCACATAAGTGTGGGGGTTTGCATGAAGACATGCAAGACTTTAAGTGTGGGGGGTGCAAAGCGATGAAAAGAGAAAAAGGAAAGAAATGAAAAGATTAAAAAAAAAAAACAAAGAAGAAGCAAAGAAAATGTTAAAAAAAAAAAGCAAATAGAAAAAGAAAAAGTCAATAAATTGGGACAATTTTGATGAACAGAAGAAGTAAAGAAGTGGGACAAAAAAGAGTTATTTGTTGCATTGCTTGGATTTAAGGAGAGCCCTCACATTTGTGACCTCATGTCTTTGCCAATGTTCTTCTATTTTCTTTGGTTTTTACCTTGCATATCCTTACTATTTCCTTAACCTTACATTGGCCTCATTACAACCTTGAATAAAGTCCTCTTGATTTGTGTGTGCATATGCTTGAGTGGTGGAGAATTAGATGATAAGCAAGCTTATGGTAGTGCTTTTCCTTTTGAGGTGATTTGAGTGGTATAATTGAGCCTTAAACACTTGAGAGTAAGAATGTTAAACACATTATCTTGTGAGATTCTCCATGCTTGATCCATACTTTTTGGAGTGATTTTTGCCTTACTTGCACCTTTGTAGAGATGTGTCTTGATTATTGAATTTCTTGATGCCTTAGATGTGCTTTTTGTCTATATGCTTGACACTCTTGAGGATCCATTAGGAATTTATTTTTCATAGTATTTGCTCATTTTTTTGTTTTTAGGACTTTTGTGTTTGTTTTAGATTCTGATGTTTTAGTTTTGGCACCCTTGAGTATATTTTGGATTTTGCATGAGGACATGCAAAAAGCTAAGTGTGGGGGAATTTGATAAGCAATATTTTGATATATTGATTAACCCTTATATTTAGTTTATTGAACCTCTTTTGTGCTTAATTGAATAATATTGGACACATTTTATAAGTTTGGACTCTAATTGGGCTTAATTGTATTTTTCAGCATTATTACAAATTTATACTATTTTTGTATTATAGCTGTATCATGAGTTGTAGATGTAACACCCTTTATTATATAAGCCATGCTCGAGTCATGGAGTTATATTAAAAGGTTGTCATTGTGCTAAGAAATCTTTAAAATATGGAAAATAGAATACATGGCCCTTTAACTGCTCACTTTATTACTGACTAATAGTCTCTAATACATAGTTAAATAAAAAAAATTATAGTTTAAAGGAAATTGTGACTGACATAATACATAGCGTTTACTTCTGACTAGTCGTTAGCTAGCTCCAATAGTCTCTTGGTCTTGCTCGCGCCCTATTCTTGCTCAATGAATGGCCCGTGTATTCTGCCTCATACTTGATTTCCAACTTGGGAGCTGGAATATTTACGAGAAAAGAGAAACATACAAGTAGGCAATAAGAACCTAAGGTCCTCAGTAGGTAAACTCAAACCAATCTTACAGTGTCATCATAAATATTCCAGCCGCTTCGGTTTATTATGAAAATATAAGCACATATGTAGCACCCTAGTAGTTCCATTCTATGCTTAAGTCATATTGTGGAATTACTAGTTGCTACTTTTGCTCGCGGAACTATCATTACCTTTTAGAAATTACTTTATACCGAAAATAGGGGTAAAATTTTTTCTACAAAACAAGTAAACCATTTTTGAAATCGAGAGCCATGAGTGCATCGTGAACATATAAAGTAACACCGCTATCCCATACATATAACGCATTTAACAAGCATAGAGACCATAAGAGTAACCACAATTCTTAGAATAATGTAACATTCATTCCACGGCCAACCATGATAATACAATAAGAGTCGTACCAGTTCATACATAAGATAATAATGGGTCCGATATCTATCGTCGGCCCTACACAAAAGCCTACCAATACATAATAAAAGGAAATAAATCAGAGAATCCTACTACCCAAGCATGCCACTTAACAGAATGATAACCCTATAACTACTACCAAAAGGGGGCTATCCTCGTGCTCGGCTCCGCATGCAGTCGTCACATCAAGCATCTGGCGGGAGGAAACCGTTCCCATATCCACCAGGAGAAGTACTACCACGTCCTCCTCCTCGAGCACGTCCTCGCCCACGAGGCACAGCGCGGGTACGAATGAACCCACGCCCGCGAACCGGGGGTGAAAATGGGCCAGCAGAAGAATCAGAAGATAGACGAATCACTGAAGGCTGCGACGAACCCGAACGGTGAGAATCCCCAGAATGAGTCGGATAGAGGGGCTCGGACGGATCGGTCTCCACATGGAAGCTCGGATAAGACGGCTCCGAGGGATCGGAATCCAGTGAAACAGTCGGAGTCAAACGGGTATCCGAGTCAGTCTCATCATCATCAGTGGGGTATCTCGGTGGCTGAAAGTAGGGGCGAATGTCATCCATAGTAACCTCGCCAAATGGCTGATGCGGTCGGAAAAATGAGCTCATCACGGGAGTCTGGAACTGGCGGTCGTGGAAGATGTAGACCCTCATCGCTGCGCTCGCCGACAGCACTGAGGCGTTCAGCACTGGGTCAAAGCGCCAACGCTAAATCGGGAACTCAATGTAGATCACCACCGTGCCCGACGTCGACATCCTCTGAAGACGACACGGAAACGTAGGAATGAGAAATACTAAATTTCTCGAGGATCGCTGACTGAACAAACACAGTGTCATCGTCATCGTCCCAGCCACTTCGGGTTTAATTACAAAAACAGTGGACAGATATAAGTTTAATTTTTAATGGTTTTGAAAACTTAAACCCCGAAGTGGGTTGCTTTTAAACTTAGCATCATAAACACATCATCATGACTAACATCCGTACTAAAACATAGAATAACATCCATAATGCAAATGGGCCATATACTTTCATGCAAAGACACGCATCATCACAGATGTAACCATGGTCATACTTAGACGTTACTTTCATTTTTAGCACGTGCTTAACATTCTTTACTTTCCTTTGAAATAGACTGCTTTTGGACATGAGCTCATTCCGTGATCGTCGTCACGCAGTACTAACCAAATCAGACTAGGCCGATATTGGTTACCTCTAAGTTGGAGGGTCCTCCAAAACACCCTTGCCTCCCTCATAGAGGTTCCTTGTGGATCGCCGTCTCTCACTTCCCTTACCGAAGTGATTGAAGGGTCACGTCCCATTGATTCTTTTCTTATCTTTATACTTTACATGCATAACTCCTTGACTAGACGCATGCAATGATATGACTAAGTCCATAATTTTGACGGAAATCCGGCAGCATAACGGCTAGACCGGAGCTTCCCCAAAATGCCAATCATCAGCATTCAACCAATAGTTCATCATATCTATATCATATCATCACACTTATCATTCAATCATGAGACAAAGCTCAATCAATCTCATCATTCATCATGCGAAGTGGCATCACACATTCATACCCTAAAGGGGTTTATAGTTGTGTTGTTCTTTGTGAAGAATATTATGAATTATCACATGATTTCCCATGATAGGATCACATAGTTAGGATATGTGTTTATAGTCTTTTAGTTACTTGGTCCTTGGATAAAAGTATGCTTTACTTAAGTACATGTCTTATGAAACACTTGTTCAAATTAATTAAATTATGTGATTGTTTCCTTTCCTTGAGATAGCGCACTTAGTGATTCCTAGGTTTATGGTATGCTTAGAGGCCCTAATCATACTTCTGTTCCCAAGGAGTTCGAGATCCCTCTAATCCTTGGGTCATGACAACACATAACCACATCATGAACCCAACAACACCAATGTTCACTAATCACCAAGGGTGACTTTTAACTTAGTCAAGTTGCAAAGTTTTAAACTTTTACTAATAACATACCAAGGTTTTGCCTTAAACATTATTAAAGTTGTCATTCTTTATAAAGTAGTCATAAAGTCTTATTCTTTATGAAAGTAAGTGCCTTTGACATTAAGCTCTTATCTTAAGATTGGATCTTTATGAAATAATGATACAAGCTACTAGCTTTTTGAATAAAAAGTCTTGTTCTTTAAAAAAGTTAACACCTTTTGCATTAGTTGGGTTCAAAGTCTAAACTTTATGAATGAAATGTTATAGAACAACATTTTTATAACTTAATGATCTCATTCTTGAATAAAGTTTGAAACTTTGTGAAAGGTCTTTTCTTTAAGGTTTAATTTCTAAAGCCTAAAGTGACAAGATATCGTTTTTTTTTCTAACTTAAAAAGTTTAGACTTTCACATGTATTCTTGTCTTCAAAACAAAACAAAATAAAACTTTATGGAAGCTTAAAAGTTGCGCCACTTTGAAGAAATCATGAAGCAAACTTTTTAAAGTCTAAAACTTTGAGAAGGTTCATAGTCTTATCAAATCATGGAAACATAGAAAGGTGAAGCTTTTCTAATCATTCACTCATCATAAAGAGAAAGGAACAACTTTAAGCTAGAGATCAATAAGAACATAGGTTTCCAAAAGAAGAAACTTAAGAACACATGAAGAATATCAAGAACATATTTTTCCAAAAGAGGAAACTTAAGAACACATGAAGAACATCAAGAACATATTTTTGTAAAAGAGGAAACTTAAGAACACATGAAGAACATCAAGAACATATTTTTCCAAAAGAGGAAACTTAAGAACACATGAAGAACAGCAAGAACATATTTTTCTAAAAGAGGAAACTTAAGAACACATGAAGAACATCAAGAACACATTTTTCCAAAAGAGGAAACTTAATAACACATGAAGAACATGAAGGATCTTCTCAAGTTTTCACTTAGAGATCTTGGTCATGAAAGACCCAAGCTCCAAGCTTTCTTGAGCAAACAAAATGAAAAAGATGAAGATCACTACCTTTCTTGAAGATGGCGCAAAAACAAGAGAAATGGAAGAAGAAGATGATGACTCCTCTTGATGATGAAGGTGGCGGTTTTGCAAGAAGGAAGGAGAAGCTCTTGAAATCTTGTGGAAATGGAGGTTGTAGTGTTTTGATCTTGTCTCCAAAGACCCAAAGATGAGGTCTTTGAAGGGCTAAGTGAGTGGTTTAGGGTGGTGGTGGTGGAGAAAGGAAGAGGAAGATGAAGAAGATGAAGAAGTGTTTAGAGAGAAGTTAGAGAATTTGGCTTGAAGAGAGAGAATAGGATGAGTGAAAATGAAAATGAATGAGGGAGGGAGAGAGAGAAAGTGGCGACCACTTTAAGGAGGGAGGATGAGATATTTTTGCTTCACTTTGTGTTATCTTGTGTTAATTAGTGATTAAGGGGACAAATGGGATGATGGGGAGACAAAGCATGGTCAAACTCTTACATAAAGTAGTCTTGTCTCATGCTTTTTGCTTTTATGACATCACTCTCTACTTTATTGTCTAGTTGACTAAATTTGAATTTAATCATGTGATTAAGTGCTCATACAACTTAATTAAGGTGATTAAGCAAGAATTAGTGATTAACATACAAGAACATGATTAACAAAAATTAATCTCACGATTAAGCTTAATTAACCTTAATTAAACTCGAGTAAGCTAATTAAGGGTGATTAGTGCTTAAGTAAGCTATAGGGGCTCTAACTTGCTTAATTAGAGATTATCTAACCTCGATTAGGCATTCTCTTGACCCTTTTCGTCCGAGTCAACCCCTTAATTAAGCCCTAATCTCGAAATTCCTCATTAAGTGCCTAATTACTCAGGGTTACTACGGTAATTTAGCACGACATGAAATTGAGGATGTTACAACATATAAACAAATAGTGGTTCAATTTTAAGTTGAAAACACCTTTCTTGAAGCGGGTTATATTTTAACAACCACTTGCCATGTCATATAACAGACATAGAAATATGGATAGTATAATATGCTTCAATAAAGGTCATAATAGCATTATGACTTAACTAGATGATTGAAAATGCACATATAAATGCTTATACTTGAATGTATGCAAGTGCACTTGACTTAATTTATTTATTCTTTAACTTGCAACTTAACCTTGCTATTCTGTACTTGGTCCCCTGGAGGTGAATGGCCTCTCTCACCCCTGGGTGATAGCCTGCTTTTCAGGTCCGAGCTCGTACCTATACATGAGTGACGGGTTTACTTTCCCCGACCCTCACACCGATCTATTCCCCTTAAATTTGGTCGGGGGCTGGCCCAAGTCTTAGACAGTACCACTCTGGCCCACGCTAGCTGGGTCTATGCCATGTCTCACGTGGTAGCTTGGTACGTCTTTCTTGCGAGTTCTTATTATCTTTTCCTATTCATATCTTGTCATGCATGCAGACACTTGGTGCATTCATGAGTATGTCTCATACTTTATATATCATATCATGTTCTAAATATATACTTGCATGCATGATGTACATGAATATGACATGTAAACATAAATATATTCAAAACATAATCATCCATAGCATAAGTTCTCATAAATTCTTGCCGAAAATTCGGCAGCATAACGGATCGAGTCCGCTTCCCCATGAATAGTGCCAGGCAACCAGTACAAATAAACAAACTTGCAATTTCAGAATAGACCAGCAATTACATACATATATTCATAGCATCATTCAATAATTCCAAATCAAGCATCATTAAGGTTTCAGTTTGTTCCTCCCTGTTCTGCCCGAATTTGGCATGCCCTAATTTTTATTCAATTCAACTCATTTAAATCTCATTTTTGGATATGTTACAGCTTTATATGCCTAGTTTCTAATCCCTTTGGTCCCATCTCATTTTGAGTTGTATAACTCAAGATATAAACATTTTATCTTAGCATGTCCTATTCTTAGCCAGAATTGGGTTCCTATAGAAGAAAATTCAGTAAAAATTGAAAACTAGGTGAAATCATGCGAATTTTATATCAAAATAAAGCTAACACAACAAGATTTAAAATGAGTTAAGTTTCATGTCATTTGCCTACGTATATTTTGAGTTATGGGTCTCGAAACATTACCCTACTGGGCTATCCTGTTCTAGGATAGTTTAAACCTATGCCAATTTCATTGATGTGCTGGGAACAAATGGCAATGAATTAAATTCTAAAATTTTTATGGGATGTTCTCTCATGTGTTAGCTTTCAAAAAACTTAGGTTGTACTCAATTTGAGGTTGTATAGGGTGAGTTACACCCTTCTCAACCCATGCTGTCCGGGTGAGAACCCAGATTTCTAGGTCTAACTTCAAAAATTCATAACTAATTCTATACTAATCCAATGACCTTATATTTTATATATATGGAAATCCCTGGATGTATAGTTTCATTTAAAAATGGTTTCATCATATTTAAACTGCAGTAGGCGGAGCCGTACACTCCGCCGTACGGACCGCCGAGGGAAAACCCTAACAGCCTCTAGATTTGTCTTCTTCCTTCAAGCTATTTGCCCTCAATTCCAATTTTAATCACAACATACATGCAAAATCAGTCATAAAACATCATCATCACTCTATAAAACACCAACATCTCAGATTATGCATGCCCAACATGTAGCCCCAAATCAAAGAAACAAGAGGAGAAGTAGGATTTCCTACCTTGTCTAGTTGAGTTTGGGTGGATTTTGTGTCTTTGATGAAAGCAACTTGTGATGAGTCTTGAAAATGGATGAGAATGGAGTGGAAATGAGAGTAAAGAGAAGAGAAGGAGATGACCTTCAGCAGCTAGAGAGGAAGGACGAAAATGATAAGGGAAGGAAGGAAAAGTTAGAGATATTTGGGTGTTGATGCATGTGATTGGTTGATGTAACTTCTTCATGAAATCTAATTTAGCTTCCACCATCATGGGCTGCCTTAGGTGCCACTTGGGTGGGTTATTTGGCTAAATCTTAGCCATTGATCCTAGGGCACTCATGGCATAATTTCTACTGATTCGATTCTGACAGTTTAAAACACCGTAATCATACCGATTTCCTTTAAATCAGTAAAATGGTTTTAGAAAAATCCTATGAAGTTTCCTATGCTTTCAATCTAATTTTTTCATGCCTAATTCTCTAAATGATACTTAATTGGCTCTAAGTAAAAATTTAATCGAATGCTAATTAATATTAAGTAGTTGATAAAACCGAATAACTAGGCGAAAACGATAAAAGCCTGATGAAGGTAAAGCCAAGTTTTTCCACTATCTTGAGCAACACTTGGCGCCACTCATATGTGGTAGGAGAGGCTGAATTTTAGCCATTTAAATGAGGGATTCTAGTAGAAAATTCTACTGGTTCGGTTCTGGTGGTTTAAAATACCGAATCTTCGCCGATTTTCTCCAAACCGGTCAAACGTTACTTAATAATTTTGTAAGATGTCTACATGTTCATTTTTAATTTATCTTAAGCCTAATCTCTCTAACTAATATCTATTTAACTCTTGATTAATATTTACTTAACCTCTAATTGCCCTTACATAACTATTGAAACCGAATAAGTGAATTAACGGAGTAAATTAGACATTTTCGTAAATCCGGAGCCTTTCTATTTCCAATTTTTTATAACTAATGGCATTTTCATAATTTTGAGCAAGTCCAAGGGCACCCCACGTCATTTCACATCAGACTGCCTCCATGGATCAATCGACAGAGATTTAAACTTCTACGGTTTCACCACGTGATTCTACTTTGCTTAAAATCCCATTCTGCTAATCTTATAGATGTAAGTAAGGACATAAAGGTTATTTCATGAAAAGTTCTAAGATTATTGTGTAAATATCCACTTGGGGTTAAAGTACAATTTCTAAAACTTTGGGCAAGAGTGAAATTAACAAAAGTTGATAGGGGCACTTTTGTCATTTCCTAATTTTTAACATATGGTAGTGCCATATTTTCAATGGCAGTGTTACAATACCTTATAATTCCAAGTGTGAGGATCGTCACAAGATACGCCTGAGAAATTCTCATACTGCCTAAGGGAAATAATTCAAAGTTCCTATTACGTTCTGTTTACAAAAGTGGGGATGTTACAGTAGATATCTAAAAATTACAAATTTTATATTGTAGGAAAGCTGAGAGAAAGATCTACAACATTGATGAGAAGTCAACAACAAATTCGGATGTCTAGTGGGTCGAATTGGGCCACGAAGTCAGAACAGGGCTGTTACGCTGGAACCAGAGTAGTGTGCACTAATTGGGCCATAACGTGAGTTGTAGATATTAGATTGAGGCAAAACTAGTGCCATTTGAAAGCTAAGACATAAAGCTGCAATTCATATGAAGCACTCTCCAAAATAATGATATCTTCATGGATTTATTGGCTGTTAAAATGGATTGACGCAAATACATGTACAACCTAAACATGCTATAAAGATTGGGCCACAACTCTCTCATTTTAAGTCCAAATTAAGCAAATTGGGTGTCCACTTAAAGCTAAGAGGCAGAGGATTAAGTTGGGCTCAAGGGTATTTTTGAATTTTGACATTTGAGGTCTGATAAGAAGAGAGAAAAGAGAGACGCGAAAGAGGACTCATATCTCCAACATTTTTCATTTTTTCTTTCTTCTCTTCTCCTCTCCTCTTCTTATCTTTTTCTTTTCCTTTCATTTTGTAAGATACTTGTTTTTGGGTTCTATTTTGTAATCTTCATTGCTATGGAGGAGTAGGATTTCAAGCTAGCTCAAGGAGACTCCAAGGACATTATGGTTGTAATCTTGAAACCGTATGCTTGAATTTCAATCATGTTTGTTTTCTTGATTTTTTGCCCTCTTTTATTTGTAAATTTGCATTGAATGGTATTGATATGTGAGTTTATGAATGAGGAATTAGTTGGGTGATTGCTAATTGGTCAATTGGTATGAACTTGATTAGTTAAAGAATTAGGAATTGGGTTTGGGTTCAAACCTAGGCTAATACAATTGGGGCTAGAAATCAACATAGATTAATTAGAGTTGAGGTCTCAATTATCTAATCAATTATGTGTTGGTTGAATTCCTAGTGTTCTCTAGGTAGAATTGTGGGGTTGTTAGTAAAGGTCTCTCTAATAGCTCAAATTAGTCGCACTTCATGTGTTTGATATATTATGCGTTAATGATTGATTCACCTTATGCCTAAGGAACTCTTTGAACTAGTGTTTTTATTTTCATGTAATTTTCTTTTATAGCTTATTGACTGCATGTTTGCACATACCCCCTTGTTACTTAACTAGATAGCAACAACATCCTTGTGAGACGACCTTGGTTGGACTATACTCCAAATTTAGTGTAATTAAGTATTTTAAAATTGTAATTTGGAGCAGGTTGTGACACTTGCTGCCAAAGGTGAAAAAGGGAAAATGTTTGGGCTAGGTGTATAGGGTGAAGAGCCAAGGTAGAAGAGTATGTAAATGGCGAAGATGAACAGTAGGGAGTTTTCTCAGTGACTTGTGAAGTGAAAGGTTGATGTGATAGATGAGGACAATTTTGGGGTGAGATAGAAGGTTGAAGTATGTGAAAGTTTCAAATGAAACGCTACCATTTCAAGTTAAGTAAGTCTTTTGGTTTTCCCCCTTCTTGAGATCGTGGCAAACATGTAATCGTGGAGGTAGCCAAAATGATGCACATCCCAATATAGTTTTATTTTTCCAAAAATCAAATATTGATGAGAACATCTGATCATCTTTCTAGAGAAATATGTCAAAATTGTGCCCAATGAGAAGATCTATTTCTTGAATAAATCAATCTGAAACTATTTTCCTTAAACTCATCTTCACTCTGCTCTAAAGAAATCTTTCTGAAGTACATCTAATCTCAACTTGAACTTGACTTCAAAAAACTCAACTAGGTAGATCACCAATTTTGAATTAACTTTTTGAACCATTGCAGGCAAATATTTTATGTTGGTTCTTTGAATCCTTTCTCGAATATGATCTTTCTGAGCCATATATTTGAGTTCAAGAACTTTCTCCAGAAGCCAAATCCAGTAGGATGCGGCAATCTCAGTGTTTACATTTTGCTCAAGGGAGAGGGAGGTACTAGATGCAATGAATATGAATGATTTAAAAACTAATCATGTTCAGAAGGTTCCTTATATGACAGAAACGATCTTCAGCTAAGGGTTTTGTGAAGATGTTAGCAATCTGACTTTCAATGTTGATAAATCTTAGCTTGATATCTCCTTTCTGAACATGATCTCTAATGAAATGATGCTTATCGTCAATATGCTTAGATCTAGAATGCTGAATAGGATTCTTTGTGAGATTAATTGCACTAGTGTTATAACACAGGATAGGGATTTTAGTATACCTCAGATTGAAATCTTCTAATTGTTGCTTAATCCACAAAATTTGAGTACTGAAATTTGTAGCAAACACATATTCAGCCTCTGCAGTTGAAAGAACAATAATGTTTTGCTTCTTGTTGGACCAAGTTATCAATGACTTTCTAAGAAAGCAACAGTAGCCACTGGTACTTTTCCTTTCAACTTTGTCTCCAGCGAAATCTGCATCACAGTAGCCTGTAATAGTTCAAATAGTGCCTTTCTCGTACCAGAGACCAAGATAAGTAGTACCAACTAAATATCGTAGAATTCTCTTAACAGCATTCAAGTGTGATTGTTTGGGATTAGATTGAAATCTAGCACAAATTTTCACACTAAATTGCAAGTTAGGTCTACTAGCAGTAAGATATAGTAAAGATCCAATCATACCTCTATAAAGAGTTTTAGAGACTTTTTCACCATTTTCATCAGCTTTTAGAACTTGAGAGGGATGCATAGGGGTACTGATGCTCTTAGCCTTGTCCATGTCATAGTACCACACCCTGGAGTTGTTACTGTTACCTGAGCGGACCTTTTTTGACAGCAACTTCAGCCGTCTTCGGAACTTCTTGAACTATCTGGAGATAACACGGAAATAAGAGTGAGAATTATAAATTCTCAGTAGGATCCTCTAATTATCATACATAATGTCATCGTTGTCATCTCCAGTTTGCTTCGGTTTATTATGAAAAAGGTGAACATGATATACAATCTGTTTAATTTTATAGTTCGAAAATGTACTATCCGAAGCAAAGTTTATTTTAGTCATACACTTGGCATTTGGGAAACCCCATACAATGTCGATTCATGAATTATATTATGAATAATAACTGAAACATAATAAAATACAATAGCATAAATATACTGAACACATAAAATCTACACATAACTTTAATTGTACTTGGATTTTATGCATATGCATAACATTTACCTTTCTTTCTTCATCTTTCTTTATCTTCTGCTTACCATGCCATATTCCAGAGTATGATCACCATGTCATACCCCATCAGGATGTGATCACCATGTCACATTCCTTAGGAATATATTCTTCCTGCCATATCCCAGAGTATGATTGTCATGTCATGTAACACCCTACTAATTTAATGTTATGCTTAAGTCATAGCATAAAATTAAGTAGATTGTGTTACTGTGTTAATGCTATGCTATGCTAAAAAGTGAAACGAATTCAACTGAATATCGTAAAGATGAGAATAGCACAATAACATTACTGAATACGTGCTTATATATATATCTATGTATATATTTATGTACATACCAGAAGCCTCTGCTTTAGTTTATATACAATGTATCAAAATGAGGAGGGCCGTGTACCAAAAGACATAAGGCCTATGTACAGCGAGCCTACTGCCGGGTCATGGTGAATCTGCAAGTCGGGCACCTCAACGAAGAGGGTAGCTGTCGCGTCCATCGTCCACGTCTGAGAATGAGGCGGAAATGCAAAGCGAGGTGAGAATTTAAGAAAATTCTCAGTAGGGTCGTGCATGATGTTTAACTGACGTCGCGTTCATTCTCAGCTGCCTCGGGTTTTATTTAATTATAAAATCATGAGATTAAACTTAACTATTCATAATTGATAAGGTTGAGAAAATGTCTGGTCCGAGGCAGGGTCCAGTTTTTACTTTAGCCAGCATAAGGAATAGATTAAACTACTAACAATGATACACAGATAATTGGCGAATAAATGAACATATCTTTGTAAGTAAAACATGATAAATCAGAATAACATGTAATCATGTACTTAATGCAATCATGCAAAACTTGCTCTTGAACTTT
This sequence comes from Pterocarpus macrocarpus, assembly GCA_031439585.1. Lineage (NCBI taxonomy): Eukaryota > Viridiplantae > Streptophyta > Magnoliopsida > Fabales > Fabaceae > Pterocarpus > Pterocarpus macrocarpus. Next base: position 63,296,345 of record CM062514.1, on the reverse strand, counting down.
CCTTTACTCGTATACTTTCTTCATTACTCATAAACTTTTCCATTACTTTCATCATTTTCCATCACTTGGTCCCCTGGGAGTTCTTGGCCATTTTAGACTCCTGGGTAATAGTCTGCTTATCAGGATCGGGCTCGTTCCTATACAGGGATGGCTGGGTTTACTTTCCCCGACGTCCCCACCGATCTATTCCCCTTAACTTTTTATCCGGGGTTGGCCCAAGTATCATGGAACTTTCATCATAACATATTCTTTGGGTTCTTCATAGCATAACTTTCATGGCTTGCTTGAAAATGCACATGCATCTATATATATATATATATATATATATATATATATATATATATATATATATATATATATATATATATATATATATCATAACTTATTCATATACTCTACGCAATTTTGGCGGCATAACAGAACGTGTCCGCTTCCCCATGAATAGTGCCAGCCAACCAATACAGTTACACAATTTGCAATTTCAATATAGAGCAGCAATTATGCACATACATTCATAAATTCATTCATAGCTTCAATAAGCTTCAATAGAACTTTTAACTGAATCTGCCTATTTCTGCCCGGTTATGGTATAGCCCACCTTTATTTCAATGTAACTCCTTTAAACCTGATTTTCGGATATGTTGTAGCCTTATATGTCTAGTTTCTAACCTTTTTAGTCCCATCTAATTTTGATATCTATAGCTCAGGTTATTCAGGTTTTATCCCGGCCTGCCTAGTAGCTAGCCAGAATTGTCCACTCAAAAGTAAAAATCTACTAAAAATCGAAAACTAGCTCAAATAATACGAAATTGGTCTCATATTAAATCTGATAGAACCATCTTTCATTTGCAAAAAGTCCCATTCCATTTGACTCAGTAGGGCTCAAGTTATAAGCCCCAAAACTTAACCTTCCTGAACTACTCTATTTTGGCTCGGTTTGGACATAGGTTAATTTCTTCAAATTATTGGGAACAAATAGGATGGTAAGAAACTCAGAATTTCTGGGCAGGATGTTCTCCTATGTGTAAGCTTTCCAACAAAATTAGTTTCACTCAATTTGGAGTTGTATAGGGTGAGTTACACCCTTTTCAACCCATACTGCCTGGGTGGATGTCCTGATGCCTAGGTCAGACTTCAAAAATTCATATCTCTCTCAATATTGCTCCAATGGTCTTATATGATATATGTGTAGAAAGCCCTAGATGTCTAGTTTTACATAAAAATGGTTTCATTGAGTTTGAACGGCGGGAGGCGGAGCCGTACACTCCGCCGTACGGACTGCCGAGGGTTTTTGAGTTTTCCAGCCTCTCAACTTCCTCATATCATCATTCTCTCTTGTTTCCAACTCAATTTTAATCTCTCAAACAGCCAATAGATCAGCAACAATTCATCATGATCACTCAGTCAATATATCAGGATTGAAGAATTAACCAACCAATAATCATTCAAAATCAGAAAAACCAAGACAAGAATTAAAAACCTCTACCTCTTGCTTTGAGTTTGAATATTAGAGCTGGGCTGAACTTGAAGGCTGGATAGAGTGGGAGAGTTGAGAAGAGGAAAGGGAGCTGAGGTGATGAAGAGAAGCAGCGTAAGAAAAATGAGCTGAAGAGGCAAGAGGAGGATATATATATATAGACAAAGCTTCGAAGTGGTAGTTAGAATGAGTGGCTTTGATTGGATGAAATTTTGTGGGCAAGGTTCAACCATGTCTCCCTCTTTTGTGTTAAAATTGCTCTCCACGTCGCCAGAGAAGTGAAACTCGCTTCCAGTGTATCTGAACTTGACATTGGAACTCGTGTACTTCCTAAAGTCGGAATTCGTGCATGGTTAAGTCGCAACTCGGAATAATCATCTTGTTTTATTCAAAATTGGAGAGTAAAGTCGGAACTTGGAATTCGTAAGGTACAATCACTTTTAAATCGAAGGTCAGGGGCCAGAATGTGAAACCAAAACACTTGAACCCGGAAGTTGGAAATCATAGGATCTCGGCATTCTAACTTGATATCGGAACTTGGGAAATTGAGAAATGAAAAGCTTCTAGTAATAAGCTTGATATCGGAACTCGTGAAAATTCTTGGTTGAACTCGGAATCCAATTCAGATAAACTCGGAAGTCGTATTCGTGTCCATCTTGAATCAACTAAGGTCGAAACTCGGATATCATGTTCGTCCCTACTCGAGCATAAAGTCGGAAAACGGAAAATACAGTCAGTCCTTTTTTCTTAAGCCTTGGAAACGAAATCAGAAATCAAAACTAATACTAATGTCGGAAGTCGGAATTCATTTGAAAGTTAAAGACAAACTCGGAATTCGGAAATTTCAATATTAAACGAGATCGGAAGTCGGAATTTATAAGACAAACTCGGAAATCGGAATTAAATGGGATTGGAAGTCGGAAATCGGACGTTACATGTCATACCCCATCAGAGCGTGATCGCCATGTCACGTCCCTTAGGAATGTGGGACCTTCATTTGGTACTTACACTAGCTGGGTCATGCCATGCCTTATGTAAGTTCTGTCCTCGATACTCACACTAGCTGGGTCGATGCCATGCCTCATGTGAGTGGGATGCTTGCATATGCTTTAATCTTTATTCTTTACTGTCCTTGGGTAGTCTGATTTGTCACACAGTACTGACCCACAAGGGGATTCACGTGTCTCCAGTCTTGGAGGGATCTTATTTTATATATTTATATTCTTTCATCCGCATACATAATCATGCATAAACATACTGAATGCACTCATGCATATGCTTCATCGCTTACGTTCATATATCCTTGCATACATGTCTTCTACATACCTATTCATAACATACAAGTGTTCATTGCCTTCTTATAATTCTACCGAAAATTTGGCAGCATAACGGATTAGATCCGTTTCCCCATGAATAGTGCCAGGCTACCAGTAAAACCAATCAAGCAAAAATCAACATAGAGTAGCAAACATATCACAATAATGTCAATCATGTAGGGATTGGACCCTTATATATCATAATAATATCAACTATGTAGGGATTGGACCCTTATGATCAATCCTGCCCATTATATCAACTCTGCCCGATTTTTAGAAATGAAGCCTTAAATTCATTTTAACTCATTTAAACCTGAATTTTGGATATGTTGAATTGTTATGTGTCTTTTTTCTAACCTCTTTAGTCCCACCTAATTTTGATAAGTATAACTCAAGTTATTTAAGTTTTATCTCGGCCTGCCCTATAGCTGGCCAGAATTACACACTTAAAAGTAAAAATCCACTAAAATTCGAAATCTGATTCAAATCATACGAAATTGGTCTCATATTAAAGCTAACAAGACAATATTTCATTTGAACAAAGTTCCAGTCCATTTGACTTGGTAGGACTCGAGTTATAAGCCCTGAAATATGACCTTCTTGAATTGCCCTATTTTGGCCCGGTTTGGACATAGTGCAACTTTCTTGGATAACTGGGAACAAACTGGACCTTATCAAATTCTGAAATTTTTATGGGAAATCCTCCTATGTATTAGCTTTCTAAAAAAGTTAGTTTCACTCAATTTCAAGTAGTATAGGACGAGATTTACCCTAAAAAACCTAGTCTGCCCAGAATCAAAATAAAAAACGTAGGCCGAAATTCAAAAATTCATATCTCACTCAATACTAATCCAATGGCCTTATATGATATATGTATGGAAAGCCCTAGATGTCTAGTTTCATCTAAAAATGTTTTCATCAAATTTAATCAGCTGTAGGCGGAGCCGTACACTCCGCCGTACGGACTGCCGAGGGTGTTTGGTTCTCCAGCCTTTCAGCTCTTCCTAATTTCATCCTTTCTTGCTTCCAATTCGAATTTAACCTCACAAACAGCCAATAAACCAGCCATATATCATCATAATCATTTAATCAATACATCAAAAATTGAGAAAACAAACCACCACTAGCCACCCAAATCAGAAAATCAAGACAAGAATTGGAATCCTACCTTTATTTTGATGTAACAACTAGCCAGTCTTGAGTTCTAGTGAAGGATTTGGATGCAAGAAGCTTGAGGGAGGCTTAAAGTGGAAGAATGAGATGAAGAGGATGAAGAAAAGAGGAAAGGAAGGCTGCTGCAAGAGGGAGCTCGAAAATTGGGTGGAGAAGGAAGAAAAAATCTGATTTAATGATGATAGTAGTTGGCTTCTTGCAATGGGATTGGTTGGAGCACAAGAGGCTGAAATTTAGCCAAGCTTCCTCCTTTCTTGTGGCCTTATTTGCGCCACTTTTAGGGATTAAGTGGCTGAGAACTCAGCCACTTAAAGTAGGGTTAATGAGTTGAAATTCTATTGGTTCGGTTCTGACAGTTTAAAATACCGTAATCTTGCCGATTTCCTTTAAATCGGTAAATCGGTTTTGAAGAAATTTGTGAAGTTTTATATGTTTCTATTCTAATTATTTCTAATCCTAATATCTCTAATTAACACTTAATTAGCTCCTAATTAATCTCTAATTAATTTCTAATTAGCTTTACTTATCCATTAAAATCAAATTAATCAATTAAGGATGTAAATTAATCGTTTTGCAAATTGATGGCCTTTCTGTTTTCTGTTTTTCATGGCTAATGGCATTTTCATAATTATAGGTACTTCTAGGGGCATCCCATGTCATTTCACATATGGATACCTCCGTGGTTCAATCGGCCGAGATTTAGGTATCTACGTTTTCACTACGTGATTCTACTTCGTTTAAAACCTTATTCTACTGATTCTACTGATCTGGGGACCTAAATGCCATTTTCTAAAAAGTTTAGGGGCAAGGTTGTGAATAATAAAAGTTTGCCCAATGATGTTTTTATTATTTCCTATTACATTATATGAGGATGTTACAAGCATGACCAAACTTTCTGTGTCATAGCCACTTTTCATCCGTAAAGGAAGCTAAGCATTTTACACTTTGATCGAGAAGATCATCTAGATATAATACATATATATTATTGTGCCTTCTAGTAGTAAGAATGATTTTATCAATTGTGGAATCTTTAATTATACACTGTGCAAGTTCAAACACAACTTTGTAGCCTTGGTCATAGAATTGACTAATGCTCATAAGGTTGTGAGTTAATCCTTCTACCAACATAACATCAGATATTAGGTTGGAATTGTTCTTACCAACATTACCTATACCAATGACTTTGGATTTGATTTTGTCGGTAAACTTAACTATTCCATCATCCTTAGGTCTGACGTTTTTGAACCAAGATTTATTTCCAGTCATGTGTCTGGAGCATCCACTATCTAGATTCCACTTCTTCTCCCTTTGATGTAGACACACTTACATCAGAAGAAATTTTAACTTTACGTACCCATATCTTCTTGGGTCCTTTTATGTTAGTAGAGTTTTTGGGTTTCTTCACTTTCTATTTGGCTTTCCTTCTGGAAAAGCATCTTTCAAAAGAGTGTCCCTTTTTGAAATAATATATGCATGCAGGAATCTAATGTGAGGAATCTTTAGATGATTTTTTGTCATTTTCCTTCTCAAAGCCTAGACCAGTTTTGTCAAGATAAGGTTTTTGACCACCAAGCATCAAATCCAGATTTTTAGTGCCATTAACCATTTTCTTAAGATCTAATTTGAGAAGTTTTACAGTTTTCTGAAGCTCAGAAACATTAGAAGATGACTTAGAGCGAGTTTCAGAAACTTTGATCTTTAGGGCTATTACATCCTTTTGAAGAAGGATTTGTCAATTTGCAATCTTTCCTTTTCGTGGCCATCCTTCTCTTTTTCAATCTTGAGTTTTTCAAATTCCAAAGATAATTTTTGAAAATCTTTTTTCCAAGAGGCATAATGAGAAGCAAGAGAATTGGAATCACGCAAGAGTTCATCATAGACTTTTTGAAGATTTTCAAAAGTAAGTTCAAGTTCAAAATCATGTACCTCAATTTCTTCATCAGAAACAATGTCAGCCAAGAAATAGAGATTTGCTACTATTTCTTCTTCACTCTGAGATTCTGCATTCTCTTGTTCTTCATCCAGATCCTCCCAAGTAGCCATCATTGCTTTCTTCCTTTTCGAGGCTTTCTTCAGTCTTTGACATTCAGATCTATCATGTCTGGGTTCTTTGCACTCAAAGCAGATGATTTCATCTTGTTTGACCTTGCCCTTTTTGTCTTTCTTGGGAACAAGGTTCCCCTTCTTCCTTTTTATCCATGCTCTTAAGATCTTTCTTGCTAGGTGAGCAATTTCATCACTATCATCATCATCACAAGAATCCTCTTCTTCTTTAGATTCTTCTGAGACTTTCAAGGCTTTGGGAGATTGAGTCCTTTTCTGAGTGGACTCCAAAGCAATGGATTTTCCTTTCTTGACAACCTTATCAGCGACTTTATTTAACTCAATCTCGTGAGTCTTTAATGACCCAATGAGAGCATATGAGCTAAGTATGTTTTGTAACATCCCCAATTTTGTCTAAGCTAATTAGCTCAGTGATCCTGGCTAATTAGAGAGGTTAATGATTAATTGAAGACTAATCAGCTAATCTCGATGAGCAAGAGCATAGTAAATTGAGTCAAGTCAATAATTGAATTATAACGCACTAAATGTTTCAATTAAAACCTAATTATTCGAACCTCATTAATTCATAACTTAGAAATATAATTAAGCTAATCCAATCTAATTAATTAAGTACAAGACAATTGTTCTGCCTTAATCAATTGAGATAGATTAATTCTTACATTCTAATTACATAATTTATAAGATCAATTCTTTTAAAGGAAAAATGTCTTAAAAGTGTAATTAACCGAAATCAGTTAAAGAGAAATTTAACTAATCAAATTGATTAATAACTTAGGTAATTCTAATAGCTTTGAAAATTTAAAAAATTTCTCCTAATTGATGCACCAAATTTTGGCCAAGGACAAGAGCAAATCCAACCATCCATTGCTTCTTAATCATGCACTTTTAGACCAAGGGTCTATGATAGTAGTATCTCTTTAGTCAAGACAAAAAAAGTACTTTCTCCATTAGGATTATGCCATATGGAGTGATCTTATTCAATCAAGCCAATCCCAAGAGGGGTCCTTGCCTTTAACCACTTGTGAAAACACAAAATAGTCCAAGTATGCACCAAGACACAAAGGAAATACGAACCCACCCTTATACTCCAAAGTTCTTGGAACAATCTTGCTTGAAAAAGAAGCTAAACTCACCTACTTCCTTTTGCTTGTCGGAGAAGCAAAACACATCAGCCCCCTCACCCCATTTTTTTGCATCCCAAAATAGCCCCCTACTCCCTTATTTGTGATTTTCATCCTCTCACTACAAGCCTAAGCTCTCACTTCTCTCTAAGCCCCACTCTAACTCTTCTACTCTTCCAAATTTTCTTTATTCTTCTTCTTACTTTCATACCCCATCCAACTCTCTTTCCTTTCACCACCCTCACAAGTCCTTCAAGGACCACCTTCTTTGGTCTTTGGAGAAGCAAAGTAAACACATATTAGCCACATTCTCTGAAGCTCTAAAGAAGGAGGCCATCTCCAACCATTTTCACTCTTCAAGCTTTCAAGAAACTCATTTGGTAGTGACTCTAACCCTTCTTTCTTTTATCTTTTCACGCTCTAGAACTCCTAAGCTCTCCGTAGCTAGGTGGTTTTAGAACTTGCTCTAAAGGCCTCATGGACATGCTCTTATTATAAGAAGTTATTTGTGATTTTTGCTCTTCTCTTGGAAAATGACTTTGTTGTGCATTTATTCTTATTTTGAACCAAGCTTTTCAGAACTCCAAATATTGATTTTTACCAAGATCGTAAAGAGTAAAAGTGGTTTAGAAGAGAAAATTAGTCGCTTGAGGAAAAGACTTAATACTTTTACAAGAAAACTCATTGAACCCAAAACTATTGAAGCTGGAAATTCTAGTAGTCTATTTTACATGACTAATTACTCATTGAATACAACTCCAAATGTAACGAAACTAATTTTATGTGAAAATATACTCATATAGATTTTTATACATATAAAATACATAAGCTTTGGCCTTAAAATGTGAGAGATATGAATTTTCAAAGTGTGTTATGCCCAGATGTGTTTCTATTTGGGTAGTATGTAATAAAATCTTAATAACTCAAGTTATATAGAATATTTTTGAGTGGGACTAAGTTTTTTAGAAAGCTAAAACATAGAGGAACATGCCCATAAAACAATTTTATTAGATTCCTTGTGAAGAACTCCTAATAAAGTTTAAAAGTCACTACACCAAAAATAAACTTAAAAGCTAAGCAGTCAGATTAAAATGTGCATATCTCAAGTTACAAAATGAATTTTTCAGTGGATTTTATTTTGTTTAAAAGTAGACTCAGATAAATATAATCATACCAAAATTCAAATAAAAAAAATGAAATTATGGAGAATTTTAAAATTCCTGCCCTACTGTAAAAGTAAAAACTAGTTATAGTTAAGTTTAAAGGTTAATGAGAAATAAGCTTGAAGACTGACCTTCACGGTAAGATATTGGAAACCTTCATAAGTCAACTTAAAAGCTCCAAAAAGAATAATAGATGAAATTGGCCCTATGCCTAATAAAAGAATAAACACAAGAGGCTAATTGAGTTAAAAGCTTGCACCAAATTTACTAAGCTAAGCTCATAAGACTTTGTGTGTTATGTATGCCTCTATGTGTCAATATGATGACAATGATATGATGATATGATGATAATGATATGAGGCTGGATGATGATATGATAATGATATGAGGCTGATATGATAATGATATGATGATAATATGAATATGATATGATGATATGATGCTTAATGATATGTGATATTGGATTATCTATTTGGCAAAATTTTGGGAAGCTTCGGCTCAGCCGTTATGCTGCCGAAATTCTGCAGAAATTGTGGACTTAAAATAATTTTGCATCATAAGCCTTACTAAGAAGAGATTGAACTAAGGGTGTGATCCTTCAAAAGGGAAGGTGACCCCTAATAAGAAGCTCCCCTCACCCACGACTCACATGAGGCATGGCATCAACCCAACTAGTGTAAGTATAGGGGATAGGTCTTACATGAGGCATGGCATGACCTAGCAAGTGTAAGTATTGAAAATTTATGGTGGTGACAGCCACGGTATAAGATCATTACCACCTATGTTTAGTGGGTGAAAAGAAAAAGACTTAAGATAAAGTCAAGCTAAGGAAAGAAAAGGGACTTCGGTCCAAACCCTTGAAGAGAAGAAGTTAAGAGAAGCTTATAGCACACCCATGCATGTTTTATGTAATTATATTTGTTCCTATGCTTGTTATGATTAGAGGGTATGTTAAAATTGAATCCGCTTCAGATATCTATGTTTTAGAAAATCTAAGAATTGGACCTTATGCATGCTCACCATTTTCATTTATAAAATCGAAGTGGCTGAGATGATGACAATGACACTTTCGTGTCTACTGAGAAATCTTATTTCTCATCGTAGTTACTCTTTCATATTGTCACCAGATCTTGATGGCGTACCCTGTGGAATAGAGCATGGATCCACCCCATCATGAGTGGACATTCGACAAGGATGCTCAGGCTATCGTGGCAACGACCATCACGGTGGTGCGCACCTGCTTTTACCCTGGTCGTATACATGAGGATGTGGGGCCCAATGTTCTGCCTGCCCCAGCTAACATTCCTGCCACCTACCTTGGACAGCTGCTGGGTCCTTGGGATTTCCCACCCGAGCCGTTGCCCAATATTGAGATGGAGTCGATGTCTCTGGAGCTACCTGCAGCTAAGCCCCCGCCTCAACCGGCTATTCCTGTGATTGAGTTGAGCTCCACGGCCACTCGTAGTGTCGCAACCACCTCGTCGCGATACCCTAAGTATTATCTGGATACTTCGGAGGAGGATCTTTCCAAGGAACGGTCCTCAACAACCAGCTGTGACCCGAATTAGGCCGACTCGAGTTGCTGCATTCGTTGAATTGAGGTGATTCATAGGCACCCCCTCATCATATGCATGCCTCATGTCCCCCGAAGGCAAGGAGCTAGGAGGAGCCGCATCTCTGGACCGCGACATCAGTAGATCGGAGGGTGCATTGTTGAAGACTGATCTTAGGATTTGGTGTGGAGCCAAGGCACGTAGATTTCTAAGATTCCTGATTCCTCAGGTATCTCTTTTGCTTTAAAGCTTGCTGTGTTAATTTGCATTCAATATTTAATGATGGATATAATGAATCAAATTTATGTGGTATGGGAATGTGAGAATTTCTTTGTAGTATGTATCTTGTATTGCTTTTATTCCGCTTATATTTCTGACTCATGCGTCATGCTCGTTTATATTTATCTGCTCGCTCAAGCATTTACTTTCCAAAATGCTGCAAAACGACGACGTATTTCAAAAAAAAAAAATTTACAGTATTTTCCACATAACTTAATTTAAAAAGCGAAGTTTGTAACACCTTACCAGATAAAGTACTATGCTTAAGTCATAATCATATATCTGATAAGAGATTACGTGTAATACTGAATAAATCTCTCCCTCAGTATTAGTATTAATTTCTCAAATAAGACTACCTGATCTCATAACAAAATCTTTCTGCAGGATGGCGAAATAAATACAAATTAATTGGTAAACTATAAGTAACTTAACATAAATAAAAATACAATAAGACCAAAATAACTGCAAACGGCATCATAGATATGTATATAGATATCTGATTTCAAGGTTTGTTAAAAAGTACAAGGTGTCAAAACGAGGCCGCTAATACAAAATGAAACGGCCAGTATCTATGAACAAAGACTTAATCGTCCCCATGGGACATTTCATGTACATTCCTAATATGTATCCATCCAACCATGACCCAAACTGTCAAAAGAGGGTCATTCTGTACATCTAACCCCACTACAGCATGCACGCTATCTAAACAGAGTCTGATGAAAGGAAACAGTTCGCCATGGTGGCATCAGCTAGAGGGTGCCCGGCACTGGGAGCGGATGACGACGAAGAACTAGCCGCCTCGGATGGGTCCTCCTCTAAGGTCGAGGTCGACGACATCGGCTGCGGCGGTGAAGCAGGAGGGGCCATGGGAACTGGAGCTGCTAGTGCGGCTGGTGCTGCTGCTGGTGGTGGTGGAAATGGATGGGCCATGTGAAGAGGTATGGCTATGTAGGGGACAGCAGGATCAAAGAGGGGATGCATAAGTGGTACAGCAAAGTCCCTTTGGAAGAAGAAATATAAACGAAACTGGCATCTACCCGATATATGTACAGAATCTAGAAAAGGGTCGATGTGAATGTGAAGCTCAGGAAACTCAATGAATAGAACCACGGTCGCCGCGTACTCCATGGTCTGAGAATGACGCGGAACATACAATAGGGTGAGAAATGAATATTTCTCAGTAGAAAATCCTAACTTCTATACATTTGTCATCGCTGTCATTTCCAGTTGTTTCGGCCGTGCAACATTTTTTTCAAATAGTATCATGAAACGATAATATTCAATTTAAATACTTGCTTGTAAAACATACACCGAAATAAATTCAATTTTTGTTAACAGATATGCTAAAGTATTCAAATAGTAATTACGGCAGGAAAATAGCATATTATGATTAATAAACAGGGATCTAGAACCATCAATAGTAAAGTATTCCATTGTACATATGCATGTGCAATGAGAAGATGCATCTTATTTGTGGAGGCTTTAGCCTTTTATAACTTATTTCCATACTTGGTCCCCTGGGAGTCATTGGCCATATACTCCTAGGTAATAGTCCGCTTTTCAGGACCGAGCTCGTTCCTATACAGGATGACCGGGTTTACTTTCCCCGATCTTCCCACTGATCTATTCCCCTTAATTTATTCCAGGGCTGGCCCAAGTGATGTGGAATTCTTTATAATGTCTTGAAATGAATGCACATCTAACTTGTCTCTTTTCATATGATGTACTCAAGTTATCATAAATTTCATAACTTATGGATTTCTTACCGAAATTTCGGCGGTATAACGGATCGAGTCCGCTTCCCTGTGAATAGTGCCAAACAAATCAGTACAGTTGCACAACTAATAATTTCAGTATAAACCAGCAAACATGTATAAACACGTATAACATCATTCAATAATTGCAAATCCAGCATTAAGAAGGTTCCAGCTTGTCCTTCCCTGTTCTGCCCGAGTTTGGCATGCTCCAATTTTTATTCAATCCAACTCATTAAAATCTCATTTTTGCATATGTTATAGTCTTATATGTCTACTTTCTACTCTCTTTGGTCCCATCTCGTTTTGAATTATATAACTCTAGATATAAACATTTTATCTCAGCCTGTCTTGTTTCTAGCCAGAATTGGGTTCCTATAGGAGAAAATTCACTAAAATTCGAAAACTAGATGAAATCATGCGAATTTTATATCAAAATGAATCTCACACAACAAGCTTTAAAATGAATTAAGTTTCATGTCATTTGCCAAAGTGGATTTTGAGTTATGAGTCTCGAAACATTACCCTATTGAGCTGTCCTATTCTAGGCCAGTTTTAACCTAAGCCAATTTCATTGATGTGCTGGGAACAAATGACAACGAATTAAATTCTGAAATTTTTATGGGATGTTCTCTCATGTGTTAGCTTTCAAAAATCTTTGGTTGCACTCAATTTGAGGTTGTATAGGGTGAGATACAACCTTCTCAACCCATGCTGCCTGGGTGAGAACCTAGATTTCTAGGTCTAACTTCAAAAATCCATAACTAATTCTATACTAATCCAATGACCTATTATGATATATGTGTGGAAAGCCCTGAATGTCTAGTTTCACTAAAAATGGTCTCATTAATTTTTAACTGCGGGAGGCGAAGTTATACACTCCGCTGTACGGACTGCCGAGGGTTTTTGAGTTTTCCAGCCTCTCAACTTTTTCATATCTTCATCCTTTCTCACTTTCAATTCAGGTTTTAACCTCATAAACAGCCCATAACTCAGCTATAATTCATGATAATTATTCAATCAACATATCAAAATTACGAAATTGGACCACCATCAATCCTTCAAGAATCAAAAAGTCAAGTAAGAATTTAGAACCTCTACCTCTTACTATGAATAATTTTGGTTTAAGTTTGTAGCTGCAACTTGGTAGGATTTCAAAGTGTGATGGAGTTGGGTGAGTGATGAAAAGAAAAGAGAGAGCTGGAGTGAAGTATGCAACGTGAGAGAAGAGTTATATAAGCATGAGTAGTAGTTAACTTGGAAAGTTTTGATTGGCCTCAAAATATAAGGCTGAGTTTCAGCCAACCTTGCTCTCCATGTCGTCTTATTTGTGTGGTAGAATTGCTCTCCACATCGCCTAAAGTGGGACTAGTTTCCAGTATATTCTGAAGATGAAATCGAAACTCGTACTCTCTATAAAGTCGGAACTCGTGAACATCTTGCATATGAAGTCGGAACCCGGGAAATTTATCCAGTTTATTTCGAAACTTGAAAGCAAAGCCTGATGTGAAGCCAAGCACTTAAAGTCGGAAGTCGTGAATTGTAGGACCTAGATCTCGGAACTCGGGAGGATAGAGAAATGAGAGCTCTTGGTATTAAACTCGAGATCGGAACTCGTGAAAATTTGACTTAGACCGGGAGACAAGTTCAAAAATCTGATCTCGTGTTCATTTCTGGTCGAGATAAAATCGGACATCGGACTTAGTGTTAAGTCGGAAATCTTAAGATCAGAAATTGGAAACATCAGCCACTTGAAATGAAATCGGAAATCGGAATTCATACTGATGAGGTCGAAATTCTTACACACTTACACAAGGTCGGAAATCGGAAAATGCAGCCGGCCCTTAAGCCTTGGAAACGAAGTCGGAATTTGAAACTATGACTAAGGTCGGAAGTCGTAATTTATAAGACAAAATCGGAAATCGAAAATTTCAACATTAAATGAGATCGGAAGTCGGAAATCAGACGTTACAAAGTTTAGTTTTCCACGAGTATAAGTAACAACTAATAAAATGTCGTAATACGACTTAAGCGTAGTATGGGTTTATTAGGGTGTTACATGTTTAAGTCCTTAACTTCTTGAATAGCCATGACTTTTGGATGCCAAGTCTTTGAACGACTTCTCAGAATCTTTCTCATCATTTCTACATTGGTGCACTTTTTGCCTAAGGCCTTCAGTTGATTTATGATGTGTATGAATCTAGTCGTCATTTCATTAATATTCTTATGCTCTAGCATTTGGAACATTTCATATTGATGAACCAATATGCTGATCTTGGTTTCTTTGACCTGGTCCGTCCCTTCATATAGCACTTGAAGTCTGTCCCAGATTTCCTTAGCTGAGTCGCAGGATATGATCTTGTCATATTCACTTTTGCTTAAGGCACATGTGAGAAGGTACTTTGCCTTGGCATTCATTTAGACCTTGGTTTTGTACTGATTAGTCCTTTCATTTCCAGGGATGGTTTTGACTACAACAAGTGGAGGTTGTTCTGGATCAGCAACTACTTGAGGTGCTAGTTGCTCAACCGTGGGTATATAATTACCATTTTCTATAATCTCCCACATGTCCAGACTAGTAGACTCTATGAAGAGTCTCATTTTATCCTTCCAATAAGGATAATATTCACCATTGAAGTGCGGAGGATGATTTATAGAGTGACCTTCTACAATGTGATTAATCTGTTGAGCCATCTGATAGGACCTTTGACCTCTGCAGCCATTAGGAAGCTTAACCCAAAGTTAGGCTTTGATGCCAATTATAGGATGGGATAGCACAAGAAGAGGGGGTTGAATCGTGCTTTCAAGAGATTTTATTATCTGAAAACTTTCGTAAAAAATAATCTATCTCAAGTCTTAACTTGGATTGCGGAAGTGATTGTGTTAGTTTATGAAACAGTTTAGTTATATATAAAACAGAAATAAACTTTGTTTTAGATATAGCTTAAACGAAGTTGAATCTATGTGATAAATTCAAATAACAACATCAAAGATAGAGAAAATTGCACTAGAGATTTTTATACTGGTTCGGCTAAACCACTTGCCTACTTCCAGTCCCTAACTCTTTGTTGAGATTTTATACTTCGAGTATTCTTTGTCCAATCTCCTTACAAGCAATTAGTCTTTTCCTAGACTATCTAAGCTTTACAAACGAGTAGTATTTTTCTAGCCTCTCCAAGCATCTTACTGACCTCTACTAGGTCCAGATACAACTTATATGAATGATATGTTTTGTTTGAACACACACACTAACTTTCTTAACGGAGATTTTGACAATGAAGTATGATGTGTAAGGCTTCTCTAAATTCTCAAAGAGATAATATTATCTATTACAGACTAGAAGAGAATATTTTCTTATATCCTAAAGTTACAATAAGTAACTTTCTAGTACTTTGACAACTTAAGAAGGATGAAGAAAGGAAGCTCTTTTTACATAGGAAGTATTTAAACAATCAAACTATTCTTTCTTTGATTTCCAGTCTTATATAAACTTTGAAATATGACCGTTGAAGCTTGTAGGCCTTGATCCTTGTGATCCTTTTGGTCTACTAGTCTACTGCTGGATAGAGAAGAAATAGCCTTCCTTTTTCCTGTTCTTCAAAACTTACACAGAAGTAGAAAAGTAGCCATTTGTTAGTTTGCCAACTATTCAGACTTGTCAGCGCCTCTTCTGCATCTTGTCAAATCACCTTTTTGACTTTTTGAATTTGTGTGTTGAAGCATGCAGAGGAAGCTTTGAAGGTGTAACACTTCATGAGAAGCATGTCTTTGGAGATTTTCCCTTCTAGACTAAGTCATCTTTCTAGATGAACAGTGTTCGCTTTTGAGGCACTATTTTACCTTCTGATGTTGTAGTTTTATCCTTCTGAACTTTCTTTTTTGTTTCTTTTGTGATAATTTGAGAAGTATACAAAGCATATATTCCATATCAAGTATATTCAATTTAAAGTACCAATGTATACCCTGACTTTGATGATTCTGAAGCATATAATGCACATAATTCACAAAGAAACAATTCATTCATATATATACCAAGATTAGTTTAAACTCTGATTTGGTATTCATCAAAACCTTAATTCTCATTCTAGTTTATAACCACAGAATGGTTTTTGAAAGGCATTTGAGCTAGTAGTGAGTGTTCGCTGTGGTAAAGACTTCAACCAAGCTTTGGCGTTGTCCCTCAATGAGAATTGAAACACTCTCAACCGAATAGCATCATCCGTGGCACCATTAATTTTTATGGTGTCACAGATTTCCAGAAAATTGTTGAGATGCTCATTAGGGTCTTTACTAGATAGTCCAGCAAATTGGCAATTCTGTTGTACAAACTAAATGAGCAACTTCTTCAGCTCAAAGTTGTTTGCTTGGACAAATGGGCTCACAATATTGGATGGACACCCTTGAAGAGTGGGTGCCAAATAATCCTTCATGGCCTTGTCATTTTGCTCGTTTTCATCAGCCATGGTAGCTTTAGAGACTTTTTCAACTGCTCTCCGTTCTCTTTTGACATGATGCAAAGAATGCTCAATCTCTAGATCAAAGAATAAATCTCCCGTAGATTGGCTTCTTCACATAAATTGCAAAATAAAACACAAGAACAAGTGAAAGTAGGAAAGACTAAAATCAAAATAAAACAAGAGCTAAAGAAAAATAAATAATAAAAGATGAAATAAAAATAAAAGAAAAAATAAATAAAAAGAAACAAGAAGAAAATAAAATAAAATAAAAATTCAATCTAGTATCCTGTTAATTAAGAATGATATTGATACTATCCCCAGCAATGATGCCAAAAACTTGATGCAGCTCCGGCAAGTATACCGGGTCGTACAAGTAATAAAGTGATGAAAAGAGTGTCATTCCCACAAGGATAGATCAAATACTGGATAGTCTACAAGAATAACTATTTGGACGGAAGGGATTCACGGATGCAAAAAATAAAATAAAAATCAAATAAAATAAACAAGAAAAATTAATAATGTAGACAGATGCTAATGAGGTAAACAAATGCAATGGGATGGACGCAAGGGCTAATTAATTTCACCTATTATAGACGCATCTACCATGAATTTCCATTATTCAATTTCTATCCTAATTGACTCGCAATTGGTTTCCTTAATTTATTCCTAGCCTCTCTCGAGGTCAAGCAATACTCTTTATTTTAAATTGACTGCCTAATCTCTTAGTACAAACTAATCAAGGTAAAAGTTGAAGCTCTATGGGTTCCTATGATGACCGCATGAATCGCGTTTGTCTATCTCTAGTTTTTGCTCAGCTCATGGTATTTATGTCAAGAGGCTTTATTCACAAACACTCTCTCGAGTTATTGTAAATCCCTAAATCAATTAATTGGTGATCAAGCAATTAAAAGCATTAAGCACAGATAAAAACACTAAGCAATTAAGATAGAAGCAAGATTGACATTAATTCATAAGTAAAATTGTCATACAAAAAAGGTCCATTAACGCCCTAGCAAAAGAAAATTAGTTCATGACTAAAGAAAAGAAAACAATTAAGGAAGATGAGGATGAAAAGACAAAAGAACAAAAGCCATAAAGTATTGAATTGAAGTTAGAGACAAGAGATTCGAAAGAATATGGATCTCTCCGTCATGAGTTTGAGCTTTGGAATCCTTGAGTCTTCATCTTCAATCTCTCTGGAAGAAGCCTTCTGTCTTGGAAAGTGTGTGGTTGTGTCTAGGGATCTTTTTTTGGACCTTTGGTGTTGCCTTTTATAGTCCGCGGATCCTTATTTTCAAAATTTGGCCTGAGCCCCTTAATTCGATGGTTGGGATCGCTCTATAGCGCAAAGGGTTGCATTATAGCGCAACACTCAAAATGTGGCATGATTGGCAAAACGGGAGCGCGCTATAGCACACTGAGTTGTGCTATATGTAACACCCTAATAGTCCTATACTATGCTTAAGTTATATTATGGAATTACTAGTTGTTACTTTTGCTTGCGGAACTAACATTACCATTTGAAAATATTTGTAATGAAAATAGGGGGTAATTTTTTTTTTTGAACAATAACGAATAAACTGATTTGAAAACCAAGAGCCATGAGCGCATCACGAATGCATAATATGAACCTCACTATCTCATACATATCGTGCAAATAAAATAAATAGAAACGGCAACAATAATAATAATTTAGATAAACATAACATTCATTCCATAGCCATTCATAGTTAATATAATAATATCAAGAGTCATATATAATGATATAATGGGTTCAACATCTACTGTCGTCCCTACAAAAGAAACCTAACAAATACATCTGCAAAGGAAATACATAGGAAATCCCATCCACCCATACATGCCAAGAGAAAATGATAACCCTAAGTACAACCAAAAGGGGCTATCCTCATGCTCAGCTCTGCATGCAATCACCACATCACTCATCTGGTGGGAGGAACCCGTTCCCGAAGCCACCGAGAGCAACATCACCACGTCCTCCTCCTCGGGTATGCCCATGCCCACGAGGCACAACACAGGTACAAATGAACCCATGACCACAAATCGGGGGTAGAGCTGGGCCAGCAAAAGAAGTAGAAGAGTCGGAAGATAAGCAAATCACTAAAGGCTAACACGGCTCCAAACGGTAGGATCCCACGAAATAAGTCGGGTATGATGACTTAGAAAGATCCATCTCTATCGAAGTAGTCAGCGTCAAGCGAGTGTCAGAGTTGGAATCCCTATCCATTGGGTACCTTGGAGGATGAAAAAACGGGCGGACATCATCCATGGTAATGTCCACAAACAGCTTATGAGGGCGGAAAAACAGACTCATCACAGGTGCACGGACCTGATGGCTATGGAGCATGTAGACCCGCATTGCCGCCTGAGCAGTTAGCACAGATGCATTCAACACTGGGTCGAAGTGCTAATGCATCACTGGAAACTTAACGAAAATCACCACCATGCCTGATGCCGGCATCCTCTGAAGATAACATGGAAATGTAGGAGTGAGAAATACTCAATTTCTCAGTAGGAACGCGACTAGACAAACATTGTGTCATCATCATTGTTCCAGCCACTTTGGTAATCTAAGTGGCAATTTATATTATCCTGTTTGATATATAAAAAAGATTACTAGGTAATATATGCATTAAACTAATATAATAGTAATAATAATAATAAATAATTTATTATTATTATTATTAGTAGTAGTAGTTATAATAATATTAATAATTATTAATTATTAAGAACAAGAAAATTTAATTATTAATTATGATTATAATAATTAATTTTATTAATAATTATTATATATAATTAATCATGATAATATTAACAATAATTATTAATTAATAATAATATTATTTTTAATAATAAATTGTCATTATTATTATTTATTGATAATAATAATATTATTATTAATTAATAATAATAATAATGGAAGGATTGTCACATTGGTAGTAATTCACATTACCACCTTTCAAGGAGGCAATCTACATTATCATATTAGTAGTAATCCACATTACCTTGTAAATCTAGATTGCCAGTAATGTTGCCCAGCCAAATAGGGTAATGTTATGGACCTAGGCAATTTAATCAAATATTACCAATAATCCAGATGGATTACCTCATACCAAACGCCACCTTAGAATTTCCAATACCATCTTAAGGTGATCTTCGTGTTCCTTCTTTATCTTCGAAGTAATGAGCATGTTATCTATGAAGGCGACTACAAATTTATCTAAACATAGCCTAAAGATTCTATTCATGTAATCCATAAACATAGCCGGGACGTTAGTCAATCCAAATGACATAACCCTAAACTCATAATGCCCATATCTCATTCTAAAGTCCGTCTTTAGAATATCTTCCTCCTTTACTCTAATCTGATGGTATCTGGACATCAGATCAATCTTTGAATACACCTTTGCTCCTCTTAGTTGGTCTATCAGGTCATCTATCTTAGGTAAGGGGTACTTATTCTTCACCGTGACCTTGTTTACATGCCAATAGTCGATGCATAGTCTCAAGCTTCCATTCTTCTTCTTGACAAACAATACTGGAGCTTCCCAAGGTGAGGCACTAGGTCTCACAAACTTCTTCTCCAATAACTTCTCCAATTGGGTCTTTAGCACCATTAGCTCCAATGGGGACATTCTATAGGGTGCTACAGATATGGACCCCATTCTCGGCATCAACTTTATGGAGAACTTTATCTGTCTCTGAGGGGGAAAATTGGGGATATCCTCTGGAAAGACTTTAGGGTTATCCTTAACTATAGGAATCTCACTCAAAGCTTGCCCGAGGTCAACCTCACTAGAGATAGGAGAATGTATTTTACATTCTCAGTCTTACAACAATACAACACGATAGGTTTTAAACTTAAACTAACAGGTTTAATAGGTGTAGAAGGAAACACAATAGATTTTGTAGCATAGTCTAACATAACACGGTTGGCTGAAAGCCAATCCATGCCTAAGATTAGGTCCAAACTAGATAAAGGAAGACAAATTAAATTAGACTCATAGGTTCTACCATCAATATGAAATCGACATTTTAAACAACACAGGCAAGTTCTAACTGGTTTCCTAGTGGGAGTAGAAACAAGCAGTATATAAGACATTTCAGAGACAGACAATCCTAGCTGACTTACGCAATCATGGGCAATAAAAGAGTGTGTAGCACCAGAGTCATACAGTACAGTTAAGATGTTACCATTTACTTCACACGTACCTCGGATGGGATGATCAGACTTCGTGGTCTCCTCAGCATTCATGGTAAAGACTTTCCCTTGGCATTGTGGTTTGGGGGCAGGCATGTCCTTGGTGCAGTTCTTGGCAAAATGCCCAGGCTGTCCATATTTGAAATAGACATTTTGTCTGGTGTAGCAGGCCCCTTTGTATTGCTTCCCACACTTTGGGCAGGCGGAATTCATTGCAGGCTTCAGGGGATGGGCGGCGAGTCTTAGAGAATTGGTGAAGGGCTTTTGTGGCTGCTTGCCCTTAAAACCTTCACCATGGTAGGGCTTCTTTCGTAGGGGTTGCCCTTGAGATGCCTATCTTCTCTTGTGGGCCTTTGATCCCTAAATGGCCAGCTTCCGGTTACATTCTTCTACTACACGACTCTTTTTAATAAGCATCTCATAGTTCCTTTTCTCCAATGAGGCCGCCGATGCCAGAATGTCGACCCACAGTCCTCCCTCATACTTCATGCATTTCTAGTGCTCATCAAGGTTTCGCTAATAGAGATTGGAAAACTTACACAGCTCCTCAAACTTTGCCTTGTATTCAGCAATGCTCATATCTCCTTGGTAAAGCCTTAGGAACTCCATCTCTTTTGCATTGCTCATCGACATCAAGAAGTACTTTTCATCAAAACAGTCTTGAAGGCATCCTAGGTAATCTCTTTGGTCACTTTCTATCAAGCACTTCGCTCCCTTCCACCAGAACTCGGCATCTGACTTCAACATATAAGTGGCAAAGGCCATTTTTTGGGTCTTTGAGCAAGCTAGCATGGAGTAGATCTTCTCAATCTCTTTGATCCACTCGTCAGCCTTATTAGGATTAAAAGCCCCCTTGAAACTGGGTGAGTTCGCCTTTCAAAATTTTGAGAACTTTTGATAATTGGCATCAGCTCCATTTCTGCCAATGGACTCTTCGAACCTTTGGTTCAGCTAGTCCATCATGTGTTCGGCAGCTGTAGCTTAAGCTTGCATTGCATTTTCCATCTGCTAGAAAGTTCTCATGAACTCAGGGACGTTCGCGTAGTCACTGCTCTCATTGGAGGTATGTCTGCGAGTTGCCATTAGTTCCTGAACACACCAAACAAAGATATCGATTGATCAGGCTCAATATTAAGCATAAGCATGGTAGCAACTAAAGGCAATCTTACATGACGGTCATGCATTCTAAGTCCTACATCCTATTATACGAGAAGATTTAAAGCATGACTAAATCATAGCATATGGAGAATTATGCTTGGAAGCATAGTTAGTCCAACCTCAGGCTCTATCAGGATGAACTGCTCTAATACCATAATGTAACACCCTAATAAACCCATGCTACACTTAAGTCGCATTATGGCATTTTATTAGATGTTACTTATGCTCGCAAAACATTAAAACTTCATTTGTAAATTAAGTTACGTGAAAAATAAAGTAAATTTTTTTTGAAATACGTTGCCGTTTTGCAGCGTTTTGAGAAGGTGAAGCCTTGAGCGTGAATATAGAAGTCTAGAGAGTGGGTCGCATATAACTCATAACACAATATCACAAAACATGAGAGCGATAAATCAATAGTAATGACAAACGAATCGCAATAACATACCTAGTCATTTCATCGATAAGGGTTCATAAAATTAAGAAATACATATGAGGAGGCTCATGGTCGTGCCATGGCCTAAATACTAAATACCAAACACAAATTAAAATGACATAGTCTGTCATAAAAAGGAATACATGAAGATGCAGAGTGACAGTAATAACAAGCCCAAAACAACAAATCCTAGCATCTGCCTCCAGTCCCACCTCTTGGTCCTATGGAATCAAATCCTCGAGTGATTGGCTCCCCTTGCTCTTCGGCCCCGAGGTACAAAGGGTGTGCGGATGATATGGGGGTGCAAATTGAGTACCTCGATATGGTGACCGCAGTGACTCAGTTCGGCCTGATAAAGGGCATGGCTGGCCACAAAAGACTATTCTTCAAAAGGATCTTCTTCAGATGTTGGAGCAGCCTCTAGATGATACTCGGGGTAAAGCAAAGAGATAGCAGTAGTCCGACGATAGGCCGTGGAGCTCATCTCGATCACTGGAATTGCTAGCTGCGCCAGGGGCTTGGCTGCTGGTAGCTCTGGGGACATTAGCTCCATCTCGATGTCCAGCAAGGGTTTGGGTGGAAAATCCCATGGACCTAGTGGCTGTCCAAGATAGGCTATAGGAACATCAACTAGAGCAGGCGGAACTTCGGCCTTCACTCCTTCACATATCCGATCGAGGTAAAAATAGGTGCGTACCATCGTAGTGGTCGTTGCCACAATGGCATGTGCATTCACATTGTATATCCGTTCACAATGGGATGGATTTATGCTCCACTCCACTGGGTGCGCCATCAGAATCTGGTGATGATATGGAAAAATAGCTAGGGTGAGGAATAATATTTCTCAGTAGGACTCAAACCTGACATGGATGTGTCATCGTCTTCGTCTTAGCCACTTCTGTTTTATCATTGAAAATAGTGAGCATTGTAACACCCTAATAAACCCATACTATGCTCAAGTCGTATTACGGCGTTTTATTAGTTGTTATTTATGCTTGCAGAAAACTAAACTTCATTTATAAATTAAGTTATGTGGAAAATACAGCAAGATATTTTTTTTTGAAATACATCATCGCTTTGCAGTGTTTTAGAAAGTAAAGCCTCGAGTAAGAATATAGATATAGAGAGAACGGGTCGCACGAGAATCCGTAACACAATATCATAAAACATGAGAAAGATAAATAATTAACATTGTATTACATAGCTAATCATATCATCCATATGGGTTCATAATATATATACATATATATATATATATATATATATATATATATATATTACATCGAAGGAGGCTCATGGTCATGCCATGGCCCAAATACTAGATACCAAATACAAACTTAAATGACAAAGCTCATCACAAAATGGAATATGTGAAGGTGCAGAGCAACAGTAACTACAAGTCGAAAACAGCATAGTCTAGCATCCCTCATCATACGTCTGCTCGCAATGTGGGGGATCCATGCTCCATTCCACCAGATACGCCATCAGATTATGGTGATGATACGAAAAAATAATTAGAGTGAGAAATAAGATTTCTCAGTAGGACTCAAACCTGACACCAAAGTGTCATCGTCATCGTCCCAGCCACTTCGATTTTAGTAACGAAAATAGTGAGCATGCATAAGGTCCAATTATTAGGTTTTCTGAAACATGAATATCTAAAGCGAATTCAATTTTAAGTACGTATTCTCATTATAATAACAACATCATGGTATACATAAGAGCTTATATGACAATTCGTATCATGCATGAACATCTTGAGAGTTTCATTCTTTACTGGGTTACACTAGCTGAGTCCAGCCATGCCTTATGTAAGCCCTATTCCCTATACTCATACTAGCTGGGTCTATGCTATACCTCGTGTGAGTCGTGGGTGGAAAGGGAGTTAATTCGGGTCATCTTCCCTTTTGAAGGATCACATCCTAGTTCAATCTCTTCTTATTAAAGCTTATGATACAAAAATTATTCTAAGTCTATAGATTTTTTGGAATTCCAGTAGCATAATGGCTAAACCGGAGCTTCCCAAAATTTTGCCAAACAAAGAATCCAATATCACATATCATTAAGCATCATTATCATCATCATCATCATATTGGCACATGGAGGCATATATAACACACTAAGTCTTATGAGCTTAACTTAGTAAATTTGGGGCAAGCTTTTAATTGAATTTGCTTCTTGTGTGAATTCTTTTATTATGCATAGCGTCAGTTTCATCTATTATCCTTTTTAAATCTTTTAAAGTTGAATTATGAAGTTTGTCCCATCTCTTAATTTGAGGGTCTTAATGTCTTCAAGCTTATTTCTTATTAACCTTTAAAACTTAACCATAACCAATTTTACTTTTACAGTGGGGCAGTAACTTCAAAAATTTGCCATAATTTCACCTTTTATTGTTTTTATAAATTTTGGTATGATATACTTCACTGAGTCCATTTTTAAACAAAATAAATCGCACACAAAAATTCATTTTGTAACTTGAGATATACACATTTTCATCTGACTGTTCAGCTTTTAAGTTTATTTTCGACATAGTGACTTTTAAACTTTACTGGGAGCTCCTCATAAGGAATCTGCCAAAACTATCTTATAGGGTGTTCCTCTATGTCTTAGCTTTCTAAACAAGTTGGTCCCACAAAAAAATGTTCTATATAACTCAAGTTATTAAGATTTTTGTACATACTGCCCGAATAGAAACATATTTGAGGATAGCACACTTTGAAAATTCATATTTCTCTCGTTTTGAAGCCAAATTTCATGCATTTTATGTGTATAAAAATATCTACGAGTCTATTTTCATTTAAAATTCGTTTCATTGCATTTGGAGTTGTATTGAATGAGTTATTGGTCGCGTAAAACAGACTGCCAAAATTTCCAGCTTTAACAGTTTTTGTTTCCATTAGTTTTCTTGTAAAAGCATTAAGTGTTTTCTTCAAGTGACCACTTTCCTTTTCCAAATCACTTTAATGCTTTGAGATCTTGATGATAAATCAATATTTTGAGTACTAAAAAGTTGGGTTCAACATAAAACAAAATGCACAACAAAGTCATTTTCCAAGAGAAGAGTAACAACTACAAGTAGACTTCTTAAAATAAGAGTATGGCCATGAGGCCTTTAGAGCAAGTTCTAAAACCACTAGCTATGAAGAGCTTAGGAGTTCTAGAGCTTGAAAACATAGAAGAAACAGGGATTAGGGTCACTATCTCAAGAGTTTCTTGGAGAGCTTGAAGGGAAGATAAGTGTTGGAGGTGGCCTTCCTCCTCTTGAGCTTGCAAATGAGGCTAAATGAGTATTTGTTTTGTTCTACCAAAGACCAAAGAATGTGATCCTTGATAAGTTAATGAGGGTGGTGATAGAAAATGAGGGTGATGGTGGTGGAAAAGTGACAAGAACAAGAAGGAGAATAGGAAGAACAAGGAGAGGTGGAGAGAAGTGAGACCTTTTGTGTCCAAAAGAGAGAATGGAAGTTTGCAAAATGAGAGAGTGAATGAGGGGGCTGATTGGTGTCCCACACCAAGGCCAGGAAGTAGCTGAGTTTTGCTTTTTTTACAAGCAAGAAAGCTAGGAACCTTGGGTAAAAGGGTTGGTTGTGTTTTTTTTGAGTCTTGCTATATGCTATTGACCATTTTGTGTTTTCTCAAGTGGGCAAAGACAAGGTCTACCCACTCTTGAGAGTTGATTGGCTTGAGTCTACCTACCTTATGTGACAAGACTCTATACTAGCTCTTCCTTAGGTTAGACTTGACTAGGGAATGATGCCAAAATAGGCTTGATCTAAGGGTGCAAGATTAGGAAGCAATGGATGGCTGAATCTTGCTCTTGTATTGGCCAAAATTTTAATGCAACAATTAGGAGAAATTTTTGAATTTTCAAAGCTGTTAAAATTATCTAAGTTATTAATTAATTTGATTAGTTTAATTGCTCATTAGTCAATTTCGGTTAATTACACTTTTAAGTTGTAACGTCCCGATTTCCGACCTCTTACCTAGAATCTCCGATTTCTAACTTAATAGTAGACTGGCCTGATTTTCCCGATTTCCGACATTACGCCTGACTTCATGTCTCAAAGACAATGTACCCGATTTCCGATATCATAATTTATCTCCATGTTTCAGCAAGATGTACCCGAGTTCCGATGTCAGACCTCATGTTTCAAAATAGTTTACATGGTTCCCGACCTTCGAAGTTATAGTTTAACACAATGATACAAGCACCAACCTCCGAGTTGAATGTAACGAGTTCCCGCCTTAGAGTTGAACTCAATAAGAATGGATACGAGTTCAGATCTTTGAGTTGATTTCCAAGTCATACTCGAGTTCCGATCTCCAAGTTTATTTCCAGCAGCCTTCCATTTCTGCTGGCGTTCCTGAGTTTGAATAGGGAGTTCCGATATCCGGCTTTAGCTCCAAGCTTAAATAAAAGGACGCGAGTTCCGACATTACACATAATAAGACGAGTTCCGATTTCCTGGAACATAGGATTAATGATTTGATTCCCGATCTCCAGTGTCATACTTAGAATCGATTCAAGTTTACCTAATGTCCCCGACTCCTAGGTTTAAGTGCTTGGTTTCACATCCGAGTTTGCTTTCAAGTTTCAAGTAAACCAGACAATAATTCCGAATTCCAATTTTGTCTGAATAGATATGCACGAGTTCCAACTTTAAGAGAGTATGAGTTCCGATGTCATTTTTCAGAATACAATGAAAACGAGTTCCACTTTTAGGCGACGTGGAGAGCAATTTTGTTACAAAAAGAGGACGATGTGGAGAGCGATTTTGTCACAAAAAGAGGGCGACGTAGAGAGCAGTTTGTCATAAAAAGAGGGGAAGGCTGGCTAAAATTCAGCCTTGTGTTTTGAGGTCAATCAAAACCCTTCAAGTTAACTACCACTCATGCCGATATAACACATTCTCCTCCTCTCATTCAAACCCCTTTTCTGCGCCCTCTCTTCTCCCTTAGTTCAGCTCTCTTTTCTCTTCTCCACTCACCCAACTGCATCACTCCTTCAAGCTTAACAAGGTTCTAACAACTCAAGCTTTAACACTTAGCTCAAATCACACTACAAAGAGGTAGGATTCCATTTTTGTTCTTGAATTCCTTGCACTATGGCTGTATTAAATTATACTCTTCTTCATGTATTTGATGATATATTGGATGTATATGAGGGATTATGATAGATTAATATGAAATCTTGAGTTGGAATTAAAGTTAGAAGGAGAAAAACTAGAAGGAATGGAGGATTAGGATGCCATCCAGTTGAGGAATTCCACGGCAGTCCATGTGGCGGAGTGTACGGCTCTGCCTACAACTTGTTAAATCTGATGAAACTATTTTTAGATGAAATTAGACATTCAAAGGTTTCTATAGATATATAATATAAGGCCATTGGATTAGTATTCAAAGAGATATGAAATTTTGAATTTTGACCTAGGAATTAAGACTTCCATCCGAGCAGGGTGACTTGAGGAGGGTGTAACTCACCCTACACAACTCCAAATCGAGTGAGACTAACTTTGTTAGAAAGCTTACACATAGAGAGCATCCCAATATGAAATTTCGAGTTTGTTATAACCCCAGTTGATCCTAGTGGTTCGAGGAAGTTACCCTATATCCAAACCGAGCCAAAATAGGGTAGTTCAGGAAGGTCGGCTTTCAGGACTTATAACTCGAGCTATACTTAAGCAAATGGAACGAAACTTATTGTAGATGAAAGCTTGTCCTGTCAGCTTTGATATGGCACCAATTTCATATGATTTGAGCTTAGTTTCGATTTTTAGTGAATTTATACTTCCAAGAGTGTGATTTGGACTAGTGACCGAACAGGCTAAGGCTAAATATAAATATCTTGAGTTATACAGATCAAAATGAGATGGGACCAATGAGGTTAGAAAATAGACACATAGAGCTATAACATATCCAAAATTGAGGTTTAAATGAGTTGGATAGAGATAAAGGTGGATTATACAAAATTTGGGCAGAACTTAATAGAGGTGACAGAATGACCAAATTGATGGTTTTACAAGTATTAGTAAACACATAAGGTTTGAGTTGAGGATTGTAAGTTTTACCTTGATGGATATGTTAGATTGATTATATTGCTATCGCTGATTTGTCTGTCAGAACTGGCACTATTCATAGGGAAACGGATCCGATCCGTTATGCTGCCAGATTTACGACAGAAGCCTATGAAGTTATGAATGTTTATATGCAAGGATGAATTTAAGTATGATATGAGTTATGACGTATATGAAAATAAATGATGAAGCATATGTAAGAGTACATTAAGCATGCCTATGCATGACCATGTATGAGAATGAAAGGACATGAATATATTGAATGTGGGTCCCTTCACTCGGAGGCAGTTATTTGAGGTCCCTCCCTGTGAAGGCAGATAAATGATAAAGACATGGGTCCCTTCACCTGGAGGCAGTTGCACATTGGGTCCTTCCTCGTGAAGGTAGCTAAAACTTGGGTCCCTCTATGTTGGAGGCACGTGGTCAGATAAGATCCCTCTATATTGAAGGCACGTGGTTAGATGAGATCCCTTAGTTTTGAGGCACGTGACTAGAAGAGATCCCTTCAATTAGAGGCACATGGCCAGAATGAGATCCCTCCAACCTAGAGGCAATGGGTCCCCTTGTGGGTGAGTCGGTGTGACGACGGTCACGGGTGAAGCTGACGAGCTCACTCCAAGGCCAGGCTACCCAAGGGCAGTGAAGGCTAAAGACTAAAGACTAAAGATTAAGACATATACAAGCACCCCACTCACATGAGGCATGGCATTTGTAATGTCTTCCTCTGTACAGTACTATGCTTAAGTCATAGTACCCCACTCTGGAGTTGTTACTATTACTTAACGGACCTTGCTTAACAGCAACTTCAGCCGTCTTAGAATCTTCTCGAACTATCTGGAGATAACACGGACACAAAAGTGAGAATTTTAAATTCTCAGTAGGGTTCGTTAATAAATTTTGTACGGTGTCATCATTATTA
The DNA here is from genome assembly GCA_031439585.1 of Pterocarpus macrocarpus. Classification (NCBI taxonomy): domain Eukaryota; kingdom Viridiplantae; phylum Streptophyta; class Magnoliopsida; order Fabales; family Fabaceae; genus Pterocarpus; species Pterocarpus macrocarpus. The sequence goes on along the minus strand of CM062514.1, from coordinate 63,267,182 downwards.
TCTCCAATTGCTTCGGTTTATTATGAAAATGTGAACATGTTAACTAGACTGTTCAGTTTTATAGTTCGAAAAATACCTTGTCCGAAGCAGAATTCGTTTTATTCATGCACTTGTCATTTGGAAGAGCCAATACATGAAAAAGTCATGAAGTATATTACGAATAATAACTATAACATATTAAAAATATAATAACACTAACATACTGGAAACTTGAAATTAGCATCTGCCTTCACTTGTACTTGAATTTATGCAGATATACATAATTTTCTTTTCTTTCTTGGTCTTTCTTTACTTGTCATGCACATTCCAGAGTATGATCGCCATGTCACATTCCTTAGGATGTAGTCATCATGCCATAATCCAGAGTATGATCACCATGTCATACCCCATCGGGGTGTGATCACTATGTCACACTCCTTAAAATATATTCATCCTATCACGTCCCAGAGTATGATCGCCATGTCATACTCCCTCGGGATATGATCACCATGTCACATTCCTTAGAGGTGGGATCCTTATGCCACATTTCGGAGTATAATCGCCGTGTCATACCCTATCAGAGCGTAATCGCCATGTCACGTTCCTTCGGAATATGGATTCATCATCATATCTTTTATCATAAAATCATAAATACATAGGTTTCGTATCTTATTCTCAAATAATAATACTTGCTTAGTATTTCTACACATAACAACATTAACACACCAATATTTAGAATTATCACTAATTTCTGCCGAAAATTCGACAGCATAACGGATCGAGTCCGCTTCCTCATGAATAGTGCCAGACAACCAGTACAATTGTGCAACTTGTAATTCAATATAAACCAGCAATTATGTATATATATTCATAGATTCATTCATTAGTTTCAACACAGCATCAATATGGTTTTCAGTTTATTCTCCCCTGTCCTGCCTAGGTTTTGTATACTTCACCATTATTTTAATTCAACTCATTTAAATCTAATTTTTTGATATGTTGTAGCCTTATGTGTCTAGTTTCTAATCCTTTTGGTCCCATCTCATTTGGATTTGTATAACTCAAGATATAAGTGTTTTACCCCAGCATGCTCTGTTCTTAGCCAGACTTAGGTTCTTATAAAAGAAAATTCACTAAAAATAGAAAACTAGGTGAAATCTTACAAATTTTATATCAAATTAAAGCTAACACAACGAGATTTTAAAAGAACTAAGTTTCATGTCATTTTCCTAAGTAGATTTTGAGTTATGAGTCCCGAAACAATACCTTACTGGGCTGCCCTGTTCTAGGCCAGTTTAAACCTAAGCCAAGTTCATTGATATGCTGGGAACAAATGACAATGAATTAAATTCTGAAATTTTTATGGAATGTTCTCTCATGTGTTAGCTTTCAAAAAACTTTAGTTGCACTCAATTTGAGGTTGTATAGTGTGAGTTACCCTTCTCAACCCATGCTGCCCGGGTGAGAACCTAGATTTCTAGGTCTAACTTCAAAAATTCATAACTAATTATATACTTCAAAAATTCATAACTAATTATATACTAATCCAATGGCCTTATATTTTATATGTATGGAAAGCCCTGGATGTATAGTTTCATATAAAAATAGTATCGTCAAATTTAAACGGCTGAAGGCAGAGCCGTACACTCCACCGTACGAACTATCGATGGGAAAACTCTAACAGCTTCTTGAATTCTTCTTGGATTCATGTTCTTCTCTAATCAATCCATCCAATCTTCAATTCAAACTCACATATACACCTTAAACCAACCTTAGTTCATCATCCCCACCTATCACAACATCAGAATCATGGATGAACAAGGGACTCTAGGCAGCCCCAATTCAAAGAAAAGAAGGAGAAAGTTGAGATTCCTACCTTGGTGGTGTGAAATCTTGATGGAACTTGATCTTGGAGTGAAGTTGATGGTTGGGGCTTGAGCTTGGGGATAAGAGGAAGTGGAAGAAGATGAAGAAGAGTGAGGAAATGAGGCTGGTAGTGGGGAGGCCGAAAATGATAAGAAGAGAAGGAAGGGAAAGGTAGAGATACTTGGATGTTGAATGCATGTGATTGGTGGATTTCATTATTCCATCTATTTTAGTTGGGCTTCCACCATCAAGGGCTGCTCAAGGTGCCACTTGGGCGGGTTGTTTGGCTAAATCTTAGCTATTCATCCTAGGGTTCTCACAATATAATTTCTATTGGTTCGGTTCCAACAGTTTAAAATACCGTAATCTTACCGATTTCCTTTAAATCAGTAAAACGATTTTGAAGAATTTTGTGAGGTTTTTATAAGTTTCTATCTTAGTCCTAATATCTCTAATTTAACCTCTAATCAACTTCTAGTTAACCTCTAATTAACTTTTTAATTAACTCTACAACCTCAATAAAATCGAGTAAATCGATTAATAGTATACATCAAACGTTTTGCAAATTTTAGGGCTTTCTGTTTCTGTTTTTTCAAGGCTAATGGCATTTTCATAATTATGGGTAAGTCTAGGGGCATCCCATGTCATTTTACATATGGATACCTCCGTGGCTCAATCGGTCGAGGTTTAGGTTTCTACGTTTTCGCTACGTGATTCTGCTTTGTTTAAAACCTTATTCTGCTAATTCTATTGATATAGGGACCTAAATGTCATTTTCTAAAAAGGTTAGGGGCAAGGTGGTGAATAACAAAAGTTTGTTGTTATTATTTCCTATTACGTTATATGGGAATGTTATAGCATCGACCCAGCTAGTGTGAGTATAGGGGATAGGGCTTACATGAGGCATGGCTTGACCCAGCTAGTGTAAGTACCAAATGAAGGTCCCATATTCCTAAGGAACGTGACATGGCGATCACGCTATGATGAGGTATGACATGGCGATCATACTTTGAAATGTGGCATGTAAAGATTTTATGATAAAAAGAAGATCAAGAAAGAAAAGTAAATTTTATGTATATGCACAAGTTCATGTATAAGTAAAGTTATGTGTAGATGTTATGTCTCCAGTGTATTGAGGCTATTACATTTTGTTATGTTATTATTCATAATGGAATTCATGAATTGATATTGTATGAGTAAAAATGAATTTTGCTTCAGTAATATATTTTTTGAACTATAAAAATTAAACAGCTTGTTTAGCATGTTCATCTTTTCATAATAAACCGAAGCAAACTGGAGATGACAATGATGGCATTATGTATGATGATTAGAGAATCCTACTGAGAATTTATAATTCTCACTCCTATTTCCATGTTGTCTCCAGATAGTTCAAGAAGTTTCGAAGACGGCTGAAGTTGCTGTCAAACAAGGTCCGCTCAGGTAACAGTAATAACTCCAGGGTGTAGTACTATGACTTAAGCATAGTACTATACTTGGGAGGGTGTTACATTAATGATATCAGAGCAGTTCGTACTAATCGGACCTGGGATGGGCTGATTATGCTTCCAAGGAGGCATACTCTGAAAGTTTAGAAAGGCCGTGCTTTAGGTCCTTACATGAAAAGGACATAGATGTTTGTGCATGGCAGCTCTGTTGTGTGTTGTAGCTTCTTTATCGCACTTGACTGCATATTGAGCTTGATCACCTCAATATGAAGTTCGGTGTATGCGGAGATCTACGGCATTTAGCTGGCTTATTAAGGATGAAGGAATTTTGAGGGCAAAATTAAGCCTTCTAGCTATCCTTCGTAACATCTTGCCCCTAGGATGCAATCCATTTGTTGCGAGAGATGGAAATGATGGTCTTGCTATCCTGTTGAAGTTTCAATATGAGGACTTCCCATACGGTCATCCATCTCCATATTACTTTTGTTCGAGCATGCTTGACTATGGAATTCTACTGGAACCTTGTGCATTAGTGATGATCGCATTTAATCCGATAGAAGGTATAGTGCATTAGGGTGATATGAAATTTAGCCACTAAAACTAACACACCTCTATATATAGTATTAGGACACACCCCCGATGAGATTGGTAACACTGGTGCCCATCGAAGTGGGAGGTGGACACCAACACAATAATCCAGGAATTTTCATGCTAACCAATTGAAGAAAGTAGAAGGGTGGCAGGGACTTCGGCTGTCCCACAATCCTTTCATTACGTGAAGTTGATCATATCTTGGGGAGACAAGTATTGCATTAATCATTGAGAAATTTAACAAGAATGGCACGAGGTCCAATTAGCAAATAAAGGAAAATGAAATAAAGTCCGCAAGAGGACTTCTTCAGTTGATATTTAGGGCCCAAGGCACGAGTATTGGAGAATTTACTGGGAAATATAATGCACAGATAGTCAAACACATGACAAGGAAGATGAGGAATTTACTCAATGAACTTGATGATGGAAGTATATTTTGGCACCCATATGACCTACGACAACTCTTCGCATGGATATTGGAAAAGCATCTTGTAAGACAATATAGTAAGGGAACTCTACAGCTCAGTAAAAAGAATCTGACTTTTAACCTTGGTTTTCACATTAAGTTGCCTGTCTCTTAACAACCAGGAATCGAGGAGGATATCAGACTAATAGAAAGAGTCATGAGTCTTAGAACTAAATCCGTATAGTGGAAGCGGCCTAAAATCCTCCTCCAAGCATTAGGCACTAGACAAATTTTACCAAAAGAAGGGGTTTTAAGATAAGGCTTCTAGTTATAATATTGAGGAAAGGCCTAAGCCCATGTTTCTAAAGAACCGTATTGGGGGCAAATTTGTTATTGAATTAAGGGTAGCTGAGCGGATAAGCATTTTGGGAAAGAATATATGGACTTCCTTGACAAAGTCATTATCATTACTGTATATTGATGTCAATTACTACGATAACTGCTAATCCTTGCAATTGCATATCTTCATGAGTTGAATATTTGAGATCTTGTGTACAAGTAGCAAAAGATTTAACAGATTGTGTGTGATTAGGAACTAATGGCTTCCAGGGGTCGTGGTAGGCCACGAACCATACCCACTCCAGAAGATCCTGCCAATTTTATGGACACGATGCGTGAAATAGTTCATGCAATGCGGGAGCAGGCTGCTGCGTCTCATCGGATGATGGACCAGTTGGGTAGGCAGCCTGAGGCCCGCCATGGGGGAAAATCCACATGACCTAAGAGTAGATCGGGATTATCTTAAATTTGCTGAGTTTAGGAAAGCGAATCCGCCTTGCTTCCGAGGAGCTTTTGACCCAGATAAAGCCGAGGAGTGGGTCAAGGTAATAGAGAAGGTCTTTTCTGTCTTGGCCTGCACTGATCAATAGAAAGTGGCCTTTGCCACTTATATGTTGGAAGCGGATGCCGAGTTTTGGTGGAACGGCGCAAAGAGGTTGTTGGAAGAACTCCAAGTTGATATCACTTGGGACATATTCAAGGAGGCATTTTATCAGAAGTATTTCCCGGCATCGGTGCGAAATGCTAAGGAATTGGAATTCATGAAGCTTCAACAAGGAAATATGAGTGTTTCAAGATATATTGCTAAGTTCGAAGAACTCGGTAAATTTTCCACCATCTATCAGCGCAACCCTGACGAGAATTAGAAATGCATCAAATTTGAAGGAGGACTAAATGTGGACATTTTAGCCTCGGTGGGGCCAATGGAGATAAGAGATTTTGCTGCATTAGCAAACAAGAGTCGATTAATTGAGGGATATAACAAGAAGCTCGCTGATACTAGGATGGATGTTTGTGGAAAGAGGCTGGCACCTGAAGACCAGGAGTTTCAGTACATTCCCCCACCAAAGAAACCATTTCAACCTGATAGCAATAAAGATAAGCAGCCGCAGGGGCTAATCACTAAGCAAGAATGTTCAAAGTATGGAAGGTATCATAGAGGAAGACCTTGTTTGGCTGGGCAGAAGGTATGCTTTAAGTGTGGAAAGCCAGGACACATGATTAGAGAATGCCTCGGCCATCAGCTACCTATTCCTAAGTCGTAACATCCAAAGTTGAAAGCTGAAAAGACTACTTCCCCAGAGGAGCTGAAACAAAATTAGGGATAACCCAGGACCAAGATTTACTTTTCGCTAACTATGTTATGTTGAATTATATAACTAGGTTTATTGTATTTTCTTTGACTATATTTGTTCAACTTCAGTGTGCTTATGTGTGAACCTTTTCTTCAAACTCTTACCCAGAATTTCTGATTTCCGACTTAATAGTAGACTGGCCTGATTTTCCCGATTTCCGACGTTACGCCCGACTTCATGTCTCAAAGATAATGTACCCGATTTCCGATATCATAATTTATCTCCAAGTTTCAGCAAGATGTACCCGAGTTCCGACATCAGACCTCATGTTTCAAAATAGTGTACATGGTTCCTAACCTCCGAAGTTATAGTTTAACACAATGATACAAGCACCAACCTCCGAGTTGAATGTAACGAGTTCCCGCCTTAGAGTTGAACTCAATAAGAATGGATACGAGTTCAGATCTTTGAGTTGATTTCCAAGTCATACTCGAGTTCCGATCTCCGAGTTTATTTCCAGCAGCCTTCCATTTCTGCTGGCGTTCCCGAGTTTGAATGGGGAGTTCTGATATCCGGCTTCAGCTCCAAGCTTAAATAAAAGGACGTGGGTTCCGACATTACACATAATAAGATGAGTTCCGATTTCATGGAACATAGGATTGATGATTTGATTCCCGATCTCCAGTGTCATACTTAGAATCAATTCAAGTTGACCTAATGCCCCCGACTCCCGGGGTTAAGTGCTTAGTTTCACATCCGACTTTGCTTTCAAGTTTCGAGTAAACCAGACAATAATTCCGAATTCCAATTTCATCTGAATAGATATGCACGAGTTCCGACTTTAAGAAAAGTACGAGTTTCGATGTCATTTTTCAGAATACAATGAAAACGAGTTCCACTTTTAGGCGACGTGGAGAGCAATTTTGTCACAAAAAGAAGACGACGTGGAGAGCGATTTTGTCACAAAAAGAGGGCGACGTGGAGAGCAGTTTGTCACAAAAAGAAGGGAAGGCTGGCTGAAATTCAGCCTTGTGTTTTGAGGCCAATCAAAACCCTCCAAGTTAACTACCACTCATGCTTATATAACACATTCTCCTCCTCTCATTCAGACCCATTTTCTGCACCCTCTCTTTTCCCTCACTTCAGCTCTTTTTTCTAAGTTCTAACAACTCAAGCTTCAACACTTAGCTCAAATCACACTCCAAAGAGGTAGGATTCCATTTCTATTCTTGAATTCCTTGCACTATGGCTGTATTAAATTGTACTCTTCTTCATGTATTTGATGATATATTGGATGTATATGAGGGATTATGATAGGATTAATATGAAATCTTGAGTTGGAATAAAAGTTAGAAGGAGAAAAACTAGAAGGAATGGAGGATTAGGATGCTGTCTAGTTGAGGAATTCCACGGTAGTCCTTATGGCGGAGTGTAGTCTCCGCCTACAGCCAGTTAAATCCAATGAAACTATTTTTAGATGAAATTAGACATTCAGAGCTTTCTATAGATATATAATATAAGGCCATTGGATTAGTATTGAAAGAGGGTGACTTCCATCTAGGCTTAGGACCCAGGACTTCCATCTAGGCAAGGTGACTTAAAGAGGGTGTAACTCACCCTACACAACTCCAAATCGAGTGAGACCAACTTTGTTAGAAAGCTTACACATAGGGGAACATTCCAATATGAAATTTCGAGTTTGTTATGACCCCAATTGATCCCAGTGGTTCAAGGAAGTTACCCTATGTCTAAACCGAGCCAAAACAGGGTAGTCTAGGAAGGTCGGCTTTCAGGACTTATAACTCGAGCTATACTTAAGCAAATGGAACAAAACTTATTGCAAATGAAAGGTTGTCCTGTTAGCTTTGATATGGCACCAATTTTGTATGATTTGAGCTTAGTTTCAATTTTTAGTGAATTTATACTTCCAAGAGTGTGATTCAGACTAGTGACCGAACAGGCTAAGGCTAAATATAAATATCTTGAGTTAGACAGATCAAAATGAGATGGGACCAATGAGGTTAGAAAATAAACACATAGAGCTATAACATATCCAAAATTAAGGTTTAAATGAGTTGAATAGAGATAAAGGTGGATTATACAAAATTCGGGCAGAACTGAATACAAGTGACAGAATGACCAAATTGATGGTTTTACAAGTAGTAGTAAACACATAAGGTTTGAGCTGAGGATTATAAGTTTTACCTTGATGGATATGTTAGATTGATTATATTGCTATGACTGATTTGTCTGTGAGAACTGGCACTATTCATGGGGAAACGGATCCGATCCATTATGTTGCCAGATTTACGGCAGAAGCCTATGAAGCTATGAATGTTTATATGCAAGGATGAATTTAAGTATGATACGAGTTACGACGTATATGAAATAAATGATGAAGCATATGTAAGAGTACATTCAGCATGCCTATACATGACCATGTATGAAAATGAAAGGACATGAATATATTAAATGTGAATATATTGAATGTGAGTCCCTTCACTCGGAGGCAGTTATTTGAGGTCCCTCCCTGTGAAGGCAGATAAATGATAAAGATATGGGTCCCTTCACTTGGAGGCAGTTGCACATTGAATCCCTCCTTGTGAAGGCAGTTAAATGATAAATACATGGGTCCCTTCACCTGGAGGCAATTGCACATTGGGTCCCTCCTTTTGAAGGCAGCTAAAACTTGGGTCCCTCTATGTTGGAGGCACGTGGTCAGATGAGATCCCTCTATATTGAAGGCACGTGGTCAGATGAGATCCCTCGGTTTTGAGGCACGTGACCAGAAGAGATCCCTTCAATTAGAGGCACATGGCCAGAATGAGATCCCTCCAACCTAGAGGCAGTGGGTCCCCTTGTGGGTGAGTCGGTGTGATGACGGTCACGGGTGAAGCTGACGAGCTCACTCCAAGGCCAGGCTACCCAAGGGCAGTAAAGGCTAAAGACTAAAGACTAAAGATTAAGACATATGCAAGCACCCCACTCACATGAGGCATAGCATCGACCCAGCTAGTGTGAGTATAGGGGATAAGGCTTACATGAGGCATGGCTTGACCCAACTAATGTAAGTACCAAATGAAGGTCCCATATTCCTAAGGAACGTGACATGGCGATCATGCTTCGATGGGGTATGTCATGGCGATCATACTCTGGAATGTGGCATGTAAAGATTTTATGATAAAAAGGAAGATCAAGAAAGAAAAGTAAATTTTATGTATATGCACAAGTTCATGTATAAGTAAAGTTATGTGTAGATGTTATGTCTCCAGTTTATTGAGGCTATTACATTTTGTTATGTTATTATTCATAATGGAATTCATGAATTGATATTGTATAAGTAAAAATGAATTTTGCTTTGGATAATATATTTTTCGAACTATAAAAATTAAATAGCTTTTTTAGCATGTTCATCTTTTCATAATAAACCGAAACAAACTGGAGATGACAACGATGACATTATGTATGATGATTAGAGAATCCTACTGAGAATTTATAATTCTCACTCCTATTTCCGTGTTGTCTCTAGATAGTTCAAGAAGTTCCGAAGATGGCTGAAGTTGCTGTCAGACAAGGTCCGCTCAGATAACAGTAACAACTCCAGGGTATGGTACTATGACTTAAACATAGTACTGTACTTGGGAGGGTGTTACATAAGTCGTTTCTCCTCTAAAGGAATTGTTCTTATGAATTATGTATTTAGGGTTTAGGAATTAATTTATCTCAATTGATTAAGGTAAAACATTTGTTATGTACTAAATTAATGAGATTATATTAGCTTAATCATATTTCTAATTATGGATTAATGATGTTCGAATGATTAGACTTTTGTTAAAACATTTAATGCATTATAATTTAATTATGGACTTAACTTAGTTTACTAAGCTCTTGCTCATCGAGATTAGCCGATCAGTCGTCAGTTAATCGTTAGCCTCTTTAATTATCTTGGATCACTGAGTTAATTAGCTTAGACAAAATCGAGGATGTTTCAAGCATTCATAAGGTCCAATTCTTAGGTTTTTGAAACGAATGTCCAAAGCGGATTCAATTTTTGGTACGAATTCTCATCATAACAATAATATCCTGGTGTACATAAGAGCTTATATAACAAGTCGTATCATGCATGAACATCTTGAGAGTTTCATTCTTTACTTGGATTGGACCGAAGTCCTTTTCTTCATTAGACTTGACTCTATCATAGGTCTTTTATTTACCACCCACTAAACATAGTTGGTAATGAGCTCATACCATGGCCGTTGCCATCATAAGTTCTTGGTACTTACACGAGTTGGGTCCTTTGCTATGCCTCATGTAAGCACTTCCCGGTACTCACACTAGCTGAAGGTCCAATGTCATGCCTCATGCGAGTCTAGTTTCATATAAAAATGGCCTTATATTTTATACGTATGGAAAGCCCTGAATGTCTAATTTCATATAAAAATGGTTTCATGGAATTTAAACGGCGGTAGGCGGAGCCGTACACTCTGCCATACGGACCGCCGAGGAGAAAACCCTATCAGCTTCTTGAATTCTTCTTAGATTCATGTTCTTCTCTAATCAATCCATCCAATCTTCAATTCAAACTCACATATACTCCTTAAACCAACCTTAATTCATCATACCCAACCAACATAATATCAAAATAAAGAGAGAAGGTGATGAGTTTTTACCATAAGCCTCTTGAATTAGGATCTATCTAGGACTTGGACACAAGAAATATGATGAAATCAAAAACAAGTTTGCGCAGAAAATAGGGCTCCAGATGTCTTGTTAAAAAGGTTTCGTATCTCACTCTACAGACCTTGGAATTGAGCAATTCAAAAACGAGGTGAACGTTCACGTTCTGAAACACAATTTAGACCCAAGAATCACCGAAAAATAGTACGTATAACTCGAGATATGAGCAAGAGATAATTGAGGCGAATTCTGGAAAATTGACGCGAAATTGATGAAAAAGAAACCAGAAAACAATGGCGCCACAAACCTAGTTTGATAAGCCAAGAAGGATCGCCACAAGAATTGGAGGATTCTTGATAAGATCAATGATGCAAGGAAAAACCCTAGCAGAGAAAAACTCACAAATTCTGAAACATACGTATTCTGCTGTCTATTGATCTCCAAATGTTTTAATACAAATCAGTTTAAAAGTTTGCCCCTGAGACTTAACAAAACTAAAAACAAAACCCCTTAGCATAAGCATTGCTGATATGTTCCAGTGGTTAAGGAGACATATTCAGCCTCAAGTGCTTGGGTTCTAATCCTCTGAGATAATTTGTATTTTTTTTTATCACAACATAACAATAGAAAAATAAAATAAACAACTAAAGTCTTGCTAATTCAGATAGACTCTTTGGGCTCTTTCCCTCTCATTCCAAGTGGGCTACGCATGTGTAAACCCTCAGATTCATGTGTTGGGCTTCATTTGGAAATTGGGCTTCAAATTTTGTTTGGCTTCCAACAAAGAGATAATCGCATGTTTGACAGCTTCTTGGGCCTTCTTTGCTCTAGCTCTTGTCATGGGTCCTCCTAAGCCTTGTATTGGATCTTGGGCTTCTTTTTGGGCTTGAGTCTGGATTTGGGCTTGGGCCTTTGTGTCCTCATCATTCCCTCTTTCTTGAGAAGCATTTGTCCTCAAATCTTGTAAGTCATCGCCTGCATCATAGAGGGACAAGTCAGCCACATTAAAAGTAGCACTCACACCATACTCACCTGACAAATCAATCTATAGGCATTATCATTGATCTTGGCCAATACTTGGAAAGGTCCATCTCCCCTTGGCATCAGCTTAGACTTCCGTTGAGATGGAAATCTTTCCTTCCTGAAGTGTACCCATACCCAATCACCTGGTTCAAAAGTTACCTTTCTCCTTCCTTTGTTTGCATGTTTAGCATACCCTTCCATTTTCTTCTCAATTTGGTCCTTGATCTTCTCATGCAACTTCTTGACATAATCAGCTTTTTCCTGGCCAGACTTATCTTTCAATTAAGAAATGTTAGGTAAAGGTAATAAATCCAAAGGAGTCAAAGGATTAAAACCATAAACAATTTCAAATGGTGAAAGCTGAGTAGTACTATGTACTGCCCTATTATAAGCAAACTCAACATGTGGCAAACATTCTTCCCAAGTTCTAAGATTTTTCTTAATAATAGCTCTAAGAAGAGTAGAAAGAGTTCTATTTACCACCTCTATTTGCCCATCAGTTTGGGGATGGCATGTAGTTGAAAACAAGAGTTTAGTGCCAATCTTTCCCCACAAGGTCCTCCAAAAATGACTAAGGAATTTAGAGTCTCGATCACTCACAATACTCCTAGGCAAACCATGCAATCTTACCACCTCTTTGAAGAATAAGTCAGCTACATGACATGCATCATCCACCTTCTTGCAGGGTATAAAGTGAGCCATTTTAGAAAACCTGACATCCACCATAAAAATTGAGTCCTTTCCTCCCTTGGACCGAGGTAAACCTAAAACAAAATCCATAGAAATATCAATCCAAGGGTGTTCAGGAATAGGCAATGGAGTGTACAAACCATGTGGTATGACCTTAGACTTAGCCTTTTTACAAACAAGACACTTATCACACAACTTATGTACATCATGCTTCATGTGAGGCCAGTAGAAATGGTCATGCAAGATGTCATATGTCTTTTGCACCCCAAAGTGCCCCATTAAGCCCCCTTCATGTGCCTCCTGAATAAGCATTTCCCTAATTGAACTCTTAGGCACACAAAGTCTCTTATCCTTTATTAAATAACCATCATGCTTAAAATACCCATCAAATGCAGTATGAGAACATGTTTGATAAATATGAGAAAAATCAGCATCATGCTCATATAATTCCTTAATGCACTCAAAACCAAGAAACTTAGTTTCAAGAGTAGACAATAAAGCATACCTGCGTGACAAAGCATCAGCTACCACATTGGACTTACCTTTCTTGTGCTTGATCATATATGGGAATTGTTCAAGGAATTCCACCCACTTGGCATGCCTCTTGTTCAACTTTCCTCGCTTTTCAAATACTTCAAGGATTCATGATCACTATGAATGATAAATTCTTTAGGCAGAAGATAATGTTGCCAAGTTTGCAAAGCCCTAACTAAAGCATACAATTCCTTATCATATATAGGGTAGTTAAGGGCAGCCCCATTCAATTTTTCACTAAAATATGCAACGGGATGTCCTTCTTCCATTAAAACAGCTCCTATGCCTACCCCAGATGCATCACACTCCAATTCAAAGGATTTTGTAAAGTTAGGCAAAGCAAGTATGGGTGCATGTGTTAATTTCTCTTTTAGGGCAGCAAATGCTTTCTCTTGTTTCTCTTCCCATTTAAATTCCACATGCTTCTTGACTAGCTCATTTAGAGGTGCAGCAATGGTACTAAAATCCTTAACAAACCTCCTATAGAAACTAGCAAGCCCATGGAAACTTCTTATCTCACTCACACTTTTAGGAGTTGGCCATTCTTGGATTGCTTTTATTTTCTTTTTATCTACATGCACTCCACTAGAATTAACCACAAATCCTAAGAACACAACATGGTCCTTACAAAACGTGCACTTTTCCAAATTAGCATACAATCTTTCTTTTCTAAGCACATGCAAAACAGATTTCAAATGATGCAAATGCTCATCCAAATTTTTACTATATACAAGAATATCATCAAAGTAAACAACCACAAATTTCCCTAAAAACTCTCTCAAAACATGGTTCATCAATCTCATGAAGGTACTAGGGGCATTTGTCAGACTAAATGGCATTACTTTCCACTCATACAAGCCATACTTGGTTTTAAAAGTCAAGCTTTTCCACTCATCACCTTCTCTAATCCTAATCTGATTATATCCACTTTTCAAATCAATCTTAGAGAAATAACAAGAACCATACAGCTCATCAAGAAGATCATCTAACCTGGGAATGGGATGTCTGTACTTGATGGTGATGTTGTTGATGGCTCTGCAATCAGAACACATCCTCCAGCTTCCATCCTTTTTGGGCACTAATATAACAGGTACAAAGACAAGGGCTCAAGCTCTCCTCAACCCAACCTTTGCTAATCAAGTCAGCAACTTGCCTTTGAATTTCCTGGGTCTCCTGGGGATTACTCCTGTATGCTGGCCTATTAGGCAACACAGCTCCTGGAACCAAATCAATCTGATGTTCAATGCCTCTCAATGGTGGAAGTCCTGATGGTATCTCTTCAGGAAATACATCTTGAAAGTCCTGCAAAATAGATTCAACACCACTTGGCAGATCAAGGTTAGAAACAGAATTATGAGTAGGTGAAGTGACTTCCTTACTATATAGAATATACATGGATTTTCTTGCCAAAAGGACTCTCCTCACCTCTCCACTTTTCACAAACAGAGCATTTTTCCTCTCTTTCTTTTCTCTACTTTCTTTTCTCTCTTTCTTTTCTTTCTTTTTCTCTTTTAGCTCTCGGCCACTCTTTTCACCCTCTTTTTCATTTTCTTTTCTTTCTTTTCTCTCTTGCTCTCTTTTCTTTCTCATTGTATTTTGATCCTCACAAACCTCTCTAGGAGACAATGAAACAAGAGTGACCTTGCGGTCATTATGCACAAAGGTGTACTTGTTGGTGTGTCCATCATGGTGAACTTTCTTATCAAATTGCCATGGTCTCCCAAGCAACAAATGACTAGCCTCCATAGGAACTACATCATAAATGATCTTATCCACATATCTTCCAAAGGAAAACTCAATTTCTACTTGCTTATCCACCTTCATCTCACCTTGTTCACTTAACCATTGTAACTTATAAGGTCTAGGGTGGGGTTTGGTCTCCAAATTCATCTTTGTCACCATCCTAGCACTAGCCACATTTGTGCAACTCCCTCCATCTATGATCAAAGAACACAACTTCCCTTGGATAAGGCATCTAGTATGGAAAATGTTCTCTCTTTGGCTTCCCTCATCTTCTTTAGCTATCCCTCCTAGCATCCTCCTCACAATGAACAAATCTCCCTCAAGAACCTCCTCCTCTTCCTCACTCTTTTCCTCACTACATGATTCAGAATGAGAACTCTCACTTGTGATTTCCCCATCATCTTTTAACACCATAACTTTCTTAGTAGGACACTCAGAAGCTATGTGTCCTCTACCCAAACACTTAAAACACTTTATATCTCTAGACCGAGACTTGCTGGCTACTTCTTTGCCCTTGTTTTGGGTTGGTTGTGATGCTGCCCTTGGGGTCCTACTAGATGAAGTTCCCTCTTTCTTAAACCTCTCCTTCCATCTAGAGTTATCATAGTTTGAAGCACTCTTCCTCATACTTTTTCTTTTTAATTGTTGCTCCACTTTCATGGCTTGATGAACTAGGTCCTCAATCTCAACATAATTTTGAAGCTCCACCACATCCCTTATTTCTTCATTCAACCCATTAAGAAACCTTGCCATAGTAGACTCCCTTTCCTCCTCAACATTGGCTCGGATCATGGCTATCTCTAGCTCCTTATAATACTCATCCACACTCCTATTACCTTGGGTAAGTCTTTGTAGCCTATTATGTAACTCCCTGTGGCAATGAGATGGCACATATCTCCTTCTCAAGACTCTTTTCAACTCCTCCCAAGTTTGCAACATAGGCTCTCCATACCTCCTTCTTTCCTTTTGAAATTGATCCCACCACACGAAGGCATAATCTGTGAACTCTAAGGTAGCCAATTTAATTTTTCTCTCTTCAGTCAGGGTATGACAAGAAAAAATTTGTTCTACCATCATCTCCCACTCTACATAAGCTTCAGGATCACTTTTACCCCTAAATGGTGGAATGGTAACTCTTACTCCCTCATCTCGGTTTCCTCTTGGTTCTTCCTCATTTTCTCTCCTCCTTCCAGTAAGCCTCCTTCTACCTCCATCATCATCATCATGTCCTTGATTTTCTAGCCGGTCAATTCTCTCATATAACTCCTCTGTATGCTCCCTCTTCACCCTTTCCATTTGAGTTGTAATAGCCTCCACTAACAATCTGTTATTTCCCTCAGGATGAGGGTTGCCATCACCACCTGTTCTTGCCATAATTCAAGTAAAAAGAAAACAATAGTGAAAGCAATAGGACCTCACCACACGTCTCACGTGTTTACACTCCTAAAGATGTATCACTCGTGTTTGTTGCACTCAAAATTGGCTTTTATGTAATGTAACTCTCTTGCCTTTTTCCACTCTTCCTCTAGCTCAAGGTTCTTACTAGATCAAACAATCAATTATCAAGAATCACTTAAGGGCAGCAAACACATAACAAGAAAGATCAACATGGACTCTATGGAAAACAAATATGAGACAAGACACAAGGCACAACTTAAGAAAATGAAAAGAAAACAAACACAAGTTTAGGATAGCAAAGGTACAAACTTCAACTAAGAAGAACAAAGGAACACAAATTACTACAAACAAAAGATTAACAACCAAAGGAACAAGGATAGCAACTTAGAAACAAGAAATAGACCAAAGAAACTTAGTTAAAAGAAATTTCAAGCCCTCTAAATCCAGAATTTCAAGATAGCTCTAGAACTCATTTGTTTTTCAAGTTTCCCATGTCAACTTCAGTCACTTCCAGTTTACTCCCCTTTTTTTTTTTAACTTCAATTCTGTTTTCCTTCTTTTCCCTTTTTTCTTAATATGAATGCAGAATTTTATCCTTCAAATCACTAATAATTGTTCAACAAATCCCAGCCACATGTGATATAAATTTCAGCACCAAATTAACCTCCAAACAGCTCCAATTCAGAATTTGAATTCCTTCAAATTAGGCTTCAAACAAGCAATTAAAATTAGGGTTTTATGAGTACCTACTTGTCAGCCAATGTAATGCCTCCTTGCAGCCTTCAAGCAATCAAATTTCTGTGATCACCCAAACAGCCCCTTTTTCCTCTGAATTCACTTCCACAACTAGCCCTAGTGACTAGCTCTGATTACCAAATGATGAATTTTTACCATAAGCCTCTTGAATTAGGATCTATCTAGGACTTGGACACAAGAAATATGATCAAATCAAAAACAAGTTTGCGTAGAAAATAGGGCTCCAGACGTCTTGTTAAAAAGGTTTCGTATCTCACTCTACAGACCTTGGAATTAAGCAATTCAAAAACGAGGTGAACGTTCACGTTCTAAAACACAATTTAGACCCAAGAATCACCGAAAAACAGTACGTATAACTCGAGATATGAGCAAGAGATAATTGAGGCGAATTCTGGAAAATTGACGCGAAATTGATGAAAAAGAAACCAGAAAACAATGGCGCCACAAACCTAGTTTGATAAGCCAAGAAGGATCGCCACAAGAATTGGAGGATTCTTGATAAGATCAATGATGCAAGGAAAAACCCTAGCAGAGAAAAACTCACAAATTCTGAAACATACGTATTCTGCTGTCTATTGATCTCCAAATGTTTTAATACAAATCAGTTTAAAAGTTTGCCCCTGAGACTTAACAAAACTAAATACAAAACCCCTTAGCATAAGCATTGCTGATATGTTCCAGTGGTTAAGGAGACATATTCAGCCTCAAGTGCTTGGGTTCTAATCACCTCTGAGATAATTTGTATTTTTTTTTATCACAACATAACAATAGAAAAATAAAATAAACAACTAAAGTCTTGCTAATTCAGATAGACTCTTTGGGCTCTTTCCCTCTCATTCCAAGTGGGCTACGCATGTGTAAACCCTCAGATTCATGTGTTGGGCTTCATTTGGAAATTGGGCTTCAAATTTTGTTTGGGCTTCCAACAAAGAGATAATTGCATGTTTGACAGCTTCTTGGGCCTTCTTTGCTCTAGCTCTTGTCATGGGTCCTCCTAAGCCTTGTATTGGATCTTGGGCTTCTTTTTGGGCTTGAGTCTGGATTTGGGCTTGGGCCTTTGTGTCCTCATCAGAAGGAGAAGCCCTAGGCAGCCCCAAATCAGAGAAAAGAAGGAGAAAGTTGAGATTCCTACCTTGGTGGTGTGAAATCTTGATGGAACTTGATCTTGGAGTGAAGTTGATGGTTGGGGCTTGAGCTTGGGGATAAGAGGAAGTGGAAGAAGATGAAGAAGAGTGGGTAAATGAGGCTGGTAGTGGGGAGGCCGAAATTCACACAAGAAGGAGGAAAAAGTGAGATATTTTGTAAGCCAAATGCATGTGATTGGTGGATTTCTTCATGCTATCCATTTTGGTTTGGCTCCCACCATCAAGGGCTGCCTTAGGCGCCACTTCGGTAGGTTATTTGGCTAAATCTTAGCCATTGATCCTAGGGCACTCATGGCATAATTTCTACTGATCCGATTCTGATAGTTTAAAACGCCGAATCTTACCGATTTCCTTTAAATCGGTAAAATGATTTTGAAGAACTTTGTGAGGTTTTTATAAGTTTCTATCTTAACCCTAATTTCTCTAATTTAAATTCTAATCAATCCTAATTAACCTCTAATTAACTTTTAATTAACTCTACAAACTCAATAAAATCAAGTAAATCGATTAACAGTGTACATTAAACGTTTTACAAATTTTAGAGCCTTCTGTTTTTTTTGTTTTTCATGGCTAATGGTATTTTCGTAATTATGGGTAAGTCTAGGGGCATCTCATGTCATTTCACATATGGATACCTCCGTGGCTCAATCAGCCGAGGTTTAGGTTTCTGCATTTTTGCTATGTGATTCTGCTTCGTTTAAAACCTTATTCTGCTAATTCTATTGATATAGGGACCTAAATGTCATTTTCAAAAAAGTTCAGGAGCAAGGTTGGAAATAACAAAAATTTGTTTTTATTATTCCCTATTACGTTATATGGGGATGTTACATCTTACAAAATGAAAGGAAAAGAAAAAGAAAAGAAGAGGAGAGGAGAAGAGAAGAAAGAAAAAATGAAAAATGTTGGAGAGATGAGTCCCCTTTTACGTCTCTCTTTTCTCTCTTCTTATTAGACCTCAAATATCAAAATTCAAAAATAGCCTTGAGCCCAACTTAATCCTCTGCCTCTTAGCTTTAATTGGACACCAATTTGCTTAATTTGGACTTTCAATGAGAGAGTTATGGCCCAATCTTTATAGCATGTTCAGGTTGTACGTGTATTCGCATCAGTCCATTTTAACAGCCAATAAATCCATGAAGATGTCATTATTTTGGAGAGTGGTCTTCATATGAATTGAAGCTTTATGTCTTAGCTTTCAAATGGCACTAGTTTTGCATCAATCCAATATCTACAACTCACATTATGGCCCAATTAGTGCACACTACTCCGATTTCAGTGTAACAGCCCTATTCTGAATTCATGGCCAAATTCGACCCACTAGACATCCGAATTTGTTGTTGACTTCTTCATCAATGATGTAGATCTTTCTCTCAGCTTTCCTACATTTGTAATTTTTAGATATCTACAACTCAAGATACAGCCACAATACAAAAATAGTATAAATTTGTAATAATGCTGAAAAATATAATTAAGCCCAATTAGAGTCCAAACTTATAAAATGTGTCCAATATTATTCAATTAAGCACAAAAGAGGTTCAATAAACTAAATATGAGGGTTAATCAATGTATCAAAATATTGCTTATCATCTATTATATTTACTTACTACTGTATGTTTATTTATTCTGCTCCTTATTTTGTTTCTATTGCTGTCTAAAGTAAAACCGAACCTTACCTCGGACTAGACGTTTTCTTAAACTTATTGAATATGGATAGTCACTTTGATCCCATGTTTTTACAATTAAATAAAAATCGAGGCAACTGAGAATGAATGTGACGTCAGTTGAATGCCGTATTCGAACCCTACTGAGAATTTCTTTAAATTCTCACCTCGCTTTGTATTTCCGCATCATTCTCAGACGCTGGCGATGGATTCGATAGCCACTCTGCTTATTGAGATTTCCGGACCTGCAGCCACACGATGATCCAACAGTGGACTCGTTATACATAGCTGGCTCGTGCCATTTCTGTCTCTACCTTTCAGCAATAGAAGTTTTGCTGTTTCGTTATTTTACCCGCTTTTGAACCCATATATATAAATGGAAGCGTTGGCTTCCAACTCACATATGTATGTATATGACTAATGGTATTCTATCTGTGTTATTTTCTGTTGTGCTTTTTGTTCAATTCTGTTACGTTCTACAATACTGATCACGTTTATTTTATACAACGCGCCGTTTCGTAGGTATTTTCGTCATATATATATATATACATATGTCAAAGAAAAAGAAAATATAATAAAATGAATATAGCTATAAATGAAGAACTAAAACGGTAATGTAACCTATCCAATTTCATGCTATGACTTAAGCATAACATAAGTTGGTAGGGTGTTACATTACATATAACGTAAATGGATAAATTTGATATCTACATTAAATTTTTTATAGACTAATATGATAATAACATGATAATCTTTAAAAGACCAATTGGTGATTTATTTATAAATTAAATTTTATATTTGTAAAGTAGTTACGTCTCTCTCTCTCTCTTTCTCTTTTAATTTCTTGCTAATTTAGTCAAACCTTATGTTTGAGGTAGATTATTCTTACTAAGTCATACGTGCTTAACTTGAAATAAGTTGACATTATTTTAGGCCAACAATATAAAGCTAACATCATATATATGTCTAATTCTATTATTTATGCATCAATAATCGACAATATTGATAATAATAATATAAAGTAGTAAATTGTATATCTTTAAGTGATTATTCATACATCTAATATAATAGCTTGTGAATCAAACTTATGTTTTGTTGAGGTCACTATTGTAAGAACAATGGCCAACAAAATGCATCACTTACTACTATGTCAAACTTTATTAGCCACTTTTGTCATTACATGACGATTCATGCATTTGATATGGTGACTTATGTGATTATATCTTATAATTCATACATTTAATAGAGGAACTTGTGTTATTATCAAGGTTAATGTCATTTTTAGATAAAAAAAAAATACTATTCTTCCTATGTCTATCTCGGCATTCCTTTGTCATGTTGGTTCATGCAATCAAGAAGATGAAAGATTATTCTTACTCAGTCATATATGCTTAACTTGAAATAAGTTGACATTATTTAAGGCCAATAATAAAAGCCAACATCATATCTATGTCTAATTCTATTATTTATAAACTAATAATCGGCAACATTGATAATAATAATATAAAGTAGTAACTTGTATGTCTTTAAGTAATTATTCATACATCTAATATAATAGCTTGTGAATCAAGCTTATGTTGTGTTGAGGTCACTATTGTCAGACCAATGACCAACATAATGCATCACTCACTACTATGACAAACTTGATTAGCCACTTTTTAAGGGATGAATGATGTCATTACATGTGATGATTCATGCATTTGATATGGTGACTTGTGTGATTATATCTTATAATTCATACATTTAATAGACGAACTTGTGTTAATATCAAGGTTAATGTCATTTTTAGATAAATAAAAAATACTATTCTTCCTATGTTTATCTTGGAATTTCTTTGTCGTGTTGGTTCATGCAATCAAGGAGATGCTGTTGAGGGGTTAAATAAAATGTGGTCTTGCAACATATTTATTTGTAAATGATTATGCATATGTCCTTAATAAAATGGGACATCAATATACTCTAGGTTTTCATAATTTATATGTTTTCTTTGTTTCTTTCTTTCCTTCTTTCTTTTTTCTTTGTTTCTTTCAATTAATTTTATGGTTGATATAGTAGAGTTAATTTCCTTTGTTTTTTGAGTAGCTAGTTAGGCCTCTCTGCTTAGGGCACCTTTATATAAATAATAAATAAAATATATAGTTAAATTAATGGCTATTCATATATGACCTTTGTATAAATAATAAATAGAATATACAGCTAAATTAATGTTCATTCAAAAGAACAGCATTATGAGAGGACTAATGTGTGTCCGATGAATATCATTGTCAAGGACCAACGAACTAATTTATTTTTGTTAGGGACCAAGTTGTTCAACCTCAAAATTTTCAATGACCTAGTTAGGGATTTACTCAAATTATTACTGTAATATTAAAATATTATTATTTTAGTATAGATGTAACTTTAACTATATTATTACATTATTATTTTATTTTAGATGAAACTTTAATTATTTTATTATATTATTGTTTTATTCCACTTTTGGTCACTTGGTAATCTACCCTCAAGGTTCCTAAAGTCATTCTAGGCCTTAGGGAGGCAATCTAAGTACACTGACAATTTATAGAATATATTGAGCATTACCAATTCACTATCCATACCTATAAAAGAACAGTATAATTATGATTAATACTTTTCCTCTACTAAGTTGTTAATCTATAAATCCAAAGGTATTCTCCTTTTTCTTATTTATTAATCTCTTAATATTGATTTATTGATAATACTGAGTTATAGCACAGTAAAATTGGGGATGTTATATTATTCCCCTCCTTTAAAAAAATTTTTGTCCTCAAAATTCATTACTTGCAAATAAGTCAAGATATTCTTTCTTTATATCTGATTGTAGTTCCCAAGTATGTTCTTCCTATCTTCCCTTGCCCCAGGCCACTTTAACCAAAGGTAGTCTTATTCCTAAGATGCTTAACTCCTCTCTATCTACAATTTGTATTGGTGGTAGATTGAAAGTTAAATCTTCCCTTAATTGTATAGACTCATGTTCTAGCAAATAAATAGGATTGGAATCGTACTTTCTAAGTTAAGAGACATGGAAAACATTGTAGAGATTAGATAGGTTAGGTGGAAAAGCAATTTGATAGACAACAAGCTCAATTCATTTTAAAATTTGATTAGGACCAATGAATTGGGGACTCAACTTCTTGACTTTCATGGCTTTCCCTATCCTTGCTGTAAGAGTGATATTCAGGAGTACTTGTTTTCCCTCTTGAAACTAAATCATTTTCTCCTTTAGTTAGCATAACTATTCTATTTGCTTTAGGCGATGAGTAGCTTGTCTCTAATCTTTTTTCACATGTTCAATGGTTTTCCTAAGTAGATCGGGTCCCAAAAGACTCTCTTCACTCGATTTGTATGAACACAAAGACTATTGACACTTTCTATCGAACAAGACCTCATATGGTGCCATGCCAATAGTGGCATGATAACTATTGTTGTAGGCAAATTTAATCAAAGGTAGGTACTTATCCTAGCTTCCTTGTTATTCCATTACATAGGCTCTCAACATGGCCTCTAAAGTCTGGATGGTTCATTCTATTTGTTCATCAGTTTAGGAGTGAAAAACTATACTTAAACAAAGTTTAGTAAGGCTTCTCAAAATCTTGAGGAGAATCTCGGGTCTCTATCTGAGATTATGGTAGAGGGAATTCCATGTAGCTTTATAAGCTCCAAAATGTATAGATATCTTGTTTTTCCAAGGGATGGTTAGCTCTTATGGGTAAGAAGTGAACAGACTTTGTTAGTCTGCAACTATGACCCATAAGAGTCATGCTGTGCAAGGGTTCTAGGTAATCACATCACAAAATCCATCAAAATACTCTTTCATTTCTACTCAGAGATTCTTAAAGGCTGCAATATCCCAAAGATTTCTAGTGTTTTATCTTTACATTTTGACAAAATAATCACTTGTTCACCAGCTCAGCCACGTCTATCTTCATCCCTTGTAACACCCTGATTTAGCAACGTGTTTAATTAACACTATCACATGCTAAATTACTAATAATAATTTGAAAAATAAAGAGGAAATGTAGAATAAGACAAGTAGTAACAGTGTACGCTTAGAATTTCTATAGAAATAGAATTTTAACTGCATGGTAAAAATTTTACTAATAGTTTCTTCAGATACAAGAAATTGATTCGGTAAGGATCCAAAATACAAGAGAGTTTAATCGTTAGGAGATTACATCTATTATATGTGGCCCACTTTGGGCCACACAACCAAAATCGCAAGAAATGATATTGACTAGACATTTGATAGGTGAGTCACTTTTGTAAGCTCCAATACCTTTTAGAAGCCACTAAGTGGTCTGAGATATATCGAGTTGAGGGTTTTGATAGATAACAAATCAATTCTTAATAAAATCTTTTGCAAGGACTAATAGTTTGTTAAAATGTTTGTTCTCATTTTACATTAGATTATGATATCTACACATTGAAGAGAATTGAATCATATGAATTTCCTTCTTCAAACAAATTCCCTAAAGTTCTTATATATCTCATATATATAATCCTAAGGAAAGAGCTTTTTCACAAGAGAATCTATTGTTCAAAAATTTCTCTCACAACAAAAAGTGAATCAAAAGCTTCAAAAGGATGTATCTATGTCATCAAATGGATCATTAGCACATGAGAAGGATGATCTGTCCAAAAGGGTGCTATTGAGAAAGTTGATCTACATGAAGTACCTCGCATTCAAAAGCTTGCTCTGCATGATTCATAGATCATTCCTAAAGGTCAAACTTGACAAGATAGATCTAAAAGAAGTGTTGACACTCTGAAAAGCTGGTGGATCCAAATAGCTAATTTTCTTCTTCGATGATGTACTTGCTGAGAAAAAAAGTAACCAACTTCTCTTTCCAATCTTAGACCAATGGATCCAAAAGCTCTGGACTTAAGGTCTGAAGTCTCAACGATAAGATTTTGAAGTCTATATAAACATTGAAGACAAAGAAGAAGTAGTTGGAACTCTATGTGTAACACCCTACTAATTTAATGTTATGTTTAAGTCAGCATGAAATTAACTAGAATGTGTTACCGTCTTATTGCTCTGCTTACGTTTCGTGTAGCATACCATTCTTATTTACTTATTTATTTATTTATTGTTTGTAACAGAAGGAGCGGAGCGCTATTTACAATAAACACAACAGAGTTTAATTTATCACAAAAGAAAAAATAATAATAACGAATAACACACATGCCGTCAACTGTATATATGTATACATACATATGTAAGAAGTCACTGTTTCGGTTTGTGTACAAGTTTCAAAATAGGATACATAAGTGGGGCTGTGTACCCAAAAGACATAAGGCCCATGTCTGTTAACCTGATCCTATGTGGTCCTCGGAGGACATTTCAAAAGCCTACCACTAGGTCTATGGCCCAAAACTATACGCTGCCAAAAGAGGGTCACGCTGTACAACATCATCTATTGCTAACCTACTCAGTCAGGTAACCGTTGGCCATACCGGGCTCGGCTAGTGAGTAGTCAGTACTGGGTCCTGAGGAGGAGGAGGATGATGAGCTGGTGGCCTCTGAAGGGTCATTCTCAGAGCTGAGCGGGATGTCAGGTGCCACCTGTGGAGGCGACTTTGGTGCAAGGTCAGCAGGGCTACAGGTGTTGCAAGCACAGGAGG
Organism: Pterocarpus macrocarpus; assembly: GCA_031439585.1. NCBI lineage: Eukaryota > Viridiplantae > Streptophyta > Magnoliopsida > Fabales > Fabaceae > Pterocarpus > Pterocarpus macrocarpus. The sequence continues at coordinate 63,241,991 of CM062514.1, read as the reverse complement.
TGCTGGCGGGGGGTGTGCCACGTGTAGCGAGACCTCAAAATATGGGGTGGCAGGATCAAAAGCAGGATGGTGTAATGGGACGGTAAAATTCCTTTCACTAAAAAGATAAAGGCGGAACTGGCAAGAGCTGGCTATATACAGCGAGCCTACTGCAGGGTCATGGTGGGGCTGCAAGTCTGGAACCTCAATAAAAAGAGTAGCTGTCATGTCCATCGTCCCCGTTTGAGAATGAAGCGGAAATGCAAAATGAGGTGAGAATTTGAAGAAATTCTCAGTAGGGTTCGTGTATGGCGTTTAACTGACGTCGCTTTCATTTTCAGTTGCCTCGGGTTTCATTTAATTATGAAAACATGAGACCAAACTTAACTATTCATATTTAATAAGGTTAAGAAAATGTCTGGTCCGAGGCAAGGTCCAGTTTTACTTTAAATAGCATAAGAAACCGACTAAACTACTAATAGTAATACACAGAATAATGAACAGAATAAGTGAACATATGCTGTAAGTAAACATAATAATTAAACTGTAAATAACTTGTAATCATGCACTTAATGCAATTATGTGAAACTTGCTCTTGAACTTTCCTTCATAAACTTTCCCTTTACTCATAAACTTTTTCCATTACTTGGTCCCTTGGGAGTTCTTGGCCATTTTAGACTCCTGGGTAATAGTCTGCTTTTCAGGATCGAGCTCGTTCCTATATAGGGATTGCTGGGTTTATTTCCTCGACGTCCCCACCGATTTATTCCCCTTAACTTTTTATCCGGGGCTGGCCCAAGTATCATGGAACTTTCATCATAACATAACTTTCATAGCTTTCTTGATAAATGCACATGCCACTATATGTATATCATAACTTATGCATATACTTTACTGAAATCTCGGCGACATAACGGAACGTGTCCACTTCCCCATGAATAGTGTCAGTATATCAGAATATCATTTTCTCATATAAGTCACAATGTTGCATGCATAATTCATCATTGAACTCATAGAAGCATTAGTCTCCATAGGCAGAGTTACAGCCTCAACATAATCATTCAACCCGGTTTTTGTAAATCATGCCATAATTTATATTTGACTCATTTGGACCTCAATTTTGGATATGTTAAAGTGTTATGTGTCTATTTTCTAACCTCTTTGGTCCCATCTAATTTTGATAACCATAGCTTATGTTATTCAGGTTTTATCCCGGCCTGCCCTGGGGCTGGCCAAAATTACCCACTCAAAAGTAAAAATCTACTAAAAGTCGAAAACTGGCTCAAATTGCACGAAATTGGTCTTATATTAAAGCTAATAGAACCATCTTTCATTTGCAAAAATTTCCATTCCATTTAATTTAGTACGACTCAAGTTATAAGCCCCGAAACTTGACCTTCCTGAATTGTCTTATTTTGGCCTAGTTTAGATATAGGGTAAATTCTTTGAATCACCAAGAACAACTGGGGTGATGACAAACTCAGAATTTCTTTCTATGATGTTCTCCTATGTGTAAGCTTTCCAACAAAATTAGTTTAACTCAATTTGGAGTTGTATAGGGTGAGTTACACCCTTTTTAACCTATACTGCCCGAGTGAGTGTACTAATTTCTAGGTTAAATTTTAAAAATTCATATCTCTCTCAATATTAATCCAATAGCCTTATATGATATATGTATAGAAAACCCTAGATGTCCAGTTTCACATAAAAATGGTTTCATCGATTTGAAATGGCGGGAGGTGGAGCTGTACACTCTGTCGTACGGACTGCCGAGGGTTTTTGAGTTTTCTAGCCTCTTAACTCTTCCTATCTTCATCCTTTCTTGTTTCCAATTCAATTTTAATCTCACAAACAGCCAATAAACCAGCCATAATTCATCATGATCATTCAGTCAATATATCAAAATTAAAGAATTAAACCACCAATAACCATCCAAAAATCAGAAAATCAAGACAAGAATTAAAACCTCTACCTCTTGCTTGAGTTTGGAAATAGAGCTTGGTTGATCTTGAAGGCTGGATGGAGTGGGTGAGTGGAGAAGAGAAAAGAGAGCTGAAGTGAGGAAGAGAAGGCAACGTAAGAAATGGGACTGAAGAGGCAGGAGGAGAATATATATAAACAAGGCTTTGAGGTGGTAGTTAGAATGAGTGGCTTTGATTAGGTGAAATTTTGTGGGCAAAGTTCAGCCATGTCTCCTTCTTTTGTGACAAAATTTCTCTCCACGTCGCCTAAGTAGTGAAACTTGTTCCCATTGTGTCTGAAGATGACCTCAAAACTCGTACACTACTTAAAGTTGGGAGTGTGAAGAGGTAAAATCGGAACTCGAAAATATTTCTGGTTTATTCGAAACTTGAAATCAAAGTCGTATGTCGGAAATCGTAAAGCACAGTGACCTTAAAATCGAAGGTTAAGGGCCAGAATGTGAAACCAAAACACTCAAACCCGGAAGTCAGGGGAATTATGTAAACTTGAATCGATTTTAAGCATAACGCCGGATATCGGGATTCAAAACACTAATCTTGTGTACCAGGAAATCGGAACTCGGGAAAATAAGAGAAATGAGGCTCTTGGTATTAAACTCGAGATCGGAACTCGTGAAATTTTGAGTCGAACTTGGAGATCAATTCAGAGACCTAATCTCGTGTCCATTCCTGGTTAAGATCAAATCGGATGTCGGATTTTTGTGTTAAGTCGGAAATCTTAAGATCAGAAATCGAAAGCATTAGCCACTCCATTTGAGCTAATGAAATCAGAAATCGGGATTCATTACTGATGAGGTCGGAATCCTTACATGCTTACATAAGGTCGGAAATCGAAAAACCCAAGCTAATCCATTTGAGCCTTCCTAAGATCGGAAATCGGGAATTTTAAAAATTCACTGACGAGGTCGAAAATCAGAAATGGGACGTTACACTATGCATTGAATATCTTATCAAGCTTTCATCTTTCTCAACCTTCTAAATATCTAGAAAGTTACTTTTTGTAACTACTCCTGAAGAAAATCTTCTCATTTGCTTTTTAATAGCTAATATCCTCTTCGTGAGATTCATGAGAAGTCACTCTACTCTGTACTTTATAGGTACATCCACCTTGAGTGATTTAGTGTGAGTGTTATTCAAACACAAACCATCAATCTATTATTGTAACCTGACCTTGAGCTTGGAAAGGCTAGAAAAAATACTGCTCATCTTGTTAGCTTGAAGAGACTAGGTTAATACTGCTCTATTTTATTAGCTTAGAGAGGCTAGGAAAAACCACTCAATTGTATGCTTGGAGAAGCTTATACAAAGAATACTCGTGACTATAAATCTCAACTAGTTTGTTGGGAATTGAATATAGGCAAATGGTCTAGCCAAACCAGTATAAAATTTCTTCGTGTGATTTTCTATCCCTTACACTTTTATCGTTTTTATAACTTGAGTCTACTAGCACAGACATGTGGGAGATTATTGAAAATGGAGATTATGTTCCAACCGTGGAACAACCTGTGCCTCAAGTAATTGTTGATCCTGACCAACCACCTTTAGTGATAATAAAATGGTGCCTAGAAACAAATGAACTGACCAACACAAAGCCAAGGTACGGATGAATGCCAAGGCCAAATATCTTCTTACCTGTGCATTGAGCAAGAGTGAATATGACAAGATTGTTTCATGTGACTCAGCTAAAGAGATTTGGGATAGACTCCAAACTCTTCATGAAGGGACTAATCAAGTGATAGAAATAAAGATCAACATGCTTGTACATTAATATGAAATGTTTAAAATGCTAGACCATGAAAATATTGATGAAATAACCACAAGATTTATGTATATCATAAATCAGCTAAAGGCATTAGGAAAAAGATGTTCTAATGCTGAAATGGCTAGGAAGATCTTAAGAAGCCTGTCCAAGGCTTAGCGCCCTAAAGCTATAGGCACTCAAGAAGCTAAAGACTTGAATGTGCTCAGTCCTCATGCTCTCATTAGGTCTCTAAAGACTCATGAGATTGAGTTGAATGAAGCCTCAGGAAGACTAACAGAAGAGGCAAGTACATTGCCTTAAAATCTACTCATAGAAGATCTAATTCTTTTAAGGCCGTGAAGGCTTCAGAAGAATTAGATGAAGAAGAAGAAGAATCTTTTGATGATGAGGATGATGATAAGAAAGATGAGATTGCTCTCATCTAGCTAAAAAGATCTCTAAAGCCTGGATCAGAAGGAAAAAGAAGAAAGGATTTCTCCTTAAGAAGGACAAGGACGGAAAAGCCAAGCAAAGTGAAATCATTTGCATTAAATGCATGGAGCCTGGACACTTGAGATTAGAATATCCTAAGCTAGAGAAGAGCTCGAAAAAGAAGGCACCTAAGAAGAAGGCTACAATGGCAACATTGGAAGATCTGGATGAGGAACAAGAAGGTGCAGAATCTCAAGAAGAAGAGGAGATAGTTGCAAATCTCTGCTTCAGAAAGCTTATGATGAGCTTTTGGATGACTTTCAAACACTTTCTTCACATTATGCTTCTCTAAAGAAAAGTTTTCAAAAATTATCCCATGAATTTGAAAACCTTAAGTCAGACAAAGAGAAGCTGAGGCACGAGAAAGACGAACTTCTAAAAGAAAACATCCTTTTGTAGAAGGATGTAAGTGCCCTGAAAATTGATGTTTTTGAATTTGCTTAGATCACATCCTCTGATGTTTTTGAACTACAAAAAATAATTAAGCTTCCCAAATTTGATCTTAAGAAGATGGTGAATGGCACCAAGAATCTTGATTTAATGCTTGGTAGTCAAAGACCATACTTTGAAAAATTGAGACTTGGGTATGAGAAAAAAGAAAACGAGGATCCACCTAAAAGTTTTCAAAACAAAGTTCCTACCTATATTTATTGTTTCAAAACATGACACTCTTCTGAGAAGTGCTTTTCAAGAAAAAAAAAAAAAAGAAATAGAAGATGAAATATCCCAAAAAGGTTACTAACTCAAAAGGACCCAAGAAAATATGGGTACCTAACGTAAATGTTGCTTTTGACATAGGTGTGTCTTAAATCACATCATTAAAAGGAGATGATGTAACACCTTCCTAAGTATAGTACTATACTTAAGTCATAATACCTTCCCTAGGAGTTGTTACTATTACTTAAATGGACCTTATATGACAGTGCTCTTTGGTTGTCCTCAATCTTCATAACTCTGCCTAGTATGATCATCTTCTATCTTTCCTAAGATATCTGGAGATAACACGGACATATACATAAGTGTGAAAATTATAAATTCTCAGTATGACCATCGTTATTATCTCTAGCTGCTTTAGTTTATTATGAAAAAGGTGAACATGTTATATAAACTTTCTAGTTTTATCATTTGAAAACATATTGTCCGAAGCAGAGTTCATTTTATTCATACACTTGTTAAATAGAGAAAGAATCCGAACATTTACTTAACAATATGAAGAACAATTGAATAAGATGCATCGATTCATAATAAAATAAGGAAAAATTGAATAACATGCATGAATGAATACAAATGACTACTTGATGTGAGTGCACTTGACTTTCTTTACTTTCTTTTCTTGGTACACCTAGGCGTTACGTATCACCGTCCGTAGGGTGCATTCTTTACTTATCTTTCCTTTGTTGCATCTTGTTTCTTTGTACTTGGTTTCTCGAAGGTGAATGGCCTCTCTCACCCTTGGGTAATAGCTTGCTTCTTAGGCCCGAGCTCTTACCTTTACATGAGTGATGAGTCTACTTTCCCTGACCTTTACACTAGTTTATTCCCCTTAAATTTGGTCAGGGGCTGGCCTAATTCTTAGACAGTACTGCTCTAGCCCACTCCAAGGTGGAAGTTTGGTATATCCCTTTTGCAAGTTCTGATCATCTTTTCTTTTCCATACTTTATCATGCATGTGGACACTTTGTGCATTTATGCATATGTCTCACACTATGTGTTTCATAGTTCATGCAATCATGAATAATCAACTTGAAAGATTGGAACTACCAATTCATCATTCATATACATTTTGCCGAAAATTCGGCAGCATATTAGCTTAATATACGCTTCCCTATGAATAGTGCACATCTAATTAGATAGCCAGTCAAGATACCAAGATCAACAAAATTATCACATTGACATTTCAGTAGCAATATAGAGAATTGCATCATTTAAACCTCAATTATAGGTCATCCATGAACTAAGTGTTCAATCACTTAAGCTTGGCAATTTTGTACCTAATTCTACTAATTCTGCCTTGTTTTATGAATTGTGCCATAATTTCATTTTAACTCCTTTGAGTCTGAATTTTTAATATGCTGTGGAATTATGAGTGTATTTTCATTTCTCTTTAGTCCCACTAAGTTTTGATGAGTATAAATTGAGTTATTGAAATTTGATCCAAGGCTGCCTTGCTGTTGGATAGAATAATCCTAGGGCTCACTTTAAAAATTCATATCTCAATCATTACAGATCCAATGGCCTTATAATTTATATGGTTTGAAAGCTCTATGTGTGTAGTTTCATGTAAAATTTGTTTCATCAAATTATGATGGCTATAGGTGAAAACCTACACTCTACCGTGCGAACACATCTAGGTTTTTCATCACAGCCAATTCTGGTTTAGCTATTCTTTAAGCTTTTCACTTAATTTCCATCCCAAACCAAATATTCACATGTTAATTCAGCCATAACAACTCATATAAACACAGTATATCATCAAATAAATGAGTAAAAATAAAATCTTGAATAGGCACCATATCACAAACATTAAGGAAAAATCATGAATTCTACCTCAAATCTTGAGTTAAAGCCAAAAAGAAGCAAGTTTGGGTAAAGGTATGGAGATAGGGTAAAGAAATCAGGATGAAGAGATGAAGAAGAAGAAGAAATTGGGAGAGAGATTAGTCTACTATGGGGAGCATGAAAATGGGGGAGAAAATGGGAAAATTTTTAGGTTTTTAGGCGTAAATGTACGAATGACTCATGCTTGCCTTATCGTTGGTAGATTTATGGCTTCTTTCCAATATACTTAGGTTGCTGACTTGGATGGCCTAGATGGTGCCACCAAGGGGGTGATTTTGGCTCTATTTTGGCCATTTAAATTAGGGTCTAATAGTGTAAATTTCTACTGGTTCCATTTCTATGTTATAAAATACTAAAATCTTTACCGATTTCTCTTAAATTCTCAAAACATTGCCCATTGCCTTCTTAAATTTTCTACATAACAAACTTAAATTTTTCAAACCCTAACATTCCTATTTCAATCCTAATTACTCTTATTTCTCTAATGTAATGAAGTAAATCGATTAACAGCACTAATCAAATTCACTGTTCTTTGGGATGTTACAGATGATGTGGTATATGGACAGTGGCTATTCCAAACATATGACTGGAAAAAAGTCTTGGTTTAGAAACCTCAGACCCAAGGATAGTGGAGTCGTGAAATTGTTGATGGTATCCAGTCAAAGATCATTAGTATAGGTAATATTGGTAAGAACAACTTTAACTTGATTACTGATGTTATGTTAGTTAAAGGATTGACTCACAATCTTTTGAGCATTAGTAAGTTTTGTGACCACCAAGGCTACAAAGTTGTGTTTGAACCTTCTCATTGCATCATAAAAGAGTTTACATCAAATAAGATTTTCTTACTGCTAAAAGCCATGATAATACTTATATATTATATGTAGATGACCTTTTAGATCAGAATGTAAAATGCTTAGCATCCTTGGTAGATGAGAAGTGGATGTGGCATAAGAAACTTGGCCATGCTCATATGAGATTAATCTCTAAGATTTCTCAAAAAAAGCTTCTTTAAGGTTTACCCAAGATTAGTTTTGATAATGACTCAACTTCTAAGTTCTACCAAGGGGGTAAATAGTCCAAAAAATCTTTCCATAATAAGAATGTAGTCTCAACTACTAGACCACTTGAGCTTTTACATCTTGATCCTTTTGGTCCAACTAGAAATGCCAGTCCAGGTGGTAAGAAATATGGTTAAGTCATAGTAGATGACTTTTCAAGATTCACGTCGGTTATATTCTTAATCCATAAGGATGAAGCTTGTGATGCCTTTAAAGTATTTTCAAAAAGGGTTCAAAATGAAAAAAGGCTTTCATATTTCATCCATCAGATCTGATCATGGTGGTGAATTTGAAAATCATGTTTTTGAAAAGTTTTGCAATGATAATAGCATTTCTCATAATTTTTCTTCTTCTAGAACTCCTCAACAAAATAGAGTTGTTGAAAAGAATAATAGATCTTTGCAAGAAATAGCCAGAACTGTGCTTTTAGAAAGTGGTTTATCAAAAGAATTTTGGGTAAAAGTAGTTAACATTGCCTACTATATTGAAAATCGTGTTTTCTTAAGGCCAATAATCAAGAAAACTCCCTATGCATTATGGAAGGGAAGGAAACAACATATCTTATTTTCATATTTTTGGATCGCAATGTTTTATACTTAACACAAAGGACAAGCTGTCAAAGTTTGATCCTAAGTTTGATCCTAGTGTATTCCTAGGATATTCTTCTGTGTCTAAAGCTTACAGGGTACATAACAAGAAGGCTCAGTCTATGGAGGAGACCATACATACATTATTCAAAGAGAATAAGAAAGATATAGACCAGAATGTTTGTGACTTGGAAGAGACATGGAGAATTTATTTCTGAACAATGATTTTTAGAATCAGCAATCCTTTTAGATAGCCACAAGAGAAAATAATGATGATATGACTACCACTTCTGAACCTTCTCACCTTCAACATGTTTCTAATGATATTTTGGAAGATTCAAAAGGGTTAGTAATTAAGAGAAGATATACTAGTGCCAAAGATTTGAGAGTTCTATCTCAAAATCAAATCATTGGTGTACCCTCTCAAGGAATCAAAACCAGATCCTCCTCCAAAACAGAATCCAACGTGGCTTTGATTTCAGAAATACAACCTGAATGTATTGATGAAGCACTTTAGGATCAAAGTTGGATAGAAGCCAAGCAAGAAAAGCTCAATTAGTTTGAGAAAAGCAAAGTCTGGACTCTGGTCCCATTGCCTAAAGGACATTCTATCATTAGCACAAGATAGGTGTTCAGAAACAAGCTAGATGAAAGTGGAAAGGCAATTAGAAATAAAGCAAGGCTGGTGGGTCAAGGATATAATCAGCAAGAAGGAATTGACTATAATGAGACTTTTGCTCCTGTTGCAAGACTGGAAGCCATCAGAATGCTACTTGCTTTTGCAACTTACAAAGGTTTTGTTCTTTATTTGATGGATGTTAAATCTATCTTTTTAAATGGCTTTAGTTTTGAAGAAGTGTATGTTAAACAACCTCCTAATTTTGAAAATGAAACTTTCTTCATCATGTTTTTAAGTTGTCAAAAGCTTTGTATGGTTTGAAACAAGCTTTTAGAGCTTGGTATGAAAGACTTAGCTCTTTTTTGCTTAAAAATGGTTTTGAAAGAGGAAAAGTTGATACAACTCTGCTTATCATGCATGAGAAAGATGATTACCTTATTGTTCAAATTTAGGTAGATGATATCATTTTGGTGCTACTAATCAAAATCTATGCAAGACTTTTTCTAAGGTTATGTAGGGAGAATTTGAGATAAGCATAATGGGAGAGCTCAAATACTTTCTAGATTTACAAATAAAATAACAGAAAGATCCTTGTTCATCAGGAAAAATATCCTAAGGATTGGCTCAAAAGATTTGATGTAGACAAAGCTAAGAGCATTAGCACTCCCATACATCCTTTTCAAGTTTTGGAAGCTAATGAAGATAGAGATAAAGTTTCTAATAGACTTTATCAAGAAATGATTGGCTCATTACTTTATCTCATAGTTAGTAGACCTGACATACAATTAAGTGTAGGTATTTGTGCTAGATTTCAATCAAACCCAAAGTAATCACACTTAAATGCTGTTAAGATAATTTTGAGATATTTAGTAGGTACTACTCATCTTGGTCTCTAGTACAAGAAAGGTACTTTCTATGATGTTATAGGTTACTGTGATGCTAATTTTGCTCGACAAAAAGTTGAGAGAAAGAGCACAAGTGGTTGCTATTGCTTTGTTCGAAAATTGTTGATAACATGGTCAAGCAAGAAGTAAAATACAATTGCTCTCTCAACTACTGAAGCTGAATATGTATCTGTAGCAAATTGTTGTACTCAAATTCTATGGATTAAGCACGGTTTAAAGATTTCAACTTGAGGTATATCAAAATCCCTATTTTATGTAATAACACTAATGCTATTAACCTTGCTAAAAATCCCATTCAACATTCTAGGTCAAAGCATATAGATATCAAGCATCATTTCATTAGAGATCATGTTCAGAAGGGAGATATTGTGCTAAGTTTTGTAAATACAAAAAATCAAATAGTGTTATAACAAAACCCCAAGCTGAAGATTGTTTATGTTATATTAAGAACCTTCTAAATATGATTAGTTTATGACCATGCATTCATAAAACATGGATCCTATCCCTCCAAGCTTCTAAAAGAGCTTAAAGCTCATATTACAATATCCAATAGTGTTTCCCTTCTAAAGAAGGCATCATAAGAGTTGTTCAGAAAGATCAATTTAGAATAGTGTACAGAAGTAGTTCAGAAAGATTAGCTTAGAATGGTGTCCAAATATGTTCAGAATGTTGATTTAGAAAAAGCAAATCAGAAAGGTGCTTAAGTTTTGAGTTTAGAAAGAAGACTACCCTTGGAAAATTGGCTCAAGCTTCTGATAAAAAAGATTTATGTGAAGAGTCAAGGCAGTTTTTAGAATGTGGGTTGGTTTTGTAACTTCCCACTATGCCATATTGCCACGTCTCAACAAGGCAGGAAAGTCACAATATAACCCCTTTACAAACGTCATCATTTTAACCTCAAACCCTTCATATTTCCATAATCTTTGGTTATTTCTTTTAACCACGGAGCTCATTCACTTACTCTGTAAACCCTTTTCCTCTCAAATTACTGAAACCCCTTGTACTATTTATTACTATTCATTTTCCCTCAAAGTTTCAAACATCTCTTTGCCTTCGCCTTCAACATTAACCCAAACAAGTTCTTTGTTTCTTTTAAGCTCCAACTTTTGTACTCTCAACTAGTTGACAAGGGCTATCAAAGTGTTCCCTGCATTTTAAAAAATGAATAAACGTAAGCAAACTTTGAAAATAATTTCTTCAAAAGACTCATAGCGAGAGGCAGAAGTTTCTGCTTAGAGAACTTCGCTTCTCTTCCTAAAGTTTTCAACATTTTTTAGTTTCAAAGGTGGAATGATTTCTTGAGGATTTCAGAGGACATTTACACTGGGGTGGTTCATGCTTTTTACCATACTCTCGTCGCCTCTAATGGAGACAACACTTCACTCAGGAGCATTGTTGGAAGTTTTGAACTCCATGTTCTACCTTCTAACATTGCCGAGATAACCAACAGCCCCAACAATGGTATCTTGTTTCATTGTGGAGAAAACTGAAAAGAAGAACTTGGTGCCACCGAGGAAGAAGTTGTAAAAACTCTCATAGGAAAATAGAATATGAGAGTAAAAGATATTTGAACTTCTCATTTACTAGTTCCTATTAGGTCTATATATTCTGTTGTTTAGCACACTGTGTTGCCTAGTAGTGGGAATATAGATGTCATGACCAAGGAAAACCAAATGGTGGTGTTCTGCCTCATGACCAAAAGAAAGATTAACCTTGTGAGGCTAATATTGGATTTTATTCTTACTACTATTAATGCTAAAAAGAGAAGACATGCCACTCTGCCCTTTGGCATGTTTCTCACCAGGGTATTTATTAAGGTTCAGTTGCCTCTAGATGTACATAGAGTTGACAACAAGAGACCCACAACAACCATGAAAACCTTCTCTGTAACACTGTAATAAACCCATGTTATGCTAAAGTCGTATCATGGCATTTTTAGTTGTTACTTATGCTTGTGGAAAACTTAAAGATTTCTTTTAAATTAGGTTTCGTGGAAATCAAGGTAAATTTTTTTTTTTTGAATAAATCGTTGCTTGAAATGTTTTGAAAAAAATGAAGCCTTGAGCATGAAAAATCGATGGCGGGAGAGCGTGTCGCATAAATTTAAATCATAAATACATAAAACATGAAGACAATAGATAAATAAGGATACAATGTAAGCACTTTACTTAACTAATCACATATAGGTTCATAACATTCAAAAGTACAGAAAAGGAAACTCATGGTTGTGCCATGGCCCCAAAATATCAAATACAAGCTACAATGATAGAGTTTGTCACAAAATAAAATACATGAGATATGGATCAACAATAACGACAAGCCCAACAGACATCTTCTGACATTTGTGCTCCGGTTGCGTATCTCAAGGATGATGCAAGGGTTCCTACTCGATCAAGTCCTCGAGTGTCTGGTTCTATTGGCTCCTCGACCTCTGGGAGCATGAGGCGTACGGATGATGCAAGGGTTCCTATTGATCACCTTAAAGCGAAGAATGTGGTGACTCGGCCAGGCCAGATCAGGGCCATAACTGGCTATTAAGGACTACTCCTTGGAAGGATCCTCCTCTAAAGTATCTAGATGATACTTTGGATGTAGCGGCGAGGCAGCTGCAGCCTTAAGATTGGCCATAGAGCTCAGGTCAATCATGGGAATCGTTAGCTGTGGTAGGGATTCAACTATAGGCAGCTCTGGAGACATTGGCTCAATCTCGACGTTTGGCAATAGCTCGAGCGGGAAATCCCAAGGACCTAGCGGCTGTCCAAGGTAGGCTGCAGAAATGTCGACTAGGGTAGGCGGAACATCGAGCCTCACTCCTTCATGTATACGACCAGGATAGAAATAGGTACGGACCACCGTGGTGGTCGTTGCCATGATTGCCTGTGCATCTGCATCGTATGTCCACTCACGAAGAGGTGGATCCATGCTCCACTCCACTAGGTTTGCCATCGGAATCTAGTGACGATACGGAAAATAACTAGGGTGAGAAATAAGATTTCTTAGTAGGACTCAAACCCAACACATAAATGTCTTCGTTGTCGTCCTAGCTACCTTAGTTTTATAAATGGAAATAGTAAGCATACATAAGGTTTAATTATTAGGTTTTCAAAACATGATTATTCGAAGCAAAATCAATTTTTAATACGTAAAACAACAATACCATGAACATCTTAAAAGTTTCATTCTTCACTTTGGTTAGACCAAAGTCCCTTTTTCTTTTCTTAATCTTGCTTTGTCTTAAGCCTTTTTCACCCACTAAATATAAGTGATAATGAGCTCATACCATGGCCGTCACCACCATAAATTTTCAGTGTTTACACTAGCTAGGTCAAAGCCATACCTCATTGGTAGCAAGTGTCGCAGCCTGCTCCAAATTACAATTTTAAAATACTTAATTACACTAAATTTGAAGTATAGTGCAACCAAGGTCGTCTCACAAGGATGTTCTTGCTATTTAGTTAAGTAACAAGGGGGGTATGTTCAAACATGCAGTCAATAAGCTATAAAAGAAAATTAGATGAAAATAAAAACACTAGTTCAAAGAGTTCCTTAGGCATAAGATGAATCAATCATTAACGCACAATATATCAAACACATGGAGTGCGATTAATTTGAGCTATTAGAGAGACCTCGACTAACAATCCCACAATTCTACCTAGAGAACTCTAGGAATTCAACTAACACATAATTGATTAGATAATTGAGACCTCAACTCTAATTAACCTATGTTGATTTCTAGCCCCAATTGTATTAGCCTAGGTTTGAACCCAAACCCAATTTCTAATTCTTTAACTAATCAAGTTCATATCAATTGACCAATTAGCAATCACCCAACTAATTCCTCATTCATAAACTCACATATCAATACCATTCAATGCAAATTTACAAATAAAAGAGGGCAAAGAATCAAGAAAACAAACATGATTGAAATTCAAGTATAGGGTTTCAAGATTACAACCATAATGCCCTTGGAGTCTCTTTGAGCTAGCTTGAAATCCTACTCCTCCATAGCAATGAAGGTTACAAAATAGAACCCAAAACAAGAATCTTCCAAAATGAAGGAAAAAGAAAAAGAAAAGAAGAGGAGAAGAGAAGAGATGAAAGAAGAAATGAAAAATGTTGGAGATAGATGAGTCCTCATCGCGTCTCAGTTTTCTCTCCTCTTATTAGACCTCAAATGTCAAAATTCAAAAATACCCTTCAGCCCAACTTAATCCTCTGCCTCTTAGCTTTAAGTGGACACCCAATTTGCTTAATTTGGACTTGAAATGAGAGAGTTATGGCCCAATCTTTATAGCATGTTCAGATTATACGTGTATTCGCGTCAGTCCAATTTAATAGCCAATAAGTCCATGAAGATGTCATTATTTTGGAGAATGATCTACATATGAATTGAAGCTTTGTGTCTTAGCTTTCAAATGGCACTGGTTCCACCTCAATCCAATGTCTACAACTCACGTTATAACCCAATTAGTGCACACTGTTCTGGTTCCAGCGTAACAGCCCTGTTCTGACTTCGTGGCCCAATTCGACCCACTAGACATCTGAATTAGTTTTTGTCTTCTTCATCAAAGTTGTAGATCTTTCTCTCAGCTTTCCTACAATATAAAATTTGTAGTTTTTAGATATCTACAACTCAAGATACAGCCATAATACAAAAACAGTATAAATTTGTAATAGTGCTGGAAAATACAATTAAACCCAATTAGAGTCCAAACTTATAAAATGTGTCCAATATTATTCAATTAAGCACAAAAGAGGTTCAATAAACTAAATATGAGGGTTAATCAATGTATCAAAATATTGCTTATCACTCATGTAAGCCCTATCCCCTACACTCACACTAGCTGGGTCTATGCCATACCTCATGTGAGTTGTGGGTGGAAGGGGAGTTTAATACGAGTCACATTCCCTTTTAAAGGATCACACTCTTAGCTCAATCTCTTCTTATTAAAGCTTATGATACCAAAATTATTCTAAGTCCATAAATTTTGTGAAATTCCGGTAGCATAACTTCCCACAATTTTGCCAAACAAAGAATCCGGTCACAAGTCATCATTATATGTTATTCAACATAACATGCATCATACTCAGCATTAACCTATTCATCATATCCATCATCATCATCATCATATCCTCATATCAACATACTTGCACATAGACATAGATATATCACAAATAAAGTTTTATGAGCATAGCTTAGTAAATTAGGTGCAAGCTTTTAATTGAATTTGCATATTTTTCGATTCTATTATTAGGTGTAACATCCCCATTTTCACCTAAGTTAATTAGCTCGGTGTTCCCGGCTAATTAGAGGGGTTAGTGATTAAGTGAGAATTAATCGATTAATCTCGAGAGCAAGAGCTTAGTAAATTAAAGGCAAGTCAACAATTGAAACATAATAGATTAAAAATTACAATTAAAAGCCTAATGGCCCAATCCTTGTTAATTCATGACTTAGAAATATAAAATCAAAGTAACCTAACCTCATTAACTAAGAGAATGGCAAGCATCACACCCTAATCACATGAAAAATTAATCCTCACACCCTCTTCACATAATTAATGAGGAAGACTCCTTTTCGATAAAAATGTGTTAAGGTATAATTGAACTAATCAAATTAATTAACATTTAGATAATTGTAACAATTATAAAGATGTAGAAACTTCCCTTTTATTATTGTTTGAAAGTTTGGTCAAGGCAAGAGTCATATCCAACCATCCATTTGCTTTCTCATCATACACCCCTAGATCAAGAGTCCATGCTAGTAGTGTCCCTTAAGTCAAGACAAGAAATATGCTCTCCTCCATCAAGATGGTGACACTTGGAGTGATCATAGCCATCCAAGCCAAATTCTAAGAGAGCTCATGTCTTTAACCACTTGAGAAAATACTACATGGTCTTTACCCAAATTGCCAAGACTCAAAGGAAACACAACACTCTCTTTTGCCCCAAGGTTTTTCCCACTCCCTAGCTTGTGTAAGAAGCAAAAATCACATCACCCTCCCCCCTCATTATGCGCCACCTTCAGCCCCTCTCTCTCCCCCTCATTTCATTTTCCATTCCTCTCACTAAAACACCAAAAAAGCTCTCTCGTCTCTCCAAGTCTCATCCTACTCTTTTGTTCTTCCCATCTTTCTTGTTCTTCTTCCAATCTTCTTACTACCTCCTACCTCATCTCCATCACCACACTCACAATCCCTTCAAGGACTACCATTTTTGGTCCTTGGAGAAACAAAGCCACTCATACACAAGCCCCAATATCAAGCTCAAGGAGAAGGAGGCCATCTCCAACCATCTTCATCCTTCAAGCTTTCAAGAGAAACACATTTGGTAGTGACTCTTACCCTTCTTCTCCATGTATTTTTCAAGCTCTAGAACCCCTAAACTTTTCATAGCTAGGTGGTTTTGAAGCTTGCTTCAAGGTCTCATGACAATATCTTATTCTATGAGTTTTCTTGCCTAGATGAAAATGTTGTTTTGAAATGAAATTTTGTGGTATGATAGTTTTTTTTTATGTATCTTGCTTTATTTTGTTTTAAAGTACTGATTTGATAACTAAAAAATTGAATATGATGGTGAGATAAAACATGAAAATGGTGACTTGAAGTGGTATAACAACATCTCCATAAGTTTAACATGTAAAACATAGAAACTAGTAAATCTGGAATTCTGGCAGTCTGTAATACGTATAGTATAACTCACTCCACAAAACTCAAAATGCAATGAAACTAATTTTATGTGAAAATAGACTCAAAGAGCTTTTCATACATATAAAATATGTGAGATTTGGCCTTAAAACGAAAGAGATATGAATTTTCAAAGTTTGCTGTTCCTGGACGGGTTTATGTCCGGGCAGTGGGTAATAAAAAGTGCATAACTCAAGTTATACAGAACATTTTTCAGTGGAACGAAGTTTGTTAAAAATTTAAGACATAGAGGAACATCCCCATAAAACAGTTTTGGCATATTTCTTGTGAGGAGTCCACAATAATGTTTAAAAGTCACTGACCCGAGATGAACCTTCAAGTCTGGACAGTCAGAATAAAATGTGCATAACTCAAGCTACAAGATGAATTTTTGAGTGGGGTTTCCTTTGTTTAAAAATAGACTCAGAAAGGTATAATCATACCAAAATTCGAAATAAAAGAATAAAAGATGAAATTATGGTGAATTTTTGAAGTTACTGTCGCACCGTAAAAGTAAAACTAGTTAGAGTAAAAAGTTAAAGGTTAATGAGGAATAAGTTTTAAGACATTAATATCCTTATATTAAGTATTAGAAAACCCTCATAATTCAACTTAAAAAGCATCAAAAAGGACATTAGACAAAATTGGCCCTACAACTAATAAAAGAGGATACACAAGAGGCCTTCTTAATTAAAAGCTTGCACCTAATTTACTAAGCTAAGCTCATAAAACTTTGCTTGAGAATATGCCTACGTTTATGTGCAAGCATGATGTTATGATGATGATGATATGATAATGATGATATGATATGATGCTTGATGATATGTGATATTGGATTTCTCTGTTTGGCAAAATTTTGGGAAGTTTCGGTCTAGCCGTTATGCTGCCGAAATTCTGCTAAAATTATGGACTTAGAAATGTTTTGCATCATAAGCTTTAATAAGAAGAGATTTAATTAAGTATGAGATCCTTCAAAAGGAAAGGAGACCTAATTTAAGCTCCCCTCACCCACAACTCACATGAGGCATGGCATGACCCAGCTAGTGTAAGTACCGAAAAGTTATGGTGGCGATGGCCACGGTATGAACTCATTACCACTTATGTTTAGGGGGTGAAAAGAAAAGGACTTAAGAGAAAGTCAAGTTAAGAAAAGAAAGGGACCTCAGTCCGACCCAACTAAAGAATGAAACTCATAAGATATGCATGCGTGATACAAATTGTCATACAAGTTCCTATGTATATCATGATGTTAGCATATGAGAAATATGTACTTAAAATGGAAACCACTTCGGACATTGATATTTTCGAAAACCTAAGAATTGAACCTATTGGATGCTCACTGTTTTAATTCATAAAACCGAAGTGGCTGGGACGATGACGATGACACTTATGTGTCCGGGTCGAGTCCTACTGAGAAATCTTATGTCTCACCCTAGTTGTTTTTCCATCTCGTCACCAGATACTCATGGCACACCTGGTGGAGTGGAGCATGGACCCTCCCCACCATGAGTGGGCCTACGATGGGGATAAGCAACAGCTAATTTTCCACGTAATTTAATTTCAAGTGAAGTTTAGTTTTTCACGGGCATAAGCAACAGCTAATAACACACCGTAATACGACTTAAGTGTAGTATGGGTTTATTAGGGTGTTACATCATGGTATCAGAGTAGTTCATCCTATTAAAGCCTGAGGTTGGACTGACTATGCTTCCAAGCATAACTCTACGTGGGCTATGTTAAGTCATGTTATGGATCCTGTCTGTATGATGGGATGCAGGATGTAGAATGCATGACCGTCATGTGAGATTGCCTTTAGTTGCTGTCATGCTTATGCTTGATATTGGGCCTGATCAACTCGATATTTTTGTTTTGGTGTGTTCAGGAACTAATGGCAACTCGCAGACGTACCGCCAATGAGCCCAGCGATAGCACGAACATCGCTGATTTCATGAGGACCTTTCAACAAATGGTGAACGCCATGCAAGCTCAAGCTACGGCAGCTGAACACATGATGGATCAGCTTAACCAAAGGTCTGAAGAGTCCGTCGGCGGAAATGGAGCAAGTGCTGAATATCAGAAGTTCTCGGAGTTTTACAAGGCCAACCGGCCCAGTTTCAAAGGGGCTTTCAACCCTGAAGAAGCTGATGAATGGATTAAGGAGATCGAGAAGATCTACTCTGTGCTGACCTGCTCGGAGACCCAAAAGGTAGCCTTTGCTACTTATATACTGAAGGCGGATGCCGAATTCTGGTGGAAAGGGGCGAAGAGCTTGATGGAGAGCGACCAAAGAGAAATCACTTGGGACGTCTTCAAGATACCTTTCTATGAGAAGTATTTCCCGATGTCTGTGAGGAACGCAAAGGAGATGGAGTTCCCGAGGCTCTACCAGGGAGGTATGAGCGTTGCTGATTACACAGCGAAGTTTGAGGAGCTGTGTAAGTTCTCCACACTTTATCAGCGAAACCCCGACGAGCACTGGAAGTGCATGAAATATGAAGGAGGTTTGAGGGCTGACATCCTGGCATCCGTGGCCCGACTGGAGATTCGGAACTATGCAGCCCTTGTCAATAAGAGTCGTGTAGTGGAGGAATGCAACCGTAAGTTGGCAATCCAGAGGTCGGAGGCCCATAAGAGAAGGCAGGCATCTTAAGGGCAACACCTGAAGCAGCCCCCGCAAAAGAAGCCCTACCATGGTGAAGGTTCTAGAGGCAAGCAACCACAGAGATCCTCTGCCAATCCTCCAAGACCCGCCGGCCAGCCTCCGAAGCCTGCAACAAATTCTGTCTACCTTAAGTGTGGGAAGCAACACAAAGGGGTTTGCTATGCCGGACAAAACGTTTGCTTCAAGTGTGGACAGCCCGGGCATTTCGCTAAGAACTGCATCAAGGACACACCTGCCCCTAAACCGCAACGCCAAGGGAGGGTTTTCACCATGAATGCCGAGGAGACCACGGAGTCTGATGATCTCATTCGAGGTACATGCGAAGTGAACGGTAACATCTTAACTGTATTGTATGACTCTGGCGCTACGCATTCTTTTATTTCCCATGATTGCGTAAGTAGATTGGGGTTGTCTATTTCTGAAATGCCTTATATGTTGCTTGTTTCTACTCCCACTGGGAAACTAGTTAGAACTTGTCTCTATTGTTTAAAATGTCAAATTCATATTGATGGTAGGACCTACGAGTCTGATTTAATCTACCTTCCTTTATCTAGTTTAGATCTAATCTTAGGCATGGATTAGCTCTCAGCCAACCATGTTATGTTAGATTGTGCTGCCAAGACAATTGTATTCCCTTCTTTACCTTCTAAACCTGTTAGTTTAAGCCTGAAACCTGTTGTGTTATACTGTTGTAAGACTAAAAATTAAGAATACGTTCTCCTATCGACTAGTGAGGTTGAACTAGAGCAAGCTTTTGATGAGATTCCTGTGGCGAATGAGTACCCTGAAGTCTTCCCTGAGGATATCCTTGAGTTTTCCCCTGAGAGAGAGATAGAGTTTTCCATAGAATTGGTGCCAGGAATTAGACTAATATCTATTGCACCCTACCGAATGTCCCCTTTGGAGTTGGAGGAGTTGAAGACCCAATTGGAGGAGTTGCTGGAAAAGAAGTTTGTGAGACCAAGTGCCTCACCTTGGGAAGCCCCGGTGTTGTTTGTCAAGAAGAAGGATGGAAGCATGAGGTTGTACGTGGATTATTGGCAGTTGAACAAGGTCACAGTGAAAAACAAGTACCCCTTACCAAGGATAGATGACCTGATGGATCAACTCAAAGGAGCAGTGGTGTTTTCAAAGATAGATCTAAGGTCGGGATATCATCAAATTAGAGTGAAGGAGGAAGATATTCCCAAGACGGCCTTTAGGACTAGATATGGGCATTATGAGTTTAGAGTAATGTCGTTTGGATTGACCAATGCCCCGGCTGTGTTTATGGATTATATGAACAAGATCTTTAGGCCATACCTGGATAAGTTTGTGGTGGTCTTTATAGATGACATCCTCATCTATTCAAAGACGAAGGAGGAACACGAAGAGCATCTTAGGATTGTGTTGGAAATCTTGAGGGATAAGAAGCTTTATGCGAAGTTGTCGAAATGTGAGTTTTGGCTAGAAGAAGTGAAGTTCTTAGGTCACGTCGTGACTAAGGGAGGGATATCCGTAGATCCAAGCAAAGTGGAAGCTGTAATGAACTGGGAGAGACCTACGACGGTGACGGAGATTCGAAGTTTTATCGGCCTAGCCGGATATTATCGGAGGTTTATAAAGGGATTTTCTCATATATCCCTACCTTTGACTAAGCTCACTAGGAAGAATGCTGCTTTTGTGTGGACTGAAGAGTGTGAGAACAGTTTTCAAGAGTTGAAGGCGAAGTTGACTTCCACACCTGTACTAGTCCTGCCTGACCCTAAGGGAGCCTTTGAGGTTTACTGTGATGCCTCTGGAAAAGGTTTAGGTTGTGTTCTGATGCAAAATCATAGTGTGGTAGCGTACGCCTCTAGGCAACTGAAATCTCATGAAGTTAATTACCCAACCCATGACCTGGAATTAGCGGCCGTGGTGTTTGCCTTGAAGATATGGAGGCACCATCTATATGGAGTTAGGTTTGAGGTATTCTCGGATCACAAGAGTCTGAAGTACTTGTTTGATCAGAAGGAGCTTAACATGAGGCAGAGGAGGTGGATAGAATTCTTGAAAGACTATGATTTTGGGTTAAACTACCACCCTAGTAAGGCTAATGTGGTGGCAGATGCATTGAGCCGCAAGTCATTGCATGTGTCGTGGATGATGGTTAAGGAAGCGGAGTTGATTGAGAGCTTTAGAGACTTGAACCTCGGAGTTACCCTGACCCCTCGTAACATATGGTTGAATCTGATCAAGGTGACAAGCGAGTTCAAAGGACAAATTATTCGGGCTCAGGAAGAGGACGAAAAGTTCTTGAGGATAGTAGCCCAGGTGAAGGAGGGAAAGCTGAAAGAATTTACTCAAGGCATTGATGGCGTGTGGAGGTATCAAGGGAGGATATGTGTACCTGCTAAGGATGACTTAAGGAGGATGATTAAAGAAGAAGCTCACAAAGGTCATTTCACCATGCATCTTGGCATGACAAAGATGTACCAAGACCTCAAGAGGATGTTTTGATGGCCAGGCATGAAATGAGACGTAGCAGATGTGGTGGGAAAGTGTTTAGTTTGCCAAAAGGTGAAAATTAAGCACCAAAAACCCTCAGGCATGCTGCAGTCATTGGAGATCCCTGAATGGAAATAGGATGGAATCTCTATGGATTTTGTGATGGGTTTACCCCCGAACACAAGCGGGATTTGATGCCATATGGGTTGTTGTGGATAGGTTGACAAAGTCTGCCCACTTCTTACCCATTAGAGCGAATTATCCTCTAGATAAGCTAGCCTAGCTATACATCCAAGAAATTGTAAGGTTGCACGGAGTACCTGCAACCATTGTGTCTGATAGAGACCCAAGGTTTACCTCTAGGTTCTAAGGAGCCTTGCAAAAGGAATTTGGGACGAAACTTTGTTTAAGTACAGCCTACCACCCCCAGACTGATGGACAATCAGAAAGAACCATACAAACCCTAGAGGATATGTTGAGAGCATGTGTAATGGACCAACCCGGAAGTTGGGACAAACACCTACCCCTCATCGAGTTCGCCTACAACAATAGTTTCCATGCTAGCATTGGGATGGCGCCTTATGAAGCCCTGTATGACAGAATGTGCCAATCTCCGCTTTGTTCGTATGAACCGAGTGAGCAAAGCCTCTTAGGGTCTGATCTGGTTAGACAAACCACCAAACAAATTAAGAGGATAAGGGAAAGGATTCTCTCAACACAAAGTCGTCAGAAGAGCTATGCGGATAAGAGGAGAAAGCCAATCGAGTTCCAAGAGGGAGAACACGTATTCTTGAAAATCACTCCTACAACAGGCATTGGTAGAGCCCTTAGAGTCAAAAAGTTGAACCCTCGTTTTCTTGGCCCTTTTGAAATCTTGAAACGAGTAGGAACAGTTGCCTACCAAATAGCATTACCACCCCATTTGTCAAACCTTCACAATGTTTTCCATGTCTCCCAACTGAGAAAGTACAACTTCGACCCCAATCATCTTCTTGAGCCAAAAAGTGTACAGTTAAGGGAAGACCTAACCTTTGACCTACCGCCTATGAGAATCATAGATAGGAAGGTCAAGCAGCTAAGGAACAAGTCTGTGCCCTTAGTGAAAGTAGCCTGGGGAAGAGGAAACTTGGAAGAGCACACGTGGGAACTCAAGGCAGAGATGCAAAGAGATTTTCCTCACCTGTTTTTAGGTAACGAATTTTGAGGGCAAAATTCTTTTCAAGGAGGGTAGACATGTAACATCCCCATTTTCACCTAAGTTAATTAGCTCGGTGTTCCCGGCTAATTAGAGGGGTTAGTGATTAAGTGAGAATTAATCAATTAATCTCGAGAGCAAGAGCTTAGTAAATTAAAGGCAAGTCAACAATTGAAACATAACAGATTAAAAATTACAATTAAAAGCCTAATGGCCCAATCCTTGTTAATTCATGACTTAGAAATATAAAATCAAAGTAACCTAACCTCATTAACTAAGAGAATGGCAAGCATCACACCCTAATCACATGAAAAATTAATCCTCACACCCTCTTCACATAATTAATGAGGAAGACTCCTTTTCGATAAAAATGTGTTAAGGTATAATTGAACTAATCAAATTAATTAACATTTAGATAATTGTAACAATTATAAAGATGTAGAAACTTCCCTTTTATTATTGTTTGAAAGTTTGGTCAAGGCAAGAGTCATATCCAACCATCCATTTGCTTTCTCATCATACACCCCTAGATCAAGAGTCCATACTATTTGTGTCCCTTAAGTCAAGACAAGAAATGTGCTCTCCTTCATCAAGATGGTGACACTTGGAGTGATCATAGCCATCCAAGACAAATTCTAAGAGAGCTCATGTCTTTAACCACTTGAGAAAATACTACATGGTCTTTACCCAAATTGCCAATACTCAAAGGAAACACAACACTCTCTTTTGCCTCAAGGTTTTCCCCACTCCCTAACTTGTGTAAGAAGCAAAAATCACATCACGCTCCCCCCTCATTATGCGCCACCTTCAGCCCCTCTCTCTCCCCCTCATTTCATTTTCCATTCCTCTCACTAAAACACCAAAAAAGCTCTCTCCTCTCTCCAAGTCTCATCCTACTCTTTTGTTCTTCCCATCTTTCTTGTTCTTCTTCCAATCTTCTTACTACCTCCTACCTCATCTCCATCACCACACTCACAATCCCTTCAAGGACTACCATTTTTGGTCCTTGGAGAAACAAAGCCATTCATACACAAGCCCCAATATCAAGCTCAAGGAGAAAGAGGCCATCTCCAACCATCTTCATCCTTCAAGCTTTCAAGAGAAACACATTTGGTAGTGACTCTTACCCTTCTTCTTCATGTATTTTTCAAGCTCTAGAACCCCTAAGCTCTTCATAGCTAGGTGGTTTTGAAGCTTGCTTCAAGGTCTCATGACCATATCTTATTCTATGAGTTTTCTTGCCTTGATGAAAATGTTGTTTTGAAATGAAATTTTGTGGTATGATGGCTTTTTTTTTTATGTATCTTGCTTTATTTTGTTTTAAAGTACTGATTGATAACTAAAATATTGAATATGATGGTGAGATAAAACATGAAAATGGTGACTTGATGTGGTATAACAACATCTCCATAAGTTTAACATGTAAAACATAGAAACTAGTAAATCTGGAATTCTGGTAGTCTGTAAATCGTATAGTATAACTCACTCCACAAAACTCAAAATGCAATGAAGATAATGTTGTGTGAAAATAGACTCAAAGAGCTTTTCATACATATAAAATATGTGAGATTTGGCCTTAAAACGAGAGAGATATGAATTTTCAAAGTTTGCTGTTCCTGGATGGGTTTCTGTCCGGGCAGTGGGTAATAAAACGTGCATAACTCAAGTTATATAGAACATTTTTGAGTGGGACCAAGTTGGTTAGAAAGTTAAGACATAGAGGAATATCCCCATCAAACAGTTTTGGCAGATTTCTTGTGAGGAGTTCACAGTAATATTTAAAGTTCACTGATCCGAGATGAACCTTCAAGTCTGGACAGTCAGAATAAAATGTTCATAACTCAAGCTACAAGATGAATTTTTGAGTGGGGTTTCTTTTGTTTAAAAATAGAATCAGAAAGGTATAATCATGCCAAAATTCGAAATAAAAGAATAAAATATGAAATTATGGTGAATTTTTGAAGTTACTGCCCCACTGTAAAAGTAAAACTGGTTAGGGTAAAAAGTTAAAGGTTAATGAGGAATATGCTTTAAGACATTAATATCCTTATATTAAGTATTATAAAACCCTCATAATTCAACTTAAAAAGCATCAAAAAGGACATTAGACAAAATTGGCCCTACAACTAATAAAAGAGGATACACAAGAGGCCCTCTTAATTAGAAGCTTACACCTAATTTACTAAGCTAAGCTCATAAAACTTTGCTTGAGAATATGCCTACGTTTATGTGCAAGCATGATGTTATGATGATGATGATGATGATGATGATATGATAATGATGATATGATATGATGTTTGATGATATGTGATATTAGATTTCTCTGTTTGGCAAAATTTTGGGAAGCTTCTGCCTAAATTATCTTGTGAAATTCTGCTAAAATTATGGACTTAGAAATGTTTTGCATCATAAGCTTTAATAAGAAGAGATTTAATTAAGTATGAGATCCTTCAAAAGGGAAGGTGACCTAATTTAAGCTCCCCTCACCCACGACTCACATGAGGCATGACATGACCCAGCTAGTGTAAGTACCGAAAAGTTATGGTGGCGACGGTCACGGTGTGAGCTCATTACCACTTATGTTTAGTGGGTGAAAAGAAAAGGACTTAAGAGAAAGTCAAGTTAAGAAAAGAAAAGGACCTCGGTCCGACCCAAGTAAAGAATGAAACTCATAAGATGTGCATGCATGATACAAATTGTCATACAAGTTCCTATGTATACCATGATGTTAGCATATGAGAAATACGTACTTAAAATGGAAACCACTTCAGACATTGATATTTTCGAAAACCTAAGAATTGAACCTATTGGATGCTCACTGTTTTCATTCATAAAACTGAAGTGGCTGGGACGATGACGATGACAATTATGTGTCAGGGTCGAGTCCTACTGAGAAATCTTATTTCTCACCCTAGTTGTTCTTCCATCTCGTCACCAGATACTCATGGCACACCCCATGGAGTGGAGCATGGACCCTCCCCACCATGAGTGGGCCTACGATGGGGACACTCATGATATTATGGCCACGACCACCACAGTAGTCCGCACATATTTCTATCTGGGTCGAATTTTTGAGCAAGAGGAGCCAGAAGTCCCGCCAGCCCCTGTAGACGTTTCATCGGCTCACCTTGGACTGCCGCTAGGTCCTTGGGATTTCCCACCTGAGCCATTGCCAGAAATCGGGATGGAGCCAATGTCTCTGGGTCTACCTGCAGCCGAACCCATGCCACTGCCAGAGGTCCCTGTGATCGATGTAAGTTCGACGGCCACTCCTAGGGCTACAGCCGCTTCGCCGTTGCTCCCCGAGTATCACCCTACCGCATCTGAGGAGGATCCCTCCGAGGAATGTTCTTCGGTCGCCAAGTATACTCCTGGCTGTCGTATCCGTCGCATTGAGGTGATCAGCAGGCACCCTCGTATCATCCATACTCCTCATGTTCCCCGAGGCTGAGGAGCGAGGGGGACCAGGCACTCGAGAACTTGAGTCTGTTCGATTGAAGGGCGTGGAAGGGGCAGAGAAGCCAGCCTATGTCTACGTGGGCCTATTCCATTATTGCTCCTTATCTTTTGTATTTCATTTTGTATCGGACCTTGTCAGACTTGTGTACCTTTGATCTTTTGAGGCCATGGCATGACCATGAGTTCCCTTTTTATGTATTTGTTGGATATTATGAGACTAACTATATTTATATGGTTGTTGTAGTAATTCGAATGCATGGTATTTGAGTTATCCCTTGTTCCTTCAATTTATACTGAAATCTTTGCGATACGCTCGTTTATTGCTATCTTCTCGTGCAAGACTTTACTTTCCAAAAGTGACTACGTATTTCAAAAAAAAATTTTACCATATTTTCCACGTAATTTAATTTCAAGTGAAGTTTAGTTTTCCACGAGCATAAGTAACAACTAATAACACCCCGTAATACGACTTAAGCATAGTATGGGTTTATTAGGGTGTTACATTAGGCATAGGGCAAGTTTCAACTATTATCTTTGTTAAACCTTTTAAGTGGAATTATGAAGTTTTAATGATGTAATTTGAGGGTCTTGATGTTTTCAAGCTTGTTTTTTATTAGCCTTTAAACTTAACCAAATTTACTTTTACGGTGAGGCAGTAACTTAGAAAATTCACCATAAATTCATATTTTATTATTTTAATGCGATTTTTGTAATCTTATGCTTCTTTGAGTTAACTTTCCAACGAAACAAGCCCCACTCAAAAATTCATTCAGTAACTTGAGATATGGACTTTTTAACCTGACTGCTCAACTTTTAAGTTTATTTTTGGTATAGTGACTTGTCAACTCAACTAGGAACTCATCACAAGGAATCTACCAAAAATTTCAGTGGCAATGTTCCTCTATGTCTTAGCTTTCTAACAAACTTAGTCCCACTCAAGAATGTTTTGTATAGCTCGAGTTATTAAGATTTTTGTATAGATTGCCCAAATAGAAACATAATAGGGGGCAGCCCACTTTGAAAATTCATATCTCCCTCGTTTTATAGCCAAATTTTGCATATTTTATATGTATAAAATGCTCTATGAGTCTATTTTCATTTAAAGTTGGCTTCATTTCATTTTGAGTTGTATTGAATGAGTTATTGGTCATGAAATATAGATTGTTAGAATTTCCAACTTCAACAGTTTTTGTTTTAATTAGTTTTCTTGTAAAAATATTAAGTCTTTTCTTCAAGTGCCCACCTTTCTCTTCCAAACCACTTTTATACTTTGAGATTTTGATGATAACTTAATAGTTTGAGTTCTAAAAAGTTTGGTTAAAAATAAGATAAATGCACAACCAAAATCATTTTCCAAGAGAAGAGCAATAACCGCAAGTCAACTTCTCATAATAAGAGTATAGCCACCAGGCCTTTAGAGCAAGTTCTAGAACCACCTAACTATGAAGAGCTTAGCAGTTCTAGAGCTTGAAAACATATAAGAAGAAAGAGTTAGAGTCACTACCACAAGGGTTTCTTGGTGAGCTTGAAGGGAAAGACAAGTATTGGAGGTGGCCTTCCTCCTCTTGAGCTTGCAAATAAGGCTAAATGAGTGTTTGCTTTGCTCTAACAAAGACCAAAGAAGGTGGTCCTTGATAAGTTTGTGAGGGTGGTGATAAAAGATGAGGGTGATGGTGGTGGAAAAGTAAGAAGAACAAGAAGGAGAGTAGGAAGAACAAGGAGAGGTGGAGAGAGGTGAGAGCTTTTGTGTTTAAGAGAAAGGATGAAAGTTTACAAAATGAGAGAGTGAGTGAGGGGGGGCTGATAGCATCCCGAACGAGGTCAAGGAGTAGGTGAGTTTTGCTTCTTTTACAAGCAAAAAGGCTAGGAATCTTCAAGTGAAAGAGCTAGTTGTGTTTTCTTTGAGTCTTAGTGCATGCTATGGACCATTTTGTGTTTTCCCAAGTGAGCAAAGGCAAGGTCTACTTACTCTTGAGAGTTGATTGACTTGAGTCTACCTACCTCATGTGACAAGACTCTAATGAAGACTAGCTCTTCTTTAGGTTAGGCTTGGCTAGGGAATATTGACAAAATAGGCTTGATCTAAGGGTGCAAGATTAGGAAGCAATGGATGGTTGGATCTTGCTCGTCTTTGGCCAAAATTTTAAACCATGATCAAGGGGTGATTTTTAAATCTTCAAAGCTATTAGGGTTATCTGACTGCTAATTAGGTTAGTTAGTTTAATTGCTCATTAGTCAATTTTGGCTAATTACACTTTTAAGGCACCTTATTTCCAAAAGAATTACTATTATTAATCACATATTGAATGTGTGAGGATTTGATTTTGCTAAAATTGTTTAGAGTGAAATATTTGTCATAAACTTGATTAATAAGGTTATGTTAGCTCAATTATGTTTCAAAATCACAAATTAGTGAGATTTGAATGGTTATGCGTCAATTAAAACGTTTAGTGCATTTGATTCAAATATTGACTTTTCTTCTAATTTTCTAAGCTCTTACTCCTGAAGATTAGCCGATTTGTCCTCAATAAATCGCTAATTCTTCTAATTAGCTAGGCATTCGGAGCTAATTATCTTGGACAAAATTTAGGGATGTTACATTTCTCCCCTCCTTAAAAAGAATTTTGCCCTCAAAATCTGTTACCTGTAAATAGGTTAGGATAGTCTTTTTGCATCTCTGGTTCAAGCTCCCAAGTGTGCTCCTCCAAACTCCCTTTTCCGCAGGCCACTTTTTCCAAGGGCACAGACTTGCTCCTAAGCTATTTGACCTTCCTATCCATGATCCTCATAGGTGGTAAGTCGAAGGTCAGGTATTCCCTTAACCGTACACTTTCTAGCTCAAGAAGATGACTAGGGTCAGAGTTGTACTTTCTCAGTTGGGAGACATGGAAAACATTGTGAAGTTTTGACAATGTGGGTGGTAGGGCTATTTGGTAGGCAACTGTCCCTATTCTTTTTAAGATTTGGAAAGGACCGAGAAAATGAGGGCTCAACTTCTTGACTCTATGGGCTTTACCTATACCTGTTGTAGGAGTGATTTTCAAGAATACATGTTCTCCTTCTTGGAACTCGATTGGTTTTCTCCTCTTATCAGCGTAACTCTTTTGTCGGCTTTGTGCAGTGAGAATCCTTTCCTTTATCCTTTTTATTTGCTCAGTGGTTTGCCTAACTAGATCAGGTCCTAAAAGGCTTTGTTCACCTGGTTAGTACCAACAAAGTGGGGATTGACACTTTCTGCCATACAAGGCTTCATAGGGCACCATTCCAATACTAACGTGGGAACTATTATTGTACGCGAACTCGATGAAGGGTAGGTGTTTGTCCCAATTTCCTAGTCGGTCCATTACACATGCTCTCAACATGTCCTCTAGGGTTTGTATGGTTCTCTCTGATTGTCCATCAATCTAGCGGTGGTATGCTGTACTTAGACAAAGTCTCGTCCTAAATGCCTTTTGTAAGGCTCCCTAGAACCTAGAGGTATACCTTGGGTATCAATCAGATACACTGGTTGCAGGTACTCCATGTAGTCATACAATCTCTTCAACGTACAACTGGTCTAGCTTATCCAAAGGATAATCCGCTCTTATAGGTAAAAAGTGAGCAGACTTTGTCAATCTGTCCACGATGACCCATATGGCATCAAACCCAGCTTGTGTATGGGATAAACCCATCACAAAATCCATAGAGATTTCATCCCACTTCCATTTGGGGATCTCCAAAGGCTGTAGCATGCTCGAGGGTCTTTGGTGCTCAATTTTCACCTTTTGACAAAGTAAGCACTTATTCACCATATCTGCCATGTCCTTCCTAATGCCTAGCCACCAAAATATCCTCTTGAGGTCTTGGTACATCTTCGTCATGCCAGGATGCATGGTAAAATGACCTTTGTGAGCTTCTTCTACAATCACGTTCCTTAGGTTATCCTTAGCAGGTGCACAGATCCTCCCTTGATACCTCCATACCCTTTCAGCATCTTAAGCAAACACTTTGAGTTTTCCTTCCTTCACTTGGCCTACTATTCTTGAAAACTCTTCATCCTCCAACTGGCTTCGAGCAATTTGGCCTTTAAAATCACTCGTCACCTTTATCTGATTCAACCTTATGATATGTAGGGTTAGGGTGACTACGAGGTTCAGGTCTCTAAAACTCTCAATTAACTCCACTTCCTTAACCATCATCCATGACAAATGTAATGACTTGCGACTCAGTGCATTAGCCACCACCTTGCGAGTGTGATAGTTCAATTTGAAATCATAGTCCTTTAAAAACTCCATCCACCTTCTTTGCCTCATATTAAGCTCCTTCAAATCAAATAGGTACTTCAGACTCTTGTGATCTGAGAATACCTCAAACCTAACTCCATATAAGTGGTGGCTCCATATCTTTAACGCAAACACCACGGCTGCCATCTCCAAGGCATGGGTTGGGTAATTAACTTCATGAGGTTTTAGTTGTCTAGAGGCATAGGCTACCACATTGCGGTCTTGCATTAGAGCACAACCTAAACCTCTCCCAAAGGCATCACAGTAAACCTCAAAGACTCCCTTAGGGTCAGGTTAAAACTAAGACAGGTGTTGTGGTCAACTTCTCCCTTAACTCTCAGAAGCTCTTTTCACACTCCATAGTGCATACAAAAGCAGCATTCTTCCTAGTTAGCTCGGTCAAAGGTAGTGATATCTGGGAGAACCCCTTTATAAATGTTTGATAGTATTCGGCTAAACCAAGGAAACTCCTGACTTCCATCACCGTCGTTGGTCTCTCCCAATTCATCACCGCCTCTACCTTACTTAGATCCACAAAAATTCCTCCTATTGATACCACATGGCCCAAAAACTTTACTTTCTCTATCCAAAACTCACACTTTGATAGCTTAGCATAGAGCTTTTTGTCTCTCAGAATCTCCAATGCCATCTTAAGGTGCTCTTTGTGTTCCAACTTTGTCTTCGAATAGATGAGGATGCCATCTATGAAGACAACTACAAACCTATCCAAAGACGGCCTAAAGATTCTATTCATGTAATCCATGAACACAGTTGGGGTGTTAGTCAATCTAAATGACATAACTCTAAACTCATAATGCCCATACCTTGTCCTAAAGGCTGTCTTAGGGATATCTTCCTCCTTTACTCTAATCTGATGGTATCCGGACCTCAGGTCTATCTTGGAAAACACCTTTGCTACTCTCAGTTGGTCCATTAGGTTATCTATCCTAGTCAAGGGGTACTTATTCTTCACTGTGACCTTATTCAACTATTGATAATTAATGCAAAGTCCCAAACTCCCATCCTTCTTCTTGACAAACAACACTGGAGCTCCCCAAGGCGAGGTGCTAAGTCTCACAAACTTCTTCTCCAGTAGCCCTTCTAATTGAATCTTTAGCTCTGCTAGTTCCAATGGGGACATTCTATAGGGCACTACGGATATCAGTCCAATTCCCGGCATCAACTCTATAGAGAACCCTATCTCCCTCTCAGGGGGAAACTCGGGGATATCTTCGAGAAAAACTTCAGGGTAATCCTTAACTATAGGAATCTCACTCAAAGCTTGCTCGAGGTCAACCTCATTAGCTGATAGGAGAACTTATTCTTGATTCTCAGTCTTACAATAGTACAACATGACAGGTTTCAAACTTGGACTAATACATTTCACATATGTAGAAGGGAATATGACAGATTTTGCAACACAATATAACATAACATGGTTAGCCGAAAGCCAATCCAACTCTAGGATTAGATCTAGACCAGATAAAGGGAGACAGATTAAATCAGACTCATAGGTTCTATCATCAATATGAAATCGACATTTCAAACAACACAGGCAAGTTCTAATTGGTTTCCCAGTAGGAGTAGAAATAAGCAGCATATAAGGCATTTCAGAGATAGACAATCCTAACCTACTTACGCAATCATGGGAAATAAAAGATGCATAGCACCAAAGTCATATAGTATAGTTAAGATGTTACCATTTACTTCGCACATACCTTGGATGAGACCATCAGATTTTGTGGTCTCCTCAGTATTATGGTGAAGACTTTCCCTTGGCATTACGGTTTAGGAGCTGGTGTAACACCCCCATTTTCACCTAAGTTAATTAGCTCGGTGTTCCCGGCTAATTAGAGGGATTAACGATTAATTGAGAATTAATCGATTAATCTCGAGAGTAAGGGCTTAGTAAATTAAAGGCAAGTCAACAATTGAGATTTAATACATTAAAGGTTACAATTAAAAGCCTAATTGCCCAATCCTTATTAACCCATAATTTAGAACATAAAAATCAAGATGGTTTAATCTAATTAACTAAGAGCATATAAGATTCAAAACTTAATCACATTAACCTTCACATCTTCTTACAAAATTAATGAGGAAAAATCCTTCTTAATTAAAATGTGCTAATGAGTAATTTAAACCAAGTGAATTAATTAACATTTAGATAATTACAACAATTAGAAAGATGTAGAAACTTCCCTTTAATTATAGTTTGAAAGTTTGGTCAAAGCAAGAGCCATATCCAACCATCCATTTACTTTCTCATCATACACCACAAGAACAAGAGTCCACATTAGTAGATCCCTTAAGTCATGACAAGAGTTGTACTCTTCTTCACCAAGATCATGACACTTGGTGTGATCCTAGCCATCCAATGCCCAATCCTAAGAGAGCTCATGCTTTTAACCATTTGACAAAAACACTACATAGTCTTTACCCAATTGCCAAGACTCAAAGGAAACACAACACACTCTTTTGCCCTATGATTTTTCCCACTCTCTTACTTCTTGTAAGAGGCAAAGTCACCTCATTCCTCCCCCCCTCATTTGCGCCACCCAATCAGCCCTCCCTCTCTCCTCATTTCATTTTTCACTTCCTCTCTCAAGACACACACACACACACACAAAGCTCTCTCCTCTCTCCAAGTCTCATACTCTCTTCTTCTTCCAAGCTTCATTGTGTTCTTCCAACCCTCATACTACTTCCTACTCATCTCCATTCTCACAAGCCCTTCAAGGACCACTCTCTTTGGTTCTTGGAGAAACAAAGTAAACACTCACCAAGCCCCAAAATCAAGCTCAAGGAGAAGGAGGCCATCTCCAACCATCTTCATCTTCCAAGCCTTCAAAGAGGAACTTTTTGGTAGTGACTCTAACCCTTCCTCTCCATATGTTTTTCAAGAACTAGAACCCCTAAGCTCTTCATAGCTAGGTGGTTTTAGGACTTGCTTCAAGGTCTCATGACCACATCTTGCCTTATGAGTGTTCTTGCCTTGATGAAAATATTGTTTTGAAAAGAGATTTTGTGGTATGATGGTTTTTATGTATCTTGCTTTATTTTGGTTCAAAATACTGATTTGGTGACTCAAACTTTGAATGTGATGATGAGTTAAAACATGAAAATGGTGATTTGAAGTGATATAACAATTTCTTCATAAGCTTGAAGTGAAAAACTTAAAAACTAGTGAATCTGGAATTCTGGCAGTCTGTAAAGCGTGCGGTATGTTTATTGTTACAAAACTCAGAATGGAACGAAACTATTTTTCTATGAAATTATACTCAAAGAGCTTTCCATACATATAAAATACATAAGATTCGGAGTTAAAATGAGTGAGATATGATTTTTCAAAGTGGACTGTTCTCGGATTGGTTTCTGTCTGGGCAGTCTACACTAAAATGTGTATAACTCGAGCTACAAAAATGATTTTTGAGTGAGACCAAGTTTTAATGAAAGCTAAGACATAGAGGAACAAACCCATAAAACAGTTTTCTCAGATTCCTTCTGAGTAATTATAATGAGAAGTAACAATCCACTGTACCGGGAGTGAACTTAGAAACTGAACAGTCAGAATAAAATATGCATAACTCAAGCTACAAAATGAATTTTTAAGTGGGGTTTCTTTTGTTTAAAAATAGACTCAGAGAAGTATATCCACACAAAAATTCGAAATAAAAGAGTAAAATATGAAATTATGGTGAATTTTCAAAGTTACTGCCCCACTGTAAAAGTAAAACTGGTTATGGTAAAAGTTAAAGAATAAGGAGAAATAAGCTTTAAAACATTAATACCCTTATATTAAGCATTAGAGAACCCTCATAATTCAACTTAAAAAGTGTCAAAAAGGACATTAGACAAAAAGTGGCATTATGCTCAGTAAGAGAAGTTTACACAAGAGACAACCTCAATTAAAAGCTTGCACTTAATTTATCAAGCTAAGCTCATAAAATGTTGCTTGTGAATATGCCTATGTTTATGTGCAAGCATGATGTCATGATAATGATCATGATGATATGATGATGATCTGATAATGATGATATGATATGATGCTTGATGATACTATGATGTTGGTTTCTCTGTTTGGCAAAATTTTGGGAAGCTTCGGTTTAGCCGTTATGCTGCCGAAATTTTGTAAGAATTATGGACTTAGAAATATTTTGCATCACAATGCTTAAATAAGAAGAAGTTTAATTCAAGTAAGTGATCTTTCAAAAGGGAAGGTAATCTAATTTAAGTTTCCCCTCACCCACAACTCACATGAGGCATGGCATGACCCAGCTAGTGTGAG
Organism: Pterocarpus macrocarpus; assembly: GCA_031439585.1. Lineage (NCBI taxonomy): Eukaryota > Viridiplantae > Streptophyta > Magnoliopsida > Fabales > Fabaceae > Pterocarpus > Pterocarpus macrocarpus. The sequence continues at coordinate 63,207,048 of CM062514.1, read as the reverse complement.
TATAGGGGATAGGTCTTACATGAGGCATGGCATGACCCAGCTAGTGTAAGTACCGAAATTCTATGGTGGCGACGGCCACGGTATGAGCTCATTACCACTTATGTTTAGTGGGTGAAAAGATAAAGTCAAGTTAAGAAAAGAAATGGGACTTCGGTCCAAAACCCTAGAAAGAGAAGAAGTTAAGAGAACCTTCTAGCTTGAACATGCATGTTTCATATGATTACACTTGTGCTTATGGTCATCATGATACAAATGATTAGAAAGTATATTAAAATTGAATCCGCTTCGGATACTCATGTTTTCGAAAATCTAAGAATTGTATTTGATGCATGCTCACTGTTTTTATTAATAAAACCGAAGTGGCTGGGACGATGACGATGACACCACGTGTCAGGGTCGAGTCCTACTGAGAAATCTTATTTCTCACCCTAGCTGTTTTTCCGTCTCGTCACCAGATACTCATGGCTCACCCCGTGGAATGGAGCATGGACCCTCCTCACCATGAGTGGGCTTACGACGGGGATACACACGCTATTGTGGCCACGACCACCACAGTAGTACGTACACATTTTTATCTGGGTCGAATTTTTGAAGAGGAGCCAGAAAACCCGCCAGCCTCGTAGACGTCTCTTCAGCTCTTCTTGGACAGCCTCTAGGTCCTTGGGACTTTCCGCCCGAGCCATTACCCGACTTCGAGATGGAGCCGATGTCACCGGGTTTGCCTGCAGCCGAGTTTGCACCCCTGCCGGAGATCCCTGTGATGGAGGTGAGCTCGATGGCCACTCCTAGGGCCGCTTCGCCACCGCCCCCTGAGTATCACCCTGCTGAGTCCGAAGAGGACCCCTCCGAGGCACGTTCGTCTGTGGCCAGCCATACCCCGGGTCGTCTCGTGCGTCGCTTTGAGGTGATCAGTCGGCACCCCCGCATCATCCGCACTCCTCACGTTCCCCGAGGCCGAGGAGCGAAGGGAACCAGGCATTCGAGGACTTGAGCCCACTTGATCGAAGGCATGGAATGGGCAGAGAGGCCAGCAGACGTCCACATAGGTCTATTTTTATTTGTGTTCCTTATCTGTTGTATTTCATTCTGTATCAGACTTATGTATCTTTGACTTCGGGGCCATGGCATGACCATGAGTTCCCTTTTATGTATGGATATTATGAGATTAATTATATTTATGATTGTTGTAGTAATTGAATGCATGGTATTTTGATTTTATCCTTGTTCCTTTAATTTATACTGAAATCTTTGCGATACGTTCGTTTGTTGCTACTTTCTCGCGCGAGGCTTTACTTTCAAAAAGTGACGACGTATTTCAAAAGAAAAAGAAAAATTTTACCGTATTTTCCGCGTAATTTAATTTCAAATGAAGAATAGTTTTCCACGAGCATAAGTAACAGCTAATAAAATGCCGTAATACGACTTAAGCGTAGTATGGGTTTATTAGGGTGTTACAGCAGGTGTATCCTTGGTGCAGTTCTTGGCAAAATGCCCAGGCTATCCACATTTAAACCAAATATTTTGTCCGGCATAGGAAACCCCTTTGTGTTGTTTCCCACACTTTGGGTAGGTGGAATTTATTGTAGGCTTCGGGGGCTGGCCGACGGGTCTTGGAGGATTGGTGGAGGGCTTTTGTGGTTGTTTGCCCTTAGAACCTTTACCATGGTTTGGCTTCTTTTATGGTGGCTACTTCGAGTGTTGCCCTTGAGATGCCTGTCTTTTCTTATGGGCCTCCGACCTCTGGATCGCTAACTTCTGATTACATTCTTCTATTATGCGGCTCTTGTTGACAAGTGCCGCATAGTAATGTATCTCCAATGGGGCCACCTACACTAGAATGTCGGCTCACAATCCTCCCTTATACTTCATGCATTTCCATTGCTCATCAGGGTTTTGCTGATACAATGTGGAAAACTTACACAGCTCCTCAAACTTTGCTGTGTATTCAGTAATGCTCATACCTCCTTGGTAGAGCCTCAGGAACTTCATCTCCTTCGCATTCCTCACAAACATTGGGAAGTAATTCTCATGAAAAGCTGCCTTGAAGGCATCCTAGGTAATCTCCCTTTGATCACTTTCCATCAAACTTTTCACTCCCTTCCACCAAAATTCGGCATCCGATTTCAGCATATAGTAGTAAAGACTTCTTTTTGCGTCTCCGAGCAAGCCAGTACATAGTAGATCTTTTCGATTTCCTTGATCCATTCGTCAGCTTCTTCAAGGTTAAAAGCCCCCTTGAAACTAGGCATATTTGCCTTGCGAAATTTCGAGAGCTTCTGATACTCAGCACATGCTCCATTTCCACCAATGGACTCTTTAGACCTTCGGTTCAACTAATCCATCATGTGTTCAGTTGCTGTAGCTTGAGCTTGCATGGCATTCACCATTGCTGGAAAGTTCTCATGAAATTAGAGATATATGTATCGTCGCTACTCTCATTAGTGGTATGTCTGCAAGTTGCCATTAGTTCCCAAACACACCGAAACAAAAATATCGAGTTGATCTGGCCTAATATTAAACATAAGCATGGCAGCAACTAAAGGCAATATCTCATGACGGTCATGCACCCTAAATCCTGAATCCTATCATATAGATAAGATCTAAAGCATGACTTAATAGAGCGTACGGAGAATTATGCTTGGAAGCATAGTCAGTCCAACCTCAGATTTCTGTTAGGATGAACTGCTCTGATATGATAATGTAACATCCTAATAAACCCATGCTACGCTTAAGTTGTATCACGGCATTTTTAGTTGTTACTTATGCTTGCGGAAAACTTAAAGATTTCTTTTAAATTAGGTTACATGGAAATTAAGGTAAGTTTTCTTTTGAATACATCGTCACTTGAAGCGTTTTGAAAAAAATGAAGCCTTGAGCATGAAAAATCGATAGCTAGAGAGCATGTCGTATCAATTTAAATCATAAATACATAAAACATGAAGACAATAGATTAAATAAGAATACAATGCAATCACCTTAACTAATCATATATAGGTTCATAACACTCAGAAGTACAGAAAAGGAAACTCATTGTTGTGCCATGGCCCCAAAATATCAAATACAAGCTACAATAACAGAGTTCGTCACAAAATAAAATACATGAGATATGGAGCAATAATAACGACAAGCCCAATAGACATCTTCTGACATTCGTACTTCGACCGCGTATCTCGATCAGGTGAAGTCAAGTCCTCGAGTGTTTGGTTCCCCTTGCTCCTCGACCTCGGGGAACATAAGGCGTACGAATGATGCGGGGGTGCCTACTGATCACCTCAATGTGACAAACACGATGACTCGGCCCGGCTTGGTCAGGGTTACAGTTGGCTGCTGAGGACTGCTCCTTGGAAAGAACCTCCTCTAAAGTATCGGGATGATACTCTGGATATGGCAGCAAGGTGGCTGCGGCCCTAGGAGAGGTCATAGATCTTAAGTCAATCACGGGAATCGCCAGCTATGGCAAGGACTCAGCTATAGGCAGCTCCAGAGACATCAGTTCCATCTCGACACCTGGCAACAGCTTAGGCGGGAAGTCCCAAGGACCGAGCGGCTATCCAAGGTAGGCTGCAGAAATGTTGACTAGGGCAAGCGTAACGTCGGGCCTCACTCTTTCATGTATATGACGAGGATAGAAATAGGTACAGACCACCATGGTGGTAGTTGCCACGATAGCCTGTGCATTTGCATCGTATGTCCACTCACAAAGAGGTGGATCCATGCTCCACTCCACCGGGTGTGCCATTGGAATCTGGTGACGCTAGGAAAAATAACTAGGGTAAGAAATAAGATTTCTCAGTAGGACTCAAACCCAACATGTAAGTGTCTTCGTTGTCATCCCAGTCACCTCAGTTTTATCAATGGAAATAGTGAGCATGCATAAGGTTCAATTATTAGTTTTCAAAACATGATTATCCAAAGCGGATTCAATTTTAAATACATAAAGCAACAATACCTTGAACATCTTAAAAGTTTCATTTTTTACTTAGGTTGGACCAAAGTCCTCTTTTCTTTTCTTAAACTTGACTTTGTTTTACGTCTTTTTCATCTGCTAAACATAAGTGGAACTGAGCTCATACCATGGCCGCCGCAATCATAAATTTTTAGTGCTTACACTAGCTAGGTCAAAGCCATGCCTCATGTAAGCCCTATCCCTTATATTCACACTAGTTGGGTTTATGCCATGCCTCATGTGAGCCATGGGTGGAAAAGGAGTTTAATACAAGTCACATTCCCTTTTGACGGATCACACCCTTAGTTCAACTCTTCTTATTAAAGTTTATGATACCAAAATTATTCTAAAAATTTTGCAGAATTCTGGCAGCATAACGGCTAAATCGAAGCTTCCCAAAATTTTGCCAAACAAAGAATCCAGTCACAAGTCATCATTATATGTTATTCAACATCACATGCATCATACTCATTATTAACCTATTCATCATATCCATCATCATCATCATCATATCCTCATATCATCATACTTGCACATAGACATAGATGAAAAGATGTTTTATGAGCATAGCTTCGTAAATTGTGCAAGCTTTTAATTGAATTTGCATCTTTCTCGATTCTATTATTAGGCATAGGGCAAGTTTGAACTATTATCTTTGTTAAACCTTTTAAGTGGAATTATGAAGTTTTAATGACGTAATTTGAGGGTCTTGATGTCTTCAAGCTTGTTTTTAATTAGCCTTTAAATTTAACCTTAACCAGAGGTGGAGAGAGGTGGGAGCTCTTGTGTCTAAGAGAGTGGATGAAAGTTTGCAAAATGAGAGAGTGAGTGAGAGGGGGTTGAGGGCATCCCAAACAAGGCCAAAGACTAGGTGAGTTTTGCTTCTTTTACAAGTAAGAAGGCTAGGACCCTTAGGGTAAAAAGGTTAGTTATGTTTTCTTTGAGTCTTGGTTATGTTTTCTCAAGTGAGCAAAGGCAAGGTCTACTTACTCTTGAGAGTTGGTTGACTTGAGTCTACCTACCTCATGTGACAAGACTCTAGTATAGACTAGTTCTTCTTTAGGTTAGGCTTGGCTAGGGAATATTGCCAAAATAGCTTTGATCTAAGGGTACAAGATTAGAAAGCAATGAATGGTTGGATCTTGCTCTTCTTTGGCCGAAATTTTAAACCATGATCAACAGGAGATTTTTAAATCTTCAAAGCTATTAGGGCTGTCTAAGTGCTAATTAGGTTAGTTAGTTTAATTGTTCATTAGTCAATTTTGGCTAATTACACTTTCAAGGCACCTTATTTCCAAAAGAATTACTGTTATTAATCACATATTGAATATGTGAGGATTTAATTTTGCTAAAATTGTTTAGGGGTGAAATATTTGTCATAAACTTGATTAATAAGGTTATGTTAGCTCAATTATGTTTCAAAATCACGGATTAGTGAGATTCGAATGGTTATGCATCAATTAAAACGTTTAGTGCATTTGATTTAATTGTTGACTTATCTTCTAATTTACTGAGCTCTTAATCCTCAAGATTAGCTGATTTGTCCTCAATTAATCACTGATCCTTCTAATTAGCCATGGACACTGAGCTAATTAGCTTAGACAGAATCTGGGGATGTTACATTATCTGTACTAGGATTGAAACCCCAAGCTCAAGAAAAGGAGAAAGAAAAAAAGAGCAGAAAGAAGAAAGATGTTGTTGCTGCTGCTACTATGGTGCCTAGCACCAAGAAAACCAAGTCCAAGCTTTCTGAAGAAAACAAGTAAAAGAAGAAAAGAAGAGAAAAGAGCCTTTCACCTGTTCCCGAGGAAAGAGGAGAAAGCAAGAGAAGAGTGATGAGACTTGCTGAGGAGTCCTCTTCCACTTCAAGGGCTAAACTGCAATTGTTGCAGAACCTATCAACATGACCGATACTACTCAGCACCTATTACCCCTCCTGCTTCTTGAACTACAAGACTGCTTAGAGAGGGATTATTATAAAGGAACCTACACCACTAGAGTCAACACAACAAGAGGTTCCAGAAGGAAAGAGGAAGAAGAAAGTGAAAAGAGCCCTTATTGCTCCTTCTAGAGATTCCACTCCCTTTCCCACCAAAAGAGCAAGAGGGATGCAAAAGAGAACAAGTTGAGAAAAGACAATTAGCTCCAGAGACAAAGAAATAGAACCACTAGAGTGATGAACCAAGAAGCTCTTTTATCTCTCAAGAAGTGGAACAACATTTTATAGTGATAGAGGAGGTAAATCCTCCTTTTGAGATGAGAAGGGTGGTTGTGCACTCTGAGCAACAAACTAGACAAGCTGCAATCCAACCTCAGAGCCTGTAATTGGTCCCTACTAGTCTAGAAGGAATCATGGTTGAAAGGATAGAAACTGGCATAGAAGCTACAACACCAAAAGGAACTATGGTGGTAAAAGCTCAAGTTGATGCTATTTATGTTGTTGAGACTGCTCTCATCTCTACTCCAATGCAAAACCTAACCATTGCCACTAGCATTGCCTCTCAAGACATTTCTGCTACCCTATCTACTGCCAAAACTCTACTACTGGCCCAAAGTTTGACAGAATAGCAACTGAGGCTACTTTTGATTCTGCAAAGTCATCAGCTGCCCATACTGAGAAGCTGCCTTTTGAAGAACCAACCATATCACATGATAATGCCCTTCCTAATGTTGTTGACATTCAAATGGATATCATTCTGGCCAATCAATAGACTATAATGGCCAATCAGCATGCTATTGAAGAAAGGATAGACAAAATGGAGAATTTGATGCTGCAATTGATAAGGGCTCTTCAGAAAGGAGACACAAAGGGCAATCAGTGATGGCCTTCTATGATCCTTTCTCATCTTTCACTGATGTCAAAAGGGGGAAGACAGATTGAGAAAAGCTTTAGTTGAGGGGGAGTTGGAGCTACAATTTAAAAAAATTTAAAGCATAAATGTCATGTTTTTGCATTTTACATTAATAGCATTTTTTGAACAATTTCTTTTGATTTGGTTGAATAGATTATTATGTTTCTAATTATAATCATTTATAGTTTGGTCTGATATATATCTTAAGCTAATTGTGTTAGATGAGATAGCACGAGAAGGGGGGTTGAATCGTTCTTCCAAGAATCTTATAATATGCAAAACTTTAATAAAACAATTTATCTCAAGTTCAAGACTTGGATTGCGGAAGCTAGTATGTTAGTTCATAAAACAGTTTAGCTTGTATGAAGCAGAAATAGATTTTGTTTCAAATAAAGTTTAAACAGAAAAAACTTATGTAATAAAACTAAGTATCAAGATAAGAGATAGAAAAATCACACAAGAAATTTTTATACTGGTTAGGCCAAATCACTTGCCTACTTTCAGTACCCAACTTTTTGTTAAGATTTTATAATCCATGAGTATTATTTGCCAACCTTTTCCAAGCTTCTTAGAAGTGAGTAGTCTTTTTCCGAGCCTTTCCAAGCTTTACAAACAAGTATTGCTTTCCTAGCCTCTCCAAGCTCACACTGACCACTATTAGATCCAGATATAATTTATACAAATAATGTGGTTTTTTTTTTTTTTTTTGCTTAAACACTCACATTAACTCTCTTGATAGAGAATAAACAATAAAGCTTGGTGTGAGTGACTTCTCTAAACTCTCAAAGAGAGAATATTATCTAATACAGGATAATAGAGAAGATTTTCTTTTTGTCAAAAGTTACAATGAGTAACTTTCTGGTGCTTTTAGACAATTGAGAAGGATGAAAGAATGAAGCTCCTTTTACATAAGAAACATACAAATAATGAAGCTCCTTTTACATAAGAAACATACAAATAGTCTAACACTTTTTTCTTCGACTTCTACCCTTATATAGACTTCGAAATATGGCCGTTGAAGCTTGCAAGCCTTAATCTTTGTTATTCTTTTGGTCTGCTAGTCTACGACTAGACAGAGAAGAAATAGCCTTCCTTTTTCCATTTACACAGAAGTGGAAAAGTAGCCGTTTGTTGGTTTGCCAACTATTCAGACTTGTCAGCGCCTCTTCTGCATCTTGTCAAATCACCCTTTTGACTTTTTGAGTTTGTCTATGAAACATACAAAGGAAGCTTTGAAGGTGCAATACTTCATGAGAAGCATGTTTCTGGAGATTTTCCTTATGGACAAAGTCATCTTTCTGGTTGAATAGTGTTTGTTCTTGGCGCACAATTTTCCCTTCTGATGTTATAGTTTCATCTTTCTAAACTTTTCTTTTTGTTTCTTTTGTGAAAACTCAAGAAGTATACAAAGCATATATTCCATATCAAGTATTTCAAATACAAGAATGACGGACAACATAACTTTGTTGATTCTCAGGTAGATAATGCATACGATTATGATCTTTTTCATGAAGGAAAATATTTCCAGATACAAATCGTTCAAGTACAAAAAGATTAACTTAAACTATGATTTGGTATGCATCAAAATCGTAAAACTCATTTTAGTTCACAACCATAAAGCAGTTTCTGAAGGGCATTGGAGCCAGCAATCTCCCCTTTTTTATGATAGCAAATCAGTATTTAAGAAAAGTTCTTGTTAAAAAAAATTAAAGAGCATGATTTGTTATTTAGAGTAAGTAACTTTCTAAAAAGAGTAGTAATGTAACATCCCCATTTTTATCTAAGCTAATTAGCTCGGCGTCTCTGGCTAATTAGAGAGGTTAGTGATTAATTAAGAACTAATCGGCTAATCTCGAGAGCAAGGGCTTAGTAAATTAAAGGCAAGTCAACAATTGAGACATAATGCATTAAAAGTTACAATTAAAAGCTTAATTGCCCAATTCTTATTAATCCATGATTTAGAACAAAAAATCAAGGTGATCTAACCTAATTAACTAGGAGCATATAAGTATCACATCTTAATCACATTAACCCTCACATCTTCTTACAAAATTAATGAGGAAAATCCTTCTCAATTAAAATGTGCTAATGTGTAATTTAAACTAATCAAATTAATTAACATTTAGATAATTGTAACAATTATAAAGATGTAGAAACTTCCCTTTTATTATTGTTTGAAAGTTTGGTCAAAGCAGGAGTCATATCCAACCATCCATTTGCCTTCTCATCATACACCACTAAATCAAGAGTCCATGTTAGTAGATTCCTTGAGTCATGACAAAAGATCTACTCTCCTCCATTAAGATTGTGACACTTGGAGTGATCACAATCATCCAATACCAATCCTAGGATAGATCATGCTTTTAACCACTTGAAAAGAAACACTACAAGTCTTTACCCAAGTGCCAAGACTCAAAGGAAACACAACACTCTCTTTTGCCCCAAGGTTTTTCCCACTCCCTAGCTTGTGTAAGAAGCAAAAATCACATCATTCTCCTCCCCCATTTTGCGCCATCAGCCTTCCTCCTCTCCCCCCTTATTTCATTTTTTCATTCCTCTCACTAAGACACACACAAAGCTCTCTCTTCTCTCCAAGTCTCATACCCACTCTCTTCTTCTTTCAATCTTCCTTGTTCTTCTTCCAATCTCTCTACTACTCCTCACCCCATTTCCATCACCACCATCACCATCCCTTCAAGGCCTACCATTTTTGGTCCTTGGAGAAACAAAGCCACTCATACACAAGCCCCACTATCAAGCTCAAGGAGAAGGAGGCCATCTCCAACCATCTTCATCCTTTAAGCTTTCAAGAGGAACACATTTAGTAGTGACTCTTACCTTTCTTCTCTATGTATTTTTCAAGCTCTAGAACTCCTAAGCTCTTCATAGCTAGGTGGTTTTAGGACTTGTTTCAAGGTCTCATGACCATTTCCTTTTTCTATGAGTCTTCTTGTCTTGTTGAAAAATGTTGCCTTGAAGTGAGAATATGTGGCATGATGGTTTTATGTATCTTGCTTTATTTTGGTTTAAAATACTGATTTGGTGACTAAAACTTTGAGTATGATGATAAGATAAAACATAAAAATGGTGATTTGAAGTGGTATAGCAACATTTCCACAAGATTGATATGTAAAACTTAAAAACTAGTTAAGCTGGAATTCTGGCAGTCTGTAAATCGTACGGTATAACTCACTCCACAAAACTCAAAATGAAATTAAACTAATTTTCTGTGAAAATAGACTCAAATATCTTTTCATACATATAAAATATGTGAGATTTGGCCTTAAAACGAGAGAGATATGAATTTTCAAAGTTTGCTGTTCCTGGATGGGTTTCTGTCCGGGCAGTGGGTAATAAAGCGTGCATAACTCAAGTTATACATAACATTTTTGAGTGGGACCAAGTTTGTTAGAAAGCTAAGACATAGAGGAACACTCGCATAAAACAGTTTTGTCAGATTCCATGTGAGAAACTCCCAGTGAAGTGGACAAGCCACTGACCCGAGATGAACTTTCAATCATGAACAGTCAGAATAAAATGTACATAACTCAAGCTACAAAATGAATTTTTAAGTGGGGCTTATTTTGTTTAAAAATAGACTCAGAGAAGTACATCCACACAAAAATTCGAAATAAAAGAGTAAAAGATGAAATTATGGTGAATTTTCAAAGTTACTACCCCACTGTAAAAGTAAAAACTGGTTATGGTAAAAATTAAAGAATAAGGAGAAATAAGCTCTAAAACATTAATACTCCTACATTAAGCATTGGAAAAACCTTTATAATTCAACTTAAAAGTGTCAAAAAGGATAATAGATGAAATTGGCACTATGCCCAATAAAAGAAGTTTACACAAGAGACAATCTCAATTAAAAGCTTGCACCAAATTTGTTAAGCTAAGCTCATAAAATGTTGCTTGAGAATATGCCTATGTTTATGTGCAAGCATGATGCTATGATGATATGATATGATGATGATGATTATGATAATGATATGATGACGATATGAACATAATATGTGATGACATGATGCTTAATGTTATAAGATATTGGTTTTTCTGTTTGGCAAAATTTTGAGAAGCTTCGGTCTAGCCGTTATGCTGCCAAAATTTTGTAAAAATTATGGACTTAGAAATATTTTGCATCATAAGCTATAATAAGAAGAAATTTAATTCAAGTAAGTGATCCTTCAAAAGGGAAAGTAACCTAATTTAAGCTCCCCTCACCCACGACTCACATGAGGCATGGCATGACCCAGCTAGTGTGAGTATAGGGGATAGGTCTTACATGAGGCATGGCATGACCCAGCTAGTGTAAGTACCGAAATTCTATGGTGGCGACGGCCACGGTATGAGCTCATTACCACTTATGTTTAGTGGGTGAAAAGATAAAGTCAAGTTAAGAAAAGAAAAAGGGACTTCGGTCCAAAACCCGAGAAAGGGAAGAAGTTGAGAGAATCTTATAGCTTGGACATGCATGTTTTATGTAATTATATTTGTGTTCATGTATACGATGATGTAAATGATTAGAGGATACCCTAAAAGTGAATCCGCTTCGGATATTCATGATTTCGAAAATCCAAGAATTGAACCATATGCATGCTCACTATTTTCATTAATAAAACCGAAGTGGCTGGGACGATGACGATGACACTCGTGTCAGGGTCGAGTCCTACTGAGAAATCTTATTTCTCACCCTAGTTGTTTTTCCGTCTCGTCACCAGATACTCATGGCACATCCCGTGAAGTGGAGCATGGACCCTCCCCACCATGAGTGGGCTTACGATGGGGATACTCATGCTATTGTGGCCATGACCACCACAATAGTCGGTACATATTTTTATCTGGGTCGAATTTTTGAGCAAGAGGAGCCAGAAGTCCCGCCAGCCCCAGTAGACGTTTCATCAGCTCACCTTGGATCACAGCTAGGTCCTTGGGATTTCCCGCCGGAGCCATTGCTAGAAATCGAGATGGAGCCCATGTCTCCGGGTTTACCTGCAGCCGAGCCCCGTGCCACCGCCGGGTGATAGATGTGAGTTTGACGGCCACTCCTAGGGCCACTTTGCCGCCGCTCCTCGAGTATCACCCTGTCGCGTTTGAGGAGGATCCCTCCGAGGAACGTTCTTCGGTCACCTGCTATACTCCTAGCCGCATCCGTTGCGTTGAGGTGATCAGCAGGCACCCTCGCATCATCTGCACTCCTCATGTTCCCCGAGGCCGAGGAGCGAGGGGGACTAGGCACTCGAGAACCTGAGTCCATCCGATTGAAGGGCGTGGAAGGGACAGAGAAGCCAGCTTATGTCTATGTGGGCCTATTCCATTATTGCTCCTTATCTTTTGTATTTCATTTTGTATTGGACCTTGTCAGACTTGTGTACTTTTGGTCTTTTGGGGCCATGGCATGACCATGAGTTCCCTTTTTATGTATTTGTTGGATATTATGAGGCTAATTATATTTATGTGGTTGTTGTAAGTAATTTGAATGCATGGTATCTTGATTTATCCCTTGTTCCTTTAATTTATACTGAAATCTTTGCGATACGCTCGTTTATTGCTATATTCTCACGCAAGACTTTACTTTCCAAAAGTGACGACGTATTTCAAAAAAAAAATTTTACCCTATTTTCCGTGTACTTTAATTTCAAGTGAAGTTTAGTTTTTCCACGAGTATAAGTAACAACTAATAAAACGCCGTAATACGACTTAAGCGTAGTATGGGCTTATTAGGGTGTTACAAGTAATACTCATAATATCAGAAAGATTGAATCCTTTTTCAAAATTATATTCTAAGTAACAATGCATGGGATTCTTATGTCATATAAAATCATCACTAAAGCACAATAAAGTATCTAATCATATAAAAACAACAATTCAGATAGTTCAAATCACATGCGAATAATTAGAAAGATTATATAGCAAATATATCCATTCAAATTCCATAATCTTGTAGTAGAGTAAGCTCATTGTAACTAAGCAATTTTCATCTCAATTAGTTTGGATATCAGAGCAAATATCATAGCATTTAATAACTCACATATAAGATCATTTAATAGCTCACACACAGTATAGTTGCAGTAAAATTTGATCAAGAGATATGAGAATATAATTTATAGAGAGATCAATATAACTGAACTGTAGGTTTTGAAAAAATGTTCAAACATATATAAATAGAGACATATTGAAAACGATAAAGAAATGTTTCTAGAATGCAAAGATGAGTAAAAATGAGTCCAAAGACTAATGTATGCATGCTTCCCCTCAGTGTATGCTCCCCTTCAGCTTAAGCTTTTCTAAATTATCTTCTCCCCCTTTGACATCACCAAAAAAATGAGAATGTGGGATCATGAAAGAGCTATCACTAATTGCCTTTTTCTTTTTGAAGAGACTTCAGAATCTACAGCAGAAGATGCTCAATCTTATCCATTCTTTGGTCCAGCCTTTGTTGATGGGCTTGAAGTTCAGCCTTATTGGCCATGATAGTATGTTGATTGGCCAAGAGCAGATCTATCTGGACTTTAGTAGCATTTTGAAGACCTTCAGCAAATGAAGGGTCTCCAATAGGCACTTTTTCAATGTGCTGGCTATGACTAGCTGAGGATTGTGGATGCTTAGAAGTAGCAGGAGTAGTTGTTCTGTCATATATAGGCATTGATGTAAGTAGCAGCATTGTTTGTACAGTGACAGGAGTAGTAAGGGATTCTTGAGAGGTTGTGGCAGTGGTTGGTTGGGGCATTAGAGTGCTCTGAGGTGCAATATCAGATTCAGCAATAGTAGGTTCAATTTCTGGTTCTGCTACCAGATTATGTGTCCTTTCATGCTTAGCTCTTTCTGATGCAGGCTCAGCTGGTTGAATCGGTGATTTTTCTTGATTCAATGGAATCAATGATAGGCTTGATGGTTGAATGGCAGGCTATGCTAATCTTTGTGTAGACTACTTTGAGCGTAAAACAACCCTTCTCATTTCAGAAGGTGGATTGATGTCTTAAATGACAATGTAGTCATGTTCTACCTTCAAAGAAGCAGATGAGCTTCTTGTGCCTCTGGCTGAGTCACCAACTCCAGTAGCTTTGTCCTTTTGCCTTTGCAACCAGGCCTCTATTCTCAATCTGTGTTGAGCTGCTTCAAGCAAGGGTCTTTTGATAGAAGATGGGGTAGAACCAACAGAAGGTTGCACAGGGGCTTTCTTCATAGGCTTCTTCCCTTTCTTTCTAATTTTAAGGTCCTTATTCTTTTTTGAAGCTTCAGCTTTAGGTTGCTCTAGCTGCTCTTGAAGAGGTTGCTCCTTGATTGTAATCCCTCTATTTCTCGATCTGGAAGGTTTTGGTGTAGGTTTTGTAGGAGCAGCAGCATTCATAGGTGATAACAAATTTTGAGGGAAAATTTCTTTTTAAAGGTGAGAAGAAATGTAACATCCTTAATTTTCTTTCATGCTAAATTATCTTTGTAATCCTGAGTAATTAGGCACTTCACGAAAAATTATGGGATTAAGGTTTAATTAAAGAATTTATAAGATAAATTTGAAGAGAAAAGTTAAGGGAATGCTTAATTAAGATTAGAGAATCTATAATTAAGCAAGTCAAACTCTTAATAGCTTAATTAAACACTAATCACCCATAATTAGCTTAATCGAGTTTAATTAAGGATAATTAAGCTTAATCAAAAGCTTAATTTTTGTTAATCATGTTCACATTTGTTAACCACTAATCCTTGCTTAATCAAGTTAATTAATTTGCAACAGCACTTAATCACATCATTAAAATTCAAATTTAGTCAATTAAATAATAAAGTATTTGATGATATCATTAAAGCATAAAGCATAAAATAAGTTTGCTTTTTGTAAGAGTAAGTGGACTCTTTGTCTCCTTCATCATCCCATTTGTCCCCAAAAACCTTAATTAACTCAAACTTAAACAAAATATCCTCCCCCTGCCCATATGAAGGCTACGGCCTCTTCACTTGCACACACACACACACACACACACACACACACACACTCATTTTCATTTTGTGACTTCTTATTCTCTAACTTCTCTCTACACCTTTTTCAATTTTCTTTATCTTTTTTTTCCTTTCTCCACCACCACCATAACCAAAGCTTCTTACTAAGCCCTTCAAAAACCACATTTTTTGGTCTTTAGAGACAAAGAGTCAAACACTGCAAACTCCATTTTTACAAGAACTCAAGAGCTTTCTCCTTCTCTATTCAAAACCACCACTTTCACCATGTGGAGGAGCCATCATCTTCTTCATTTTCACCTTCAAAGAGATGCCATTTTTAACATAGGTAGTGATCTTCACTCTTTTCTTTCTATTACTCAAAAAAGCTTGAAGCTTGGCTCTCACCAGGGTTAAGAACTTGATAACTCCTTGTAGTGAGTTATTTGTA
This sequence comes from Pterocarpus macrocarpus, assembly GCA_031439585.1. Taxonomy (NCBI): domain Eukaryota; kingdom Viridiplantae; phylum Streptophyta; class Magnoliopsida; order Fabales; family Fabaceae; genus Pterocarpus; species Pterocarpus macrocarpus. The sequence goes on along the minus strand of CM062514.1, from coordinate 63,191,867 downwards.
TTTTATTTTATTTAGATTTAGCCTTTAGTTATTTGAAGTTACTTAATATTTTAGTTATTTTTAGTTAGTTATTTTGATTTAGTTTTTTTTTAGTATGAATGTCATTTTATCATGATTTTAGATACTTATTTATGTTTTTGGTCTACTTGTTATTAAGTAAAAGCACTCAAGTTGAAATTTGGAGCCATAAGAGAGCTTATCTTGCATAAAATCAAGACCTTTCAGCATTAGAAATCCAATATTTAGCTCTCCAAAAGTCGGATTATGATGATTCAAGATTCTTTCGAAAGAAGAGAAGAATATCTCCAACTTTGATGTTGGACACTTTTTCCAATTCTGGAGTCTTCGAGGAGAAAAAGGTAACAAGATTGAAGCCTCATCCTATTTCTGATGCTATCTAGTCTAACCTTTCATTAGTGTATTGCCTATATTTTGAGCTACAGATCTCCGATTGAGGTGGTTCTTATTGCATTGGAAAGATTCCTCAATGATCTACAATTGCTACTTTATCTCCGAGAGCAAATTCCAACTATTCTGATTGCTACAAAGCTTGAAATTTTGTAAACAAGGTCAGCGCTGTCATGCAAGCGTGCTATAGCGCAAACCCTTGCGCTATAGCGCGACCCCGACTGTAGAATTAGTGGGCTTGGGCTAAATTTCAAGAAAAGGAATCCGTGGACTATAAAAGGCGACACTTAAGGTCAGAAAATAGATCCCTAGACACTCCCACACACTTTCAAAATAGAAGACTTCTCCATAGAGATTGAAGGCGAAGATTCAAGGATTCCCAAGCTTAACTTCAACACGGTGAGATCCATACCTTCTAAATCTCTTCTCTCTAACTTCAATACTTTATGGCTTTTGTTTCTTCTATCTTCTCATCTTCATATTCTTCCGTTGTTTTCTTTTCTTTAGTCATGAACTAATTTTCTCTTGCTAGGGCGTTAATGGACCCTTTTTGTTTGACAATTTTACTTATGAATTAGTGTTAATCTCGTTGCTATCTCAATTGCTTAGTGTTTTTGTTTGTGCTTAATGTAACGTCCAAAAATTTTTCAAGCATGCAATTTATGTTATTAATTGAATTATTTGATTAATTTGCATGAACAAGGTTAGTTAGAGGCCAATTAAAGGCTAATTAGAAATTAATTAGATATCAATTAAAAAAAAAGATTAGAGTTGAATAAATTAGAATAACCATATAGAAAACTTCACAAAGACTTTCCAAACTATTTTACCAATTTGAAAGAAATCGATAGATATTCTGTATTTTAAAATGTCAGAACCGAATCAATAGAATTACACACCCAAAACCCTATGTTTAGTGGCTGAAAATTTAGCCACATACCCACCTAGAAATGGTACAAGGCAGCCACAAAATCGCAAGCCTTGTTGGCTCATTTGTGAGCCACTTGAAGCATCAACCAAGAGGAAGCCAAGCCTTCAACCACCATCATTATTAACATTAGATTTTTGCTTCTTTGCTCCTTGCATGCTACGTCCAAGAAAGAAAGAAAAAGGAGGAACTCAGCTGCTCTCTTTCATCTTGTTCTTGAAGCTCCAACATCTAAACTCTTCAAGAATCCCTTTCCTTACTAGTTATTCCACTAGATCAAGGTAGGATCCTCTTGAATTGGCTATTGTTCTTAACTTGGTGGCTGATTGTTGATCTTTTTTTTCATGAAGGTGATATTGTATGATGCTTATTGGGTGATTTAAGGATGATTTGGTGTGGTTTTGCTTGGGTTAGCTTGAAGTTTGAATGATAATTACTAGAAAGAACCAAAACAAAACCAAATTTTCCTCAAAATCCCTATGGCGTTCGTACTTGCGCACTGTACGGACTCGCCTATAGACATCAAACTAGGATGAAACTATTTTTAGATAATACTATATTTCTAGTGATTTCCATACATATGAATTATAAGGCCATTGGGTTAGTATTGAGGGAGATATGAATTTTGAATATTTGACCAAGGTTTTTGAGTTTGATTCTGGGCAGGGAAGGTTATTTAGGTCAAAACTCGCCCTATACAACTCGGAATGGAGTGAAACAAATTTTTAGACAGGTAAGACATAGAAGAACATGCTATAAAAATTTCATGGTCAAATTCGTTTTCTATAATTCCCAGTAAATTATTGAAGTTGCCCTTTGTTTTGTTGGGACAGAGATAGGGCAGTCCGAGTCTACCGACTTTGTGAGCTCTTCTTAGTCAAATGAAGTGAAACTTTTTGGATATGAAAATGATCAATAAGCTTTAAATTAACAAAGGTTTGATAAGAATCCGAGTAATTTTTTATTTTTAGTGGATTTTTACTTTTGAGTGTGCAATTCTAGCTAGTTGTAGGGTAGTTCGAGCTAAATTTCCAATAACTTGAACTACATGTATCAAAATGAGATGGGACCAAAAAGATTGGAAGCTAGACAAATAGTAATCTCCCATATTCAAAATTTATGTCCAAATGAATTAAATAGAAAATATGGCTTATTTTACAAAAATCAGGCAGAATAAAGGTACATAGATAACAACTTAAATTCAAGTGCAATTCTTATCTCTATGAGATTGATATTGATATGTGAATGCACTCTTTTGATTTTCTGAATAATTGATTGTCTATGGTTCTAGCACTATTCATGGGAAAGTGGACACGATCCTGCATACTGCCAATTTTGGCAGAAATTATGCATAAATCATGAAATATACTTTGATGCATGTGCTACTAGCATGAATTTTTATATGGGTTATGTCATGAGAAAGGTTCTATAATACTTGGGCTAACCCCGAATTAAAGTTAAGGGGAATAGATCAGTAGGAAGGTAGGGAAAAATAAACCCGATATTCCTGCATAGGAATAAACTAGATCCTAAGAAGTAGACTATTACCCAGGAGTCGTATGGCCAAGAACTCCTAGGGGACCAAGTAATAAAAAAGTTTATAACACCAAGTTTAAGAACTAAAGAGAAAAAGAGCACTCATGAGCATATTCATGATTGCATTTCATAGTTGTGTTAGTTGTAACACCCTCACAAGTACAGTACTATGCTTAAGTCATAGTATCACCACTGGAGTTATTCTCACACTGAGCGGACCTTATCTAACAGCAACTTCAGCCGTCTTCGGAACTTCTTGAACGATCTGGAGATAACACGGAAATAGAAGTGAGAATTATAAATTTTCAGTAGGATTCTCTAATTATCATACATAATATCATCTTTGTCATCTCCAGTTTGCTTCGGTTTATTATGAAAATGTGAACATGTTATGTAAACTGTTTGATTTTACAGTTCAAAAAATACATTATCCGAAGCAAAGTTCATTTTATTCATATACTTGTCATTTGGGAAGAGCCCATACAAAATCAATTCATGAATTATCTTAAGAATAATAACTAAAATATAATAAAATACAATAGCATCAATGCACTAGAGACATAATATCTACACATAACTTTACTTGAACTTGAATTTATACAGATATATAAAATTTACTTTTCTTTCTTTATCTTCCTTTTTATTATAAAATCTTTACATGCCACATTCTAGAGTATGATCACCATGTCATACCCCATCAGAGCGTGATCGCCATGCCACGTTCCTTAGGAATATGGGACCTTCATTCGGTACTTACACTAGCTGGGTCATGCCATGCCTCATGTAAGTTCTGTCCCCTATACTCACACTAGCTGGGTCGATGCATGCCTCATGTGAGCGGGGTGTCTGCATATGCTTTAATCTTTAGTCTTTAGTCTTTAGTATTTAACCTTTACTGCCCTTGGGTAGCCTGACCTTAGAGCGAGCTCGTCAGCTCAACTCGTGACCGTCGTCACGTCGACTCACCCACAAGGGGACCTACTGCCTCTAGGTTGGAGGGATTCAATGTGCAACTACCTCCAACATATAGGGACCCAAGTTTTAGCTGCCTTTACAAGGAGGGACCCATTGTGCAACTACCTCCAAGTGAAGGGACCCACATCTTTATCATTTAACTGCCTTCACAGGGAGGGATTCAATGTGCAACTGCCTCTAAGTGAAGGGATTCACATTTAATATACTTATGTCTTTTTATTCTCATGTATAATCAAGCATAGACATGCTGAATACACTCATACATATGCTTCATCATTTACTTTCATATACTTCATATGATACCTAAATTCATGCTTGCATATAAACATTCATAGATTTCTGCCGTAAGCCAGGCAGCATAACGGATCAGATCCATTTCCCCATGAATAGTGCCAGTTCTCACGGACAAATCAGTCATAACAGTATAATCAATCTAACATATCCATCAATGTAAAACTTGCAATCATCAACTCAAGCCTTATATGTTCGCTAATACTTGTGAAGCCATCAATTTGGTCATTTCTGCCAATTCTATTCAGTTCTGCCCAAATTTTGTATAATCCATCTTTACTTCTATTCAACTCATTTCAACCTGAATTTTGGTTATGTCATAGCTCTATGGGTCTATTTTCCAACCTCTTTAGTTCCATCTCATTTTGATTTGTATAACTTAAGATATTTATGTTTTAACCCGTCCTGCCCTATGGCGGCCAGAATTACACACCTAAAAGTAAAAATCTACTATAAATTGTAAACAAGTCCAAATTATATGAAATTGGCTAAAGCTAACAGGATAAACTTTAATTTGCAACAAGTTTCACTTGATTTGCTTTAGTATAGCTCGAGTTATAAGTCCTTAAATTTGACCTTCCTGAACTACCCTGTTTTGGTCTGGTTTGGACATAGGGTAACTTTCTCTAACCACTGGGAATAATTGAGATCAAAAAACTTGGAATTTCATTGTGGGATATTCCCCTATGTGTAAGCTTTCTAACAAAGTTAGTTTCACTCAATTTGGAGTTGTGTAGGGTGAGTTACACCCTTCTCAAGTCACACTGCCTGGATGAAAATCCTGATTCCGAGGTGAACCTTCAAAAATTCATATCTCTCTCAATACTAATCCAATAACCTTATATTATATATGTATGGAAAGCCCTAAATGTCTACTTTCATCTAAAAATAGTTTCATGGGATTTAACCGGCTATAGGCAGAGTTGTACACTCCGCCATCTAGACTGCCGTGGACTCTTCACCTAGACAGCATCCTAATCCTCCATTCCTTCTAGTTTTCTCCTTCTAACCATAATTCCAACTCAAGATTTCATATTAATCCAACCATAATCCATCACATACATCCAATATATCATCAAATACATGAAGAAGAATAAAATTTCATACAGCCATCATGTAAAGAATCCAAGAACAGAAATGGAACCTTACCTCTTTGGAGTGCGATTTTGCTAGGTGTTGAAGCTTGAATTGTTGGAACCTTGTTAAGCTTGAAGGAGTAATGGAGTTGATTAAGAGAAGGGAAGAAGGAGGCTGGAACAAGAGGGAGAGGGAGGTGTAAATCAGCCTCAAATAAGAAGGAGAGTCTAACTTAAATACATGAGAGTAGATGGAATTGTGAGTGTTGATTGGTTGAAATTTTGTGATTGAAGTTCGGCCATGTCTCTTGCTTGTGTGGCTAAATTTCTTTCCACATCATCCCAAAAGTGGAACTCGCTCCCATTCTATCTGAAATCAGAACTCATCTTGATTGTGCTTAAAGTCGGAACTCGTGCCATTTCTTTGACACTCGGAGATGAAATCAGATATCGGAAAACTTGTCTGGTTTATTCGAAACTTGGAAGCAAAGTCGGATGTCGAAAGTCATACAGCTTACAATCACATAATCTCGGAACTCCCCATTCCAACTCGGCTATACTAACAGAAATGGAAAGTTCCAGGGAATAAACTCGGAGATCGAAACTTGTGTTTGACTTGGAAATCAACTCAAAGATCCGAACTCGTGTCTATTCTAGTTGAGTTCAACTCTAAGGTTGGACCTCGTTACATTCAACTCGAAGGTCGGTAATTGTATCCATTGTGTTAAACTATCAATTTGGATGTTGGAAACCATGTACACTCTTTTGAAACATGAGGTATGAGGTCGAAACTTGCGTACATCTTGCTTGAAACTTGGAGATAGATTATGAGGTCGGAAATCGGGTCCGTTCTCTTTGAGACATAAAGTCGGATATCGGGAATCACGTCCATGTTGTTTGGACTTGGAGGTTTAAGTCGGGAAGTATTAAATTATGCCAGATGAAGTCGGAAGTCGGAAATTATGCTCAAATTTGAAGACGAACTCGGAAGTCAGAAATAATCCCATATTATGTGAAATTCGAAGATGAAGTCGGAAATCATGGGAACTTGAAGGTGAAGAAATTGGAAATCGGAACTCGAAACTTAGGAATGTTACAATTCTACCCACCTTAAAAAGAATTTTGTCCTCAAAATTCTAGAATTAAGGAGTGTCAAGGAAAAATCTTTTTAACCTTTAGGCATATTCCTCTTTTCAAGTTTGTGTCTGGTCTTGAGATTACTTCCCAGTAGCTATGAGTATTATCTTACTACATACAAAGGATCCATAAGGGTTTTGTTGGTGCCCAAGTTTGCCTTATCTCTACGACGCTTTGAATTATGGTTCAGTTTATTAGAGACTCCTACTCATCTCCCTTGCTCTATACTTCGCTACTCCTGCTTTATGGTACCCGCTAAATCTTCAGCCACTTGTGCATGAGACCTCAGATATTCAACTCATGAAGATTTGCAATTGCAAAGATTAGCAGTTATCGTAGTAATTGACGTCAATATATAGCAATGATAATGCCTATGTCAAGGAGATCCATATATTCTTTCCCAAGATTCTTATTCACTCAGCTACCCTTAATTCAATAACAAATTTGCCTCTAATACGATTTTTTAGAAACATGGGCGTAGGCCTTTCCTCAATATTATAACTAGAAGCTTTATCTTAAAACTCCTTCTTTTTGGTAAAATTTGTCTAGTGCCTAATGCTTGTAGGAGGATTTTAGGTCGCTTCCACTATATGGATTAAGTTCTAAGACTCATGACTCTTTCTATTAGTCTGATATCCTCCTCGATTCCTGGTTATTGGGATACAGACAATTTAATATGAAAACCAAGGTTAAAAAATCAGATCTTTTTTACTGAAGCTGTAGAGTTCCCTTACCATATTGTCTTACAAGATGCCTTTCCAATATCCATGCAGAGAGTTGTTGTAGATCATATGGGTGCCAAAATATACTTTGTTTTGCTGACATTCTGATCCATCATCAAATTCATTGAGTAAATTCCTCATCCTCCTTGTCATGTGTTTGACAACTTGTGCACTATATTTTCTAGTAAATTCTCTAATACTCGTGCCTTGGGCCCTAAATACCAACTGAAGAAGTTCTCTTGCAAACCTTATTTCATTTTTCATTATTTGCTAATTGGACCTCGTGCCATTCTTGTTGAATTTCTCAATGATTATTGCAATACTTGTCTCCTCAAAATATGATCAACTTCACCTAATGAAAGGATTATGGGACAGCCAAAGTCCCTACCACTCTTCTACTTTCTTCAATTGGTTAGCATGGAGATTCCTTGACTATTGTGTTGATGTCCACCTCCCACTTTTATGGGCATCAGTGTTACCAATCTCATTGGGAGTTTGTCCTAATATAATATATAGAGGTGTGTTAGTTTCCGTGGCTAAATTTTATATTACCTTAATGCAATATACCTTGGGCCGGATTAAATGTGATCATCACTAACGCACTAGGTTCCATCAGAATTCCATAGTTAAGCGTGCTCGAACAAAAGTAATATGGAGATGGATGATCATATAGGAAGTCCTCATATTTAATCACAAAACTAACTATTTATTACCATAAGAGTTTAGTAAAAGAGTTTATATCTAAGCACATAGAAAGTCAATAAGCATAACTGAAGAAAATGCAGCAAACCTAGATATATAACTCAACATAGCACAATTACCGAAAAGTGAATCTTTGTCCTGGGTTATCCCTAATTTTGTTTTAGCTCCTCTGGGGAAGTAGTCTTTTCAACTTTCAACCTTGAATGTTACGGCTTAGGAATAGGTAGCTGATGGCTGGGGCATTCTCTAATCATGTATCCTAGCTTTCCACACTTAAAGCATACCTTCTGCCCAGCCAAACAAGGTCTTCCTCCATGATACCTTCTACACTTTGAACATTCTTGCTTAGTAGTTAGCCTTTGCGGCTACTTACCTTCATTTCCATTAGGTTGAAATGGCTTCTTTGGTGGGGGAATATACTGAAACTTCTGGTCTTCAGGTGCTATCCTCTTTCCACAAACGTCCATCTTAGTATCAGCGAGCTTTTTGTTATATTCCTCAACTAATTGACTTTTGTTTGCTAATGCCGCAAAATCTATTATCTCCATTGGCCCTACCGAGGCTAAAATGTCTGCATTTAATCCTCCTTAAAATTTGATGCATTTCCAGTTTTCATCAGGGTTGCGCTGATAGATGGTGAAAATTTTGCAAAGTTCTTCGAACTTAGCAATATACCTTAAAACACTCATATTTCCTTGTTGAAGCTTCATAAACTCCAATTCCTTAGCATTTCGCACTGATGCTGGGAAATATTTCTGATAAAATGCCTCCTTGAATATGTCCTGTGTGATATCAACTTGGGGTTCTTCCAATAACCTTTTTGCGCCATTCCACCAAAATTTTGCATCTGCTTCCAACATATAAGTGGCAAAGGCCACTTTCTGTTGATCAGTACAGGCCAAGACAGAAAAGACCTTCTCCATTGCCTTGACCCATTCCTCGGCTTTATTTGGGTTGAAAGCTCCTCGGAAGCTAGGCGGATTTGCTTTTCTGAACTCAGCAAATTTAAGATAGTCCAGGTCTGCTCCTAGGCCATGTGGATTTCCCCCATGGCTGGCCTCAAGCCGCCTACTCAACTGGTCCATCATCTGATGAGCTACAGTGGCCTGCTCCCGCATTGCATGAGCCATTCCATGTATCGTGTCCATAAAAGTAGCAGGATTTTCTGGAGTGGGTACAACTTGTGGCCTACCACACCCCCTGGAAGTCATTAGTTCCTAATCACACGTAACAAAACGTTGAGTTGATCAGGCTCAACAATAAGTTAAGTGTGATAGCAACTAATAACATTCACAGTTAGGCCGTCATGCATATTTAATTCCCTATATCTTATCTAAACAGATAAGATTTGCCACATGACATTTTCTAAGGATTCCAGAGTGCACTGGAAACGTAGTCAGTCCAAATCCTTAGTTCCGGGGAGGATCGAACTACTCTAATACCATTAATGTAACACCCTCACAAGTACAGTACTATGCTTAAGCCATAGTACTACACCTTGGAGTTGTTACTGTTACCTGAGTGGACCTTATCTGACAACAACTTCAGCCGTCTTCGGAACTTCTTGAACTATCTGGATATAACACGGAAATAGGAGTGAGAATTATAAATTCTCAGTAGGATTCGCTAATTATCATACATAATGCCATCGTTGTCATCTCCAGTTTGCTTCGATTTATTATAAAAAGGTTAACATGTTATACAAACTGTTTGATTTTACAGTTCGAAAAATACATTATCCGAAGCAAAGTTCATTTTATTCATATACTTGTCATTTGGGTAGAGCCCATACAAAATCAATTCATGAATTATATTATGAATAATAACTAAAATATAATAAAATACAATAGCATCAATGCACTAGAGACATAACATCTACACATAACTTTACTTGAACTTAAATTTATACGGATATATAAAATTTACTTTTCTTTCTTTATCTTCCTTTTCATCATAAAATCTTTTCATGCCACATTCCAGAGTATGATCACCACCCCATCAGAGCGTGATCGCCATGTCACGTTCCTCAGGAATATGGGACCTTCATTCAGTACTTACACTAGCTGGGTTATGCCATGCCTCATGTAAGTTCTGTCCCCTATACTCATATTAGCTGGGTCGATGCCATGCCTCATGTGAGCAGGGTGTCTACATATGCTTTAATCTTTAGTCTTTAGTCTTTAGTCTTTAACCTTTACTGCCCTTGGGTAGCCTGACCTTGGAGCGAGCTCATCAACTCAACTCGTGACCATCGTCACGCCAACTCACCCACAAGGGGACCCACTGCCTCTAGGTTGGAGGGATTCAATGTGCAACTGCCTCCAACATAGAGGGACCCAAGTTTTAGCTGCCTTCACAAGGAGGGACCCATTGTGCAACTACTTCTAGGTGAAGGGACCCACATCTTTATCATTTAACTGCCTTCACAGGGAGGGATTCAATGTGCAACTGCCTCCAAGTGAAGGAATTCACATTTAATGTACTTATGTCTTTTCGTTCTCATGTATAATCAAGCATAGACATGTTGAATACACTCATACATATGCTTCATGTAACGTCCGATTTCCGACTTCCGATCCCATTTAATTTCGATTTCCGAGTTTGTCTTATAAATTCCGACTTCCGATCTCGTTTAATATTGAAGTTTCCGAATTCCGAGTTTGTCTTTAACTTTCAAATGAATTCCGACTTCCAACATTAGTATTAGTTTCGATTTCCGATTTCGTTTCCAAGGCTTAAGAAAAAAGGACTGACTGTATTTTCCGTTTTCCGACTTTATGCTCGAGTAGGGACGAACATGATATCCGAGTTCCGACCTTAGTTGATTCAAGATGGACACGAATACGACTTCCGAGTTTATCTGAATTGGATTCCGAGTTCAACCAAGAATTTTCACGAGTTCCGATATCAAGCTTATTACTAGAAGCTTTTCATTTCTCAATTTCCCGAGTTCCGATATCAAGTTAGAATGCCGAGATCCTATGATTTCCGACTTCCGGGTTCGAGTGTTTTGGTTTCACATTCGCCCTGACCTTCGATTTAAAGGTGATTGTACCTTACGAATTCCAAGTTCCGACTTTACTCTCCAATTTTGAATAAAACAAGATGATTATTCCGAGTTCCGACTTAACCATGCACGAATTCCGACTTTAGGAAGTACACGAGTTTCGATGTTAAGTTCAGATACGCTGGAAGCGAGTTTCACTTCTCTGGCGACGTGGAGAGCAATTTTAACACAAAAGAGGGAGACATGGTTGAACCTTGCCCACAAAATTTCATCCAATCAAAGCCACTCATTCTAACTACCACTTCGAAGCTTTGTCTATATATATATATCCTCCTCCTGCCTCTTTAGCTCATTTTTCTTACGTTGCTTCTCTTCATCACCTCAGCTCCCTTTCCTCTTCTCAACTCTCCCACTTTATCCAAATTCTTCAAGTTCAAATTTGACTTTAATATTCAAACTCAAAGCAAGAGGTAGAGGTTTTTAATTCTTGTCTTAGTTTTTCTGATTTTGAATGATTATTGGTAGGTTAATTCTTCAATCCTGATATATTGACTGAGTGATCATGATGAATTGTTGCTGATCTATTGGCTGATTGAGAGATTAAAATTGAGTTGGAAACAAGAGAGAATGATGATATGAGGAAGTTGAGAGGCTGGAAAACTCAAAAACCCTCGGCAGTCCGTACGGCGGAGTGTACGGCTCCGCCTCCCGCCGTTCAAACTCAATGAAACCATTTTTATGTAAAGCTAAACATCTAGGGCTTTCTACACATATATCATATAAGACCATTGGAGCAATATTGAGAGAGATATGAATTTTTGAAGTCTGACATAGGCATCAGGACATCCACCCGGGCAGTATGGGTTGAAAAGGGTGTAACTCACCCTATACAACTCCAAATTGAGTGAAACTAATTTTGTTGGAAAGCTTACACATAGGAGAACATCCTACCCAGAAATTTCGAGTTTGTTACTATCCTATTTGTTCCCAGTAATTTGAAGAAGTTAACCTATGTCCAAACCGAGCCAAAACAGAGCAGTTCAGGAAGGTTAAGTTTCGGGGCTTATAACTCGAGCCCTACTAAGTCAAATGGAATGGGACTTTTTGCAAATGAAAGATGGTTCTATCAGCTTTAATATGAGACTAATTTCGTATCATTTGAGCCAGTTTTCGATTTTTAGTAGATTTTTACTTTTGAGTGGACAATTCTGGCTAGCTACTGGGCAGGCCGGGATAAAACCTGAATAACCTGAGCTATAGATATCAAAATTAGATGGGACTAAAAAGGTTAGAAACTAGACATATAAGGCTACAACATATCCAAAAATCAGATTTAAAGGAGTTACATTGAAATAAAGGTGGGCTATACCATAACCGGGCAGAAATAGGCAGAATCAGTTAAAAGTTCTATTGAAGCTTGTTGAAGCTATGAATGAATTTATGAATGTATGTGCATAATTGCTGCTCTATATTGAAATTGCAAATTGTGTATCTGTATTGGTTGGCTGGCACTATTCATGGGAAAGCAGACACGTTCCGTTATGCCGCCAAAATTGCGGTAGAGTATATGAATAAGTTATGATATATATATATATATATATATAGATGCATGTGCATTTTCAAGCAAGCCATGAAAGTTATGCTATGAAGAACCCAAAGAATATGTTATGATGAAAGTTCCATGATACTTGGGCCAGCCTCGGATAAAAAGTTAAGGGGAATAGATCGGTGGGGACGTCGAGGAAAGTAAACCCGGCCATCCCTGTATAGGAACGGGCTCGATCCTGATAAGCAGACTATTACCTAGGAGTCTAAAATGGCCAAGAACTCCCAGGGGACCAAATGATGGAAAATGATGAAAGTAATGGAAAAGTTTATGAGTAATGAAGAAAGTATACGAGTAAAGGAAAGTTCAAGAGCAAGTTTTGCATGATTGCATTAAGTACATAATTACATGTTATTTACAGTTTATCATGTTTTACTTACAGCATATGTTCATTTATTCTGCCAATTATACTGTGTATCATTGCTAGTAGTTTAATCTGTTCCTTATGCTGGCTAAAGTAAAAACTGGACCCTGCCTCGGACCAGACATTTTCTCAACCTTATCAATTATGAACAGTTAAGTTTAATCTCATGATTTTATAATTAAATAAAACCCGAGGCAGCTGAGAATGAATGCGACGTCAGTTAAACGTCATGCACGACCCTACTGAGAATTTTCTTAAATTCTCACCTCATTTTTGCATTTCCGCCTCATTCTCAGACGTGGACGATGGACGCGACAGCTACCCTCTTCGTTGAGGTGCCCGACTTGCAGATTCACCATGACCCGGCAGTAAGCTCGCTGTATCCTTATGTCTTTTGGTACACGGCCCTCCTCATTTTGATACATTGTATATAAACTAAAGCAGAGGCTTCTGGTATGTACATAAATATATACATAGATATATATATAAGCACGTATTCAGTAATGTTATTGTGCTATTCTCATCTTTATGATATTCAGTTGAATTCGTTTCACTTTTTAGCATAGCATAGCATTAACACAGTAACACAATCTACTTAATTTTATGCTATGACTTAAGCATAACATTAAATTAGTAGGGTGTTACATTTTTGGTATCGTGAGTCGTCGTCCTAGCTAAGGCCTGAGGATTGGACTGACTATGCTTCACGCATATTCTGTGTTTTTAGTTGACAATATGCATTAGATCTTGCCTGTACGGTTGAGATATAGATGTGCATGTGCACGAAGTGCCTGACCGTGTGAGCTGTTATTTACTAGCACATTAGACTTAGTGTTGAGCCTGATCAACTCAATAACTTTTGTTTTGTGTGCTTAGAACTTAATGGCTTCCGGAAGGCGAGGCAGACCGCGTGCAGAACCAGCTAGAGAGGACCCGAATGACCTGATGGCCACAATGCAAGAAATGGCTCACGCAATGTGGGAGCAAGCCGCGGTAGCTCACCAGATGATGGAACAGCTAGGCAAGCAACCTGCAACAGGATGTGAAGGAAACCCACATGGCCCAGGAGCTAACCTGGACTATCTCAAGTTCGCTAAGTTCAGGAAGGCGAATCCGCCCTGTTTCCTAGGGGCACATGATCCGGACAAAGCTGACGAATGGATCAAAGCTATGGAGAAAATTTTCTCGGTTCTAGATTGCTCAAATCATCAGAAGGTGACCTTCGCCACTTACATGCTCGAGGCAGACGCCGAATTTTGGTGGAACGGCGTACGAAGATTGTTCGAAGAATCTCAGACCATAGTTACCTGGGCGATGTTTAAGGATGTATTCTACCAGAAGTACTTCCCGGCTTCTGTTCGAAATGCCAAGGAACTTGAATTTATGCAGTTGCGTCAAGGAAATAGGATAGTGTCTGAATATATTGCCCGATTTAAGGAGCTATGCAAATTTTCCACAATCTATCAGAGGAATCCGGATGAAGCCTGGAAGTGCATCAAGTTTGAAGGTGGGTTACGAGAGGACATTCTTACTGCAATCGGGCCAATGGAGATTAGAGATTTTCCCACGTTGGTAAATAAATGCCGACTTGTGGAAGATTGCAACTTGAAACTAGTGGCAGCCAGGGCATCTGGTGGGAATTTCAGGAGGGGGTTAGCCCCACAGGGCCCAAGATTCAAGCCCAACTTTCAACAACAGAGGAGATTCCCGCCAATGGGCAACAAAGGCAAGCAGCCTCAAAGGCCTTATCCGAATCCAACTTGCACGAAGTGCGGTAGGAATCATGGCGATCGGCCATGCTTGGCAGGCCAGAATGTCTGCTTTGGGTGTGACAAGCTAGGTCACAAAATTTATGAGTGCCCAACCAGGAATCCATCATAACCTTCTCGACCACAACGTCAAGGACGAGTTTTTACCATGGATGCGGACGAAGTCGATAAGTCCAAGGGACTTATCCAAGGCACCTGTGAAATGAACGGTGAGACCCTGACTATACTTTATGATTCAGGTGCCTCGCATTCATTTATTTCTCATGACTGTGTGGTTGTTTTGCAATTGCAAATTTCTGAATTGCCTTATGATTTACTAGTTTCTACTCCCACCAATGAACCTGTTAAAACTAGTCAAATTTGTATCAATGTTCCTCTTCAAATTGAGGGTAGAGCCTTTGCAGCCAATTTGATTTGCCTCCCTCTCTCTGGATTAGACATAATCCTAGGCATGGACTGGCTCTCTGCCAATCAAGTCATGCTCAATTGTTCTGATAAGACGGTGGTATTCCCCTCTGTCTCATCCTCTGAATCCCAAGCCTCAACATTCTTCTATTTGAACTCTTTATTAGTAAACCATAGTGGGTTGAAGAGTCAAGGATATATCCTCTTGACAGCTAATGTGACAGAAGCTGAGCAGGAACTAGAGGAGATTCGGGTTGTTAGGGAATATCCGGATGTTTTTCCAGAAGATATTCCTGAATTCCCTCCTGAGAGAGAAATTGAGTTCACCATCGAGTTGGTTCCAGGTGCAGGACCAATATCTATAGCTCCATATCGAATGTCACCCTTGGAACTGATGGAACTAAAAAGACAGATCGAGGAGCTATTGGAAAAAGGATTCATACGACCAAGTGCATCACCTTGGGGAGCTCCAGTCTTGTTAGTGAAGAAGAAAGATGGGAGCATACGCCTATGCGTGGATTACAGACAATTGAATAAGGTGACGATTAAGAATAAATATCCTTTACCAAGGATTGATGATCTCATGGACCAGCTACAAGGTGCCACGGTATTCTCAAAAATCAATTTGCGCTCCGGATATCATCAAATTCTAGTTCGGGAACAAGATATCCCTAAGACAGCCTTTCGAACTCGTTACGGACACTATGAGTATACCGTAATGTCGTTTGGACTGACCAACGCACCAGCAGTATTCATGGATTACATGAATCGGATATTCCGCCCGTACTTGGACAAGTTTGTAGTGGTCTTCATTGACGATATACTTGTCTATTCGAAGACGGAGCAAGAGCATGTAGAACACTTGCAGCTAGTTCTGAAAATTTTAAGAGAGAAGAAACTCTATGCCAAATTATCTAAATGTGAATTTTGGATGAAGGAGGTAAAATTTCTCGGCCACGTAGTGTCATCTGGAGGAATCTTCGTAGACCCCAAAGAAAGTAAGCGCTCGATTGGGAAAGGCCGACCACAGTCTCTGAAGTCAAGAGTTTTCTGGGCTTAGCTGGATAATACAGGCGATTCGTCAAGGATTTCTCTCGTATAGCCTTGCCCCTGACCAAACTAACCAGGAAGAATGTCTCATTCAAGTGGACGCCGGAATGCGAACAGAGTTTCCAAGACCTAAAAAGAAGGTTGACTACGACACCAGTGTTGGCCTTACCAGACTCTCAAGGACCATTTGAAGTCTATTGTGATGCGTCCAAACAAGGATTAGGATGTGTG
This sequence comes from Pterocarpus macrocarpus, assembly GCA_031439585.1. Taxonomy (NCBI): domain Eukaryota; kingdom Viridiplantae; phylum Streptophyta; class Magnoliopsida; order Fabales; family Fabaceae; genus Pterocarpus; species Pterocarpus macrocarpus. The sequence continues at coordinate 63,175,660 of CM062514.1, read as the reverse complement.
TTGATGCAAGCTGGAAATGTGGTCGCTTATGCCTCCAGACAATTAAAGCCACATGAGAGGAATTATCCTATGCACGATCTTGAATTAGCTGCAATAGTATTTGCCTTGAAGATATGGAGACATCACCTGTATGGTGTAAGGTTTGAGGTCTTTTCTGATCACAAGAGTTTGAAATACCTCTTTGATCAGAAGGAATTAAATATGAGGCAGCGGAGGTGGATGGAACTTCTTAAGGACTACGAATTTGAATTGAAGTACCACCCAGGCAATGCAAATGTTGTGGCAGATGCTTTAAGTAGGAAATCTCTGACTGTAGCTTGGATGATGATCAAAGAGACAGAACTTATTGAAAGCTTCCGAAATCTTAATTTGGGAATCCTTATGAGTCCCAAGACCTTTCAGCTACATCAAATTAAGATAGCCAGTAGCTTTAAGGAGCAGATTCAGCAAGCACAGCAGCAGGACGCTAATTTTCAACGTACACTTCATCTTGTGCGATCAGGGAAATTGACGAATTTTGCCCAAGATAAAGATGGCATATGGCGATATCGTGATAGGGTGTGTGTACCCGAAGGAAATGATCTCCGGAGAAGAATCTTGGAGGAAGCACATAAGGGTGAATTCACCGTACATCCTGGCATTACTAAGATGTATCAAGATCTTAAGAAGATGTTTTGGTGGCCAGGTATGAAGTCAGACATAGCGGGCTTCGTGAGTAAATGCTTGGTCTGTCAAAAGGTGAAAGCGGAACATCAGAAACCCTCCGGGATGCTTCAACCCTTGGAAATCCCTGAGTGGAAGTGGGAAAGTATCTCCATGGATTTTGTAATAGGATTACCAAGAACATCAACAGGATATGATGCTATATGGGTCGTTGTGGATAGATTGACCAAATCTGCTCATTTTCTACCCATTCGAGCAAATTATCCGTTAGAAAAATTGGCACAACTGTACATTCAGGAGATTATAAGGTTACACGAGACCCCTTCAACTATTATCTCTGATCGAGACCCAAGGTTTACTTCACGATTTTGGGGAGCCTTACAAAAGGCGTTTGGTGCTAAGTTGTGTCTAAGCACTGCATATCATCCGCAGACGGATGGTCAAACAGAGAGGACAATTCAAACCTTGGAAGATATGTTGCGAGCCTATATACTGGAGCAACGTGGAAATTGGGACCAATATTTACCGCTAGCTGAGTTCGCATACAACAATAGCTATCACGCCAGCATCGGTATGCCTCCTTATGAAGCATTGTATGGACGAAAGTGCCAATCTCCCCTGTGTTGGTATGAGACAGGAGAATAAACTCTATTAGGGCCTGATTTAGTTGAACAGACCACTGAGCAAATCAAGAAAGTACGGAGCAAGATGCTTGCCGCTCAAAGCCGCCAAAAGAGTTACGCGGATACCAGGAGGAAGCCTCTAGAGTTTCAAGAAGGAGACCATATATTTTTGAAGGTTACACCTACAACAGGGATAGGCAGAGCCATTAAAGTCAAGAAGTTAAATCCTCGCTTTATTGGTGCCTTCCAGATTTTGAGGCGAATCGGATCAGTTGCATATCAAGTTGCTTTGCCTCCACAATTGTCAAACCTTCATAATGTGTTCCATGTTTCTCAACTTAGAAGATATCAGCCTGACCCTACGCACGTGCTAAAACCCGAATCAATAAATTTAAAAAAGGACCTGACATTCCCTTTTCAACCAACACGGATTGTAGATAGAAGCAGCAGACAACTTCGAAACAAATCCGTGCAACTAGTAAAGGTAGCGTGGGGAAAAGAAGATGCTGAAGACTACACTTGGGAACTGGAGTCAGACATGAGAAAGGAGTATCCTGGACTATTCTCAAGTACTAAATTTTGAGGACAAAATTTTTTTAAGGAGGGTGGTAATGTAACGTTCGATTTCCGACTTCCGATCCCATTTAATTCCGATTTCCGAGTTTGTCTTATAAATTCCGACTTCCGATCTCGTTTAATATTGAAATTTCCGAATTCCGAGTTTGTCTTTAACTTTCAAATGAATTCCGACTTCCGACATTAGTATTAGTTTCGATTTCCGATTTCGTTTCCAAGGCTTAAGAAAAAAGGACTGACTGTATTTTCCGTTTTCCGACTTTATGCTCGAGTAGGGACGAACATGATATCCGAGTTCCGACCTTAGTTGATTCAAGATGGACACGAATACGACTTCCGAGTTTATCTGAATTGGATTCCGAGTTCAACCAAGAATTTTCACGAGTTCCGATATCAAGCTTATTACTAGAAGCTTTTCATTTCTCAATTTCCCAAGTTCCGATATCAAGTTAGAATGCCGAGATCCTATGATTTCGACTTCCGTGTTCGAAAGTGTTTTGGTTTCACATTCGCCCCGACCTTCGATTTAAAGGTGATTGTACCTTCACGAATTCCAAGTTCGACTTTACTCTCTCAATTTTGAATAAAACAAGATGATTATTTCGAAGTTCGACTTAACCATGCACGAATTCGACTTTAGGAAGTACACGAGTTCGATGTCAAGTTCAGATCTGCTGAAGCGAGTTTCACTTCTCCTACGACGTGGAGAGCAATTTTAACACAAAAGAGGGAGACATGGTTGAACCTTGCCCACAAAATTTCATCCAATCAAAGCCACTCATTCTAACTACCACTTCGAAGCTTTGTTTATATATATATATCCTCCTCCTGCCTCTTCAGCTCATTTTTCTTACGTTGCTTCTTTTCATCACCTCAGCTCCCTTTCCTCTTCTCAACTCTCCCACTCTATCCAAATTTCTTCAAGTTCAAAGCCTCTAATATTCAAACTCAAAGCAAGAGGTAGAGGTTTTTAATTCTTGTCTTAGTTTTTCTGATTTTGAATGAGTATTGATAGGTTAATTCTTCAATCCTGATATATTGACTGAGTGATCATGATGAATTGTTGCTGATCTATTGGCTGTTTGAGAGATTAAAATTGAGTTGGAAACAAGAGAGAATGATGATATGAGGAAGTTGAGAGGCTTGAAAACTCAAAAACCCTCGGCAGTCCGTACGGCGGAGCGTACGGCTCTGCCTCCCGCCGTTCAAACTCAATGAAACCATTTTTCTGTAAAACTAAACATCTAGGGCTTTCTATACATATATCATATAAGACCATTGGAGCAATATTGAGAGAGATATGAATTTTTGAAGTCTGACCTAGGCATCAGGACATCCAACCGGGCAGTATGGGTTGAAAAGGGTGTAACTCACCCTATACAACTCCAAATTGAGTGAAACTAATTTTGTTGGAAAGCTTACACATAGGAGAACATCCTACCTAGAAATTCCGAGTTTGTTACCATCCTATTTGTTCCCAGTAATTTGAAGAAGTTAACCTATGTCCAAACCGAGCCAAAACAGAGCAGTTCAGGAAGGTTAAGTTTTGGGGCTTATAACTCGAGCCCTACTAAGTCAAATGGAATGGGACTTTTTGCAAATGAAAGATGGTTCTATCAGCTTTAATATGAGACCAATTTCGTATCATTTGAGCCAGTTTTCAAATTTTAGTAGATTTTTACTTTTGAGTGGATAATTCTGGCTAGCTACTGGGCAGGCCGGGATAAAACCTGAATAACCTGAGCTATAGATATCAAAATTAGATGGGACCAAAGAGGTTAGAAACTAGACATATAAGGCTACAACATATCCAAAAATCAGATTTAAAGGAGTTACATTGAAATAAACATGGGCTATACCATAACCGGGCAGAAATAGGCAGAATCAGTTAAAAGTTCTATTGAAGCTTGTTGAAGCTATGAATGAATTTATGAATGTATGTGCATAATTGCTGCTCTATATTGAAATTGCAAATTGTGTATCTGTATTGGTTGGCTGGCACTATTCATGGGAAAGCAGACACGTTCCGTTATGCCGCCAAAATTGCGGTAGAGTATATGAATAAGTTATGATATATATATATATATATATATAGATGCATGTGCATTTTCAAGCAAGCCATGAAAGTTATGCTATGAAGAACCCAAAGAATATGTTATGATGAAAGTTCCATGATACTTAGGCCAGCCCCGGATAAAAAGTTAAGGGGAATAGATCGGTGGGGACGTCGGGGAAAGTAAACCCGGCCATCCCTGTATAGGAACGAGCCCGATCCTGATAAGCCGACTATTACCCAGGAGTCTAAAATGGCCAAGAACTCCCAGGGGACCAAGTGATGGAAAATGATGAAAGTAATGGAAAAGTTTATGAGTAATGAAGAAAGTATACGAGTAAAGGAAAGTTCAAGAGCAAGTTTTGCATGATTGCATTAAGTACATGATTACATGTTATTTACAGTTTATCATGTTTTACTTACAGCATATGTTCATTTATTCTGCCAATTATACTGTGTATCATTGTTAGTAGTTTAATCTGTTCCTTATGCTAGCTAAAGTAAAACTGACCCCGCCTGACTGACATTTTCTCAACCTTATCAATTATGAATAGTTAAGTTTAATCTCATGATTTTATAATTAAATAAAACCCGAGGCAGCTGAGAATGAACGCGACGTCAGTTAAACGTCATGCACGACCCTACTGAGAATTTTCTTAAATTCTCACCTCGCTTTGCATTTCCGCCTCATTCTCAGACGTGGACGATGGACGCGACAGCTACCCTCTTCGTTGAGGTGCCCGACTTGCAGATTCACCATGACCCGGCAGTAGGCTCGCTGTACATAGGCCTTATGTCTTTTGGTACACGGCCCTCCTCATTTTGATACATTGTATATAAACTAAAGCAGAGGCTTCTGGTATGTACATAAATATATACATAGATATATATATAAGCACGTATTCAATAATGTTATTGTGGTATTCTCATCTTTACGATATTCAGTTGAATTTGTTTCACTTTTTAGCATAGCATAGTATTAACATAGTAACACAATCTACTTAATTTTATGCTATGACTTAAGCATAACATTAAATTAGTAGGGTGTTACACTTCATCATTTACTTTCATATACTTCATATCATACCTAAATTCATGCTTGCATATAAACATTCATAGACTTCTGCCGTAAGCCCGGCAGCATAACGGATCAGATCAGTTTTCCCATGAATAGTGCCAGTTCTCATGGACAAATTAGTCATAACAGTATAATCAATCTAACATATCCATCAATGTAAAACTTGCAATCGTCAACTCAAGCCTTATATGTTCGCTAATACTTGTGAAGCCATCAATTTGGTCATTTCTGCCAATTCTATTCGGTTCTGCCCGAATTTTGTATAATCCACCTGTACTTCTATTCAACTCATTTCAACCTGAATTTTGGATATGTCATAGCTCTATGTGTCTATTTTCCAACCTCTTTGGTCCTATCTCATTTTGACTTGTATAACTCAAGATATTTACATTTTAACCCGTCCTACCCTGTGCTGGCCAGAATTACATACCGAAAAGTAAAAATCTACTATAAATTGAAAATAAGTCCAAATCATATGAAATTGATCTCATATTAATGCTAACAGGACAACTTTCATTTGCAAAAAGTTTCACTTGATTTGCTTTAGTATAGCTCGAGTTATAAGTCCTGAAATCTAAACTTCCTGAATTACCCTATTTTGGTCTGGTTTGGACATAGGGTAACTTCCTCGAACCACTGGAACAATTGGGATCATAACAAACTCAGACTTTTATTGTGAGATGTTCCGCTATGTGTAAGCTTTCTAAAAAAGTTAGTTTCACTCAATTTGGAGTTGTGTAGGGTGAGTTACACCCTTCTCAAGTCACACTACCCGGATGAAAGTCTTAATTCCTAGGTTAACCTTCAAAAATTCATATCTCTCTCAATACTAATCCAATAACCTTATATTATATATGTATGGAAATCCCTAAATGTCTACTTTCATCTAAAAATAGTTTCATGGGATTTAACTGGTTGTAGGTGGAGCCGTACACTCCGCCATCCAGGCTGCCGTGGACTCTTCACCTAGAGAGCATCCTAATCCTCCATTCCTTCTAGTTTTCGCCTTCTAACCATAATTCCAACTCAAGATTTCATATTAATCCAACTATAATCCATCACATACATCCAGTATATCATCAAATACATGAAGAAGAATAAAATTTCATACAGCCATCACGTAAAGAATCCAAGAACAGAAATGGAGCCCTACCTCTTTGGAGTGCAATTTTGCTAGGTGTTGAAGCTTGAATTGTTGGAACCTTGTTAAGCTTGAAGGAGTGATGGAGTTGATTGAGAGAGCAGGGAAGAAGGAGGCTGGAACAACAGGGAGAGGGAGGCATAAATCAGCCTCAAATAAGAAGGAGAGTCTGACTTAAATACATGAGGGTAGTTGGAATTGTGAGTATTGATTGGTTGAAATTTTGTGATTGAAGTTCGGCCATGTCTCCCGCTTGTGTGGCTAAATTTCTTGCCACGTTATCCCAAAAGTGGAACTCGCTCCTATTCTATCTGAAATCAAAACTTGTCTTGATTGTGCTTAAAGTTGGAACTCGTGCCATTTGTTTGACACTTGGAGATGAAATCGGATATTGGAAAACTTGTCTGGTTTATTCGAAACTTGGAAGCAAAGTCGGATGTCGGAAGTCATACAACTTACAATCACATAATCTCGGAACTCCCTATTCAAACTCGGGAACACTAACAGAAATGGAAAGTTCTAGGGAATAAACTCGGAGATCGAAACTCGTGTCCATTCTAGTTGAGTTCAACTCTAAGGTCGGACCTCGTTACATTCAACTCGAAGGTCGGTAATTGTATCCATTGTGTTAAACTATCAATTCGGATGTTGGAAACTTTGTACACTATTTTGAAACATGAGGTATGAGGTCAGAACTCGCGTACATCTTGCTTGAAACTTGGAGATAGATTATGAGGTCAGAAATCAGGTCCGTTCTCTTTAAGACTCAAAGTCAGATATCGGGAATCACGTCCATGTTATTTGGACTTGGAGGTTTAAGTCGGGAAGTATGAAATTATGCTAGATGAAGTCAGAAGTCAGAAATTATGCTCAAATTTGAAGACGAACTCGGAAGTCGGAAATAATCCCATATTACGTGAAATTCGAAGATGAAGTCGGAAATCATGGAAACTTGAAGGTGTAGAAATCGGAAATCGAAACTCAGGGATGTTACATTAGCTGTTTATGAGTTGAATATTACGTTCTTTTGCTAATACCTGCTTATTCATTCTACTCTTTATACTATATATTGTCATATAATTGCTTACATTGTTTTTACTACTTAAGTAAAATTGAATCTTGCTTCGGACCAGGTATTTCTTAAACTTAATAAATGAGGGCAATTTACTTTAATATTAGTCTTTTTATAAACAAATAAAAATCGAAGCAACTGAGAATGAATGCGACGTCAGTATAACATAACACATGAATCCTACTGAGAATTTTTTCAAATTCTCACTTTGTTTCATATTTCTGTGTCATTCTCAAACTCTGGCGATGGAAGCGACGGCTGTACTTTACCTTGAGATCCCTGATATACAGCTGCATTATGATCCGATGTTCGAGTCACTGTACATAGTTGGCTTTTGCCGTTTCCGTCTTTACCTTTTTAGTCATAGAGACATTGCAATTCCCCTGTTTCACCCCATGTTTGACCCTGTTGTTCCACATTTTACTATCCCTCTACATGTAGCACACCCTGCACCTCCTTCACCACTTGTAGCACCTGCAGCACCTGCAACCCCAGCAGCTCCTCCACCACCTTCCCCTCCACAGATGGTCTCGGATATTCCACTTAGCTCTGAGAGTGGCCCCTCTGAGGCCACTAATTCACCCTCCTCCTCCTCTAGACTTGACATATATTACACTCTGGTCGGGCCTGATATGGCCAACGGCTATTTGACGGAGTAGACTCTGATTTGCAGACTATGTTGTACAGCATAACCCTTTTTTAGTAGTACTTGACACTGGGCCACGAGAGTAGTAGTTTAGTAGGTACACTAGCTTCAAATGTCCCTTGGGGACCAGATAGGATTGTAGTTCACTGACACGGGCCATATGTATTTTTGTGTGTATTGGCCTAGCATTTGTATCCATCTTTTGCACATGTACAAAAATTGAAGCTTTAGTTTATGATATATATATGTATAGTGGATGTTATACTACTTTACCCCATCTTTTCTATTATGTCATGTTATTTATTTATTCATTTATAATGCTTTGCAATGCCGATCATGTTTCTTATATATGAAGCACCGCGTCTTTTGTTTAGATACTTCTTGCGCCCAAAGGTATATTTCGTCAAGGTAAAAAGATAAACGAAATACTAACACTGTAATGCAAGTATTAAGTTATATGCTTTGACTTAAGCATAACTTTAAATTAGTAGGGTGTTACACTTAATGCCTTTAATTGCTTGATCACTAATTAATTGATTTGGGGATTTACAATAACTCGAGAGAGGGTTTGTAAATAAAGCCTCTTAACATAAACACCGTGAGCTGAGTGAAAACTAGAGATAGGCAAATGTGATTCATGCAGTTAACATAGGAACCCATAGAGCTTCAACCTTTATTTCGATTAGTTTGTGCTAAGAGATTAGGCAATCAGTTTAGGATAAAGAAAATTGCTTAACCTCGAGAGAGGCTAGTAATAAATTAAGGGTCACCGACCATGAGTCAATTAGGGTAGGAACTGATTAATAGAAATTCATAGTAAATGCGTCTACAATTAGTGAAATTAATTAGCCGTAGCGTCCATTCAATTGCATTTGTCTACCCCATTAGCATTAGTCTACATTACCATTTTACCTATTTACTTTATTTTAATGTTTTGCATTTGTGAATTTATTCTATCCAAATAGTCATCCCCAAGACTATCCGATATTTGATCTATCTTCACGGGAATGATACTTTACTTATTACTTTATCACTTGTACAATCCGGTATACTTGTCGGAGTCGCATCTAGTTTTTGGCGTCATTGTCGGGGATAGTATTGTAACATCTTACCAGACAAAGTACTATGCTTAAGTCATAATAAATTATCTGATAAGTGATTACGTGTAATACTGGTTAAATTCTATTTTCTGTATTAGTATTAATTACTCGTATAAGAATATTTAATCGCATAACAAAATTTCCTGCGTGACGGCGGAATAAATATTATTTAATCGGTATATTGTAAATAACGTAACATAAATAAAAATACAATAAGGATAGAACTACTGCAAAAGGCATCATAAACATATACATAGATATCTGATTTTAAAGTTTGTCAAAATGATACAAGGTGACAAAATGAGGCCGCTAATACAAAACGAAACGGCCAGTTTCTATGAACAACACCCCAAGTGGTCCCCATGGGACATTTCATGTACATCTCCTAACATTTACCCATCCACCCATGACCCAGACTGCCAAAAGAAGGTCATTCTGTACATCTAACCCTACTATAGTATGTACGCTATCTAAACAGAATCTGCTGAAAGGAACCCGTTCGCCATGGCAGCGTCCGCTGGAGGGTGTCCGGCACTGGGAGTAGAGGATGAGGAAGAAGAACTAGCCGCCTCGGACGGATCCTCTTCCGAGGTTAAGGGCGACGACATCGGCTGTGGTGGTGAAGCAGGAGGGGCCATGGGAACTGGAGCTGCTGGTGCTATTGATGGTGGTGGTGGAAATGGATGGGTCATGTGGAGAGGTATGGCAATGTATGGGACAGCAGGATCAAAGAGAGGGTGCATAAGTGGGACGGTGAAATCTCATTGGAAAAAGAAGTAGAGGTGGAACTGACATCGGCTGGAGATATATACAGAGTCCAAAACGGATCAAGGTGTATATGTAGCTCAGGGATCTCAATGAATAGTACCCCGGTCGCTGCGTGCTCCATGATCTGAGAATGACGTGGAACATATAATAGGGTAAGAAATGAATATTTCTCAGTAGAAATTCCTAGCTTCTATACATCTGTCATCGCTGTCATTCCCAGTTGTTCGGTCGTACAATATTTTTCAAATAGTATCATAAAACGATAATATTCAACATAAATACTTGTTTGTAAAGCATACACCGAAACAAACCCAGTTTTAGTTAACAGATACCCTAATATACTCAAACAGTAATCATGGTGGAACAATAGCAGGTTAAAAAAAATAAACAGGGATCTAGAACAATCAATAGGGAAACATTACACTATAAATATGCATGTGCAATTAGAAAATACATCTTATTCTTGGGGGCTTTTGCCTATTAAAACTTATTTCCATCCTTGGTCCCCTGGGAGTCATTGGCCATATACTCCTGGGTAATAGTCCACTTTTTGGGATCGAGCTCGTTCCTATACAGGATGGCCGGGTTTACTTTCCTCGACCTTCCCACTGATCTATTCCCCTTAATTTATTCCGGGGCTGGCCCAAGTGATGTGAAATCCTTTATAATATCATGAAATGAATGCACATATAGCTCGATTCTTTAAATATAATGTACTCAAGCTATCATAATTTTTCACAACAAATGAACTTCTTATCGAAATTTCGGCAGCATAACGGATCGAGTCCGCTTCCCCATGAATAGTGCCAAACAACCAGTACAATTGCACAACTAATAATTTCAGTATAGACCAGAAAATATATATATACATTTATAGCATCATTCAACAATTGCAAATCAAGCATCAATAAGGTTTCAGTTTATTCTTCCCTACTCTGCCGAGTTTGGTATGCTCCAATTTTTATTCAATTCAGCTCATTTAAATCTCATTTTTGGATATGTTATAGCGTTATATGTCTAGTTTCTAATCCCTTTAGTCCCATCTCATTTTGAGTTGTATAACTCAAGGTATAAACATTTTATCTCAGCATGCCCTATTCTTAGCCAGAATTGGGTTCCTATAGAAGAAAATTCACTAAAAATTGAAAACTAGATGAAATCATGTGAATTTTATATCAAAATAAAGCTAACACAACAAGCTTTAAAATGAGTTAAGTCTCATGTCATTTGTCAAAGTAGATTATAAGTTATGAGTCTCGAAACATTACCCTACTGGCTGCCCTGTTCTAGGCCAGTTTAAACCTAAGCCAACTTCATTGATGTGCTGGGAACAACTGACCATGAATTAAATTCTAAAATAATTATGGGATTTTTTCTCATATGTTAGCTTTCAAAAAACTTTAGTTGCACTCAATTTGGAGTTGTGTAGGGTGAGTTACACCCTTTTCAACTCATGCTGCCCGAGTAAGAACCCAGATTTCTAGGTCTAACTTCAAAAATTCATAACTAATTCTTTACTAATCCAATAGCCTTATATTTCATATGTATGGAAACCCCTGGATGTCTAGCTTCATATAAAAATGGTTTCATCCAATTTAAATGGCGGTAGGTGGAGCCGTACACTCTGTTGTACGGACCACCGAGGGAAACCCTAACCTGCTTCTAGGTTTATCTCCTTCCTTCAAGCTATTTGCCCTCAATTCCAATTTTAATCACAATATACATGCAAAACCAGTCATAAAACATCATCATCACTCTATATAACATCAATATTTTAGATTGAACATGCTCGCCATGCAGCCCCAAATCAGAGAAACCAAGAAGAGAAGTAGAATTTCCTACCTTGTCTTATGAAATTTATGTTGATTTTGTGTCTCTTTGATGGTGGTGACTTGGGATGAGACTTGAAGATGGATGAGAATGGAGTAGAAATGAGAGCAAAGAGGAGAGAAAGAGAAGAGCTTCAGCACTAGAAAAGGCTGGCTAGCTGGTCGAATTTTCTGATGGGAAAAAGAGAGAAAAATGTGAGGTATTTGAAGGTGGAGTGCATGTGACTGGTGGATCTAACTTTGGTCTTGATTTTGGTTGAGCTTCCCATCATCAAGGGCTGCCAAGGCGCCACTTGAGGGAGCTATTTGGCTAAATTTTAGTCATTGATTCTAGGGCACTCATAGAAAAATTTTACTGGTCCGGTTCTGACAGTTTGAAATACCGAAATTTTACCGATTTCCCTTAAATCGGTAAACTGGCTTGAAATTTTTCTGTGGGGTCTTTTATGCTCCTAATCTAATTCCATCAAACCTAATTCGTCTAAATCGCACTTAATTGGCTTTAAGTAAATGTTTAATCAAGTTTTGATTAAACTCAATTATTTGATAAAAATCGAATAATTTAGCTGTTAACGATAATTTTTTTTTCGGACGTTACATTCTACCCTCCTAAAAAAAAAATTTTGTCCTCAAAATTTAGTACCTGAGAATAATTTGGGATGTTCCTTCCTCATGTCAGATTTTAACTCCCACATATAGTCTGCTGAGTTTTCGTGTCCCCATGCCACTTTTACCAGCTGTACGACTTTGTTCCGAAGGTGTTTGATGCTCCTGTCCACTATCCGTGCTGGGGGTACATGGAAAGTTAAGTCATCCCTTAACTGGATTGATTCAGGTTCCAGAAAGTGAGTAGGATCAGGCTGATATTTTCTGAGTTGAGAGACATGGAAAACATCATGAAGATTGGACAGATGTGGAGGTAAAGCAACTCGATAGGCAACTGGCCCGATTCACTTTAAAATTTGAAAGGGACCTATAAAGCGAGGGCTTAGCTTTTTGACTTTAATGGCTTTACCTATTCCAGTTGTGGGTGTGATTTTTAGAAACACGTGGTCTCTTTCTTGAAATTCCAAGGGTTTCCTCCGGACATCCGCATAGCTCTTTTGACGGCTCTAAGCTGCAAGTATTCTGCTACGGATCCTTCTGATCTGCTCCGTTGTCTGTCTGACTAGTTTCGGACCTAGGAGATTCTGTTTTCCTGAGTCATACCAACATAGAGGAGATTGACACTTTCGGCCATATAAAGCCTCATATGGAGCCATGCCAATGCTAGCATGGTAACTGTTGTTGTAGGCAAACTTGGCTAATGGTAAGTATCGATTCCAATTCCCCCGTTGTTCCAGAATGTATGCCCGTAACATATCTTCCAAAGTCTGAATCGTTCGTTTTGTTTGACCATCTGATTGTGGATGATATGCAGTACTTAGACATAGCCTAGTGCAGAATGCCTTTTGGAGCGCTTCCCAAAATCATGAGGTGAACCTTGGATCTCGATCAGAGATGATTGTTAAAGGAATACCATGTAATCGTACCACTTCTTGGATATATAGTTGAGCCAACTTTTCTAGTGGAAAATTCACTCGAATGGGTAAAAAGTGAGCAGACTTAGTTAGTCTATCCACTATGACCCATATGGCATCATATCCTGAGGGGGTTCTTGGTAAACTTATCACGAAATCCATAGAAATGCTCTCCCATTTCCATTCCGGAATCTCTAAGGGTTGTAGTGTTCCTAACGGCTTTTGATGCTCTATTTTCACCTTCTGGCAAGTCAGACATTTATTTACAAAATTGGCCACATCTGTCTTAAGGCCTGGCCACCAAAACATCTTCTTGAGATCTTGGTACATTTTGTTAATATCGGGATGTATAGTAAACTCACTCTTATGGGCTTCTTCCAAGACCTTTCTCCTGAGGTTGTTTTCCTTAGGTACACATACTCTTCCATGATATCGCCACATTCCTTCTGCATCCTGAGAGAATCTTGTTTGCTTGCCAGATTGCACCAGTCGTACTATATGCTGGAAGTCGTCGTTTCCTTGTTGTGCTTGCCGGATTTGATCTTTGAAAGTGCTAGTTATCTTAAGTTGGTGTAATTGAACGGTACTGGGAGTTACAGAGATTCCCAAGTTAAGGGTTTGGAAGCTTTCTATAAGTTCTGCTTCTTTGATAATTATCCACACCATTGTTAAGGATATTCTACTTAGGGCATCTACCACCACATTTGCCTTGCCTAGATGGTACTTTAGGTCGAACTCGTAATCTTTAAGAAACTCCATCCACCTTCACTACCTCATGTTCAATTCCTTCTGATCAAAAAAGTATTTCAAGCTTTTGTGATCAGAAAATACTTCAAACTTCACTCCGTAGAGATAGTGTCTCCACATCTTCAAGACAAATACTATCGCCGATAGCTCGAGATCATGTATTGGATAATTTCTCTCATGAGTCTTCAATTGCCTGGAAGCATACACTACAACGTTCCTGTTCTACATTAACACATATCCTAATCCTTTCTTAGAAGCATCACAGTACATTTCAAATGATCCATGAGGATTCGATAAAATAAGTACTGGGGCTGTTGTCAACTTTTCTTTTAATTCTTGGAAGCTCTGTTTGCATTCAAGTGTCCATTCAAATGGGGCATTCTTCCTGGTTAACTTTGTTAAGGGTAGGGCTATTTGAGAGAAGTTCTTAACAAATCTCTTGTAATATCCTGCCAATCCTAAGAAGCTTTTGACTTCCGTAACTATCGTTGGTCGCTCCCAGTTTAATATTGCTTCTACCTTACTAGGGTCCACTGAAATTCCCCCATGGGATACCACATGGCCAAGAAATTTTACTTTTTCCATCCAAAATTCACATTTGGATAGCTTAGCATAAAGTTTCTTTTCTCTCAAAATTTGCAGAACTAATCGCAAATGTTCTGCGTGCTCCTGTTCTATCTTCGAGTAGACAAGTATGTCATCAATGAACACCACCACAAATTTATCGAGATATGGTCTGAATATTCAATTCATGTAATCCATGAATATCGCCGGCGCATTTGTCAATCCGAAGGACATCACAATATATTCATAATGTCCATAACGAGTTCAAAATGCCGTCTTCGGGATATCTTCTTCTCGAACCCGAATTTGATGATATCCAGACCGTAGATCAATCTTGGAAAATACAGTAGCCCCTTGTAGTTGATCGATGAGATCATCAACTCTTGGCAACGGATACTTGTTCTTGATTGTCGCCTTATTCAACTACCTATAATCTACACATAGTCGCATGCCTCCATCTTTCTTCTTAACTAACAGGACTGGGGCTCCCCACGGTGATGCACTCGACCTGATAAATTTCTTCTTTAGGAGTTCTTCAATCTGTCCCTTAAGTTTAGTTAGTTCCAAGGGTGACATGCGGTATGGCGCTAAAGATATTGGTCCCACTCCTGGCACCAGCTCAATAGTGAACTCGATCTCTCTCTCAGGAGGGAACTCAGGAATATCTTCAGGGAACATATCAAGATATTCCTTAACAACTAGAATATTGTTTAACTCCTGATCAACCTCTACTACACTGGTTGATAAGAAAATATACCCTTGACTTCCATTCCCACAGTGGTGTACTGTTAAGGAACTTAAATAAAGACTTATAGAGATTACTGATTCAGAAGATGAAACAGGGGGGAGTATAATGGATTTATCAGAGCAATTTAACAGGGCTTGGTTGGCAGAAAGCCAATCCATACCCAAAATGATGTCAAGTCCGGACAAGGGAAGACAAATTAAATTAGTCGAAAAAGTTCGACCTCCTATCTAGCAAGGGACATTGATACAAATATGATTAGTTCTAACTGGCTTACTTGTAGGAGTAGAAACTAACAAGTCATAAGGTAATTCAGAAATCGGTAGCTGCAAGGCTATCATGCAATCATGAGATATGAAGGAGTGAGATGCACCTGAATCGTATAAAATGGTTAAGGTCTTACCATTTACTTCACACGTATCTTGAATCAAGTCCTCCGACTTGTTGACCTCCTGCGCATCCACAGTAAAAACTCTCCCCTGGCATTGTGGCTTAGGGGTCGGTTGAAGGTTCCTGGCAAGGCATTCATAGATTCTATGGCCTGGTTTGCCACATCCAAAGCAGACATTTTGACCTACCAAGCAAGGGCGGTCGCCATGATTTTTGCCACATTGGGTGCAAGTCTGGTTCCCGAAAGACCTCTGAGGTTGCTTGCCTCTGTTGTTCATCGGCTGAAACTTTCTCTACTGCTGTAAGTTGGGCTTGAACCTCGGCCCTTGCGAAGCTAATCCCTTCTTGAAGTTATTGCCAGATGATCTAGCAACAATTAGCTTCTTGTTACAGTCCTCCACTAGGCGGCACCTGTTCACCAAGGTAGAAAAGTCTCTGATTTCCATTGGTCCTATGGTGGCAAGAATGTCTTCTCTCAATCCACCTTGAAATTTCATGCATTTCCATGCTTCGTCAGGGCTCCGTTGATAAATAGTGGAGAATTTGCACAACTCCTCAAATTTAGTGATGTACTCCGACACGCTACTATTCCCTTGACGGAGGTGCATGAACTCCAACTCCTTGGCATTATGGACAGACACGGGGAAATACTTTTGGTAGAATGCATCTCTAAATACGTCCCAAGTGATATCTATCTTGGATCCTTCTAATAATCGTCGTGCACCATTCCACCAAAATTCTGTATCGGCTTCTAACATATAGGTGGCAAAAGTCACCTTCTGGCAGTTTGTGCAATCTAACACAGAGAAAATCTTTTCCATAGCTTTAACCTAATCATCTGCGTTATCTGGGTTAAAGGCTCCCCTGAAACTGGGTGGGTTGGCCTTCCGAAACTCCACAAACTTAAGATATTCCAGATCCATTCCAGGGCCATTTTGGTTTCCACCACGACCTACCTCTGACTACCTTCCTAATTGGCCCATCATTTCAGTTGCCACAGCTGCCTATTTGCGGATAGTGTGCGCCATTTCTCGCATTGTATCTAGGAACTCTATAGATTCCTCCTGGGCTGGAGAAGTTCTCGGCCTACCTCGCCTTCCCGAAGCCATCAAGTTCTGAACACACAAAAACAAGAGTAATTGAGTTGATCAGGCTCAATACTAAGTTCGGTGTACTAGTAAATAATAGCATACAGTTAGGCAAACTCCCTCACATATATCCTATCCCTATGGACAAGACTTAGAACATAATAATATCTAAGGAATACAGAGCATATGCGAAGCATAGTCAGTCCAATCCTCAGGCCTATATTAGGACGAGCTGCTTTGATACCAAAAATGTAACATCTTACTAGACAAAGTACTATGCTTAAGTTATAATAAATTATCTGATAAGTGATTATGTGTAATACTGGTTAAATTCTATTTTCTGTATTAGTATTAATTACTCGCATAAGAATACTTAATCGCATAACAAAATTTCCTGCGTGACGGCGGAATAAATACTATTTAATCGGTATACTGCAAATAACGTAACATAAATAAAAATACAATAAGGATAGAACTACTGCAAAAGGCATCATAAACATATACATAGATATCTGATTTTAAAGTTTGTCAAAATGATAGAAGGTGACAAAATGAGGCCGATAATACAAAATGAAATGACCAGTTTCTATGAACAGCACCCCAAGTGGTCCCCATGGGACATTTCATGTACATCTCCTAACATCTACCCATCCACCCATGACCCAGACTGCCAAAAGAGGGTCGTTCTGTACATCTAACCCTACTATAGCATGTATGCTATATAAACAGAATCTGCTGAAAGGAACCCGTTCGCCAAGGCAGCGTCCGCTGGAGGGTGTCCGGCACTGGGAGCAGAGGATGAGGAAGAAGAACTAGCCGCCTCAGACAGATCCTCCTCCAAGGTTAAGGCCGACGACATCGGCTGCGGTGGTGAAGCAGGAGGGGCCATGGGAACTGGAGCTGCTGGTGCTGGTGGTGGTGGTGGTGGAAATGGATGGGCCATGTGGAGAGGTATGGCAATGTATGGGACAGTAGGATCAAAGAAAGGGTGCATAAGTGGGACGGCGAAATCTCGCTGGAAAAAGAAGTAGACGCAGAACTGACATCGGCCGAAGATATATACAGAGTCCAAAAACGGATCAAGATGTATATGTAGCTCAAGGAACTCAATGAATAGTATCCTAGTCGCTGTGTGCTCCATGGTCTGAGAATGACGCGAAACATACAATAGGGTGAGAAATGAATATTTCTCAGTAGAAATTCCTAGCTTCTATACATCTATCATCGCTGTCATTCCCAGTTGTTTCGGTCCTATAATATTTTTCAAATAGTATCATAAAACAATAATATTCAACTTAAATACTTGTTTGTAAAGCATACATCGAAACATACCCAGTTTTAGTTAACAGATACACTAATATACTCAAACAGTAATCATAGTGGAACAATAGCAGGTTAAGAAAAATAAACAGGGATCTAGAACAATCAATAGGGAAACATTACACTATACATATGCATGTGCAATTAGAAAATGCATCTTATTCTTGGAGGCTTTCGCCTATTAAAACTTATTTCCGTCCTTAGTCCCTTAGGAGTCATTGGCCATATACTCCTGGGTAATAGTCCGCTTTTCAGGACCGAGCTCGTTCCTATACAGGATGGCCGGGTTTATTTTCCCGGACCTTCCTACTGATCTATTCCCTTTAATTTATTACGGGGCTAGCCCAAGTGATGTGGAATCCTTTATAATATCATGAAATGAATGCACATATAGCTCGATTCTTTAAATATAATGTACTCAAGCTATCATAATTTTTCACAACATATGAACTTCTTATCGAAATTTCGGCAGCATAACAGATTGAGTCCACTTCCCCATGAATAGTACCAGACAACCAGTACAATTACATAACTAATAATTTCAGTATAGACCAACAAATATATATATACATTTATAGCGTCATTCAACAATTGCAAATCAAGCATCAATAAGGTTTCAGTTTATTCTTCCCTATTCTGCCCGAGTTTGGCATGCTTCAATTTTTATTCAATTCAACTCATTTAAATCTCATTTTTGGATATGTCTAGTTTCTAATCCCTTTGGTTCCATCTCATTTTGAGTTGTATAACTCAAGGTATAAACATTTTATCTCAGCATTCCCTGTTCTTAGCCAGAATTGGGTTCCTATAGAAGAAAATTCACTAAAAATTGAAAACTAGATGAAATCATGCAAATTCTATATCAAAATAAAGCTAACAAGCTTTAAAATGAGTTAAGTCTCATGTCATTTGCCTAAGTAGATTATGAGTTATGAGTCTCGAAATATTACCCTACTGGGCTGCCCTGTTCTAGGCCAATTTAAACCTAAGCCAACTTCATTGATGCGCTGGGAACAACTGACCATGAATTAAATTCTGAAATTATTATGGGATATTCTCTCATATGTTAGCTTTCAAACAACTTTGATTGCACTCAATTTAGAGTTATATAGGGTGAGATACACCCTTTTCAACTCATGCTGCCTGGGTAAGAACCCAGATTTCTAGGTCTAAATTCAAAAATTCATAACTAATTCTATACTAATCCAATGGCCTTTTATTTTATATGTATGGAAATCCCTGGATGTCTAGTTTCATATAAAAATGGTTTCATCCAATTTAAACAGTGGTAGCCAGAGCCGTACACTTCGCCGTATGGACGGCTGAGGGAAACCCTAACCTGCTTCTAGGTTTATCTCCTTCCTTCAAGCTATTTGCCCTCAATTCCAATTTTAATCATAACATACATGCAAAAACCAGTCATAAAACATCATCATCACTCTATATAACATCAATATTTCAGATTGAACATGCTCACCATGCAACCCCAAATCAGAGAAACCAAGAAGAGAAGTAGGATTTCCTACCTTGTCTTATGAAATTTGTGTTGATTTTGTGTCTTTGATGGTGGTGACTTGGGATGAGACTTGAAGATGGATGAGAATGGAGTAGAAATGAGAGCAAAGAGGAGAGAAAGAGAAGAGCTTCAGCACTAGAAAAGGCTGGCTGGTTGGTCGAATTTTTTGATGGGAAAAAGAGAGAAAAAAGTGAGATATTTGAAGGTGGAGTGCATGTGCTTGGTGGATCCAACTTTGGTCTTGATTTTGGTTGAGCTTCCCATCATCAAGGGCTGCCAAGGCGCCACTTGTGGGAGCTATTTGGCTAAATCTTAGCCGTTGATTCTAGGGCACTCAAAGAAAAATTCTACTAGTCCGGTTCCGACAGTTTGAAATACCGAAATTTTACCGATTTCCCTTAAATCGGTAAACTGGCTTGAAATTTTTCTGTGGGGTTTTCTATGCTCCTAATCTAATTCCATGAAGTCTAATCCGTCTAAATCGCACTTAATTGGCTTTAAGTAAATGTTTAATCAAGTTCTGATTAAACTCACTTATTTGATAAAAACCGAATAATTCAGCTGTTAACGATAATTTTTTTTTTCGGACGTTACAAGTATCAATATCATTCTTGGTTGATGAGATACTAGATTGGATTTTTTATTTTTATTTTTATTTTATTTTATTTTATATTTGTTTTTGTCTTATTTATTTTATTATTATTTATTTTTCCTTTTATTTTATTTTTTTTCTTTTCCTTCCATTATTTATTCTATTTAGTTTTTCTTTTATTTTATTTTATTCCTACTTTCACTTGTTCTTGTGTTTTATTTTGTAGTTTATGCGAAGGAGCCAATCCACGAGAGATTTATTTTTTGATCCAAAGATTGAGCATTCTTTGCGTCAACTCAAAAGAGAACGGAGAACTGTTGAAAGAGTTTTTGAAGTTACCATGGCCGATGAAAACGAGCAAAATGACAAAGCCATGAAGGAGTACTTGGCACCCACTTTTCAAGGGTGCTCATCTAGCATTGTGAGGCCACCTGCCCAAGCAAACAACTTTGAGCTGAAGACGTCACTCATTCAGTTCGTTCAACAGAATTGCCAATTTGCTAGACTACCTAGTGAAGACCCTAATGAGCATCTCAGCAATTTTCTGGAGATTTGTGACACATAAAAATTAATGGTGCCATGGATGATGCTATTCTATTGAGATTGTTTCACTTTTCATTGAGAGAAAAGGCTAGAGCCTGGTTGAAGTCTCTACCTTAGGGAATAGTCACTACTTGGGAGATGGTGGCTAGAAAATTCCTAGAGAAGTATTTTCCTCCTGCCAAGATGAGGAATGACATCACTTCTTTTACCCAAGTAGACGGAAAATCCTTTTATGAGTCCTGGGAGAGATACAAGGAATTATTGTCTAAGTGTCTACATCACAGCATCCCACTTTGGATGCAAATCTAGATATTCTACAATGGTCTCCTAATGTCCACATAGATCATGGTTGATACAGCAGTTGGTGGTTCTTTGAATAACAAGACACCTGGGCAGTCTTAGGAGTTATTTGAAGTATTAGCTAGTAACAATTACCTGAGGCCTAGTGAGAGAACCTAGAAAAGGGGAGTTCTGGAAGTTGACACTACCATTACCCTCTTGGCCTAGATGCAAGCTCTTGCTATCCAACATGCAGCCATTCAGAAGCAATTAGGCTTGCTCAGCACCACTTCGCTAACACCTGTCATGTGTTGTGATTTTTGCCATGGGAATCATCTGAATAGAGGTGTACTACAGCTCCTTCTTTTGATGAGCAGGTTAACTACATGAATGCCTAAAAGCACAACTTCTACTTCAACACCTATATTCCTAGGCAATAGTTCAATCAACCTCCACAAGAGAAGAAGCCCAACCTGGAAGACATGTTTTAGCAGTTCATGAGGAGCCATATGTGTTTTGTGGAGAAGACTAAAGCTTTTATGGAGAGGACAGAGGCTCAATTTAGAGCTCATGATGCTGCAATAAAAAACCTAGGGCATCAAATGAGGCAAATTTCCAAGCAATTAGTTGAGAGGCCACTAGGTTCCTTACCTAGCAATGCCACTAAAAATCTAAGGGAGCATGTGAATGCAATCATACTAAGAAGTGGTAAAGAATTAGTTGAATCTGAAAAGGAAGAAGCAAGAGTAGAAGAAAAGCTTGCTAAAGATTCCAATATGGCACCACCTGAGGAGAAAATATATGTGGCACTTCCTGCTTATGACCCTCCAATTCCTTATCCTCAGAAGGTGAAGCAACAAAAGAAGGAACCAGAAGAGTAGCAATTCCTTGAGGTTCTTAATGCTCTTAAGAAGCTCCACATCAATATTTCATTTGCTGAGGCATTGGAACAAATGCTAAATAGTGCCAAGTTCATGAAAAAGTTGCTCTCTAAGAAAAGGAAATTGGATGCTGATGAGACTGTACTACTGATTAATTGGATTTTTATATATTTATTTTCTCTCATATTTAGTTCATTAATCTTCTTTTGTGCTTAATAGGATTAATTTGGGCCATTTTGCATTTTATTGAGTTTTGGTTGGGCTAAATTTAGTTTTTCCAGTATTAAGCTAATTTTGACCCTATTTTCATTTTTTGGGCATATCTTGAGTTATAGAGCTCATTTTATTGTGATTCTTGATTTGCAGGAAAGCTGAGAGATAGGCCCACAATTCCTATGAGTGGTCAAAGGCCAATTCTGATGATTAGAAGCTGAAATAGGGCCTAGAAGTGAACTAAAGAGATGCACTCGCGATTTCTGAACTGGGTGTAGTTTTTGGACCATATCTTGGTCCATAGTAGCCCAATTAAGCCCATTCCAGTGCTATTTTGAAGCTACCATCCAAGGCTACAATTCTTCTTCAGAATACAAATCCAAATAGTTGCATATTCCTGGCCAAAACCATGGAAAATATTACTAGTTGTATTGGAAAGTTGAATTTAGTGTTTTTAGCATAATTTTCTCTCTCGAATTCAGAATTTAACAAATAAGATGTCCATATTCATCTAGGAGACATGGGGATTAATGTAATAACTATTACGAATTGATTGGGAGACATTTTGATTCTGTTTTGGTTGGCTGAATTAGAAAGGGGCCAGAACTTGCGAGGGGAGAGAGATTTTGGGGAATAAACAATTTTTCGGTTTTGATTTTTCTTCTTCTCTCTTCTCTCACGCCCCCTCCCCCCACCTTGCCAATTTGTCTTCCTCTATTCATGGAGGCTTGATTGTCTATCTAATTCAAGGATCAAGGAAGCAATAACATTTTTGAAAGTCTGATTCAATTGGATTCAGCATACAACCAATTCGGTTTCATCTAATCTTTCACTTATTTCTTATCTCATTTTTGAATTGAAGTTTTTCATTCTAAATTGTTGATTAGGAATATATTTGGTTGCATATTATTCGGTTGATGTATGTAATCCATTGTTGAAAGTGAATTAGAATTTCAGGTTTGAGTTCTACGATTAATTGCATTAATACCCAAAATTGACATAACTCAATTAGATTCTAGAGGTCTCTGAACATTAATTGATTTTGTGTTAATCAAATGCATAAAGGTTTTTGTGTGAATGCTAAGTTCGAATTGAGATTTCATTCGAATTTATTGTTAATCACTGAATTGGTTTACTAAATTAATTTTAGAATTTGATGGTTAAGTGTTAATTGTTTTCCATCGATTCATGGAGTGGATGTTTCCCATTTTATTTTAATTTTGTGATTTAAATCCTATTCCTTTCATTTTTAATTCCTAAACTCCCCCCATTTCCTGATCATATAACATTGCCATCCGTGGGAAATGACCCGAGTTGCACTTTTACTATAATTTAGTGAAATTTGATTTACTTTGTAATTTGACCGAGCTCGGCACTCGAGTCAACTACTCACTGAGGAGTGTTCAGCAATCATTCAGAGGAAACTACCACCTAAATTGAAGGACCCTGGGAGCTTTACTACTCCATGTACCATTGGTGATTTGAGGATTGACAACGTGCTCTATGATCTTGGAGCAAGTATTAATCTAATGCCTTTATTACTCATGCATAAATTGGGCATTACTAAAGTGAAGCCTACAAGGGTATCTCTATAGCTGGCTGATAGATCTATCAAACGTCCTTATGGTATTATTGAAGATGTTTTGGTGAAGGTGGACCGTTTCTTTGTTCCCACTAATTTTTTGATTCTTGATATGGAGGAGGATGTTAATCTCCCTCTGATTCTTAAGCATCCATTCTTGGCCACTAGTAGAGCCCTGATTGATGTAGAAGAGGGGGAGCTTACTCTGAGATTTCAGAACAATAAAGTGAAATTCAAAGTCTTCCAAGCAATGGACTCTGCCACAAAGACAAATCAATGATATAAAGTGGATGTAATGGAAGCGAACTTGAGTACTTCAGTCCCCGCATCACATGCCACAACTTCTTGGGAGCCTCCATTGAGAAAGAGCAAAACAAAAAAAGAAAAAGGAAAAGGTGGGAGAAGATGATCTTAAGCCACCCAATAAACCTCTCGAAGCTCTCCACTTGCCACACAAGCCAAATTCTAGCTTATTGATCCCTGGGAAGAAGAGCTAGCATCTCGGTGACAAATCACCAAAGAAGGGGAGGAAGAAGCCACCATGAGTGATAGAACCATGTCCAACTTATGGGCATTAAACCAAAGCGCTTATTGGGAGAGAACCCAATTTTTTTTAGCCTTTCTTTGATTTCTTTTAATTTTTTTTAATTGGTGTCTTTTAGTTCTTCTTTTGTTTTAGGTAGATTTTTTTTTTGAATGTTTTTAATTTATTTCAATTTGGTTTATTTTGTTTGCAAGTTTATTGGAGCAATTTGGAAGAGCATACATGGAGGAAGAAGCCATAACTAGCATGCAGTAGCAAAAGCCCGAATTCTGCAACACATGAAAAATAGAGACACATGCATTGGGGAGTAGCTTTCCTTTCATTTCCCATTTGGTTTTATTTTCATGTGAAGGCAGCTCAAACTTTTGGGTCCCTCTATATTGGAGGTAGATGGCCAACTGAACCCCTCCAAGCTAGAGGCACATGGGCCCCCTTGCGGGTCAGTACTGTGTGACAATGGTTACGAGTTGAGCTCACTCCTAAATCTGACTACCCAAGGGCAGTAAAGACTAAAGATTAAAATATATATAAGCACCCTAGGGACGATGATAAATAACGCCTAGGTGTGCCAAGAAAAGAAAGCAAAAAAAGTTAAAGAAAACTACCAGTGCACTTGAATGAATTCAAGTATGAGTATTTGCATAATTATATCCCATGTTTTATTGATGCTGAGACTGTTCTATCTACTTATGCTATGATTATAATTCTAAAAATGAAATATTGCCAATGTGACTTAAGTGCGTGAATAAAATGAACTCTATTTCGGATAATATATTTTCAAACTATAAAACTGAACAGTCTATTTGACATGCTCACATTTTTCATAATAAACCGAAGCAGCTGGAGATAATAACGATGACACAGCATATGATAGTTTAATGAATCCTAGTGCAAATTTATAATTCTCACTCCTATGTTTATTTCCGTGTTATGTCCAGATAGTTCAGAAGTTCCGAAGAAGGTCCTCCGAGGCGGAGTTAACTAGTAAGATCGAAGGTGGCAAAAGGTTGCTGCCAGACAAGGTCTGACTAAGTGATAGTAACAACTCCTAGGTGAGGTATTATGACTTAAGCATAGTACCATACTTGGCAGGACGTTACATTAATGGTATCAGAGCAATTCGTCCTAACCAGACCTGGGATGGGCTGATTATGCTTCCATGGAGGCACACTCTAAAAGTTTAGAAAGGCCGTGCTTTAGGTCCTCACATGAAAAAGACATAGATGTTTGTACATGGCAGCCCTGTTGTGTGTTGTAGCTTCTCTATCGCACTTGACTGCATATTGAGCCTGATCACCTCAATATGAAGATCGGTGTGTGCGGAGATCTACGGGATTCAGCTAGCTTACTAGGGATAAAGGAATTTTGAGGGCAAAATTCTTTTAAGGGGGGTAGTATGTAACATCCCCATATAACGTTATAGGAAATAATGAAAACGTCCTTGGGCAAACTTTTATTATTTACAACATTGCCCTGAACATTTTCCAAAATGACATTTAAGTCCTTATATTAATTGAATGAGCAGAATAAGGTTTTAAACGAAGCAGAACCACATAGCAGAAACGTAGAAACTAAATTCTTAGCCAATTAGGCCATGGAGGTGTCCACATGTGAAATGATATGGGATGCCCCAAACTTGTTTAAAATCTAGGAAAATGCCATTAGCCATGAAGAAAACAGAAAATAGAAAGCCCTAAATTTGTAAAATATTTAATTTACACCTTTAATCGATTAATTCAATTTTAGTGGATAAGTAAAGTTAATTAGAATTTAATTAGAGATTAATTAGAGGGTAATTGGAAGTTAATTAAAGATATTGAGATTAAGGAAAGTTAAAGTAGAAATGCAGAGAATTTTAAAAAGGTTGCAAGCAATATGTTGCCAGTTTGAAATAAATTTGGTATTATATAATGTCAGAATCGAATCAAAGAAATTTTTCATTGGAACCTTAACTTAATTGGCTGAAAACTCAGCCATTCTCATCACTCAATGTGGCGCCATGTGCTACCATAAGATGGAGGAGATGTGGCCAAAAATTCCATCCCCCATGGCACCTACCACCCTCCACTTTCCATTCTAATTGTAACCCACATAATTACCATTTCTCCTCCTTTAATTTTGGCCTTCACCCATCAGACCTTCTTCTCTCTCTTTTCCTTTCTCAATTCCATATCTTTATCTTCAATTGTTCGCCTCACCTTCATGATTTCAATTAAGAGTTGCTTCCCCACTAGCTTAAGCTTCAATTTGAGGTAGGAATCTCAACTTTCTCCTTCTTTTCTTTGAATTGGGGCTGCCTAGGGTCCCTTTTCATCCATGATTCTAATGTTGTGATGGGTGGGAATGATGAATTAAGGCTGGTTTAAAGTGTATATGTGAGTTTGAATTGAAGATTAGATGGATTGATTTAAGGAAAACATGAATCCAAGAAGAATTCAAGAAGTTGTTAGGGTTTTACCCTCGACGGTCCATACAGCGGAGTGTACAACTCTGCCTACAGTCATTTTAATTTGATGAATCCATTTTTATATGAAATTAGACATTCTGGGCTTTCCATACACATAAAAGATAAGGCCATTGGATTTGTATATAGTTAGTTATGAATTTTTGAATTTTGACCTAGAAATTTGGATTCTCATCTGGGTAGTATGAGTTGAGAAGGGTGTAACTCACCCTACACAACTCTAAGTAAAACAAACATTTTTTGAAAGCTAACATATAAGGGAACATCCCATAAAAATTTCAGAGTCAGATGCATAGCCAATTATTCCCAGCACATCTTACCTTAAGTTCAAACCAGGCTGGAACAGGGTAGTCTAATAGGGTCAAGTTCCGGGGCTTATATCTCAAAATATACTCATGTAAATGATATTTAATTTCTTTCATCTAAAAGCTTGTCCTGTTAGCTTTAATATGATACAAATTTTGTATGATTTGAATAGGTTTTCAATTTTTGGTGAATTTTTAATTTTGAGTGTGTAATTCTGGCTAGCTACAAGGGAGGCCGAGATAAAACTTAGATAACTTGAGCTACATTTATCAAAATGAGATGGAGCTAAAAGGGTTGGAAACTAGACACATAGAGCTACGACATATCCAAAATTCAGGCATAAATGAGTTAAAATGAATTTATGGCCAAAGTTATAAAAATCGGGTAGAATCAAAGGGAAGTGGCAGAAAACTAATTCAAGATCAAGGTTATGAAACTTTGTTTGATTTTGGACCATCTATACCTTGCATTGATTTTTCTGTATGAATGACTGTCTGGTGGATTGGTACTATTCACGAGGAAGCGAACTTGATCCGTTATACTGCTGAAATTCTGGCAGAAATATGTAAATTATATGAATGTGATAAACATTTATGTGTTATGCTCATAAAATTCATGTATGCAAGAATGATTTAAGTACGATATAAAGTATATTAATGAAATTATGATAGTTTCTATTATGAAGATTTATGATATGAAGATGAATATTATGTGATGACATGATTATGTAATGTTGAGATCCCTTCATTTAGAGGCTATTATTTGGGTCCCTCCAGGGGGAGGTAGTTAAAAGATAAAGATGTGGATCCTTTCACTCAAAGGAAGTTGCATATTGGGTCCCTCCCTGTGAAGGCAGCTAAAACTTTTGGGTCCCTCTATATTGGAGGCAGATAGCCAACTGAGTCCCTCCGACCTAGAGGCACTTGGGACCCCTTGCGGGTTAGTACTGTGTGACGACGGTCATGAGTTAAGGTCACTCCTAGATCAAACTACCCAAGGGTAGTAAAGACTAAATAAAACATATGCAAGCACCCTAGGGATGGCGATATGTAATGCCTAGATGTGCCAAGAAATGAAAGTAAAGAAAGTTAAAGAAAAACACCAGTGCACTTGCATGAATTCAAGTATGAGTATTTGCATAATTATATCCCATGTTTTATTGATGCTGAGACTGTTTTATCTACTTATGCTGTGATTATTATTCTAATTATGAAATATTGCTAATGTGACTCAAGTGCATGAATAAAATAAACTCTACTTCGGACAATATTTTTTCAAACTATAAAACTGAATAGTCTATTTGACATGCTCACATTTTTCATAATAAACTGAAGCAGCTGGAGATAATAACGATAACACAGTATATGGTAGTTTAATGAATCCTACTGAGAAATTATAATTCTCACTCCTATGTTTATTTCCGTGTTATCTCCATAAAGTTCAGAAGTTCTGAAGAAAGTCCTCCGAGGCGGAGTTGACTAGTAAGATTGAAGGTAGCCAAAGGCTGCTACCAGACAAGGTCCAACTAAGTGACAATAATAACTCCTAGGTGAGGTATTATGACTTAAGTATAGTACCATACTTGGAAGGACGTTACATTAACGGTATCAGAGGAGTTCGTCCTAACCGGCCGTAGGATGGGCTGATTATGCTTCCACGAAGGCATACTCTGAAAGTTTAGAAAGGTCGTGCTTTAGGCCCTTACATGAAAAGAACATAGATGTTTGTGCATGGCAGCCCTGCTGTGTGTTGTAGCTTCTCTATCGCACTTGACTGCATATTGAGCTTGATCACCTCAATATGAAGATTGGTGTATGCGGAGATCTACGAAATTCAGCTGGCTTACTAAGGATAAAGGAATTTTGAGGCAAAATTTTTTTAAGGGGGTAGTGTGTAACATCCCCATATAACGTTACAGAAAATAATGAAAACGTCATTGGGCAAACTTTTATTATTTACAACCTTGCCCCTGAATATTTTCAAAAATGACGTTTAGGTCCTTATATCAATTGAATGAGCAGAATAAGGTTTTAAACAAAACAAAACCACGTAGTGGAAACGTAGAAACTAAATTCTTAGCCAATTGGGCCATGGAGGAGTCCACATGTGAAATGACGTGGGATGCCCTAGACTTGTTTTAAATTTACAAAAATGCCATTAGCCATGAAGAAAACAGAAAACAGAAAGCCCTAAATTTGTAAAACATTTAATTTACACCTTTAATCGATTAATTCAATTTTAGTGGATAAGTAAAGTTAATTAGAATTTAATTAGAGATTAATTAGAGGATAATTGGAAGTTAATCAAAGATATTAAGATTAAGGAAAGTTAAAGTAAATATGCGAAGAATTTTAAAAAGGTTGTTAGCAATATGTTGCCAGTTTGAAGGAAATTTGGTATTTTATAATGTCAGTGCCAAATCAATGAAAATTTTCACTGGAACCTTAGCTTAATTGGCTAAAAACTCAGCCATTCTCATCATTCAATGTGGCGCCATGTGCTGCCACAAGATGGAGGAGATGTGGCCAAAAATTCCATCCCCCAGGGCACCTACCACCCTCCACTTTCCATTCTAATTGTAACCCAAATAATTACCATTTCTCCTCCTTTAATTTCGACCTTCACCCATCAAACCTTCTTCTCTCTCTTTTCCTTTCTCAATTCCATCTCTTTATCTTTAATTCTTCACCCCACCTTGATGATTTCACTTAAGACTTGCTTCCCTACTAGCTTAAGCTTCAATTTGAGGTAGGAATCTCAACTTTCTCTTTCTTTTCTTTGAATTGGGGCTCCAAGGGTCCCTTCTTCATCTATGATTCTGATGTTGTGATGGGTGGGGATGATGAATTAAGGCTGGTTTAAGGTGTATATGTGAGTTTGAATTGAAGATTGGATGGATTGATTTAAGGAAAACAAGAATCCAAGAAGAATTCAAGAAGCTATTAGGGTTTTTCCCTCAATAGTCCGTACGGCAGGGTGTATGGCTCTGCCTACAACCATTTAAATTTCATAAATCCATTTTTTTATAAAACTAGACATTTAGGGCTTTCCATACATATAAAATATAAGGGCATTGGATTTGTATAAAGTTAGTTATGAACTTTTGAATTTTGACCTAGAAATCTAGATTCTCATCTGGGCAGTATGAGTTGAGAAGGGTGTAACTCACACTACACAACTCTAAATTAAGTGAAATGAACATTTTTTGAAAGGTAACATATAAGGGAACATCCCATAAAAATTTTAGAGTTAGATTCACTGACAATTATTCTCAACACATCAATAAAGTTACCTTCAGTTCAAACTGGGCTGAAAAAGGGTAGTCCAATAGGGTCAAGTTACGGGGCTTATATCTCAAAATAAACAGATGCAAATGATATGAAATTTCCTTCATTTGAAAGCTTGTCCTGTTAGCTTTAATATGATACAAATTTGTATGATTTGAACTAGTTTTAGATTTTTAGTGAATTTGTACTTTTGAGTGTGTAATTCTGCCTAGCTACAAGGTAGGCCGAGATAAAACTTAGATAACTTGAGCTACATCTATCAAAATGAGATGGGATCAAAAGCGTTGGAAATTAGACACATAGATCTATGACATATCCAAAATTCAGGTCGAAATGATTTAAAATGAATTTATGGCCTAAGTTACAAAAATCGGGTAGAATCAAAGGAAAGTGGCAGAAAACTAATTCAGGATCAAGGTTACGAAACTTTGTTTGATTTTGGAGCATCCATATCTTGCATTGATTTTTCTGTATGAATGACTATCTGGTGGATTGGTACCGTTCACAAGAAAGAGGACTTGATCCGTTATGCTGCCGAAATTTTGGTAGAAATATGTGAATTACATGAATGTGATAAACATTTATGTGTTATGCTCATAAGATTCATGTATGCAAGAATGATTTAAGTATGATATAAAGTATATTAATGAAATTATGATAGTTTCTATTATGAAGATTTATGATATGAAGATGAATATTGTATGATGACATGATTATGTAATGTTGAGATACCTTCGCTTAGAGGCAGTTATTTGGGTCCCTCTAAGTGAAGGTAGTTAAAAGATAAAGATGTGGGTCCCTTCATTCGGAGGTAGTTGCACATTGGGTCCCTCCCTGTGAAGGCAGCTAGAACTTTTGGGTCCCTCTATGTTGGAGGCAGATGGCCAACTAAGTCTCTCCAACTTAGAGGCACTTGTGCCCCCTTACGGGTCAGTACTGTGTGAGGATGGTCACAAGTTGAGCTCACTCCTAGATCAGACTACACAAGGGCAGTAAAGACTAAAAATTAAAACATATGCAAGCACCCTAGGGATGGCGATATGTAACGCCTAGGTGTGCCAAGAAAAGAAAGCAAAGAAAGTTAAAGAAAAACACCAGCGCACTTGCATGAATTCAAGTATGAGTATTTGTATAATTATATCTCATGTTTTATTGATGCTGAGACTGTTCTATCTACTTATGCTATGATTATTATTCTAAATATGAAATACTGCCAATATGACTCAAGTGCATGAATAAAATGAACTCTACTTCAAACAATATATTTTGAAACTATAAAATTGAACAGTCTATTTGACATGCTCACATTTTTCATAATAAACTAAAGCAGCTGGAGATAATGATGATGATATAGCATATGGTAGTTTAACGAATCCTACTAAGAATTTATAATTCTCACTCCTATCTTTATTTCTGTGTTATCTCCAGATAGTTCAGAAGTGCCAAAGAAGGTTCCTCCGAGGTGGAGTTGACTAGTAAGATTGAAGGTGGCCGAAGGTTGCTGGTAAACAAGGTCCGATTAAGTGACAGTAACAATTCCTAGGTGAGGTATTATGACTTAAATATAGTACCATACTTGGGAGGATGTTACATTAATGGTATCAGGGCAGTTTGTCCTAACCGGACCTGGGATGGGCTGATTATGCTTCCACAGAGGCATACTCTAAAAGTTTAGAAAGGCCGTGCTTTAGGTCCTTACATGAAAAGGACATAGATGTTTGTGCATGGCAGCCCTGTTGTATGCTGTAGCTTCTTTATCGCTCTTGACTGAATAGTGAACTTGATCACCTCAATATGAAGATCGGTGTATTCGGAGATCTATAGCATTCAGCTGGCTTACTAGGGATAAAGGAATTTTGAGGGCAA
Organism: Pterocarpus macrocarpus; assembly: GCA_031439585.1. Lineage (NCBI taxonomy): Eukaryota > Viridiplantae > Streptophyta > Magnoliopsida > Fabales > Fabaceae > Pterocarpus > Pterocarpus macrocarpus. Next base: position 63,143,664 of record CM062514.1, on the reverse strand, counting down.
AATTCTTTTAAGGGGGTAGTGTATAACATCCCCATAAAACGTTACAGGAAATAATGAAAACGTCCTTGGGCAAACTTTTATTATTTACAACCTTGCCCTTGAACATTTTCGAAAATGACATTTAGGTCCTTATATCAATTGAATGAGCAGAATAAGGTTTTAAACGAAGCAGAACCACGTAGTGGAAACGTAGAAACTAAATTATTAGTCAATTGGGCCACGGAGATGTCCACATGTGAAATAATGTGGAATGCCCCAGACTTGTTTAAAATTTACGAAAATGCCATTAGCGATGAAGAAAACAGAAAACAAAAAGTCCTAAATTTGTAAAATATTTAATTGACACCTTTAATCGATTAATTCGATTTCAGTGGATAAGTAAAGTTAATTAGAATTTAATTAGAGATTAATTAGAGGGTAATTGGAAGTTAATTAAAGATATTAAGATTAAGGAAAGTTAAAGTAGATATGAAGAGAATTTTAAAAAGGTTGCTAGCAATATATTGCCGGTTTGAAGGAAATTTGGTATTTTATAATGTCAAAACCGAATCAATGAAATTTTTCACTGGAACCTTAGCTTAATTGGCTGAAAACTTAGCCATTCTCATCACTCAATGTGCCACCATGTGCTGCCACAAGATGGAGGAGATGTGGCCAAAAATTCCATGCCCCATGGCACCTACCACCCTCCACTTTCTATTCTAATTGTAACCCACATAATTACTGTTTCTCGTCCTTTAATTTCGGCCTTCACCCATCAAACCTTCTTCTCTCTCTTTTCCTTTCTCAATTCCATCTCTTTATCTTCAATTCTTCACCCCACGTTTATGATTTCACTTAAGACTTGCTTCCCCACTAGCTTAAGCTTCAATTTGAGGTAGGAATCTCAACTTTCTCCTTCTTTTCTTTGAATTGGGGCTCCTAGGGTCCCTTCTTCATCTATGATTCTGATGTTGTGATGGGTGTAGATGATGAATTAAGGCTGGTTTAAGGTGTATATGTGAGTTTTAATTGAAGATTGGATGGATTGATTTAAGGAAAACAAGAATCCATGAAGAATTCAAGAAGCTATTAGGGTTTTTCCCTTGACAGTCCGTATGGCAGAGTATACAGCTTTGCCTACAGCCATTTAAATTTGATGAATCCATTTTTTTTATGAAACTAGACATTTAGGGCTTTCCATACATATAAAATATAATGGCATTGGATTAGTATAAAGTTAGTTATGAATTTTTGAAGTTTGACCTAGAAATCTAGATTCTCATCTAGGCAGTATGAGTTGAGAAGGGTGTAACTCACCCTACACAACTCTAAATTAAGTGAAACGAACATTTTTTCAAAGGTAACATATAAAGAAACATATCATAAAAAGTTCAAAGTCAGATTTGTTGCCAATTATTCCCAACACATCAATGAAGTTACCTTAAGTTCAAATTGGACTAGAATAGGGTAGTCCCGTAAGGTCAAGTTACGGGGCTTATATCTCAAAATATATTCTTTCATCTGAAAGCTTGTCTTGTTAGCTTTAATATGATATAAATGTCATATGATTTGAACTATTTTTTGATTTTTAGTGAATTTGTACTTTTGCGTGTATAATTATGGCCAGCTACAGAGCAGGCCGAGATAAAACTTAAATAACTTAAGCTATATTTATCAAAATGAGATGGGGCTAAAATGGTTGGAAACTAGACACATAGAGCTATGACATATCCAAAATTTAGGCATAAATGAGTTAAAATGAATTTATGGCCTAAGTTACAAAAATCGGGTAGAATCAAAGGTGTAACATCCTCAATTTCATGTCGTGCTAAATTACCGTAGTAACCCTGAGTAATTAGGCACTTAATGAGGAATTTCGAGATTAGGGCTTAATTAAGGGGTTGACTCGGACGAGAAGCGTCAAGAGAATGCCTAATCGAGGTTAGATAATCTCTAATTAAGCAAGTTAGAGCCCCTATAGCTTACTTAAGCACTAATCGCCCTTAATTAGCTTACTCGAGTTTAATTAAGGTTAATTAAGCTTAATCGTGAGATTAATTTTTGTTAATCATGTTCTTGTGTGTTAATTACTAATTCTTGCTTAATCACCTTAATTAAGTTGTATGAGCACTTAATCACATGATTAAATTCAAATTTAGTCAACTAGATAATAAAGTAGAGAGTGATGTCATAAAAGCAAAAAGCATGAGACAAGACTACTTTATGTAAGAGTTTGACCATGCTTTGTCTTCCCATCATCCCATTTGTCCCCTTAATCACTAATTAACACAAGATAACACAAAGTGAAGCAAAAATATCTCATCCTCCCTCCTTAAAGTGGACGCCACTTTCTCTCTCTCCCTCCCTCATTCATTTTCATTTTCACTCATCCTATTCTCTCTCTTCAAGCCAAATTCTCTAACTTCTCTCTAAACACTTCTTCATCTTCTTCATCTTCCTCTTCCTTTCTCCACCACCACCACCCTAAACCACTCACTTAGCCCTTCAAAGACCTCATCTTTGGGTCTTTGGAGACAAGATCAAAACACTACAACCTCCATTTCCACAAGATTTCAAGAGCTTCTCCTTCCTTCTTGCAAAATCGCCACCTTCATCATCAAGAGGAGTCATCATCTTCTTCTTCCATTTCTCTTGTTTTTGCGCCATCTTCAAGAAAGGTAGTGATCTTCATCTTTTTCATTTTGTTTGCTCAAGAAAGCTTGGAGCTTGGGTCTTTCATGACCAAGATCTCTAAGTGAAAACTTAAGAAGATCCTTCATGTTCTTCATGTGTTCTTAAGTTTCCTCTTTTAGAAAAATATGTTCTTGATGTTCTTCATGTGTTCTTAAGTTTCCTCTTTTGGAAAAATGTGTTCTTGATGTTCTTCATGTGTTCTTAAGTTTCCTCTTTTAGAAAAAGTTTCCTCTTTTGGAAAAATATGTTCTTGATGTTCTTCACGTGTTCTTAAGTTTCCTCTTTTAGAAAAATATGTTCTTGATGTTCTTCACGTGTTCTTAAGTTTCCTCTTTTGGAAAAAATATATTCTTGATGTTCTTCATGTGTTCTTAAGTTTCCTCTTTTAGAAAAATATGTTCTTGATATTCTTCATGTGTTCTTAAGTTTCCTCTTTTAGTAAAATATGTTCTTGATGTTCTTCATGTGTTCTTAAGTTTCTTCTTTTGGAAACCTATGTTCTTATTGATCTCTAGCTTAAAGTTGTTCCTTTCTCTTTATGATGAGTGAATGATTAGAAAAGCTTCACCTTTCTATGTTTCCATGATTTGATAAGACTACGAACCTTCTCAAAGTTTTAGACTTTAAAAAGTTTGCTTCATGATTTCTTCAAAGTGGCGCAACTTTTAAGCTTCCATAAAGTTTTATTTTGTTTTGTTTTGAAGACAAGAACACATGTGAAAGTCTAAACTTTTTGAGTTAGAAAAAACGATATCTTGTCACTTTAGGCTTTAGAAATCAAACCTTAAAGAAAAGACCTTTCACAAAGTTTCAAACTTTATTCAAGAATGAGATCATTAAGTTATAAAAATGTTGTTCTATAACATTTCATTCATAAAGTTTAGACTTTGAACCCAACTAATGCAAAAGGTGTTAACTTTTATAAAGAACAAGACTTTTTATTCAAAAAGCTAGTAGCTTGTATCATTATTTCATAAAGATCCAATCTTAAGATAAGAGCTTAATGTCAAAGGCACTTACTTTCATAAAGAATAAGACTTTATGACTACTTTATAAAGAATGACAACTTTAATAATGTTTAAGGCAAAACCTTGGTATGTTATTAGTAAAAGTTTAAAACTTTGCAACTTGACTAAGTTAAAAGTCACCCTTGGTGATTAGTGAACATTGGTGTTGTTGGGTTCATGATATGGTTATGCGTTGTCATGACCCAAGGATTAGAGGGATCTCGAACTCCTTGAGAACAGTATGATTAGGGCCTCTAAGCATACCATGAACCTAGGAATCACTAAGTGCGCTATCTCAAGGAAAGGAAACAATCACATAATTTAATTAACTTGAACAAGTGTTTCATAAGACATGTACTTAAGTAAAGCATACTTTCATCCAAGGACCAAGTAACTAAAAGACTATAAACACATATCCTAACTATGTGATTCTATCATGGGAAATCATGTGATGATTCATAATATTCTTCACGAAGAACAACACAACTATAAACCCCTTTAGGGTATGAATGTGTGATGCCACTTGGCATGATGAATGATGAGATTGATTGAGCTTTGTCTCATGATTGAATGATAAGTGTGATGATATGATATAGATATGATGAACTATTGGTTGAATGTTGATGATTGGCATTTTGGGAAGCTCCGGTCTAGCCGTTATGTCAGGATTTCCGTCAAAATTATGGACTTAGTCATATCATTGCATGCGTCTAGTCAAGGAGTTATGCATGTAAAGTATAAAGATAAGAAAAGAATCAATGGGACGTGACCCTTCAATCACTTCGGTAAGGGAAGTGAGAGACGGCGATCCACAAGGAACCTCTATGAGGCAGGCAAGGGTGTTTTGGAGGACCTCCAACTTAGAGGTAACCAATATCGGCTTAGTCTGATTTGGTTAGTCTTTAACGTGGCGGCAGTCACGGAATGAGCTCATGTCCAAAAGCAGTCTATTTCAAAGGAAAGTAAAGAATGTTAAGCACATGCTAAAAATGAAAGTAAAGTCTAAGTATGACCATGGTTACATTTGTGATGATGCGTGTCTTTGCATGAAAGTATATGGCCCATTTGCATTATGGATGTTATTCTATGTTTTAGTACGGATGTTAGTCATGATGATGTGTTTATGATGTTAAGTTTAAAAGCAACCCGCTTTGGGGTTTAAGTTTTCAAAACCATTAAAAATTGAACTTATATCTGTCCACTGTTTTTGTAATTAAACCCGAAGTGGCTGGGACGATGACGATGACACTGTGTTTGTCTAGCCGCGATCCCATCGAGAAATTTAGTATTTCTCATTCCTCGCTTCCGTCGTCTTGAGAGGATGTCGACGTCGGCACGCAGTGGTGATCTACATTGAGTTCCCGATGTGGCGTTGGCGCTTTGACCGTCTTTGAGCAACGCCTCGATCTTTGTCGGCGAGCGCAACGATGAGGGTCTACATCTTCCATGACCGCCAGTTCCAAACTCCCGTGATGAGCCCATTTTTCCGACCGCATCAGCCATTTGGCGAGGTTACTATGGATGACATTTGCCCCTACTTTCAGCCACCGAGATACCCCACTGATGATGATGAGACTGACTCGGATACCCGTTTGACTGATCGTTTCACCGATTCCGATCCCTCGGAGCCGTCTTATCTGAGCTTCCATGTGGAGACCGATCCGTCCGAGCCCCTCTATCCGACTCATTCTGGGGGTTCTCACCGTTCGGGTTAAATCCTGACCTTGATGATTCGTCTATCTTCTGATTCTTCTGCTTCATCTGCTGGCCCATTTTCACCCCCGGTTCGCGGGCGTGGGTTCATTCGTACCCGCGCTGTGCCCCATGGGCGAGGACGTGCTCGAGGAGGAGGACGTGGTAGTACTTCTCCTGGAGGATATAGGAACGGTTTCCTCCCGCCAAATGCTTGATGTGACGACTGCATGTGGAGCCAAGCACGAGGATAGCCCCCTTTCGGTAGTAGTTATAGGGTTATCATTCTGTTATGTGGCATGCTTGGGTAGTAGGATTCTCTGATGTATTTCCTTTTATTATGTATTGGTAGGCTTTTGTGTAGGGCCAACGATAGATATCGGACCCATTATTATCTTATGTATGAACTGGTACGACTCTTATTGTATTATCATGGTTGGCCGTGAAATGAATGTTACATTATTCTAAGAATTGTGGTTACTCTTATGGTCTCTATGCTTGTTAAATGCGATATATGTATGGGATAGCGGTGTTACTTTATATGTTCATGATGCGCTCATGGCTCTCGATTTCAAAAATGGTTTACTTGTTTTGTAGAAAAAATTTTACCCCTATTTTCGGTATAAAGTAATTTCTAAAAGGTAATGATAGTTCCGCGAGCAAAAGTAGCAACTAGTAATTCCACAATATGACTTAAGCATAGAATGGAACTACTAGGGTGTTACATTTTGGTATCAGAGCAGTTCGTCCTTGAAGAGCCTGGGGATGGACTGACTATGCTTCTAAGCATACGTTTTAGTTAAGTCATGCTTTGAGTCTCGTCTGTATGATGAGGCATAGGAATTAGATGTGCATGATCGTCTATTCTGAATGTGGTCAGTTGCTGGTTCACTCAACATAAATGTTGAGCCTGATCAACTCAATGTCTTTTGTCTTGTGTACCAGGAACTAATGGCTTCAGGAAGACGTGGTAGGCCCCGCAACGAGCCAGAAGGTCCCGAGGAAGTCATGGGGGCACTTCGCGAAATGGTCAAGCTATGAGGGAGCAGCCTGCTGCCCATCAAATGATGGAGCGAATGGAGCAAAGGGATGAGGAGAATCCCGAAGGGCACAATGGAGGAGCTGAGGTAGATCTTGAGTACCTCAAGCTTGCTGAGTTCAGGAAGGCAAATCCACCGAGCTTTAGAGGAACGTACAACCCCGATCGAGCTGAGGAGTGGATCAAGGCCATTGAGAAAATTTTCACAGCATTGGCCTGCACGGAGGAGCAGAAGGTAGCCTTTGCTACCTATATGTTGGAAGCTGGTGCTGAGTTCTGGTGGGTAGGCGTAAAGAGGCTCTTGGAGGGAGCCCAAACCCACATCACCTGGGAGATTTTCAAGTCGCACTTCTATGAGAAGTATTTTCCTGCGTCCGTGAGGAATGTAAAGGAGTTGGAGTTCATGAGTCTGCGTCAAGGGACCATGAATATTGCTGAGTATACGGCCAAGTTCGAAGAGCTGTGCAAGTTCTCGACAATTTACCAAGGGAACCCGGATGAGCGTTGGAAGTGTGTGAAGTTTGAAGGGGGATTGCGTGAGGAGATACTGGCATCTGTAGGACCAATGGAGATCCGTGACTATGCTGCACTCGTCAACAAGTGCTGTTTGGTGGAGGATTGCAACCGTAAGTCGCTTGTGGCAAGGTCCGAGGCCTACAAGAAGAAGTTGGCACCGCAAGGGCAGAAGTTCAAGCCCCAACCTCTGAGGAAACCATTTCAGGGTGGAGGTGTCAGAGGAAAGCAACCCCAGAAACCTGCTGGGAATCCACCCAAGCCGACGAATGGTCAAGCTTGCCCTAAGTGTGGTAAACACCATGGAGGACGCCCTTGTTTAGCTGGCCAGAATGCTTGTTTCCGATGCGGAAAGCCTGGGCATATGGCAAGAGATTGTCTTGTCGTTGTCCCTGCCAACAAGCCCCAACACCAAGGAAGGGTCTTTGCCCTCAATGCCGAAGAGGCCACGCGATCCGACGATCTCATCAAAGGTAAGTGCGAGGTCAATGGTAGGACCTTAACTGTGCTATATGATTCTAAAGCTACACACTCCTTTATTTCTCATGATTGTGTAGATAGATTATGATTATCTGTGTCCGAATTGCCTTATATGTTAAATGTTTCTACTCCTGCTGGGAAACCAGTTAAGACTTGTCATTGTTGCTTGAGTTGTCAATTCCAAATTGATGGTAGGTCTTTCATAGCGAATTTGATTTGTTTGCCTTTGTCTGGCTTGGATCTGATTCTAGGCATGGATTGGCTTTCGGCTAACCATGCTATGATAAATTGTTCAGAAAAGTCTGTTGTTTTTCCCCCTATACCTGATAAGCCCGTGGAGGCTGTTAGTTTGTTCTTGAACTCTGTTAGGGTAGGAAGTAGTGAGTTTGGTGATCAGGGATATGTTCTCCTTATGACAAGTGAAGTAGAACTCGAGCAGGTGTTGGATGAGATCCCCGTAGTTAGGGAGTACCCAGATGTATTCCCTGACGACATACCCGAATTTCCCCCGGAAAGGGAAATCGAGTTTTCTATAGAGTTGGTGCCGGGTATTGGGCCAATCTCTATAGCACCCTATAGAATGTCCCCACTAGAGTTGTCGGAGTTGAAGGGACAATTGGAAGAGTTGTTAGAAAAGAAGTTTGTAAGACCTAGTGCCTCACCTTGGGGAGCCCCGGTGCTATTTGTGAAAAAGAAGGATGGCAGTATGAGGCTGTGTGTGGATTACAGACAATTAAACAAGGTTACTGTTAAGAACAAGTATCCCTTGCCTAGGATAGATGACCTCATGGACCAACTGCGAGGTGCAGCTGTGTTCTCTAAGATTGATATGAGATCTGGATATCATCAAATAAGGGTGAAAGAGGAGGATATACCTAAGACAGCTTTTAGGACAAGGTATGGGCATTATGAGTTTACGGTGATGTCGTTTGGATTGACTAATACCCCTGCTGTTTTCATGGATTATATGAACAGGATCTTTAGACCCTATTTGGACAAGTTTGTAGTTGTTTTCATAGATGATATTCTCATATATTCTAGGATAAAGGAGGAACATGAGAAACATTTGAGGGTTGTATTAAGGATTTTAAAGGAAAAAAAGCTTTATGCCAAGTTATCTAAGTGTGAATTCTGGATGGAGGAAGTAAAGTTCTTAGGGCATGTGGTGTCGCAAGGGGGTATTGCTGTGGATCCATGTAAGATTGAGGTTGTGATGAGTTGGGAGAGGCCAACCTCAGTGACTGAGATAAGGAGTTTCTTAGGTTTAGCCAGTTACTACCGCAGGTTTATAAAAGGATTTTCTCAAATATCTCTACCCTTAACTAAGTTGACAAGGAAGGATGCCCCGTTTGTGTGGACAATGAACTGTGAGAAGAGCTTTCAAGAGCTAAAAAGTAAGTTAACCTCAACCCCAGTATTGGTCTTGCCGGACCCTAGTGGACCGTTTGAGGTTTACTGTGATGCCTCTGGGAGAGGTCTAGGTTGTGTCTTGATGCAGAATAGGAATGTGGTGGCTTATGCCTCTAGACAGTTGAAGCCTTATGAAGTGAACTACCTAACCCATGACTTGGAATTAGCAGCCATAGTGTTTGCCCTGAAGATATGGAGACATTATCTGTATGGTGTGAGGTTCGAGGTGTTCTCCGATCATAAGAGCTTGAAGTATCTCTTTGATCAAAAGGAGCTGAATATGAGGCAAAGGAGGTGGATGGAGTTTCTGAAGGATTATGATTTTGGGTTGAATTATCACCCTGGGAAAGCCAATGTGGTGGCCGACGCATTAAGTCGGAAATCCTTGCATGCATCATGGATGATGGTTAAGGAGGATGAGCTAGTAAGGAGCTTTAGAGACCTTAACCTTGGAGTTACGTTGACCCCCCATAGTTTAAGATTGAATCAGCTTAGGGTGACGAGCGATTTCAAAAATCAAATTGCTCAAGCCCAAGGCGAGGAAGAAGAGTTCTTGAAAACCCTAGCATTGGTGAAGGAAGGAAAGTTGAAGGGTTTCGCACAAGGTGCAAGTGGACTATGGAAATTTGAAGGAAGAGTCTGTGTACCCGCAAGTGGTGACCTCCGAAGAAGGATTTTGGAGGAGGCTCATAAGAGCCATTTCACCATACACCCTAGTGTGACAAAGATGTATCAAGACGTCAAGAAGATGTTACGGTGGCCAGGATTGAAGAGGGACATTGCGGAGTTGGTAGGCAAGTGTTTAATCTGCCAAAAAGTAAAGATTGAGCACCAAAAGCCCTCTGGTATGCTGCAACCATTGGAGGTCCCAGAATGGAAATGGGAAAGTATCTCTATGGACTTCGTGATGGGTTTACCCAAAACACAGGCTGGGTTCGATGCAATATGGGTAATTGTTGACAGATTAACCAAGTCTGCTCACTTTTTGCCCATTCGAGCTACTTATCCTTTGGAAAAGTTAGCCCAGCTGTATGTTCAAGAGATAGTAAGATTGCATGGTGTACCTTCAAGCATCATCTCTGATAGAGACCCGAGGTTTACCTCTAGATTCTGGGGAGCCTTGCAGAAGGCATATGGAACGAAGCTTTGCCTAAGTATAGCTTATCACCCCCAGACGGATGGACAGTCGGAGAGGACCATCCAAACTTTGGAGGATATGTTGAGAGCTTGTGTTTTGGACAACCGAGGAAGTTGGGATAAATACTTACCTTTGATCGAGTTTGCCTATAACAATAGTCATCATGCAAGTATTGGTATGGCACCCTATGAAGCTTTGTATGGAAGGAAGTGCCAATCTCCCCTATGTTGGTTTGAACCGGGTGAGCAAAGCCTACTAGGACCTGATCTTGTGAGGCAGACCACAGAGCAAGTCAAAAGGATTAGGGACAGAATTCTTACGGCCCAAAGCCGTCAAAAGAGTTATGCGGATAAGAGGAGAAAGCCCCTAGAGTTCCAAGAAGGAGAACATGTATTCCTGAAAATCACTCCTACGACCGGTATAGGTAGAGCCATGAAGGTCAAAAAGTTAAGCCCCCGTTTCCTTGGCCCTTTTCAAATTTTAAAACGTGTCGGGTCAGTTGCTTACCAAATAGCCTTACCTCCAAATTTGTCAAACCTTCATGATGTTTTCCATGTGTCTCAATTAAGAAAATACCATTCCGACCCTAGTCATCTACTTGAGCCTAAAAGTGTACAGTTAAGGGAAGACCTAACTTTCAATCTACTGCCATCTCGGATCGTGGATCGTGGGGCAAAACAGCTGAGGAATAAGACGGTACCCTTGGTCAAGGTGGCTTGGGGTAGAGGAAATGTGGAAGAATATACATGGGAGCTGGAGGCCGAAATGAAGAGCAAGTATCCGAACTTATTTACAGGTAACGAATTTTGAGGGCAAAATTCTTTTTTAAGGTGAGGAGAAATGTAACATCCTCAATTTCATGTCGTACTAAATTACCGTAGTAACCATGAGTAATTAGGCACTTAATGAGGAATTTCGAGATTAGGGCTTAATTAAGGGGTTGACTCGACGAGAAGAGTCAAGAGAATGCCTAATTGAGGTTAGATAATCTCTAATTAAGCAAGTTAGAGCCCCTATAGCTTACTTAAGCACTAATCGCCCTTAATTAGCTTACTCGAGTTTAATTAAGGTTAATTAAGCTTAATCGTGAGATTAATTTTTGTTAATTATGTTCTTGTGTGTTAATCACTAATTCTTGCTTAATCACCTTAATTAAGTTGTATGAGCACTTAATCACATGATTAAATTCAAATTTAGTCAACTAGACAATAAAGTAGAGAGTGATGTCATAAAAGCAAAAAGCATGAGACAAGACTACTTTATGTAAGAGTTTGACCATGCTTTGTCTCCCCATCATCCCATTTGTCCCCTTAATCACTAATTAACACAAGATAACACAAAGTGAAGCAAAAATATCTCATCCTCCCTCCTTAAAGTGGACGCCACTTTCTCTCTCTCCCTCCCTCATTCATTTTCATTTTCACTCATCTTATTCTCTCTCTTCAAGCCAAATTCTCTAACTTCTCTCTAAACACTTCTTCATCTTCTTCATCTTCCTCTTCCTTTCTCCACCACCACCACCCTAAACCACTCACTTAGCCCTTCAAAGACCTCATCTTTGGGTCTTTGGAGACAAGATCAAAACACTACAACCTCCATTTCCACAAGATTTCAAGAGCTTCTCCTTCCTTCTTGCAAAACCGCCACCTTCATCATCAAGAGGAGTCATCATCTTCTTCTTCCATTTCTCTTGTTTTTGTGCCATCTTCAAGAAAGGTAGTGATCTTCATCTTTTTCATTTTGTTTGCTCAAGAAAGCTTGGAGCTTGGGTCTTTCATGACCAAGATCTCTAAGTGAAAACTTGAGAAGATCCTTCATGTTCTTCATGTGTTCTTAAGTTTCCTCTTTTAGAAAAATGTGTTCTTGATGTTCTTCATGTGTTCTTAAGTTTCCTCTTTTGGAAAAATATGTTCTTGATGTTCTTCATGTGTTCTTGATGTTCTTCATGTGTTCTTAAGTTTCCTCTTTTAGAAAAATATGTTCTTGATGTTCTTCATGTGTTCTTAAGTTTCCTCTTTTGGAAAAATATGTTCTTGATGTTCTTCATGTGTTCTTAAGTTTCCTCTTTTAGAAAAATATGTTCTTGATATTCTTCATGTGTTCTTAAGTTTCCTCTTTTAGTAAAATATGTTCTTGATGTTCTTCATGTGTTCTTAAGTTTCTTCTTTTGGAAACCTATGTTCTTATTGATCTCTAGCTTAAAGCTGTTCCTTTCTCTTTATGATGAGTGAATGATTAGAAAAGCTTCACCTTTCTATGTTTCCATGATTTGATAAGACTATGAACCTTCTCAAAGTTTTAGACTTTAAAAAGTTTGCTTCATGATTTCTTCAAAGTGGCGCAACTTTTAAGCTTCCATAAAGTTTTATTTTGTTTTGTTTTGAAGACAAGAATACATGTGAAAGTCTAAACTTTTTGAGTTAGAAAAAACGATATCTTGTCACTTTAGGCTTTAGAAATCAAACCTTAAAGAAAAGACCTTTCACAAAGTTTCAAACTTTATTCAAGAATGAGATCATTAAGTTATAAAATGTTGTTCTATAACATTTCATTCATAAAGTTTAGACTTTGAACCCAACTAATGCAAAAGGTGTTAACTTTTATAAAGAACAAGACTTTTTATTCAAAAAGCTAGTAGCTTGTATCATTATTTCATAAAGATCCAATCTTAAGATAAGAGCTTAATGTCAAAGGCACTTACTTTCATAAAGAATAAGACTTTATGACTACTTTATAAAGAATGACAACTTTAATAATGTTTAAGGCAAAACCTTGGTATGTTATTAGTAAAAGTTTAAAACTTTGCAACTTGACTAAGTTAAAAGTCACTCTTGGTGATTAGTGAACATTGGTGTTGTTGGGTTCATGATGTGGTTATGCGTTGTCATGACCCAAGGATTAGAGGGATCTCGAACTCCTTGGGAACAGAAGTATGATTAGGGCCTCTAAGCATACCATGAACCTAGGAATCACTAAGTGCGCTATTTCAAGGAAAGGAAACAATCACATAATTTAATTAACTTGAACAAGTGTTTCATAAGACATGTACTTAAGTAAAGCATACTTTCATCCAAGGACCAAGTAACTAAAAGACTATAAACACATATCCTAACTATGTGATTCTATCATGGGAAATCATGTGATGATTCATAATATTCTTCACGAAGAACAACACAACTATAAACCCCTTTAGGGTATGAATGTGTGATGCCACTTGGCATGATGAATGATGAGATTGATTGAGCTTTGTCTCATGATTGAATGATAAGTGTGATGATATGATATAGATATGATGAACTATTGGTTGAATGCCGATGATTGGCATTTTGGGGAAGCTCGGTCTAGCTGCTATGCTGCCGGATTTGCGTCAAAATTATGGACTTAGTCATATCATTGCATGCGTCTAGTCAAGGAGTTATGCATGTAAAGTATAAAGATAAGAAAAGAATCAATGGGACGTGACCCTTCAATCACTTGAAGGGAAGTGAGAGACGGCGATCCACAAGGAACCTCTATGAGGGAGGCAAGGGTGTTTTGGAGGACCCTCCAACTTAGAGGTAACCAATATCGGCTTAGTCTGATTTGGTTAGTCTTTGCGTGACGACGGTCACGGAATGAGCTCATGTCCAAAAGCAGTCTATTTCAAAGGAAAGTAAAGAATGTTAAGCACGTGCTAAAAATGAAAGTAAAGTCTAAGTATGACCATGGTTACATCTGTGATGATGCGTGTCTTTGCATGAAAGTATATGGCCCATTTGCATTATGGATGTTATTCTATGTTTTAGTACGGATGTTAGTCATGATGATGTGTTTATGATGTTAAGTTTAAAAGCAACCCGCTTTGAGGTTTAAGTTTTCAAAACCATTAAAAATTGAACTTATATTTGTCCACTGTTTTTGTAATTAAACCCGAAGTGGCTGGGACGATGACGATGACACTGTGTTTGTCTAGCCGCGATCCTACTGAGAAATTTAGTATTTCTCATTCCTACGTTTCCGTGTCGTCTTCAGAGGATGTCGACGTCGGGCACGGTGGTGATCTACATTGAGTTCCCGATGTGGCGTTGGCGCTTTGACCCGTCTTTGAACGCCTCGGTCTTTGTCGTGCCAGCCGATGAGGTCTACATCTTCCACGACCGCCACCTGAACTCGTGATGAGCCCATTTTTCCGACCGCTTCAGCCATTTGGCGAGGTTACTATGGATGACATTCGCCACTACTTTCAGCCACCGAGATACCCCACTGATGATGATGAGACTAACTCGGATACCCGTTTGACTCCGACTGTTTCACTGGATTCCTATCCCTCGGAGCCGTCTTATCCGAGCTTCCATGTGGAGACCGATCCGTCCGAGCCCCTCTATCCGACTCATTCAGGGGGTTGTCACCGTGCGGGTTCGTCGCAACCTTAAGTGATTCGTCTATCTTCTGATTCTTCTGCTTCATCTGCTGGCCCATTTTCACCCCGTTCAAGCGTGGGTTCATTCGTACCCGCGCTGTGCCCTGTGGGCGAGGACGTGCTCGAGGAGGAGGACGTGGTAGTACTTCTCCTGGTGGATATGGGAACGGTTTCCTCCCGCCAGATGCTTGATGTGACGACTGCATGCGGAGCCGAGCACGAGGATAGCCCCCTTTCGGTTGTAGTTATAGGGTTATCATTCTGTTATGTGGCATGCTTGGGTAGTAGGATTCTCTGATGTATTTCCTTTTATTATGTATTGGTAGGCTTTTGTGTAGGGCCGACGATAGATATCGGACCCATTATTATCTTATGTATGAACTGGTACGACTCTTATTGTATTATCATGGTTGGCCGTGGAATGAATGTTACATTATTATAAGAATTGTGGTTACTCTTATGGTCATCTATGCTTGTTAAATGCGATATATGTATGGGATAGCGGTGTTACTTTATATGTTCACGATGCGCTCATGGCTCTCGATTTCAAAAATGGTTTACTTGTTTGTAGAAAAAATTTTACCCCTATTTTCGGTATAAAGTAATTTCTAAAAGGTAATGATAGTTCCGCGAGCAAAAGTAGCAACTAGTAATTCCACAATATAACTTAAGCATAGAATGGAACTACTAGGGTGTTACAAAAGGGAAGTGACAGAAAACTAATTCAGGATCAAGGTTATGAAACTTTGTTTGATTTTGGAGCATCTATACCTTGCATTGATTTCTCTGTAGGAATGACTGTCTAGTGGACTGGTACTGTTCACGGGAAAGCGGACTTGATCCGTTATGCTGCCGAAATTCTGGCAAAAATATGTGAATTATATGAATGTAATAAACATTTATGTGCTATGCTTATAAGATTCATATATGCAAAAATGATTTAAGTACGATATAAAGTATATTAATGAAATTATGATAGTTTCTATTATGAAGATTTATGATATGAAGATGAATATTGTATGATGACATGATTATGTAATGTTGAGATCCCTTCACTTGGAGGCATTTATTTAGGTCCCTCTAGGTGAAGGCAATTAAAAGATAAAGATGTGGGTCTCTTTACTCGGAGGCAGTTGCACATTGGGTCCCTCCCTATGAAGGCAGCTAAAACTTTTGGGTCCTCTATATTGGAGGCAGATGGCCAACTAAGTCCCTCCAACCTAGAGGCACTTGGGTCCCCTTGCCGGTCAGTACTGTGTGACGACGATCACAAGTTAAACTCACTCCTAGATCAGACTACCCGAGGGCAGTAAAGACTAAAGATTAAAACATATACAAGCACCCTAGGGACGGCGATACATAACGCCTAGGTGTGCCAAGAAAAGAAAGCAAAGAAAGTTAAAGAAAAACACTAGTGCACTTGCATGAATTCAAGTATGAGTATTTGCATAATTATATCTTATGTTTTATTGATGCTGACACTATTCTATCTACTTATGCTATGATTATTATTCTAAATATGAAATATTGCCAATGTGACTCAAGTGTGTGAATAAAATGAACTCTACTTCGGACAATATATTTTCAAACTATAAAACTGAACAGTCTATTTGATATGCTCACATTTTTCATAACAAACCGAAGTAGCTGGAGATAATAACGATGACACAGCATATGGTAGTTTAATGAATCCTACTGAGAATTTATAATTTCACTCCTATGTTTATTTCGATGTTATCTCCAGATAGTTCAGAAGTTCCGAAGGAGTCCTCCGAGGTGGAGTTGACCAGTTAGATTGAAAGTGGCCAAAGGTTGCTGCCAGACAAGGTCCAATTAAGTGACAGTAACAACTCCTAAGTGAGGTATTATGACTTAAGCATAGTACCATTCTTGGGAGGAAGTTACGCTTGTATTGTTATTATCTTAAAATTTTATTTTTTTTCATTTTTAGTCCTTTTCATAGTGTCTTTTGTTAGTCAATTGGATGTAATGCCTATACCCATGATATAAAGACTACTTTATTTATTAACTTTTAAGTAACTTTGGATCCTAGTTTGAGTCTTGAAAATCTTTTTTTGTGCTTTCATTATTGAATTGAGAAGGATTATTTTCTTACACTTTGATAAGATTTAACAGCTTAGGATTAGTAATCTTTATGCTTTTATGCTTTATTTAGGTTTAGACATGTTTTCTTATTTATGTGAATCTCTCTTGAAATATATGTGAGTGAATCTTAGCCGTAGAGATGATTTAGGTCATGTTTGGTAGCCACAATTGAGCCTTATGGCATACCCTTTATCATTGATCCTAAGTCACCCTATTTGAGCCTTAAAGCCCATTCTTGGATTAAACCACAATATGAGCCTAATGCCCTTCCTTACTTTTCCTTTTTTGATCCCATGGTTTACCCTCAAGCCTTAGCTTCTAAATTCATTTGAATAGGGTAATACCCTACTATCCCAAGGAGAATGAATTAAGGGTGAGGGTTCCTTAAGTTGAGGGAATTAATTGAGCTTAAATGACTATTTCATCATACCCCTTACCTTGGCCTACCATTACAAGCTAAGAAAAGTCCTTCTGATCTTTGGCTAAGTGACATTCATGTAGAAATAGAGAGAGAGGATTGTGGATAGTGTGATATTTTTGTCTTTTCTTAAACATGGCATGAGCATAAGGTGAGTCAATTCTTCATTGCTTTTCTCTTGTACACACACACTTGATCCATTCTTTTGACAATGTGATTGCACAATCAGATGGTCTTGATACTTAGACTTGGACCCTTGGTAACTTTTGAGTTAAGTTATGGAGCAGTGATGAGGAATTCTATAGGCAACAAATTCTATCCTGACCATTTTGTCTAGTAAGTCCTTTTCTTTTAAGTGTTCTTGTTTGAGTCTTTTGTTTTTTTGTCTGAGTCTTTGATTTTAGTCTTGCTTAAGGACAAGCAAGTTCTTAAGTTGGGGGTTGTGATAACTCCTTGTAGTGAGTTATTTGCATTTTATTTTATTTAGATTTAGGCTTTAGTTATTTGAATTTATTTAATATTTTAGTTATTTTTAGTTAGTTATTTTGATTTTTTTTTAGTATGATTGTTATTTTATCATGTTTTTAGATTCTTATTTATGTTTTTGGTCTACTTGTTATTACCTAGAAGCATTCAAGTTGGAATTTGGAGCCATGAGAGAGCTTATCTTGCATAAAATCAAGATCTTTTAGCATTGAAAATCCAATATTTAGCCCTCCAGAAGTCGGATTATGATGATTCAAGATTCTTTGGAAAGAAGAGAAGAATATCTCCAACTTTGATGTTGGACACTTTTTCCAATTCTAGAGTCTTCGAGAGGAAAAAGGCAGAACAAGATTGAAGCCTCATCCTATTTTTGATGCTGTCAAGTCTAACCTTCCATCAATATATCGCCTATATCTTGAGCCTACATCCTCATCCTATTCTAGGTTCTTGTTGCGTTGGAAAGCTTACTCAAATATCTACAATTGCTATTCTACCTTTAAAGAAAATTCCAACTATTATGACCGCTACAGATCTTGGAAGTTTGTAAATGAGGTCAGCACTGTCATGCAAGTGCGCTATAGCACAAACCCTTACGCTATAGCGCGACCCCGACTAAAGAATTAGTGGGCTCGGGCTGAATTTCAAGAAAAGGGATCCATGGACTATAAAAGGCAACACTTAAGGTTAGAAAACACATCCCTAGACACTCCCACACAATTTCCAAGATAGAAGACTTCTCCAGAGAGATTGAAGGCGAAGATTCAAGGATTCCCAAGCTTAACTTCAACACAGAGAGATCTACACCTTCCGAATCTCTTCTGTCTAGCTACAATACTCTATGGCTTTTGTTTCTTCTATCTTCTCATCTTCATATTCTTCCATTGTTTTCTTTTCTTCAGTCATGAACTAAGTTTCTCTTGCTAGGGCATTAATGGACCCTTTTTGTTTGACAATTTTACTTATGAATTAATGTTAATCTCGTTGCTATCCCAATTGTTTAGTATTTTTGTTTGTGCTTAATGCTTTTAATTGCTTGATCACCAATTAATTGATTTTGGGATTTATAATAACTCAAGAGAAGGTTTGTGAATAAAGCCTCTTAACATAAACATCGTGAACTAAGCGAAAACTAGAGATAGACAAACATGGTTTATGTGGTCAACAAAGGAACCCATAGAGCTTCAACCTTTATCTAGATTAGTTTATGCTAAGAGATTAGACAATCAGTTTAGGATAAAGAGAATTGCTTGACCTCGAGAGAGGCTAGTAATAAATTAAGGGGAACTGACCGTGAGTGGCAGCAAGTGTCGTAGCCTGCTACAAATTACAATTTTAAAATACTTAATTACACTAAATTTGAAGTATAGTGCAACCAAGGTTATCTCACAAGGATGTTGTTGTTATCTAGTTAAGTAACAATGGGGTATGTGCAAACATGTAGTCAATAAGCTATAAAAGAAAATTAGATGAAAATAAAAACACCAGTTTAAAGAGTTCCTTAGGCATAAGGTGAATCAATCATTAACGCACAATATATCAAACACATGCAGTGCGACTAATTTGAGCTATTAGAGAGACCTCTACTAACAACCCCACAATTCTACCTAGAGAACTCTAGGGATTCTACCAACACATCATTGATTAGATAATTGAGACCTCAACTCTAATTAACCTATGTTGATTTCTAGTCCCAATTGTATTAGTCTAGGTTTGAACCCAAACCCAATTCCTAATTCTTTAACTAATCAAGTTCATGCCAATTGGTCCAAACCCAATTCCTAATTCTTTAACTAATCAAGTTCATACCAATTGACCAATTAGCAATCACCCAACTAATTCCTCATTCATAAACTCACATATCAATACCATTCAATGCAAATTTACAAATAAAAGAGGGCAAAGAATCAAGAAAACAAACATGATTGAAATTCAAGCATAGGGTTTCAAGATTACAACCATAATGCCCTTGGAGTCTCCTTGAACTAGCTTGAAATCCTCCTCCTCCATAGCAATGAAGGTTACACAATAGAACCCAAAACAAGTATCTTACAAAATGAAAGGAAAAGAAAAAGAAAAGAAGAGGAGAGGAGAAGAGAAGAAAGAAAAAATGAAAAATGTTGGAGATATGAGTCCTCTTTCGCGTCTCTCTTTTCTCTCTTCTTATCAGACCTCCAATGTCAAAATTCAAAAATACCCTTGAGCCCAAATTAATCCTCTGCCTCTTAGCTTTAACTGGACACCCAATTTGCTTAATTTGGACTTGAAATGAGAGAGTTATGGCCCAATCTTTATAGCATGTTCAGGTTGTACGTGTATTCGCATCAGTCCATTTTAACAGCCAATAAATCCATGAAGATGTCATTATTTTGGAGAGTGGTCTTCATATGAATTGAAGCTTTATGTCTTAGCTTTCAAATGGCACTAGTTTTGCCTTAATCCAATCTCTACAACTCACGTTATGGCCCAATTATTGCACACTAATTCGGTTCCAGTGTAACAGTCCTATTCTAACTTCGTGGCCTAATTCGACCCACTAGACATCTGAATTTGTTGTTGACTTCTTCATCAATGTTGTAGATCTTTCTCTCAGCTTTCCTACAATATAAAATTTGTAATTTTTAGATATCTACAACTCAAGATATAGCCATAATACAAAAATAGTATAAATTTGTAATAATACTGAAAAATACAATTAAGCCCAATTAGAGTCCAAACTTATAAAATGTGTTCAATATTATTCAATTAAGCACAAAAGAGGTTCAATAAACTAAATATGAGGGTTAATCAATGTATCAAAATATTGCTTATCAAATTTCCCCACACTTAGCTTTTTACATGTCCTCATGCAAAATCCAAAATATAGTCAAGGGTGCCGAAAATGAAACATCAGAATCTAAAACAAACACAAAAGTCCTAAAAATAAAAAATGACCAAATACTATGAAAAATAAATTCCCAATGGATCCTCAAAAGTGTCAAGCGTATAGGCAAAAAGCACACCCAAGGCATCAAGAAATTCAACAATCAAGACACATCTCTACAAAGGTGCAAGTAAGGCAAAAATCACTCCAAAAAGTATGGATTAAGCATAGAGGATCTCACAATATAATATATTTAGCACTCTTACTCTCAAGTGTTTAAGGCTCAATTATACCACTCAAATCACCTCAAAAGGAAAAGCACTACCATAAGCTTGCTTATCATCTAATTCTGTACCACTCAAACACATGCACACACAAATCAAGAGAACTTTATTCAAGGTTGGAATGGAGCCAAGGTAAGGATAGGGAAATAGTAAGGATATGCAAGGTAAAAACCAAAGAGAATAGAAGAACATTGGCAAAGACATGAGGTCACAAATGTGAGGGCTCTCCTTAAATCCAAGCAATGCAGCAGATAACCCTTTTTTATCCCACTTCTTTACTTCTTCTTTTCATCAAAATTGCCCCAATTTATTGAATTTTTCTTTTTCTATTTGCTTTTTTTTTTTTTTACATTTTCTTTGCTTCTTCTTTGTTTTTTTTTTTTTTTTATCTTTTCATTTCTTTCGTTTTTCTCTTTTCATCACTTTGCACCCCCCACACTTAAAGTCTTACATGTCCTCATGCAAACCCCCACACTTATGTGAATGCACATTCCTAATGGTAACCAATGGTCTCCTAATCCCTAAGGCTAGGTAGAATCATGGTTTTTCGCTTTAAGCTTGTAATGTGCTAAAAACAAAGAATAGGTAAAAAGGCTCAAAGAGGCTAAGCAAGGGAAAAAAATGCAAGGGCGGCTATTTGGTTAAGTGGCTAATCACAAAATGAATGCCTCAATCATATTCATGTATGCAAATGAATGGTGTAGCCTCAAAAAGAATCAAAGCAAGTTCTAGAGTGACAAATCCTATGAGAGAATAAAACACACAAGAAAGAAAAGAATTGCATGTAACATAGCCATCCAAATATGGCTCAAAAGCTCACATGGGTCATGTCCAACATACTCAATCCAAGCAATTGAAGATCAATCTACCAAGCATACAAGACATAAAGAATGAGATGAAAAGTCAAGCATGTTGAAGCCTTAAGCCATGAATGTCTATTGCCTAAAGTTAACAACTAAAGAATCATCATAGGGGAACATCCAACTAAACAACATAACTAGCATATGAAAACTAATACTAAACATATTTTATTTTAAAATTAAAATTCAAGTCAAAAAAAAAATTAAAAATGCAAGACAAAAATTTAAAAAAGTAAAAAGTGGTGAGAACTCCCTCATGGTGGCTTATGCTTGAACTGGTCCACGAATCCCCACCAAGGTTTGCATCTTTTGCCTCCTCCAGGATCCCATGAGGTGATCTTGAATTCATTGCCATCCTTGTCATTTTTGCATTCACATCCCAGTGTTGAATACCTTAGTTCATTCCCATGATGCATTGCTATAGTAATGACATAGATAGCTTTGAGTTGAAAAGCGCTCTCCTTGTAAGCATAATCCAAGCACCTCAATGCATCTATGGAAGATGTCTCTAGAGCCATGTCACAAATAGCTTGGAGTTGGGCAACATTTTCTAGGTAGGCATATTCAAATTGACCCAATAAATGCTCATAAAGAGGAAATTCCAACTTTAATTTTAGTGTTTGAACTACAGAGGGAATAATCTCTTTAACTTGAATCTCTGTTAAAAGAATTTTCTCTACTGTGTCAACACTCATAGGCCTATCATCCATTAGATATGCATCCATCTCTGCACACTCTACACAGAGCTCAACACCATCACATTGATCACAAGAGAAACAATGAACAAAATCACTAAGGTTGAACAACTCAGGGAACTCCTCACAGAAACTGTCATAAACCTCCTTAGCTGCAGAATCGACAATATCCAAATGAAATACAGAGTGCTTATTTGATTCCTCCTTTGCAAAATTCGCACCTGGCTTTTCTTTCACTTTAGCTGCTTCATCAGAATATTCAGTCTTAGCTATACTTTGATCAATTCTCTGTGCCAACTCTGGTAAAGTCCTACCTGATTGCTACATAGCAACTCTAACATTCCTATTTGGATAGGGGATCAATTGAGATAGAGTCTGAGCAAAACCATGTGACTGTATCTGGCTCATGGAGGAAGCAAACTGACCAAGCAGAGTCTCTATATTCTGGATGGCTGCATCAGTTCTTTGCTAATACTGGAGGTTATTTTCTACAATTTGCTTCATTAGATCCTGTGATGATGGCTCTAGTGAGGTAACTGCTGATCCAGTCTGTTGTTGCTGCTGAGGGGATAGGTGTTGGTATTGAGGTTTCCCAAGGAATACTCCTACAGTACCCACTATATAACCCTGAAGGCATGAGGTATCCTCCTGAAGTTGGGGGCATCCATTAATAGAGTGGGATGGACACACTGAAATATCACATACTCTAGTAGGCTCTGGTGTAGATGTAGGAGTAACATGATGTCCCATGGTCAACCGCTTTATCAATGATGCCATCTCATCTAATTTGTGTTCGATCCTCAACAAATTCACATCAGGGATCTCACCAACTCCTCCGGTCCTTGTGATCAACTTAGAGCCAAATTGCTAGAAATTCTTTGCCATGTTAGCTATCAAATCTCTGGCGGCAGCAGGTGTCTTGTCCATTAGAGCTCCACCACTCGCTACATCAATCAAGCTCTTATCCATGGGTATCAGGCCCTTATAGAAAAACTGGATCAACAAGTGCTCACTAATTTGGTGATGGGGACAACTTGTACACAACCTATTGAACCTCTCCCAATACTCATATAATGTTTCTTCTTGCATTTGCCTAATACCACATATCTCCTTTCTTAGTGCTGCAGCTCTGGATGCAGGGAAAAATCTCTCCAAGAAAAGCCTTTTCATATCAGTCCATTCTATTACACAACCAGGGGGAAGATAGTAAAGCCAATCCTTGGCTACTTCAACTAGTGAGAAAGGGAAGGCTCTTAGCTTGACATGATCCTCATGAATTCCCTGAAAGTTGAGAGTTGAGCATACCACATGAAACTCCTTGAGATGCCTGTAAGGATCCTCACCTGTATAACCATGAAATCTTGGAAGCAAATGAATCAATGTAGGGTTAAGCTCAAAGTTAGAATCTAAATCAGGATATTAGATACAAAATAAGTGATCTACAGCATTGGGAGCAAATAGCTCCTTTAGTGTCTTATCAGGGATAGTCATCTCAACAGAAAACAGAAAAGAAGAAAAAGAACTAGCAAAATAATGTATAAAAGTGGAACTAAAATAACTACTACTACTACTACTAAAAGTACCAAAACACAAAAATCACTAAAAATAAATGACTTAGGAAATTAAAAAAAAAACTGTACAAAATGATTTTTTCAATTTATAGAAATACCACACAATAAAACTACGCCTATCTAGAACCCGAAAATGCAACAAAAATTATTAAAAATTCAAAAAAGTGGTCAAAACAATGGAATTTTACCAAAATAGGGTGGGGCTTAGTGCAAAGCAGTAAGTCTTGCTTAGAATGCCGAAAACCTTTGTACTAAAAAGTTTTAAGGTGATCTGAGCACAAATAGTACAGGACAACACCCAAAATTAGCCTAAAAACACCGAAAACGACCAAAATATGCAAAACTCAAACAAAAGCAAGTAAACACATATATTTACAAACTAAATAGCATCAACATCCCCGGCAATGGTGCCAAAATTAGGCAGCAAGTGTCGCAGCCTGCTCCAAATTACAATTTTAAAATACTTAATTACACTAAATTTGAAGCATAGTACAACCAAGGTCGTCTCACGAGGATGTTGTTGTTATCTAGTTAAGTAACAATGGGGTATATGCAAACATGTAGTCAATAAACTATAAAAGAAAATTAGATGAAAATAAAAACACTAGTTTAAAGAGTTCTTTAGGCATAAGGTGAATCAATCATTAACGCACAATATATCAAACGCATGGAGTGTGACTAATTTGAGCTATTAGAGAGACCTCTACTAACAACCCCACAATTCTACCTAGAGAACTTTAGGAATTCAACCAACACATAATTGATTAGATAATTGAGACCTCAACTCTAATTAACCTATGTTGATTTCTAGCCCCAATTGTATTAGCCTAGGTTTGAACCCAAACCCAATTCCTAATTCTTTAACTAATCAAGTTCATACCAATTGACCAATTAGCAATCACCCAACTAATTCCTCATTCATAAACTCACATATCAGTACCATTCAATGAAAATTTACAAATAAAAGAGGGCAAACAATCAAGTAAACAAACATGATTGAAATTCAAGCATAGGGTTTCAAGATTACAACCATAATGCCCTTGGAGTCTCCTTGAACTAGCTTGAAATTCTCCTTCTCCATAGCAATGAAGGTTACACAATAGAACCCAAAACAAGTATCTTGCAAAATGAAAGGAAAAGAAAAAGAAAAGAAGAGGAGAGAAGAAGAGAAGAAAGAAAAAATTAAAAATATTGGAGATATGAGTGCTCTTTCGCATCTCTCTTTTCTCTCTTCTTATCAGACCTCCCATGTCAAAATTCAAAAATACCCTTGAGCCCAAATTAATCCTCTGCCTCTTAGCTTTAAGTGGACACCCAATTTGCTTAATTTGGACTTGAAATGAGAGAGTTATGGCCCAATCTTTATAGCATGTTCAGGTTGTATGTGTATTCGCATCAATCCATTTTAACAGCCAATAAATCCATGAAGATGTCATTATTTTGGAGAGTGGTCTTCATATGAATTGAAGCTTTATGTCTTAGCTTTCAAATGGCACTAGTTTCGCCTTACTCCAATGTCTACAACTCACGTTATGGCCCAATTAGTGCACACTACTCCGGTTCTAGCATAATAGCCCTGTTCTGACTTCGTGGCCTAATTTGACCCACTAGACATCCGAATTTGTTGTTGACTTCTTCATCAATGTTGTAGATCTTTCTCTCAGCTTTCCCACAATATAAAATTTGTAATTTTTAGATATCTACAACTCAAGATACAGCCATAATACAAAAATAGTATAAATTTGTAATAATACTGAAAAATACAATTAAGCCCAATTAGAGTCCAAACTTATAAAATGTGTCCAATATTATTCAATTAAGCACAAAAGAGGTTCAATAAACTAAATATGAGGGTTAATCAATGTATCAAAATATTGCTTATTAGTGAGTCAATTAGAATAGGAACTGATTAACAGAAACTCATAGTAAATGCGCCTACAATTAGTGAAATTAATTAGTCCTGACATCCATTTCATTGCATTTGTCTACCCCATTAGCGTCAGTCTACATTACTATTTTGCCTATTTATTTTATTTTAATTTTCTGCATCTGTGAATTTATTCTGTCTAAATAGTCTTCCCTTAGACTATCCGGTATTTGATATATCCTTCTGAGAATGATACTTTACTTATCACTTTATTACTTATATGATCCGGTATGCTTGCTGGACTACATCTAGTTTTTGGTGCTGTTGCCGAGGATAGTATCAATATCATTTTTAGTTGATGAGATACTAGATTGGATTTTTTATTTTTATTCTTATTTTACTTTATTTTATTTTATATTTGTTTTTGTCTTGTTTATTTTTTTATTATTTATTTTTCCTTTATTCTATTTTTATTTCTTTTTCTTTCGTTATTTATTCTATTTAGCTTTTCTTTTATTTTATTTTATTCCTACTTTCACTTGTTCTTGTGTTTTATTTTGCAGTTTATGCGAAGGAGCCAATCCACGGGAGATTTATTTCTTGATATAGAGATTGAGCGTTCTTTGCGTCAACTCAGAAGAGAACGGAGAATTGTTGAAAAAGTTTTTGAAGTTACCATGGCTGATGAAAATGAACAGAATGACAAAGCCATGAAGGAGTACTTGGCACCCACTATTCAAGGGTGCTCATCTAGCATTGTGAGGCCGCCTACCCAAGCAAACAACTTTGAACTGAAGACATCACTCATTGAGTTTATACAACAGAATTGCCAATTTGTTAGATTGCCTAGTGAAGACCCTAATGAGCATCTCAGCAACTTTTTGGAGATCTGTGACACCATAAAAATTAATGGTGCTACAGATGCTATTCCGTTGAGATTGTTTCACTTTTCATTGAGAGACAAGGCTAGAGCCTGGTTAAAGTCTTTACCTCAGGGAACAGTCACTACTTGGGAGATGGTGGCTAAAAAATTCCTAGAGAAGTATTTTCCTCCTGCCAAGTCTGCAAGATGAGGAATGACATCACTTTCTTTACTAAGTGGATGGAGAAATTCATAGTAAATATGTATACAATTGATGAAATTAATTAGCCCTAGCGTCCATTCCATTGTATTTGTCTACCCCATTAGCGTCAGTCTACATTACTATTTTGCCCATTTATTTTAGTTTAATTTGTTGTATATGTGAATTTATTCTGTCCAGATAGTCATCCCTTAGACTATCCAGCATTTAATCTATCCTGGTGGGAACGATACTTTACTTATCACTTATTACTTGTATGATCCGGTATATTTGCCGAAGCTGCATCAGAACTTGAAGTTACAACTTGAAAAAAACTCTATGCTCTTCATGAGCAAAGTTTCCATTTTGGCAAAGTTTGATTCTTTGAATTTGTTTCATGAGATCTTATGTGTTTCTCTTCTTGAATGCTTCAAAACTTTTATTATTCTCTCATGATGCATGAGTTTTGATGTTTTATGAGTTGTTTAAAAGAAATATGCTTTCCTAGTGGTATTTTTCTTTAAAGTTGACTTCTTTCTTTGTAAAGAGTTTATGATTGAAAGATCCTCTTTTTATATTTTCTTTATGATTCCTGATGTGACTAAGAACATTCTAAAATATAAAACTTTAAAAAGTTTGTTTCTTGATGCACTAAAGGTGGTGCTATTATTCATATGTTTCATAAAGTTTCATTTTGTTCTACTTGAAGACAAAAATATGTGTAAAGGTCCAAACTTTTTAAGATATGAAACGTTTTAATCATAAAAGTAAGAACTTGTCACTTTATGTCTCAAATATTGGATCTTGAAGACAAGACACTTCATAAAGTTTTAAACTTTCTTTAAGAATGTAACTTTTTGGTCATAAAAATGTAAACTTGCAACTTTATCTTGTAAAGATTGAACCTTGAGTTACAATATTGAGTAAAGTTCCAAACTTTCTTCAAGATTGAAGCTTTCAAAGTTACAAAAGTCAGGTCTTGTAAACTTTGAGCTATAAAGGTGAAAACTTGCAATGTTAAATGATAAAGTTGGAAACTTGGAGATAGGATACTTAAAGGTTTAAACTTTCATCAAGAATAGAACTTTTGAATCATAAAGGTAGACTCTTACAAACTTGTTTATTAGAGTTTGAACCTTGTAACTTGTTTAGAATAAAAAATCACTCATTGATGTTAGTAAGCACATGGTGTCGTTGGGTTTATGAGTGTGGTTATGTGTTGTCATAACCTAAGGGATTGGAGGGATCACAAAATCCTTTCAGAACAGAAGTATGATTAGGGCCTTTGAGCATACCATGAACCTAAAAATCATTAGTTTACTATCTCAAGGAAACTAAAAGATTTGAAGACAAAACTTTGGCTAAAATCTGTTTACATATTTTGGCCATATAAGGAGAAAATGGAAAAACAAATGTTTAACACTTAAAGTGGAATAGTACAAGTCTAAGAGGTATGATTAAGTGAATAGACAACTTTCTTAATGTAACACCCTCCCAAGTACAATACTATACTTAAGTCATAGTACCACACCTGAGTTATTATCATACTGAGCGGACCTTATCTGACAACAACTTCAGCCGTCTTCGGAACTTCTTGAACTATCTGGAGATAACATGGAAATAGGAGTGAGAATTATAAATTCTCAGTAGGATTCTCTAATTATCATACATAATGTCATCATTGTCATCTTCAGTTTGCTTCGGTTTATTATGAAAAAGGTGAACATGTTATGTAAACTGTTTAATTTTATAGTTCGAAAAAATATTACCCGAAGCAAAGTTCATTTTTACTCATACACTTATCATTTGGGGAGAGCCCATACAAAATCAACTCATGAATTATATTATGAATAATAACTGAAACAACTGAAACATAATAAAATACAATAGTATCAATACACTGAACACATAAAATCTGCATATGACTTTACTTGTACTTGAATTTATGCATATACATAAAATTTACTTTTCTTTCTTTATCTTCCTGCCAAATCCCAGAGTATGATCGCCATGTCATACTCCATTGGAATGTGATCGCCATGTCACATTCCTTAGGGTGTGGGATCATCATGCTATATTCCAGAGTATGATCGCCATGTCATACCCCATCAGAGCGTGATCACCATGTCATGTTCCTTAGGAATATAGACTCATCATCATATCTTTACATGCCACATTCCAGAGTTTGATCGCCATGTCATACCCCATCAGAGCGTGATCGCCATGTCACATTCCTTAGAAATATGGGACCTTCATTCGATACTTACACTAGCTGGGTCATGCCATGCCTCATGTAAGTTCTATCCCCTATACTCACATTAGCTAGGTCGATGCCATGCCTCATGTGAGTGGGGTGTCTGCATATGCTTTAATCTTTAGTCTTTAGTCTTTAGTCTTTAACCTTTACTGCCCTTGGGTAGCCTGACCTTGGAGCGAGCTCGTCAGCTCAACTCATGACCGTCGTCATGCCAACTCACCCACAAAGGGATTCACGTGCCTCTAGTCTTGGAGGGATCTCATTCTGGCCACGTGCCTTTGATTGAAGGGATCTCTTCTGGTCACGTGCCTCAAAATTGAGGGATCTCATCTGACCAGGTGCCTTCAATATAGAGGGATCTCATCTGACCACGTGCCTCCAAGGTAGAGCGTAGCTGCCTTCACAAGGAGGGATTCAAAGTGCAACTACCTCCAAGTGAAGGGATTCATATTTTATCTTATTTAACTGCCTTCACAGGGAGGGATTTAAAGTGCAACTGCCTCCAAGTGAAAGGATTCATGCTCAGTATACTTATGTCTTTTCGTTCTCATGTTGAATACACTCATACATATGCTTCGTTATTTACTTTCATATACTTCATAACTCATATCACACTTTAATTCATCCTTGAATATATTCATAGTCTCATAGACTTCTGCCGTAAATTCGGCAGCATAACGGATCAGATCCGTTTCCCCATGAATAGTGCCAGTTCTCACGGACAAATCAGTCATAACAGTATAATCAATCTAACATGTCCATCAATATAAAACTTGCAACCATCAACTCAAACCTTATATATTCACTAACACTTGTGAAACCATTAACTTGGTCATTTCTGCCAATTCTACTCGGTTTTACTCGAATTTTGTATAATCCACCTTTACTTCTATTCAACTCATTTAAACCTGAATTTTGGATATGTCATAGCTCTATATGTCTACTTTTAACCTCTTTGGTCCCATATCATTTTGATTTATATAACTCAAGATATTTAAATTTTGCCTCAGCCTGTTTGGTCACTAGTCCGAATTGCACTCTTGAAAGTAAAAATTCACTAAAAATCGAAACTGAGCTCAAATCATACAAAATTGGTGCCATATCAAAGCTAACAGGACAAACTTTCATTTACAACAAGTTTCACTTCCTTTGCTTTAGTATACCTCAAGTTATAAGTCCTGGAAGTCTACTTCCTGAACTACCCTATTTTGGCTTGGTTTGGACATAGGGTAACTTCCTCGAACCATTGGGAACAATTGAGATCATAACAAACTCGAAATTTCATATTGGGATGTTCCCCTATGTGTAAGCTTTCTAACAAAGTTAGTCTCACTCAATTTGGAGTTGTATAGTACGAGTTACACCCTCCTCAAGTCACCCTGCCCGGATGAAAGTTCTGGTTCCTAGGTCAAACTTCAAAAATTCATATCTCTCTCAATACTAACCAATAACCTTATATGAATATGTATGGAAATCTCTGAATGTCTACTTTCATCTAAAAATGGTTTCATCAGGTTTAACTGACGGTAAGCGAAGCCGTACACTTCGCCATCCAGACTGCCGTGGACTCTTCACCAAGACAGTATCCTAATCCTCCATTCCTTCTAGTTTTTCTCCTTCTAACCATAATTCTAACTCAAGATTTCATATTAATCCAATCATAATCCATCATATTCATTCAATATATGATCAAATACATGAAGAATAAAACTTCATACAGCTATGGTGCAAAGAGTTCAAGAGCAGAATGGAATCCTACCTCTTTGGAGTATGATTTTGCTAGGTGTTGAAGCTTGAGTTGATAGAACCTTACTAAGCTTGAAGGAGTGATGGAGTAGGGTGAGTGGAGAAGAGAAAAAGAGAGCTGAACGAGGGAGAAGGCAGCGTAGAAATGGGGCTGAAGGAGAGAAAGAAATGAGTTATATAAGCTTGAGGTGGTAGTTAGCTTGGAGGGTTTTGATTGGCCTAAAAACACAAGGCTGAATTTCAGCCAACCTTCTCCATTTTTGTGGGTAAGGTTCAACCATGTATCCCTCTTTTTATGACAAAATTGCTCTCCACGTTGCCTAAAAGTAGAACTCACTTCCACTGTATTATGAAAATGACATCGGAACTCATACTCTATTATGTGTAAAGTCGGAACCCGCGTCCCTTTTATTTGAGCTTGGAGCTGAAGCCGGATGTCGGAACTCGTCCAACCTTATTCGACACTTGGGAGTAAATTCGGATATTGGAAGTCATACAGCTTACAATCACCTAATCTCAGAACTCCCCATTCAAACTCAAGAATACCAACAGAAATGGAAAGCTTCAAAGGAATAAACTCTGAAATCGGAACTTGTGTATGACTTGGAAATCAACTCAAGGATCCGAACTCGTGTCCATTCTAGTTGAGTTCAACTCTAAGGTTGGAACTCGTTCCATTAAACTCGGAGGTCGGTACTTGTAACCATTGTGTTAAACTATCAATTCTAAAGTCGGAAACCATGTACACTATTTTGAAACATGAGGTCTAAAGTCAGAGCTCGCATCATCTTGCTTGAAAGTTGGAGATGAATTATGAGATCGGAAATCGGGTATGTTTTCTTTGAGACATGAGTTCGGATATCGGGAATCATGTTCACGTTTCTGGACTTGAATGCTAAGTCATAAGTCGGTAGATTATGTTGAAATTCGAAGACGAACTCGGAAGTCGGAAATAATCCTATTTTATCTGAAATTTGAAGATGAAGTCGGATGTGGGACCTCGTGCTCACCTTATTTGAGACCTGGGCATAAATTCAGAGATCGGAAATCATGTCCGTTTTGTTTTTAGCTTGGGAACAAAGTATGAGGTCAGAACCCATATAAATTTTGGTTGAACTTGTAGACAAACTCAGAGATCCGATCTCGCGTCCATTAACTCGAAGGTTGGGAATCGTGTCTTGTTCTGTTTGAACAATTAACCATGAAGTCGGAACTCGTATCCTTGGTATTTGAAACATAACGTTGGAAAATCGTAAAATCAAGCCAGTCCATTATTAAGTTGGAAATCGGAAATTCTAGGTAGGAGGTTGGAAATCGGGACGTTGCACTTAAGTCAAAGATAAGTGAAGAAGCTCAAAACCCATAATCAAAGTATAATTTCATGTAAAAATCAAGTGGTTAAAAGCCTATAACCTATATTCATTTTAATTATGTGATTCTCTCATGAGCAAAAATGAGGAATCGTATAATGACTCATAAGACTTCTCACAAAGAATAACATAGTTATAAATGCCCTTTAGGGCACGAATGTATGACGCTATTAAGCATGATATTTGGCAAGTTTGATTGAGCATTGACTCATGATTAGATGATTGATTATGATTGATATGATGATATAAGATAAATATAACTGGTTGTTGGTTGAAATTTCCATGCTTGGCACGATTTTGGGGAAGCTCCTATTTAGCAATTATGCTGCCAGAATTCTGTCAAAATTATGGACTTAGTCATATCATGCATGTCAACATGTGTCTTATTAGTGCTTATAATGCATGTAAGATGTAATTATGAAAAAAGAAAAGAAATAATTGGATATGATCCTTTGGTCACTTCGGTAAGGGAAATAAAGGAAGGTGATTCACAAAGATAAGATAATCGGGCATGATCCTTGGGTAAGGGAAGGTGACCTCCAAGATACCCCTCTACTTTGGAGGTAAAGGCCGACAACCCTCCAATTGTAGAGGTAAACCCCCTTGTTAGCTAGAGTCTGATTTAGATTAGTATTATGTGACAACAGTCACAGAATGAGCTCATGTCTAATAATAGTCTATTCCAAGGGTAAATAAAGTAAAGAATGTTAAGCACATGCTAAGAATGAAAGTAAAGTTATTGAAAGACTCTGGTCAAGTCCATGTGGTTATTTGAAAGTGTATGCATCTTTATTTCCTCTTATGCATGGTCATGATTGATGATGTTATGCTTAGTTCATATGGTTCTATCCTATGTCTTTATGTTGCTTATTATAACATCCCCATATAACGCAATAGAAAATAATAACAACAAATTTTTGTTGTTGACCACCTTGCCCCTAAACTTTTTGGAAAATGACATTTAGGTCCCTATATCAAGAGAATTAGTAGAATAAGGTTTTAAACGAAGCAGAATCACGTAGAGAAAATGTAGAAACCTAAACCCCGGCCGATTGAGCCACGGAGGTATCCATATGTGAAATGACATGGGATGCCCCTAGACTTACCCATAATTAAGAAAATGCCATTAGCCTTGAAAAACAGAAACAGAAAGCCCTAAAATTCGCAAAACGTTTAATGTACACTATTAATCGATTTACTCGATTTTATTGAGGTTGTAGAGTTAATTAGAAAGTTAATTAGAGGTTAACTAGGAGTTGATTAGGAGTTAAATTAAAGAAATTAGGATTAAGATAGAAACTTATAAAAACCTCACAAAATTCTTCAAAACCATTTTACCGATTTAAAGGAAATCGGTAAGTTTACAGTATTTGAAACTGTCGGAATTGAGCCAATGGAATTACAAGCTTTAAACCCTAGAACCTAAGGCTGATTACTCAGCCACATTGCCACACAAAAGTGGCGCAACAAGGGCCACAATACATGGAGAGTCTTGGCTGAATTTCAGCCATGCAAATCCAACCAATCACAAGCCAAGAAGCCACCTATTTATACCCTTTCAACCAGATTTTTCATCCCCTTTTTCTCCCATTCAGATTGCGCCTTCTTCTCCTCTGCCCTAGCCTTCTTCTTCCTCTCCTTTACTCTCATAACTCCAGCCAACATCAAGCTTTGCTCATCCAAGCTTTCAAAAATCCAGTAAAATCACTCATAACAAAGGTAGAGATTTAGTTCTTGCATCAATTTGATGGTATTGGCTGGCTAAGGTTGGATTATTATTACAATCTTTGATGTGTTAAATGAATGATTATGATGATATATGATGGGTTATTGGCTGTTTGTTTGGTTAAAACCGAATTAGAAGCAAGAAAGAATGAAAATAGGAAGAGATGGAGAGCTGGAGAACCCAAAACCCCTCGGCAGTCCGTATGGTGGAGTGTATGGCTCCGCCTACAGCTGATTAAATTTGATAAAACTAATTTTAAATGAAACTAGACATCCAGGGCTTTCCATAAATATATCATATAAGGCTTTTGGATTAGTATTGAGAGAGATATGAATTTTTGAATTTCGACCTAGGTTTCTGACTCTGATTCTGGGCAGGTTGGGTTCCTTAGGGTAGAACTTGCCCTATACTACTTGAAAATGAGTGAAAATAACTTTGTTAGAAAGCTTACACATAGGAGAATGTTCCATAAAAATTTCAGCATTAGATAAGGTCCCAGTTGCTCCCAGTGATCCAAGAAAGTTACTCCATGTCCCAACTGGGTCAGAACAGGGTAGTTTAGAAAGGTCAGAATTCGGGGCTTATAACTCGAGCTGTACCAAGCCAAATGGAATGAAAATTTTTGTAAATGAAACTTTACCTTGTTAGCTTTAATATGAGCCCAATTTCATATGATTTGAAACAGTTTTCGATTTTTAGTGGATTTTTACTTTTAAGTATCTGATTCTGGCCAGCCACTGGGCAGGCTGGGATAAACTCTAAATATCTTGAGCTATAGATATCAAAATTAGATGGGACTAAAGAGGTTAGAAACTAGACACATAATACTTTAACATATCCAAATTTGAGGTCCAAATGAGTTAAATAGAAGTAATTGCTTGAATTATAAAAACCGGGTTGGTTGATTATGCTGAGGCAGAAACTCTGCCTTGATGAGTTTAATGCTATTATAGGTTTCATATTGAAATATGTGTGTAATGTTGTGACCTTTATGATAAATTGATATTCTGATGTAACAATTCATGGGGAAGCGGACTCGTTCCGTTATGCTGCCGAATTTTCGGTAGAATTGTAAGAAGGTTATAAACACTTGTATGTTATGAATAGGTATGTAGAAGACATGTATGTAAGGATATATGAACGTAAGCGATGAAGCATATGCATGAGTGCATTTAGTATGTCTATGCATGATTATGTATGCGAATGAAAGGATATAGATATATATAAAATGAGATCCCTCCAAGACTGGAGGCACGTGAATTCCCTTGTGGATCAGTACTGTGTGATGAGCCAGACTACCCAAGGACAGTAAAGAATAAAGATTAAAGCATGTGCAAGCATCCCACTCACATGAGGCATGGCATCGACCCAGCTAGTGTGAGTATCGAGGACAGAACTTACATGAAGCATGACATGACCCAGTTAGTGTAAGTGCTAAATGAAGGTCCTACACCCTAAGGAATGTGACATGGCAATCACATTCTGATGGAGTATGACATGGCAATCATACTCTAGGATGTGGCAGGAAGAATATATTCCTAAGCAATGTGACATGGCGATCATACTTTAGGACGTGGCAGGAAGAATATATTCCTAAGCAATGTGACATGGCGATCACACCCCAATGGGGTATGACATGGCGATCATACTCTGGAATATGTGCATGACAAGTACATCCTAAGGAATGTGACATGGCGATTACACTCCGATGGAGTATGATATGGTGATCATACTTTGGAAATCTGCATGATAAGTAAAGAAAGACCAAGAAAGAAAAGAGAATTATGTATATCTGCATAAACTCAAGTACAAGTGAAGGAAGATACTAATTTCAAGTTTCCAGTATGTTAGTGTTATTATATTTTTAATATGTTACAGTTATTATTCGTAATATGCTTCATGACTTTTCGTGTATTGGTTCTCCCAAATGACAAGTGTATGAATAAAATGGATTCTGCTTCGGACAATGTATTTTTTGAACTATAAAATTGAACAGGCTGGTTAACATGTTCATATTTTTCATAATAAACTGAAGCAGCTGGAGATAATAATGATGACACCGTACAAGATGTCTTAGCAAAACCTACTGAGAATTCTTAAATTCTCACTCTTGTTTCCATGTTATCTCCAGATAGTTCGAGAAGATTCTAAGACGGTTGAAGTTGCTGTCAAGCGAGGTTCGTCAGGTAATAGTAACGACTCCAGAGTAGGGTACTATGACTTAAGCATAGTACTGTACAGGGGAGGACGTTACACTTATGCCATGTTTATGAGATTAAACCTAAAAGAAACCCGCTTCGAGAACTTATGTTTTCAAAATCATTAAAATTGAATCTATGCATGTTCACCATATTTATAAATAAACCTGAAGTGGCTGGGACGATGACGACGACACAGTAATTGTCTAGTTGCAATCCTATTGAGAAATCTTGTATTTCTCACTTCTATGTTTCCATGTCATCTTCAAAGGATGCCAGCATCGGGCATCGTGGTGATCTTCATTAAATTTCCAGTGATGCATTTGCATTCGACCTGGTGCTAAATGCATGTGTGTTGACTGCCCAGGCATAGATGAGGGTCTATATGTTTCACAGCGGCTAGTTTTGTGTACCTGTTATGAGCCCATTATTCCGTTCCCATGAACAGTATGCTAATGTACATTTCCATCCTTCGGGGTACCCTACCTGTAACACTCTAATAAACCCATACTACGCTTAAGTCGTATTACGGTGTTTTATTAGTTGTTACTTATGCTCGTGGAAAACTAAACTTCACTTGAAATTAAGTTACGCAGAAAATATATTAAGATTTTTTTTTTTGAAATACGTCGTCGCTTTGTAGCGTTTTGGAAAGTAAAGCCTTGAGCGAGAAGACAGATAGAGAAAGAGCGTGTCGCATAAAATATATACCCCAAAATCATAAAACATGAGAAAGGTAAACAAATAATAATTCACCAATATATTGCATTACATCAAAGGAGGCTCATGGTCGTGCCATGATCCAAATACTAGATACAAACTGAAATCGACATCGTTCGTCACAAAAGAAATGAACGAAGATGCAGAGCTACGGCAACTACAAGCCCACATTAGCATTGTCTGACATCCCACGTCATACGTCCGCTCACAATATGGGGGATTCATGCTCCACTCCACCGGATACGCTATCGAGATCTGGTGATGATACGGAAGAATAACTAGGGTGAGAAATAGAATTTCTTAGTAGGACTCGAACCGACAGGAAAGTGTCATTGTCATCGTCCCAGCCACTTCGATTTTATTAATGAAAATAGTGAGCATTCATAAGGTTCCGTTCTTAGGTTTTCGAAAACATGAATATCCAAAGCGGATTCAATTTTAACATAATCTCTAATCATTTATATCATAACATACATGGGCACAAGTATAATTACATAAAACATGCATGGCTATTCTATAAGCTTCTCTTAACTTCTTCCCTTCAAGGGTTTGGACCGAAGTCCCTTTTCTCTTCTTAACTTGACTTTATCTTAAGTCTTATCTTTTCACCCACTAAACATAAGTGGTAATGAGCTCATACCGTGGGCGTCGCCACCATAACTTTTTGGTACTTACACTAGCTGGGTCATGCTGTAACATCCCCACTTTCGTAAACAGAATGTAATAGGAACTTTGAATTATTTCCCTTAAGCAGTGTGAGAATTTCTCAGGCAGCGCTATGCCATGACGATCCTCACACTTGGAATTATAAGGTAGTGTAACATTGTCGTTGAAAATATGGCATTGCCATATGTTTAAAATTAGGAAATGACAAAAGTGTCCATGCAAACTTTTGTTAATCGCAGTGATACACTGAATTTTTAGAAATTATGTTTTGACCCCAAGGAATTATTTCCACAACAACCCTTGAACTTTTTATAAAATGACCTTTGTGTCCACCCTATAACTTTTCATAAAATGACCCTTAAGTCCCCACATCTATAACATTAGCAGAATTGGGTTTTAAACGGAGCAGAATCACGTGGTGAAAGCGTAGAAGTTTAAATCTCTGTCGATTGGGTCATGGAGCCAGTCGGGTGTGAAATGACGTGGGGTGCCCCTGGACTTGCTCAAAATTATGAAGATACCATTAGTTATAGAAAATTGGAAATAGAAAGGCTCCGGATTTACGAAAATGTCTAATTTACTCCGGTAATTCACTTATTCAGTTTCAATAGTTATGTAAGGGCAATTAGAGGTTAAGTAAATATTAATCAAGAGTTAACTAGATATTAGTTAGAGAGATTAGGCTTAAGATAAATTAAAAATGAACATGTAGACATCTTACAAAACTATTAAGTAACGTTTGACCGGTTTGGAGAAAATCGACGAAGATTCGGTGCTTTAAACCGCCAGAACTGAATCAGTAGAATTTCACTAGTTTTCGTGGATGAAAATTGAGCCACTTCTACCCTAATGTATGGCGCCAAGTGTTGCTCAAGATAGTGGAAAAACTTGGCTTTACCTTCATCAGATTTTTATCATTTTCGCCTAATTATTCGGTTTTATCAACTACTTAAGATTAATTAGCATTCGATTAAATTTTTACTTAGAGCCAATTAAGTATCACTTAGAGAATTAGGTATGAAATAATTAGATTGAAAGCATAGGAAACTTCATAGGATTTTTCTAAAAACATTTTACCGATTTAAAGGAAATCGGTAAGATTACGGTGTTTTAAACTGTCAGAATCGGATCAGTAGAAATTATGCCATGAGTGCCCTACGATCAATGGCTAAGATTTAGCCAAATAACCCACCCAAGTGGCGCCTAAGGCAGCCCTTGATGGTGGAAGCTAAATCAGATTTCATGAAGAAGTTACATCCACCAATCACATGCATCAACACCCAAATATCTCTAACTTTTCCTTCCTTCCCTTATCATTTTCGTCCTCCCTCTCCAGCTGCTGAAGGTCATCTCCTTCTCTTCTCTTTACTCTCATTTCCACTCCATTCTCATCCATTTTCAAGTCTCATCACAAGTTGCTTTCATTAAAGACACAAAATCCACCCAAACTCAACTGGACAAGGTAGGAAATCCTACTTCTTCTCTTGTTTCTCTGATTTGTGGCTGCATGTTGGGCATGCATAATCTGAGATGTTGGTGTTTTATAGAGTGATGATGATATTTTATGACTGATTTTGCATGTATGTTGTGATTAAAATTGGAATTGAGGGCAAATAGCTTGAAGGAAGAAGACAAATCTAGAGGCTGTTAGAGTTTTCCCTCGGCGGTCAGTACGGCAGAGTGTACGGCTCCGCCTACCACCATTTAAATCTGATGAAACCATTTTTAAATGAAACTAGACATCCAGGGATTTCCATACATATAAAATATAAGGCCATTGGATTAGTATAGAATTAGTTATGAATTTTTGAAGTTAGACCTAGAAATCTGGGTTCTCACCCGGACAGCATGGGTTGAGAAGGGTGTAACTCACCCTATACAACCTCAAATTGAGTGAAACCAAAGTTCTTTGAAAGCTAACACATGACAGAACATCTCATAAAAATTTCAGAATTTAGTTCCCAGCACATCAATGAAGTTGGCATAGGTTTAAACTAGCCTAGAACAGGACAGCCCAGTAGGGTAATGTTTCGAGACTCATAACTCAAAATCTAAGTAGGCAAATGACATGAAACTTTCCTCATTTTAAAGCTTGTTGTGTTAGCTTTATTTTTATATAAAATTCGTATGATTTCACCTAGTTTTCAATTTTTAGTGAATTTTCTTCTATAGGAACCCAATTCTGGCTAATAACAAGACATGCTAAGATAAAATGTTTATATCTTGAGTTATACAACTCAAAATGAGATGGCACCAAAGGGATTAGAAACTAGGCATATAAGGCTGTAACATATCCAAATGAGATTTAAATGAGTTGAATTGAATAAAAAATTAGGGCATGCCAAATTCGGGCAGAACAGGGAGGAACAAATTGAAACCTTAATGATGCTTGATTTGGAATTATTGAATGATGCTATGAACATATGTATGTAATTGCTGGTCTATTCTGAAATTGCAAGTTTGTATATTTGTATTGGTTGCCTGGCACTATTCATGGGGAAGTGGACTCGATCCATTATGCTGCCGAATTTTCGGCAGGAATTTATGAGAACTTATGCTATGGATGATTATGCTTTGAATATATTTACGTTTACATGTCATATTCATGTACATCATGCATGCAAGTATATATTTAGAACATCATATGATATATAAAGTATGAGACATACTCATGAATGCACCAAGCGTTTGCATGCATGACAAGATATGAAAAGGAAAAGATAATAAGAACTTGCAAGAAAGACGTACCAAGCTACTACGTGAGGCATGGCATAGACCCAGCTAGCGTGGGCCAGAGTGGTACTGTCTAAAACTTGGGCCAGCCCCCAACCAGATTTAAGGGGAATAGACCGGTGTAAGGGTCGGGGAAAGTAAACCTGTCACTCATGTATAGGTACGAGCTCGGACCTGAAAAACAGGCTATCACCCAGGGGTGAGAGAGGCCATTCACCTCCGGGGGATCAAGTACAGAATGGCAAAGTTAAGTTGCAAGTTAAAGAAGAGATAAGTTAAGTCAAGTGCACTTGCATACATTCAAGTATAAGCATTTATATGTGCATTTTCAATCATCTAGTTAAGTCATAATGCGATTATGATCTTTATTGAAGCATATTATACTATCCGTATATCCGTATTTCTATGTCTGTTATATGACATGGCAAGTGATTGTTAAAATATAACCCGCTTCGAGAAAGGTGTTTTCAACTTAAAAATGAACCACCATTTGTTTATATGTGCTCATATTTTCATAATAAATCGAAGCGGCTGGAATATTTATGATGACACTGTAATGATTGGTTTGAGTTTACCTACTGAGAACCTTAGGTTCTCATTGCCTACTTGTATGTTTCTCTCTGTAAATATTCCAGCTCCCAAGTTGGAAATCAAGTATGAGGCGATGCTGAGGCCATTCATTGAGCAAGAATAGGGCGCGAGCAAGACCAAGAGACTATTGGAGCTAGCTAACAACTAGTCGGAAGTAAACGCTATGTATCATGCCAGACACAATTTCCTTTAAAGTGTAATTTTTTTTATTTAACTATGTATCAGAGACTATTAGTCAGTAATAAAGTGAGCAGTTAAAGGGCCATGTATTCTATTTTCCATATTTTAAAGATTTCTTAGTACAGTGACAACCTTTTAATATAACTCCATGACTCGAGCATGGCTTATATAATAAAGGGTGTTACACATGCCATGCCTCATGTGAGTTGTAGGTGAGGGGACCTTAAATTAGGTCACTTTCCTCTTTGAAGGATCACACTCTTAGTTCATTTTATTCTTATTAAAGCTTATGATGCAAAGTTATTCTAATTCTTTTCCACATTTAGGCGTTACGTATCACCATCCCCAAATGTGATTCCTTTATCGTATATTATTAAGCATCATATCATTTTCATATTCATCATCATCATATCGTATCATAATCATCATGATCATCATCATATCATGTCATAATCATCATCATCATATCGTATCATCATCATCATGATCATCATCATATCATGTCATCATATGGACACATAGAGGCATACCTATCATACAACGTCTTATGAGCTTATTTTAGTAAATTTGGTGTAAGCTTTTAATTGAGGTTGCCTCTTGTATAAATTTTTTTATTAAGTATAGAGCCAATTTCATCCATTATCCTTTTTGAAACTTTTAAGTTGAGTTATGAGGGTTTTTCCAATGCTTAGTGTGAAGGTCTTAATTTCTTAAAGCTTATTTCTCATTAACCTTTCAAACTTAACCATAATAGTTTTACTTTTATAGTGGGGCAGTAAATTCAAAAATTCACCGTAATTTCATCTTTTACTCTTTTGCTTCGAATTTTGGTATGATTATACTTCTCTGAGTCTATTTTTAAACAAAATAAGCCCCACTCAAAAATTCATTTTGTAACTTGAGTTATACACATTTTATTCTAACTATTCAGACTTGAAAGTTCAACTCGGGTCAGTGGCTTGTCAACTCCACTGGGAGTTCCTCACATGGAATCTGATAAAACTGTTTTATAGGGGTGTTCCTATATGTCTTAGGTTTCTAACAAACTTGGTCCCACTCAAAAATAATTTTTGTAGCTCCAGTTATAAGGTTTTTAGTACAGACTACCCAAACAGAAATCCATCCGGGAACAGCCAACTTTGAAAAATCATATCTTCCTCATTTTAAATCCAAATTTCACAAATTTTATATGTGTAGAAAGCTCTTTGAGTCTATTATTAGTTTCATTACATTTTGAGTTTTGTAGGATGATTTATATAGTACGTATTATAGACTGTCAGAATTCCAGCTTAACTAGTTTTTATGTTGTACATATCAAACTTGTGGAGATGTTACTATACCACTTCAAATCACCATTTTTATGTTTTATCTTATAATCATATTCGAAGTTTTAACCGCCAAATCAGTATTTTAAAACAAAATAAAGCAAGACACATAAAACCATCATGCCGCATAATCTCATTTTAAGACAACATTTTCAACAAGGCAAGGAAAAACTCATATAGCAAGATATGGTCATGAGACCTTGAAGCAAGTCCTAAAACCACCTAGCTATGAAGAGCTTAGGAGTTTTAGATCTTGAAAAATACATGAAAAAGAAAGGTTAGAGTCACTACCAAAGAGAGCTTTCTTGAAGGATTTTGAAGGTGGAGAAGGTTAGAGAGAGCCTTCCTACTTGGAAGCTTGAAAATGGGGCTTGTGTATGAGTGATCTTGTTTCTCCAAAGACCAAAAATGGTGGTCCTTGAAGGGATGGTGAGGGTGGTGATGGAAATGAGGTGAGAAGTAGTAGAGAGATTGGAAGAAGAACAAGAGAGTAGGAAAGGAACTTGGAAAGAGGAGAGAACTTTGTGTCTTTGAGAGAGAAAATGAAAAATGAAGTGAGGAGGAGAGAGAAGGGGCTGAATGGCACAAATGAGGGGGAGAGAGTGATGTGATTTTGCTTCTTGCAACAAGCAAGAGAGTGGGAAAAATTTTGGGGCAAAAGAAGGAGTTGTGTTTCCTTTGAGTCTTGGCACTTGGGTAAAGACCTTGTAGTGTTTCTTTTCAAGTGGTTAAAAGCATGATCTATCTTAGGATTGGCATTGGATGATTGTGATCACTCCAAGTGTCACAATCTTGATGGAGGAGAATAGATCTTTCGTCTTGACTCAAGGAATCTACTAATATAGACTCTTGATCTAGTGGTGTATGATGAAAGGGCAAATGGATAGTTGGATATGGCTCTTGCTTTGACCAAACTTTCAAACAATAATTAAAGGAAAGTTTCTAAATTTTTACAATTGTTACAATTATCCAAATGCTAATTAATTCAATTGGTTTAATTACACATTAGCACATTTTTAATGAGAAGGATTTTTCCTCATTAATTATGTAAAGAAGAGGTGAGGGTTAATCTTCATGTAATTAAGATGTGATACTTATATGCTCTTAGTTAATAAGGTTAGGTCACCTTGAGTTTTGTGTCTAAATCATGAATTAATAAGGATTGGGCAATTAGGCTTTTAATTGTAACTTTTAATGTATTATGTTTCAATTGTTGACTTTCATTTATCTTGTTGACTTGCCTTTAATTTACTAAGCCCTTGCTCTCGAGATTAGCCGATTAATCCTCCGTTAATCGTTAACCTCTCTAATTAGCCAGGATCACTGAGCTAATTAGCTTAGACAAAAATTGGGGATGTTTGATAAGGAATATTTTGATACATTGATTAACCCTCATATTTAGTTTATTGAACCTCTTTTGTGCTTAATTGAATAATATTGGACACATTTCATAAGTTTGGACTCTAATTGGGCTTAATTGTATTTTTCAGCATTATTGCAAATTTATACTGTTTTTGTATTATGGCTGTATCTTGAGTTGTAGATATCTAAAAATTACAAATTTTATATTATAGGAAAGTTGAGAGAAAGATCTACAACTTTGATGAGAAGTCAAAAACTAATTCAGATGTCTGGTGGGTCGAATTGGGCCATGAAGTCAAAACAGGGCTTTTATGCTGCAACCTGATTAGTGTTCACTAATTGGGCCATAACGTGAGTTGTAGACATTGGATTGAGGTGAAACTGGTGCTATTTGAAAGCTAAGACATAAAGATTCAATTCATATGAAGAGTACTCTCCAAAATAATGATATCTTGATGGACTTATTGGCTGTTGAATTTGACTAACACGGATAGAGATACAACCTAGACATGCTATAAAGATTGGCCCATAACTCTCTCATTTTAAGTCCAAATTAAGCAAATTGAGTGTCCACTTAAAGCTAAGAGGCAGAGGATTAAGTTGGGCTCAAGGGTATTTTTGAATTTTGACAT
Source organism: Pterocarpus macrocarpus (assembly GCA_031439585.1). Taxonomy (NCBI): domain Eukaryota; kingdom Viridiplantae; phylum Streptophyta; class Magnoliopsida; order Fabales; family Fabaceae; genus Pterocarpus; species Pterocarpus macrocarpus. The sequence continues at coordinate 63,099,596 of CM062514.1, read as the reverse complement.
TTAAGGTCTGATAAGAAGAGAGAAAGGAGAGACGCGAAAGAGGACTCATATCTCCAACATTTTTTTTCATTTTTCTCTCTTCTCTTCTCCTCTCCTCTTCTTTTCTTTTTCTTTTCCTTTCATTTTGTAAGATACTTGTTTTGGGTTCTATTTTGTAACCTTCATTGCTATGGAGGAGTAGGATTTCAAGCTAGTTCAAGGAGACTCCAAGGGCATTATGGTTGTAATCTTGAAACCCTATGCCTGAATTTCAATCATGTTTGTTTTCTTGATTCTTTACCCTCTTTTATTTGTAAATTTGCATTGAATGGTATTAATATGTGAGTTTATGAATGAGGAATTAGTTGGGTGATTGCTAATTAGTCAATTGGTATGAACTTGATTAGTTAAAGAATTAGGAATTGGGTTTGGGTTCAAACCTAGGCTAATACAATTGGGGCTAGAAATCAACATAGGTTAATTAGAGTTGAGGTCTCAATTATCTAATCAATTATGTGTTGGTTGAATTCCTAGAGTTCTCTAGGTAGAATTGTGGGATTGTTAGTAGAGGTCTTTCTAATAGCTCAAATTAGTCGCACTCCATGTGTTTGATATATTGTGCGTTAATGATTAATTCACCTTATGCCTAAGAAACTCTTTGAATTAGTGTTTTTATTTTCATCTAATTTTATTTTATAGCTTATTGACTGCATGTTTGCACATACCCCCTTGTTACTTAACTAGATAGCAACAACATCCTTGTGAGACGACCTTGGTTGCACTATACTTCAAATTTAGTGTAATTAAGTATTTTAAAATTGTAATTTGGAGCAGGCTACGACACTTGCTGTCAATGTTACACTACCGATGGAGAGTCTGACTCTGACACCTTGCTAACACCAACTATTTCTATGGAGTCTGATCCCTTGGAGTCATCCTACCCAACCGACTTGGTGGAGTTCAACCCTTCAGAGCCGTCTTACCCCTCGATGATTCGCTTAACTTCATATTCTTCTGCTGACCTAGCTCCACCCCTAGTTCGAGGACGTGGATTCATTCGTACTTGTGCTGTACCCATAAGGCGTGGGCATGCCTGTGGAAGGAGATGAGGAGATGATACACTCGATGGATTCAGGAATTGATATCTCCCGTTTGATAGATGACATGGATGACGCCTACTAAGCGAGAGCCAAGATAGCCCTTTTTGGTTGTAGTTTATAGGGTTATCATTTCTTGTATTGCATGTATGGATAGTAGAGGTTTCTGATGTATTTCTTTTTATGTTGTATCTGGTTAGGTTTATCTTGTAGGGTCGATAGTAGATATCGGACCCATGGTTTATTATGTAGAGCATTCAATGTTACTATCAACTATAGTTAACTATGATAGCTATGGAATGATATTATGTTTATTCCGAGATTGATGTTTTTTATGATGTCATTATTTATTTTACTGCACCTATGAGATAGTGATGTTTGGTGTTATATGTTCATGATGAGTTCAAGGCTCACATTTTCTTTAAAGGTTTATTTCATTGTTCATAAAAAAATTTACCCATATTTTCAGTATAAAGTAATTTCAAAGAGTAATTTAGTTCCGCGAACAAAAGTAACAACTAGTGATTCCATAATATGAGTTAAGCATAGTATAAGACTATTACGGTAATACAAAACCAGTATAAATTTCCTTGTGTAATTCTCTATCCTTATCACTCTTACTACTTTTCTTAGCTAGTTTATTTTATTGTGTGCACTCATTTATCTACCACTTTGCAAAAGTTTCTTGAAAACAACACCTTTTAATGTCTACCTCAACCGCTTCTGCATTCCAAGTCCAAAGACTTGAGAAAAGTGTGTTTAAAGTTTTCAAGAATAGAAAAGTTTTAGAAGCATGGTTCAACCTTGCTTCTAGTGCTACTTTTTCCTATAATTGGCATTAGAGCTTGGCTTCTATGTTTATTCCGAGATTGATACTTTTTATGATTTCATTATTTATTTTACTGCACTGCATGTATGAGATAGTGACATTTGGTGTTATATGTTCATGATGCATTCAGGGCTCTCATTTTCTTTAAAGGTTTATTTCATTGTTCATAAAAAAATTTACCCCTATTTTCAGTATAAGTGCTAGAACATGAAAATATTAATAAAATGACAACTAGATTTTTGCATATTATAAATCAGTTGAAAGCTTTGGGCAAACAATACACAAACATTGAGATGGTGAGAAAAATTCTCAAAAGCTTGTCCAAGGCTTAGCCCCCGAAGGTAATAGCCATTCAAGAAACTAAAGACTTGAACATGCTTAGTGTTGATGTTCTCATTAGGTCCTTGAAGACTCATGAGATTGAGCTAAATGTGTAACACCTTAATAGTCCCATACTACGCTTAAGTCATATTATGGAATTACTAATTGTTACTTTTGCTTGCGGAACTAACATTACCATTTGAAAATACTTGCAATGAAAATAGGGGCTAATTTTTTTTTGAAAAATAGCAAATAAACTGATTTGAAAACCAAGATCCATGAGCTCATCGTGAACGCATAATATGAACCTCGCTATCTCATACATATAGTGCGAATAAAATAAATAGAAACGACAAGAGTAACAACAGCTCAGATAAATATAACATTTATTCCATAGCCATTCATAGTTAATATAATAATACCAAGAGTCATACATAGTGATATAAGGGGTCTGATATCTATTGTCAGCCCTACAAAAGAAACCTAACAAATACTTGTGCAAAGGAAATGCATAGGAAACCCCATCCGCCCATACATGCCAAAAGAAAAAGATAACCCTAGCTACAACCAAAAGGGGTTATCCTTATGCTCAGCTCTGCATATATCACCATATCATTCATCTCGCATGAGGAAGCCATTCCCGAAGCCACCAAGAATAACATCACCACGTCCTCCTCCTCGGGCACGCCCACGCCCACGAAGCATAGCATGGGTATGAATGAACCCATGACTATGAATCGAGGGTGTAGTTAGGCCAGCAAATGAAGCAGAAGAGTCAGAAGATAAGCAAATCACTAAAGGCTGAGACGGCTCTGTATAGTACGATCCCACAGAATAAGTCGGTATGATGACTCAGAAGGATCCATCTCTATCGAAGCAATTGGCATCAACTGAGTGTTGGAGTTGGAATCCCCATCCATCAAGTACCTCGGAGGATTAAAAGGCAGACGGATGTCATCTATAGTAATGTCTTCGAATAGCTCGTGAGGGCAGAAAAATAGACTCATCATAGATGCACGAAACTAGCGGCTATAGAACATGTAAACCCGCATCGTTGCTTGAGCAGTCAGCACAGATGCATTCAGCACCGGGTCGAAGTGCCAATGCATCACTGGGAACTCAAAGAAAATCACCATTGTGCCTAATGTTGCCGTCCTCTAAAGACGACATAGAAATGTAAGAGTGAGAAATACTAAATTTCTCAGTAGGATTATGACTAGACAAACACTGTGTCATCATCATTGTCTCTACCACTTTGGGTTTTAATAATGAAAATGGTGAACATGTATAGATTCAATTTTAATGGTTTTTAAAACTTAAACCCTGAAGTGGGTTACTTTTAAACTTACACCATAACTATATCATCATAACTAAACATACATACAAAGCATAGAATGAACATTCATAATGCATACAAACAATATAAATACATGCAATGACATGCAACCTCATAAACTTAACCATGGTTATACTTGACTTTACTTTCATTTTTAGCACGTGCTTAACATTCTTTACTTTCCTTTGAAATAGACTGCTTTTGGACATGAGCTCATTCCATGACTGTTGTCATGCAGTACCAAACCAAATCAGACTAAGCCGATATTGGTTACATCTAACTTAGAAGGTTCTCCATGTCACCCTTGCCTCCCCCAAAGAGGTTCCTTGAGTCCTTGTGGATCACCGTCTCTCACTTCCTTTACCGAAGTGATTGAAGGGTCATATCCATTCATTCTTTTCTTATCATTATACTTTACATGCACAATACTTCTTTGACTAAACACATGCAATGATATGACTAAGTCCATAATTTTGACGAAAATCTGGCAGCATAACGGCTAGACCAGAGCTTCCCCAAAATGCCAATCATAAAACTTTCAACTAGCAGTCCATCATATACATATCATATCATCACATCAATCATTCAATCACGAGACAAGGCTCAAACAAACTTGTCATTCATCATGTCGAATGGTATCATACATTTATACCCTAAAGGGGTTTATAGTTGTGTTATTCTTTGTGAAGAATCTTATGAGTCATCATTCGATTTCTCGTGGTTACCTATGAGAGAATCACATAGTTAAAATATATGTATGTGGTCTTTTAGTTACTTAGTTCTCATGTGAAATTACTCTTTACTTGGGTACATGTCTTATGGAACACTTGTTCAATTTAATTAAGTTATATAATTGTTTCCTTTCCTTAAGATAGTTCATTTAGTGATTCCTAAGTTCATGGTATGCTAAGAGGCCCTAATCATACTTCTGTTCCCAAGGAGTTCGCGATCCCTCTAATCCTTGGGCCATGACAATGCATAACCACACTCATAAACCCAACAACACCATATTCACTAATTACCAAGGGTGATTTTTAACTTATCCAAGTTGTAAAGTTTCAAGCTTTTATTATTAACATGACAAGATTTTTACCTTAGATATTATAAAAGTTATCATTCTTTATAAAGTAGTCATAGAGTTTTATTCATTATGAAAGTAAGTACCTCTAAAATTATATTCTTGTCTTAAATATTAAACTTAATGAAATAATGATACAAGTTACTAGCTTTTGAACTAAAAAGTCTTGTTTTTTATGAAAGTTGACACTTTTATGTATTCTAAGACTATCAAGGTCTCAACTTTATAATTTAAAGTTGTCTTAAAGTTAATAAGTTCCTACTTGATGAACTAGGGATATAAAACATTAACTTTGAAGTTAGAAAGTCTTGATCTTCATTAAAGTTGGCACTTTCAAGCATTGTTTTGACTCAAGATCTAAATTTTATGAATTAAAGGTTGCAAAACAACACTTTTATGACTTAAAGATTTCATTCTTGACCAAAGTTTGAATCTTTATGAAGGGTCTTGTCTTCAATTTTGATTTCTAAGACAAAAAGTGACAAGATATCATTTTTATAACTTAAAAAGGTTTCATATTTCAAAAAGCTTACACTTTTACATATAGTCTTGTCTTCAAGACAAAACAAAATAAGACTTTATGAAGGCACCAAAACTTGTGCCACTTTTTATGCATCAAGAAGCAAACTTTTTGAGCTTTAAACTCTTGGAATGCTCATAGTCTTATCAAATCATGAAAAACATGTAAAAATGAAACTTTTCTAATCATAAACTCATCATAAGAAAAGGAACAAATTTTAAACAAAATACCACCAAGAACATCATTCTTTTTCAAGCAACTCACAAGAAACATCAATATCTCATGTATCAAGAAAGAAAAGTAGAAACTTTGAAGCACTTAAAGAATGGAACTTTTCAAGAACTCATGAACAAGAACATGAATATATTTTACCAAAAATAGAAACTTTTACTCATGAAGAGCATGAGAGATCTTCTCAAGTTTTCACTTGAAGATCTTGGTCATGAGAAGAATCAAGCTTCAAGCTTTCTTGAGTAAACAAAATAAAAGAGTGAAGATCACTACCTAAGCTTTGAAAATAGCATGTTCTTGAAGGAGAAATTAAGAAGATGATGGCTCCTCCTTGATGTTGATGGTTCCTCCTTGATGTTGATAGTGGCGATTTTGGATGAATAGGGAACTCTTGAGTTCTCTTGAAAATGAAGCTTGTAGTGTTTGAATCTCTTCTTCAAAGACCAAAAGATGTGGTCTTTGAAGGGCTAAGTGAAGAAGGTTTGGTTATGGAGATGGAGAATGGAAGAAGAAGAAGATGAAGAAGAAGAAGAGAGTTTTAGAGAGAAGTGAGAGGATGAAAGTCTTAGAAAGAGAATAAGAAGTGTGAAAATGAAAATGGATAGATGTAAAAGGGAGAGAGAGGCCGTAACATGTAGGAGGGTGGGGGAGATATTTTTGTGTTATTTTGTGTTAATTAAGATTTAGGGGGACAAATTGGATGATAGGGGAACAAATCAAGTACTTAGTGTTACATAAAACACTCTTGTCTAATGCTTTATGCTTTAGTGATATCACTCATTATTTTATTGTCTAGTTGACTAAATTGAATTTAATCATGTGATTAAGTGCTTTTGCAACTTAATTAACATGATTAAGCAAGGATTAGTGATTAACACACAAGAATATGATTAACAAAAATTAATCTTATGATTAAACATAATTATCCTTAATTAAACTTGATTAAGCTAATTAAGGGCGATTAGTGCTTAATTAAGCTATTAAGGCTCTGACTTACTTAATTAGAGATTATCTAATCTCGATTAAGCATTCTCTTGGCTTTTCTCATTAGAATTAACTCACAAACACTTCGTTATTCCCTTAATTAAGCTTTAATCTCATAATTTCTCATTAAGTGCCTAATTACTTAGCGTTACTTAGGCAATTTAGCACGACAAGAATTTGAGGATGTTACAAAATGAAGCCTTTGAGGAATCCAATAAAAGAGACAAATCTATTGCCTCAAAATTTACTCAGAGAATAACTAGTTCTTCTAAGGCCACGAAGGATGTAGAAGAATCAAAAGAAGAAGAAGATGATCTTTCTGATGATGAAGATGATAATAAGAAAGATGAAATTGCTTATCTAGCTGAAAGGATATCCAAAGCCTAAATCAAAAGGAAAAAAAAGAAAGGATTCGTTCCTAAAAAGGACAAAAAGGGAAAGGTAAAGCAAAATGGATCATCTGCTTTGAATGCAAGGAGCTTGGATATCTAAGATCAAAATGTCCAAATCTGAAGAAAGGTTCCAAGAAGAAGGCTATGATGGCAACTAAGGAAGACCTAGAAAAAGAACAAAAAGGAATAGAATCTCAAGAAGACGAGGAGATAGTTGCAAATCTATGCTTCAGGCTAGACATAGTCTCTAGGGAAGAAACTAAGGTATTAGATTCTAAACTTGAACTTTTTTATGATGATCTTCAAAAAGCATATGATTAACTTTTGGATGACTCTCAAACACTTATTTCTCATTATGATTCATTGAAGAAAAATTTTCAGAAACTATCCCTTGAATGTAAAAACATTAGGAAAGAGAAAGAGAAGCTCGGGCACGAGAAAATAGAGCTTTTAAAAGAAAACACCCTTCTCCACAAGGATGTAAGTGCCCTGAGAACTGAAGTTTCCGAAGCTACTCAGAACACATCTTCTGATGTTTCTAAACTTCATAAAATAGTTAAGCTTCTCAAATCAGACCTTGAGAAGATGGCAAATGGCTACAGATTTTGGATTTGATGCTTGGAAGCCAAAGGCCATATTTTGATAAGACAGAACTTAAATTTGAGAAGGAAGATGACAAGAAATCACCCAAAAATTCTCAAAGCAAAATTCCTACTTGTATTTACTATTTTAAGAAGGGACGTCCTTCTTAAATGTGCTTTTCCAGAAGAAAGGAAAAAAGATAGAGAATGAAAAGCCTACAAAGGTTACTAATCCAAAAGGACCCAAAAAGATATAGGTACCTAAAGTGAAGGTTGCTTCTAATGCAGGTGTGTCTTAAATCACACCTCCAGAAGGATAAGAAGTGGTATTTGGACAATGGCTGCTCTAGACATATGATTGGAAATAAATCCTAGTTCAGAAACCTTAGACCCAAACATGGTGGAGTCATGAAGCTTGTCGATGGTATCAAGTCAAAGATTATTAGTATAGGTAATGTTAGTAGGAACTACTCTACTGATGATATGTTGGTTGAGGAATTGACTCACAACCTTCTAAGCATTAGTCAATTTTGTGACCAAGGCTACAAAGTTATGGTTGAACCTTCTCGTTGCTTAATAAAAGACTCCACATCAGATAAAATCATTCTTACTACTAGAAGGCATGATAGTACCTATGTATTATATATATCTAGATGATCTTTTAGATCAAAATGTAAAATGCTTGGCATCCTTTGTGGATGAGAAGTGGGTGTGGCACAAGAAACTTGGTCATGCTCATATGAGATTAATCTTTGAGATTTCTCAAAAGAGCTTGTCAAAGGTTTACCTAAGATTAGTTTTGACAATGACTCAACTTGTCAATTTTGCCAAAGGGGTAAACAGACCAAGAGTTCTTTCCTCAATAAGAATGCAACATTAACTACTAGACCACTTGAGCTTTTACATTTTGATCTATTTGGACCAACTAGAACTGTCAGTCTAGGTGGTAAGAAATATGTTCTAATCATTATGAATGATTTTTCAAGATTCACATGGCTTATATTGCTAGTCCATAAAGATGAAGCTTGTGTGGCCTTCAAAGTATTTCCGAAAAGAGGTCAAAATAAAAAAGTTTTATGCATCTCATCCATCAAATCAGATCATAGTGGTGAATTTGAAAATCATTCTTTTGAAAATTTTACAATGAAAATGGGATTTCTCATAATTTTTCTTCTCCTAGAACACCTTAACAAAATAGGGTTGTTGAAAGGAAGAATAGATCCTTATAAGAAATGGCCATAACCATGCTTTTAGAAGTAGATTATCAAAAGGTTTTAATACTCAAGAAGACCCCTTATGAAGTATGCAAAGCAAGGAAACCCAACATTCCTATTTTCATATATTTGGATCTAAATGTTTTATTCTTAACACTAAGGATAAGCTCTCAAAGTTTGATGCTAAGTCTGATCCTAGTATATTCCTAGGATATTCTTTTATGCTAAATCTTATAGGGTTTACAACAAGAAGACTCAGGCTATGGAAGAAACCATTCACATTTCCTTTAAAGAAAAGAAGAAGGATATTGACCAGAATATTCAAGACTTGGAGGGAGATATGGAGAATCTCTCTCTCAATAATGTTCCTCAAAATTAGCAATCCTTTCAGATAGCCACAAGAGACAACAATGATGATTCTAAACCTACCTATCCTTAACATGTTTTTGATGATATCCTAGAAGATTCAGAGGAGTCACCGATTAAGAAAGATACACTGGTGCAAGAGATTTGAGAGCTATCTCTCAAAATCAAATCATTGGTGAACCTTCTCAAGGAATCGAAACCAAATATTCCTTTAGATCAAAACCCAACATGGCTTAAATTTTAGAAATTCAACTTGAATGTGTTGATGAAGCTCTACAAGATCAAAGTTGGATAGATGCAATGCAACAAGAATTGAATCAGTTTGAAAAGAGCAAGGTCTAGACTTTGGTTCCACTACTTAAAGGACACTCTGTCATAAGCATAAAATGGATATTCAGAAACAAGCTTGATAAGTGGAAAGGTGATAAAAAACAAAGCAAGACTAGTAGCTCATGGATATAATTAGCAAGAGGGAATTGATTAGGATGAGACATTTGCTCCTCTTGCAAGATTGGAAGCCATCGTAATTTTACTTGCCTTTGTTGTATACAAAGGTTTTGTTTTGTATCAAATGGATGTTAAATTTGCATCTTTAAATGGTTTCATTTTTGAAGAAGTGTATGTTAAACAACCTCCTAGTTTTGAAAATGAAAACTTCCTTCATCATGTTTTTAAGCTATCAAAAGCTCTATAGGGTCTAAAACAAGCTCCAAGAGCTTGGTACGAAAGACTTACCTCTTTTCTGCTTTAAAATGGTTTTAAATGAGGAAAAGTTAGTACAACCTTATTTATTATGCATGAGAAAAATGATTTTCTTATTGTCCAAATTTATGTTGATGGTATCATTTTTTGTGCTACTAATCAAAATCTATGCAAGAGCCTCTTTGAGCTTATGTAGAGAGAATTTAAGATGAGCATAATGGGAGAGCTCAAATACTTTATGGGCTTACAAATAAAGCAATAGAAAGATAGGATCCTTATTCATCAAGAAAAATATGCCAAGGATCTGCTCAAGAGGTTTGACACGAATAAAGCCAAAAGTATTAGTACTTCCATCCATCCTTCTTGTAACATCCCCAAATTTTGTCTAAGCTAATTAGCTCAGTGATCTTGGCTAATTAGAGAGGTTAAGGATTAATCGAGGACTAATAAGCTAATCTCAATGAGCAAGAGCTTAGTAAATTGAGTCAAGTCAATAATTGAATTATAACGCACTAAACATTTTAATTAAAGCCGAATTATTCGAACCACATTAATTTGTAACTTAGAAATATGATTAAGCTAATATAATTTTATTAATTAAGTACATGACAATTGTTTTGCCTTAATCAATTGAGATAAATTAATTCCTAAACCCTAAATACATAATTTCTAAGAACAATTCTTTTAGAGGAAAAACGTCTTAAAAGTGTAATTAACCGAAATTGACTAAAGAGAAATTAAACTAATCAAATTAATCAACAACTTAGATAATTCTAATAGCTTTGAAAATTCAAAAATTTCTCCTAATTGTTGCATTAAAATTTTTGCCAAGACAAGAGCAAGATCCAACCATCCATTGCTTTCTAATCTTGGACCTTTAGATCAAGCCTATTTTGATATCATTCCATAGTTAAGCCTAACCTAAGGAAGAGCTAATCTTCACTAGAGTCTTGTCACATGAGGAAGGTAGACTCAAGTCAATCAACTCTTAAGAGTGGGTAGACCTTGCCTTTGCCCATTTGAGAAAACACAAAATGGTCCATAGCATGCACCAAGACTCAAAGAAAACACAATCAGCCATTTTACCCCAAGGTTCCTAGCCTTCTTGCTTGTAAAAGAAGCAAAACTCACCCACTCCTTGGCTTTGATGTGGGACACCAATCAGCCCCCTCATTCACTCTCTCATTTTGCAAACTTCCATTCTCTCTCTTAGATACAAAAGCCCTCACTGCTCTCTACCTCTCCTTGTTCTTCCTATGCTCCTTTTTGTTCTTGTCACTTTTCCACCACCATTACCCTCATCTTCTATCACCACCCTCACTAAATTATCAAGGATCATGTTCTTTGGTCTTTGGTAGAGCAAAATAAACACTTATTTAGCCTCATTTGCAAGGTCAAGAGAAGGAAGACCACCTCTAACACTTATCTTCCCTTCAAGCTCTCCAAGAAACTCTTGAGGTAGTGACTCTAACCCTTTCTTCTTCCATGTTGTCAAGCTCTAGAACTCCTAAGCTCTCCATAGCTAGGTGCTTTTAGAACTTGCTCTAAAGGTCTCATGGCCATACTCTTACTATAAGAAGTTTGCTTGTGGTTGTTGCTCTTCTCTTGGGAAATGGCTTTGGTTGTGCATTTATTTTATGTTGAACCCAACTTTTTAGTACTCAAAATATTGATTTATCATCAAGATCTCAAAGTATAAAAGTGGTTTGGAAAAGGAAAGTCGTCACTTGAAGAAAAGACTTAATACTTTTACAAGAAAACTAATGGAAACAAAAACTATTGAAGCTGGAAATTCTGGTAGTCTATTTTACACGACCAATAACTTATTCAGTACAAATCCGAATGTAGTGAAACTAATTTTAAATGAAAATAGACACATAGAGGTTTTTATACATGTAAAATATGTAAGTTTTGGCCTTACAACCAGAGAGATATGAATTTTCAAAATGTACTATCTCCAGATGTATTTCTGCTCGGCAGTATATACAAAAATCTTAATAACTCGAGTTATAAAAAACATTTTTGAGTGGGACGAAGTTTGATAGAAAGCTAAGACACAGAACAACACCCCAATAAAAACATTTTTGGCAGATTTTTTGTGAGGAGTTCCTAGTAAAGTTTAAAATTCACTGTTCCAAAATGAATCTAAGAGACAGAGTAGTCAGATTAAAACATGCTTTTCTCAAGTTATAAAATGAATTTTTGAGTGGGCTTTCTTTTGTTTAAAAATAGCCTCAGAGAAGTATAATCATACCAAAATTTAAATCAAAAGAATAAAAGGTAAAATTATGGCGATTTTGAAATTACTGCCCCACTATAAAAGTAAAATTGGTTATGGTTAAGTTTAAAAGTTAATGAGAAATAAGCTTAAAGATATCAAGAACCCAACATTAAGATATTGGAAACCTTCATAATTTAACTTAAAAGCTTCGAAAGGGATAATAGATGAAATTGGCCCTATGCCTAATAAAAGAATTGACACAAAAGGCTAATTTAATTAAAAGCTTGTACCACATTTACTAAGTTAAGCTCATAAGAATTTGTGTGTTATGTATGCCTTTATGTGTCAATATAATGATGATGATGATGATATGATAACGATAATGTTAATATGATGATGATAATAATGCTTAATGATATGTGATGTTAGATTCTCTGTTTGGCAATATTTTGGAAAGCTCCAGTTTAGCCGTTATGCTGCCGAAATTCCGTAAAATTCATGGACTTAGAATAATTCTTGTATCATAAACTTTAATAAGAAGAGATTGAATTAAGGGCATGATCCTTCAAAATAGAAGGTGACCCATATTAACTCCCCTTCCACCCACGACTAACATGAGGCATGGCATAGACCCAACTAGTGTGAGTATAGGGGATAGGGCTTACACGAAGTATGGCTTTGACCCAGCTAGTGTAAGTTCTGAAAAGTTATGGTGGCTACAGCCATGGTGTGAGCTCATTACCACTTATGTTTAGTGGATGGAAAAGACTTAAGATAAGGTCAAGTTAAGAAAAGAAAAAGAACTTCGGTCTAAACCCTTGAAAAGAAGATGATAAGAGAAGCCTATAACACAACCATACATGTTTTATGCAATTATACTTGTTCCCATGCATGTTGTGATATAATTCCCATGAATTAGAGTGTATGTTAACAATTGAATCCGCTTCGGATACTTATATTTTCAAAAATCTAAGATTTGAACCGTATGAATGCTCACTGTTTTCATTTATAAAACTGAAGTAGCTGGGACGATGACGATGACACTTCCGTGTCGGGTTCGAGTCCTACTGAGAAATCTTATTTCTCACCCTAGTTATTTTCCGTATCATCACTAGAATCCAATGGCACATCCGGTGGAGTGGAGCATGGATCCCCCACACTGCAAGCAGATGTATGATGAGGGATGCTAGACTATGCTATTTTGGAGTTGTAGTTACTGTTGCTCTGCACCTTCACATATTCCTTTTTGTGATGAGTTTTGTCATTTAAGTTTGTATTTGGTATATAGTATTTGGGCTATGGCACGACCACGAGCCTCCTTCGATGTAATATATATATATATATATTATAAACCCATATAGATGTAATATTTAGCCATCTAATGCAAAGTATTTGTGATTCCTAATTATTTATATTTCTCATATTTTATGATATTGCGTTATGAATTCTCGTGCGACACGCTCTCTCTATATTTATATTCTTGCTCAAGGCTTTACTTTCCAAAATGCTGCAAAGCAACGACGTATTTAAAAAAAAAATCTTGCTATATTTTCCATGTAACTTAATTTATAAATGAAGTTTAGTTTTCCGCGAGCATAAGTAACAACTAATAAAATGTCGTAATACGACTTAAGTGTAGTATGAGTTTATTAGAGTGTTATATTATGGTATCAGAGCAGTTCATCCTATTGAAGCCTAAGGTTGGAATGACTATGCTTCCAAGCATAACTCTACATACACTATGTTAAGTCGTGCTGTGGATCCTGTCTGTATGATGGGATGTAGGACTTAGAATGCATGACCATCATGTGAGAGTGCCTTTAGTTGCTGCCATGATTATGCTTAATATTGGACCTGATCAACTTGATATCTTTGTTTAGTGTGTTTAGGAACTAAAATGCAACTCGGAGATGTACCTCCAACGAGAACAACGACAGCGCAAACCTCACAGAGTTTATGAGAACTTTCTAGCAGATGGCAAATGCAATTCAAGCTCAAGCTACAACTGTCGAGCACATGATGGACCAGCTGAACCGAAGGTCTGAAGAGTTCGTTGGCAGAAATGGAGCTGACGCCGAGTATCAAAAGTTCTCAGAGTTCGTAAAGCAAACTCGCCTAATTTCAAGGGGGTTTTTAACCCTAATGAGGCTGACGAGTTGATCAAAGAAATTGCGAAGATCTACTCCATGCTAGCTTGCTCAGAGACCCAAAAAGTGGCCTTTGCCACTTACATGCTGAAGGCGGACGTCGAGTTCTAGTGGAAAAGAGCAAAAAGTTTGATGGAAAACAATAAGAGGGAGATTACTTGGGATGCCTTCAAGGTGGCTTTTATGAGAAGTACTTCCCGATCTCTGTGAGAAACATAAAGGAGATGGAGTTCCTGAGGCTCTACCAAGGAGGTATGAGAATTGCTGAATACACAGCAAAGTTTGAGGAACTATGTAAGTTTTCCATCCTATATCAGCGAAACCCGAATGAGCAATGGAAATGCATGAAGTATGAGGAAGGATTGCGAGCTGACATTCTGGTGTCGGTGGCCCCATTGGAGATAAGGAACTATGCGACGCTTGTTAATAAGAGCTATGTAGTAGAAGAATATAATCAGAAGCTGGCGATCCAGAAGTTGGAGGCCCATAAGAGAAGACAAACATCTCAAGGGAAACACCCGAAGCAGCCCCCGCAAAAGAAGCCATACCATGGTGAAGGATCTAAGGGCAAATAGCTACAAAAGCCCTCGCCAATCCTCCAAGACCCGTCGGCCAAGCCTTGAAGCCTACGACGAATTCCACCTGCCCATAGTGTGGGAGCCAATACAAAGGGATTTGCTATGCTGGACAAAATGTCTGCTTCAAATGTGGACAGCTTGGGCATTTTCCAAAGTACTGCACCAAGGACACGCCTTCCCCTAAATCACAACGCCAAGGGAGAGTCTTCACTATGAATGTTGAGGAGACCATGGAGTCTGATGATCTCATCCGAGGTATGTGCGAAGTAAATGGTAACATCTTAACTATACTGTACAACTCTGATGCCACGTACTCTTTTATTTCTCATGATTGTGTAAGTAGGCTAGGATTGTCTGTCTCTGAAATGCCATATATACTACTTGTTTCTAGTCCTACTGGGAAACCAGTTAGAACTTGCCTGTGTTGTTTAAAATGCTAATTTCATATTGCTGATAGAACCTATGAGTCTGATTTAATCTATCTTCCTTTATCTAGTTTTGACCTAATCTTAGGCATGGATTGGCTTCCGGCCAACCGTGTCATATTAGACTGTGCTACAAAATTTGTTGTGTTTCCTTCCACACCTGTTGAACCTGTTAGTTTAAGTTTGAAACCTGTCGTGTTGTACTATTGTAAAACTGAGTTTCAAGAATACATTCTCCTATCGGCTAGTGAGGTTGACCTCGAACAAGCTTTGAGTGAGATTCTTATAGTTAAGGAGTACCCTGAAGTTTTTCCTGAGGATATTCCCGAGTTTTTCCTTGAGAGAGAGATAGAGTTCTCTATAGAGTTGACGGCGGGAACCGGATCAATATCCATAGCACCCTATAGAATGTCCCTGTTGGAGTTAATAGAGCTAAAGACTCAAAAGGAGGAGTTATTGGAGAAGAAGTGTGTAAGACCTAGTGCCTCACCTTGGGAGCTCCTGTGTTGCTTGTCAAAAAGAAAGATGGGAACTTGAGATTGTGTGTTGATTATTGTCAGTTAAACAAGGTCACTGTGAAGAATAAGTACCCTTTATAGATGACCTGATGGACTAACTGAGAGAAGCTAAGGTATTCTCAAAGATTGATATGAGATTTGGATACCATTAGATTAGAGTAAAGAAGGAAGATATCCCTAAGATGGCCTTTAGGACGAGGTATGGGCATTATGAGTTTAGAGTTATGTCATTTGGATTGACTAATGCCCCGGCAGTGTTTATGGATTACATGAATAGGATCTTTAGGCCGTATTTGGATAAGTTTGTAGTCATTTTCATAGATGACATCCTCATCTATTCGAAGACAAAGAAGGAACATGAAGAGCACCTTAGAATGGTATTGGAAATTCTAAGAGACAAAAAGTTTTATGCTAAGTTGTCGAAGTACAAGTTTTGGATGGAGGAAGTGAAGTTTTTGGGCCATGTGGTGTCAAGAGGAGGAATTTTCGTGGATCCAAGTAAGGCAAAGGCGGTGATGAATTAGGAGAGACCAACGACGGTGACGGAAGTCAGGAGTTTTCTTGGTTTAGCTGGATATTATCAAAGGCTCATTACGAGATTTTCCTACATATCATCACCTTTGACTAAGCTAACTAGGAAGAATGCTGCTTTTGTATGGACTAAGGAGTATGAAAAGAGCTTCTGAGGGTTGAGGGAGAAGTTGACTTCAGCACCTATCCTAGTTTCACCCGACCCCAAGGGAGCCGTTGAGGTTTATTGTGATGCCTTTAGAAGAGGTTTAGGTTGTGTTCTGATGCAAGATCGCAATGTGGTAGCTTATGATTCGAGGCAACTAAAACCTCATGTAGTTAACTACCCAACCCATGACTTGGAGCTAGTGGCCGTGGTGTTTGCATGAAAGATATGGAGACACCACTTATATGGAGTTAGGTTTGAGGTATTCTCAAATCACCAGAGTCTGAAGTACCTGTTTGATTAGAAGGAGCTTAATATGAGGCAGAGAAAGTGGATGGAGTTCTTGAAAGATTATGATTTCAGTTTGAAGTACCACCCTAGGAAGGCCAATGTGGTTACTAATGCATTGAGTCGCAAATCATTGCACGTGTCATGGATGATGGTTAAGTAAGCTGAGCTAGTTGAAAGTTTTAGAGATCTTAACCTCGGAGTCATCCTAACCCCATGTAGCTTAAGGTTGAATCAAATAAAAGTGACGAGTGATTTCAAAAGTCAAATTGCTCGAAGCTAGAGGGAAGACGAAGAATTTCTAAGGATAGTAGCCCAAGTGAAAGAAGGAAAGCTCAAAGGGTCTGCTCACGATGTTGAAGGAATTTGGAGGTATCAAGGGAGAATATGTGTGCCTGCTAGGGATAACCTGAGAAATATGATTGTGGAAGAAGCTCACAAGGGTCATTTCACCATGCATCCTGGCATGAAGAAGATGTACCAAGACTTCAAAAGAATATGGCAGACATGGTGAATAAGTGCTCAGTTTGTTAGAAGGTGAAAATTGAGCACCAAAAGCCCTTGGGCCTTTTGCAGCCTTTGGAGATCCCTGAATAGAAGTGGGAAGGAATCTTCATAGATTTTGTGATGGGTTTACCTCGTACACAAGTTGGGTTTGATGCCATATGGGTCATCGTGGATAGATTGATGAAGTCTGCTCACTTTTTACCTATAAGAGCAAATTATCTATTGGATTAGCTAGCCCAGCTATACATCCAAGAGATTATACGACTGAATGGTGTACTTGCAACCATTGTATCCAGTCGAGACCCAAGGTTTACCTCTAGGTTCTAAGGAGTCTTGCAAAAGGCATTTGGGATGAGACTATGTCTAAGCATTGCATACCACCTCCAGACTGATGGACAATTAGAGAGAACCATACAAACCCTAGAGGACATGCTGAGATCATGCGTAATGGATCGACCTAGAGGTTGCAACAAACACCTACCCCTCATAGAGTTCGCCTACAATAACAGCTTCTATGCTAGCATCGGAATGCCAGCTTATGAAGCCTTATATGGCAGAAAGTGCCAATCCCCGCTTTGTTGGTATAAACCTTGGGAGCAAAGCCTCTTAGGACCTAATTTGGTTAGGCAAACCATTGAGCAAATAAAAAAGATAAAGGAAAGGATTCTTACTACTCAAAGCTGTGAAAAGAGTTACGTTGACAAGAGGAGAAAACCAATCGAGTTCCAAGAAGGAGAACATGTATTCTTGAAAATCACTCCTACAACAGGTATAGGTAGAGCCCTTAGAGTCAAGAAGTTGAGCCCTTGTTTCCTCGGTCCTTTCCAAATCTTGAAACAAATAGGGATAGTTGCCTACCAGATAGCCCTGCAGCCCTTTCACAATGTCTTCCATGTCTCTCATTTGAGAAAATATAACTTTGACCCTAGTCACCTCCTTGTGCCAGAAAGCATACAGTTAAGGGAAGATCTAACCTTTAACCTAGCACCTATGAGAATCATCGATAAAAAGGTCAAACAGTTGAGGAGCAAGTCTGTGCCCTTGGTGAAAGTGGCCTGGGGAAGAGGAAGTTTGGAGGAGCATACTTAGGAGCTCGAGTCAGAAATGAAAAGAGATCACCCCGACCTGTTCACACGTAACGAATTTTGAGGGCAAAATTCTTTTTAAGAAGGGGAGAAATGTAACATCCCCAAATTTTGTCTAAGCTAATTAGCTCAGTGATCTTGGCTAATTAGAGAGGTTGACGATTAATCGAGGACTAATCGGCTAATCTCAATGAGCAAGAGCTTAGTAAATTGAATTAAGTCAATAATTGAATTATAATGCACAAAACATTTTAATTAAAGCCTAATTATTCGAACCTCATTAATTTGTAACTTAGAAATATGATTAAGCTTATATAATCTTATTAATTAAGTACATGACAATTATTTCGCCTTAATCAATTGAGATAAATTAATTCCTAAACCCTAAATACATAATTTCTAAGAACAATTCTTTTAGAGAAAAAACGTCTTAAAAGTGTAATTAACTGAAATTGACTAAAGAGAAATTAAATAATCAAATTAATCAACAACTTAGATAATTCTAATAGCTTTGAAAATTCAAAAATTTCTCCTAATTGTTGCATTAAAATTTTTGCCAAGACAAGAGCAAGATCCAACCATCCATTGCTTTTTAATCTTGGACCCTTAGATCAAGCCTATTTTGATATCATTCCATAGTTAAGCCTAACCTAAGGAAGAGCTAGTCTTCACTAGAGTCTTGTCACATGAGGAAGGTAGACTCAAGTCAATCAACTCTTAAAGAGTGGGTAGACCTTGCCTTTGCCCATTTGAGAAAATACAAAATAGTCTATAGCATGCACCAAGATTCAAAGAAAACATAACCAGCCTTTTTACCCCAAGGTTCCTAGCCTTCTTGCTTGTAAAAGAAGCAAAACTCACCTACTCCTTGGCCTTGATATGGGACACCAATTAGCCCCCTCATTCACTCTCTCATTTTGCAAACTTCCATTCTTTCTCTTAGATACAAAAGCGCTCACTTCTCTCTACCTCTCCTTGTTCTTCCTATGCTCCATTTTGTTCTTGTCACTTTTCCACCACCATTACCCTCATCTTCTATCACCACCCTCACTAAATTATCAAGGATCACATTCTTTGGTCTTTGGTAGAGCAAAATAAACACTCATTTAGCCTCATTTGCAAGGTCAAGAGAAGGAAGGCCACCTCCAACACTTATCTTCCCTTCAAGCTCTCCAAGAAACTCTTGAGGTAGTGATTCTAACCCTTTCTTCTTCCATTCAAGCTCTAGAACTCCTAAGCTCTCCATGTAACACCCTAATAAACCCATAATACGCTTAAGTCATATTACGGCATTTTATTAGTTGTTACTTATGCTCGTGGAAAACTAAACTTCATTTATAAGTTAGGTTACGCGAAAAATACGATAAATTTTTGTTTTTGAAATACGTTGTCGCTTTGTAGCATTTTTGGAAAGTAAAGCCTTGAGCAAGAAGATAGCTATAAACAAGCATGTCGCATAAATACAAGTCGTAAAATAAAGGAACAATGGATAAGTAGAAATATAATACATTCACCTTACTGAAACAACCATGCATATATAAAATCTCATAATATTCAACAATACATAAAAAGGAAACTCATGGTCATGCCATGGCCCCAAAATATCCAACATAAGCAAATATGACAAAGTTCGTCACAAAATGAAATACATGACATAAGCAGCAATAATAAAATAGGCCCAAGTAGACAGTTCTGGTTTCCTCGCCCCTTCCGCACCCCTCAATCGGACATCAGGTCCTCGAGTGCCTGGTTCCCCTCGCCCCTTGGCCTCATGGAACGTGAGGAGTACGGATGATATGAGGGTGCCTGCTGATCACCTCTATGCAACAAACATGACGACTCGGAGTATAGCTGGCTACCGAAGAATGTTCCTCGGAAGGATCCTCTTCAAACGTAACGGGGTGATACTCAGGGAGTGGCGGGGAAGTGGCTGCGGTCCTTGGAGTGGCTGTAGAGCTCATGTCGACAACGGGAATCGTGGGCTGTGGCACGGGCTCGGCCGCAGGTAGGTCCAGGGACATCAGCTCCATCTCGATGTCCGGCAAGGTCTCGGGGGAAGATCCCAGGACCCAGCAGCTATCCAAGGTATGCAGAAGAAATGTCAACTGGGGCTGGTGGAATATCGAGCTCCTCTCCCTCGTATATACGACCAAGGTGAAAGTAGGTGTGGACTACCGTGGTGGTCATAGCCACGATAGTTTGGGCATCAGCGTCATAGGTCCACTCATGGTGGGAGGGTCCATGCTCCACTCCACCAGGTACGCCATAGGTATCTAGTGACGAGACGGAAAATAACTGGAGTGAGAAATAAGATTTCTCAGTAGGACTCGAACCTGACATGAGAGTGTCATTGTCATTGTCTCAGCCACTTCGGTTTTGTAAATGAAAACAGTGAACAGTCAATAGGTTCAATTCTTAGGTTTTTCGAAAGCGTCAATATCCGAAGCGAATTCAATTTTAACATACCCTCTAATCATTTATGTCATAACAAACATGGGCACAATGTAATTACATAAAACATGCATGGCTATGCTATAAGCTTCTCTTAACTTCTTCCCTTCAAGGGTTTGGACCGAAGTCCCTTTTCTTTTCTTAACTTGACTTTATCTTAAGTCTTATCTTTTTACCCACTAGACATAAGTGGCAATGAGCTCATACCATGGCTGTCGCCACCATAACTTTTCGGTACTTACACTAGCTGGGTCATGCCATGCCTCATGTAAGCCCTATCCCATATACTCACACTAGCTGGGTCATGCCATGCCTCATGTGAGTCGTGGGTGAGGGGAGCTTAAATTAGGTCACCTTCCCTTTTGAACAATCATACACTTAATTAAATCTCTTCTTATTAAAGCTTACGATGCAAAATATTTCTAAGTCCACAATTTTTGCAGAATTTCGACAGCATAACGACTAGACCGAAGCTTCCCAAAATTTTACCAAACAAAGAAATCCAATATCACATTTCATTAAGCATCATATCATCAACATATCCTATTCATATCATCATCATCACTCATCATCATCATAGCATCATGCTTGCACATAAACATAGGCATATTCTCAAGCAAAATTTTATGAGCTTAACTTAAAAAGTTTGGTGCAAGCTTTTAATTGAGAGTTCCCTTTGTGTAAACTCTTTTATTAGACATAAGGCCAATTTCATCTATCATCCTTCTTGAAACTTTTAAGTTGAATTATGATGGTCTTTCCAATGCTTAATATGGGGGTCTTAATGTCTTAGAGCTTATTTCTCATTATCCTTTAAATTTCACTATAACCAGTTTTTACTTTTACAGTGGGCAGTAACTTCAAAAATTCACCATAATTTCACCTTTTACTCTTTTGCTTCGAATTTTGGTATGATTATACTTCTCTAAATCTATTTTTAAACAAAAGAAGCCCCGCTCAAAAATTCATTTTGTAACTTGAGTTATGTACATTTTATTCTTACAGTTTAGACTTGAAAGTTCAACTCGGGTCAGTGGCTTGTCAACTCCATTGGGAGTTCCTCACATGGAATCTGACAAAACTGTTTTATGGGGTGTTCCTCTATGTCTTAGCTTTCTAAAAAACTTGATCCCATCCAAAAATAATTTTTGTAGCTCCAGTTATAGGTTTTTAGTGAAGACTACCCAAACAGAGATCCATTCGAGAACAGGCAAATTTGAAAAATCATATCTCCCTCATTTTAAATCCAAATTTCACTTATTTTGGAAAGCTCTTTGAGTATACTTTCACAGAAAATTAGTTTCATTGCATTTTGAGTTTTTTAGAATGATTTATATAGTACGAATTACAGACTGCCAGAATTCCAACTTAACTAGTTTTTATGTTTTACATATCAAACTTGTGGAGATGTTGCTATACCAATTCAAATCACCATTTTTATGTTTTATCTCACCATCATATTCAAGGTTTTAATCACCAAGTGAGTATTTTAAAACAAAATAAAGCAAGATACATAAAAACCATCATACCACATAATTTCATTTTAAGACAACATTTTCAACAAGGCAAGAAAAACTCATAGAGCAAGATATGGTCATGAGACCTTGAAGCAATCCCTAAAACCACCTAGCTATGAAGAGCTTAGGAGTTCTAGAGCTTGAAAAATACATGAAAAAGAAGGGTTAGAGTCACTACCAAAGAGAGCTTCTTGAAGGATTTTGAAGGTGGAGAAGGTTGGAAAGAGCCTTCTTACTTAAAAGCTTGGAAATGGGGCTTGTGTATGGGTGATCTTGTTTCTCCAAAGACCAAAAATGGTGGTCCTTGAAGGGATTGTGAGGGTGGTGATGAAAATGAAGTGAGAAGTAGTAGGGAGATTGGAAGAAGAACAAGGAAGGTTGGAAGAACAAGAGAGTAGGAATGAGACGTGGAGAAAGGAAAGAGCTTTGTGTCTTGAGGGAGGAAATGAAAAATGAAATGAAGGGGAGAGAGAGAGGGCTGAATGGCGCAAAAGGGGAGGGAGAGAGTGATGTGATTTTGCTTCTTACAACAAGCAAGAGAGTAGGGGAAAACCTTGGGGCAAAAGAAGGAGTTGTGTTTCCTTTGAGTCTTGGCACTTTGATAAAGACCATGTAATGTTTTTCAAGTGATTAAAAGCATGAATAAGATCACTCCAAGTGTCACAATCTTGATGGAGGAGAGTACATCTCTTGTCTTGACTCAAGAAATACTACTAACATAGACTCTTGATCTAATGGTGTATGTAACACCCTCCCAAGTACAGTACTATGCTTAAGTCATAGTACCACACCCTAGAGTTGTTATTATTACCTGAACGGACCTTATCTGATAGCAACTTCAGCCATCTTCGGAACTTCTTGAACTATCTGGAGATAACATGAAAATAGGAGTGAGAATTATAAATTCTCAGTAGGATTCTCTAATTATCATATATAATGTCATCGTTGTCATCTCCAGTTTGCTTCGGTTTATTATGAAAAAGGTGAACATATTATGTAAACTGTTTAATTTTATAGTTCGAAAAATATATTATCCGAAGCAAAGTTCATTTTTACTCATACACTTATCATTTGGGGAGAGCCCATCCAAAATCAACTCATCAATTATATTATGAATAATAACTGAAACAACTGAAACATAATAAAATACAATAGCATCAATACACTAAACACATAAAATCTGCATATAACTTTAGTTGTACTTGAATTTATGCATGCACATAAAATTTACTTTTCTTTCTTTATCTTCCTTTACTTGTTACACATATTCCAGAGTATGATCGCCATGTCATACTCCATTGGGATGTAATCACCATGTCACATTCCTTAGGAATATGTTCCTCCTGCCACGTCCCAGAGTATGGTCACCATGTCATACTCCATCAGAATGTGACCGCCATGTCACATTCCTTAGGGTGTGGGATCATCATGCCATATCCTAGAGTATGATCGCCAGGTCATACCCCATCAAAGCGTGATCACCAAGTCACATCCTTAGGAATATGGGTTCTTCACTCGGTACTTACACTAGCTGGGTCATGTCATGCCTCATGTAAGTTCTGTCCCCTATACTCACACTAGCTAGGTCGATGCCATACCTCATGTAAGTGGGGTGTCTGCATATGCTTTAATCTTTAGTCTTTAACCTTTACTGCCCTTGGGTAGCCTGACCTTGGAGCGAGCTCGTCAGCTCAACTCATGACCATCGTCACGCTGACCCACCCACAAGGGGATTCACGTGCCTCTAGTCTTTGAGGGATCTTATTCTAGCCACGTGCCTCCAAGGTAGAGGGTAGCTGCCTTCACAAAGAGGGATTCAAAGTGCAACTGTCTCCAAGTGAAGGCATTCATATCTTATCTTATTTAACTGCCTTCATAAGGAGGGATTCAAAGTGCAACTGCCTCCAAGTCAAGGGATTCATGTTTAGTATACTTATGTCTTTTCGTTCACATGCATAATCAAGCATAGACATACTAAATACACTAATACATATGCTTCATCATTTACTTTCATATACTTCATAACTCATATCATACTTTAATTCATCCTTGCATATAAACCTTCATAGTCTCATAGACTTCTGTCGTAAATTCGGCAGCATAACGGATCAGATCCATTTCCCCATGAACAGTGCCAGTTCTCACGGACAAATCAGTCACAACAGTATAATCAATCTAACATGTCCATCAATGTAAAACTTGCAACCATCAACTAAAACCTTGTATGTTCACTAACACTTGTGAAATCATCAACTTGGTCATTTCTGCCAATTCTATTCGGTTCTGCCTGAATTTTGTATAATCCACCTTTACTTCTATTCAACTCATTTAAACCTGAATTTTGGATTTGTCAGAGTTCTATATGTCTACTTTCTAAACTCTTTAGTCCCATATCATTTTGATTTATATAACTCAAGATATTTAAATTTTACCTTAGCCTATTCGGTCACTAGTCCAAATTGCACTCTTGAAAGTAAAAATTCACTAAAAATCGAAAATGAGCACAAATCATACGAAATTGGTGCCATATCAAAGCTAACAGGACAACCTTTCATTTGCAAGAAGCTTCACTTTATTTGCTTTAGTATGCCTTAAGCTATAAGTCTTGGAAGTTGACCTTG
The DNA here is from genome assembly GCA_031439585.1 of Pterocarpus macrocarpus. Classification (NCBI taxonomy): domain Eukaryota; kingdom Viridiplantae; phylum Streptophyta; class Magnoliopsida; order Fabales; family Fabaceae; genus Pterocarpus; species Pterocarpus macrocarpus. Next base: position 63,074,932 of record CM062514.1, on the reverse strand, counting down.
CTAAACTACCCTATTTTGGCTTGGTTTCGACATAGGGTAATTTCCTCAAACCACTGGGAACAATTAGGATCATAACAAACTCGGAATTTCATATTGAAATGTTCCCCTATAAGTAAGCTTTCTAACAAAGTTAGTCTCACTCAATTTGGAGTTGTGTAGGGCGAGTTACACCCTCCTCAAGTCACCCTACCCAGATGAAAGTCCTGGTTCCTAGGTCAAACTTCAAAAATTCATATCTCTCTCAATACTAATCCAATAACCTTGTATGATATATATGTGGAAAGCTCTAAATGTCTACTTTCATCTAAAAATGGTTTCATTGGGTTTAACTGGCTGTAGGAAAAGTCGTACATTCCGCCATGCAGACTGCCGTGGACTCTTCACCAAGACAGCATCCTAATCCTCCATTCCTTCTAGTTTTTCTCCTTCTAACCATAATTGTAACTCAAGATTTCATATTAATCCAATTATAATCCATCATATACATTCAATATATCATCAAATACATGAAGAATAAAACTTCATACAGCCATAGTGCAAAGGGCTCAAGAACATAATGGAATCCTACCTCTTTGGAGTGTGATTTTGCTAAGTGTTGAAGCTTGAGTTGATAGAACCTTGCTAAGCTTGAAGGAGTGATGGAGTAGGGTGAGTGGAAAAGAGAAAAAGAGAGCTGAACAAGGGAGAAGGCAGCATAGAAATGGGGCTGAAGGAGAGAAAGAAATGAGTTATATAAGCTTGAGGTGGTAGTTAGCTTGGACGATTTTGATTGGCCTAAAAACACAACGCTGAATTTCAGCCAACCTTCCCCATTTTTGTGGGTAAGGTTCAGCCATGTATCCCTCTTTTTGTGACAAAATTGCTCTCCACGTCACCTAAAAGTAGAACTTGCTTCCACTGTATTCTGAAAATGACATCAGAACTCGTACTCTATTATGTGTAAAGTCGGAACCCGCGTCCCTTTTATTTGAGCTTGGAGCTGAAGCTGGATGTTGGAACTCGTCCAACCTTATTCGACACTTGGGAGTAAATTCGGATATCGGAAGTCATACAGCTATCGATCACCTAATCTCGAAACTTCCCATTCAAACTCGGGAACACCAACAGAAATGGAAAGCTTCAGGGGAATAAACTCTGAAATCGGAACTTGTGTATGACTTGGAAATCAACTCAAGGATCCGGACTGGTGTCCATTCTAGTTAAGTTCAACTCTAAGGCCGGAAGTCGTTCCATTAAACTCGGAGGCCGGTAATTGTAACCATTGTGTTAAACTATCAATTCAGAAGTCGGAAACCATGTACACTATTTTGAAATATGAGGTCTGAGGTCGGAGCTCGCGTCATCTTGCTTGAAAGTTGGAGAAGAATTATGAGATCGAAAATCGGGTACGTTTTCTTTGAGACATGAGGTCGGATATCGGGAATCATGTTCATGTTTCTGGACTTGAATGCTAAGTCGTAAGTCGGTAAATTATGCTGAAATTCGAAGACGAACTCGGAAGTCGGAAAGAATCCCATTTTATCTGAAATTCGAAGGTGAAGTCAAATGTGGGACCTCGTGCTCACCTTATTTGCGACCTGGGCATAAACTCGGAGATCGGAAATCATGTCTGTTTTATTTGAACCTTGGGAATAAAGTATGAGGTCGGAACCCATATAAATTTTGGTCAAACTTGGAGACCAACTCAGAGATCCGATCTCGCGTCCATTAACTCGAAGGTTAGGAATCGTGTCTTGTTCTGTTTGAACGATCAACCATGAAGTCAGAACTCGTATCCTTGGTATTTGAAACATAACGTCGGAAATCGTAAAATCAAGCCAGTCCATTATTAAGTCGGAAATCGGGACGTTACATTACCACCCTCCTTAAAAAAAAATTTTGTCCTCAAAATTTAATTACAAAACTAACTATTTATCATCATAAGAGTTTGAAGAAAAGTTCACATATAAGCACACTGAAGTTGAATAGACATAGTCAAAGAAAAGACAGTAAACCTAGTTATATAATTTAACATAACATAGTTTTAGCAAAAAGTGGATCCTTGTCCTAGGTTATTCCTGATTTCACTTCAGCTTATTTGGGGAAATAGCTCCTCAACATTCGAGGTGAAAACCCGTCCTGGTCATTGCGGTTTAGGGACAGACGACTAATGTGGATGTAAGCAGTCTTTGATCATGTGGCCCGGCTTCCCACACCTGAAACATACGTTTTGTCTTGCTAAACAAGGTCTACCTCCATGAGCCTTTCCACACTTAGAGCATACTTGTCCTGCACTTAGCCCCTGAAATGGTTTATCCCTACGTCTATTAAATTGACGCAACTTCTTTGGTGGTGTGGCATATTCGAGTTCTTGGTTTTCAGGTGCCGGCCTCTTTTCACAAACATCCATCCTAGCATTAGCAAGCTTCTTGTTATATTCTTCAAATAATCGACTTTTGTTTGCTAATGCAGCGAAATCTCTTATCTCCATTGGCCCCACCGAGGCTAAAATGTCCGCATTTAGTCTTCCTTCAAATTTGATGGATTTCCAGTTCTCATTCGGGTTGTGCTAATAGATGGTGGAAAATTTGTAGAGTTTTTCGAACTTAGCAATATACCCTGAAACACTCATATTTCCTTATTGAAGCTTCATGAATTCCAATTCCTTAGCATTTCATACAGACGCAGGGAAATATTTCTGATAAAATGCCCCCTTGAATATGTCCCATGTAATATCAACTTGGGGTTCTTCCAACAGCCTCTTCGCGTCGTTCCACTAAAATTCTGCATTTGCTTCCAACATATAAGTGGCAAAGGCCACTTTCTTTTGATCAGTGCAGGTGAAGACAGAAAAGACCTTCTCCATTTCCTTGACCCACTCCTCGGCTTTATCTGGCCTCGAGCCGGCTACCCAACTGGTCTATCATCTGATGAGTTGCAGCGGCCTGCTTCCACATTGCATGAGCCATTTCACGCATTGTGTCCATAAAATTAGTAGGATTTTTTGGAGTGGGTACAACTCGTAGCCTACCATGCCCCCTGGGAGCCATTAGTTTCTAATCACACACAACAAAACATTGAGTTGATCAGGCTCAACAATAAGTTAAGTGTGATAGCAACTAATAACGTTCATAGTTAGGCGGTCATGCATATCTAATTCCTTATATCTTATCTAGACAGATAAGATTTGTCACATGAAATTTTCTAAGGATTCCAGAGTACACTGGAAACGTAGTCAGTCCAAATCCTCAAGTCCAGGGAGGATTGAACTGCTCTGATACCATTAATGTAACACCCTCCCAAGTACAGTACTATGCTTAAGTCATAGTACCACACCCTGGAGTTGTTACTGTTACCTGAGCGGACCTTATCTGACAGCAACTTCAGCCGTCTTTGGAATTTCTTGAACTATCTGGAGATAACACGGAAATAGGAGTGAGAATTATAAATTCTCAGTAGGATTCTCTAATTATCATACATAATGTCATCGTTGTCATCTCCAGTTTGCTTCGGTTTATTATGAAAAAGGTGAACATGTTATGTAAACTGTTTAATTTTATAGTTCGAAAAATATATTATCCGAAGAAAAGTTCATTTTTACTCATACACTTATCATTTGGGGAGAGCCCATACAAAATCAACTCATGAATTATATTATGAATAATAACTGAAACAACTGAAACATAATAAAATACAACAGCATCAATACACTGAACACATAAAATCTGCATATGACTTTACTTGTACTTGAATTTATGCATGTACATAAAATTTACTTTTCTTTCTTTATCTTCCTTTACTTGTTACACATATTCCAGAGTATGATCGCCATGTCATACTCCATCGAGATGTAATTGCCGTGTCATGTAACGTCCTCCTTCGTACAGTACTATGCTTAAGTCATAATACCACACTCAAGAGTTGTTATGGTTACCTGAGCGGACCTTAACTGACAGCAACTTCAGCCGACTTTGCAACTTCTCGAACTATCTGGAGATAACACAGAAATAGGAGTGAGAATTTTGAATTCTCAGTAGGATTCCTCAGATATCATACATACTATCATCATTGTCATCCCCAGTTTGCTTCAATTTTACTATGAAAAAGGTGAATATGTACTGTAAACTGTTTAACTTTATAGTTCAAAAACATACTATCTGAAGCAAAGTTCATTTTACCCATACACTTGGCATTTGGGGGAGTTTATACAAATTCAATTCATAAATTATTCTATGAATAATAATAACTACACCATATTAAAATACGATAGCATTATTATACTGGAAACATAACCTCTACACATGCCTTTGAATTTATGCAATCATATAAAATTTACTTTTCTTTCATTCAACACACTTAGGCGTTACGTATCGCCGTCCTTAGGGTGTCTTCATCTGCCTACGCTTGAGTGTTACGTATCGCCGTCCTCAAGTGTAGCATTACCTATTCCAGAGTACGATCACCATGTCATACTCCATCGGGGTGTGATCCCCATGCCACACTCCTTGGAAACATGTTTTTTCTGCCACGTCCCAGAGTATGATTGCCATGTCATATCCCTTAGGGTGTGGGATCATTATACCATATTCCAGAGTACGATCGCCATGTCATACCCTATCAGAGCGTGATCACCATATCACGTACCTTAGGAATATAGGACCTTCATTATATCTTTTAACTGCCTTTACAAGAAGGGATCTCATAAATACCTCCAGGTGAAGGGATTCATATTCTATATGTTCATATCATGAGTATTCATAACAGAAACTATCATAATATCATTATTATACTTCATATCATACTTAAATCATTCTTAATACATCAATACTGATACCCTCTTTACATTTCTACCAAATATTTCGGCATCATATTGGATCATGTCCGCTTCCCTATGAATAGTGTCCGACAGCCAGGAAACTTTAAATCAAACAGTAAACTCGAGATAGAATATTATAGTAATCCCAAGAATATAATAATATTCATAGGTGCAAGGTTTAAGATCCTTAGTTTCAATCTATCTCGCAAACTCTTATCTTCTACTGATGTTCCCGAGTTTGATCTCACCAACGACTTACGAGTTCCGATGTCATATCTGCTTCAACTTCCAGAGTTCCATGTTTTGGTTCCCGAGTTCTGGGATTATGCATTCAATGTCTAAATACCCGACTTCCGACTTTAATCCATTTGGTCCTCAAGACTCTTACGGATGTTTTCCTAATTCCCGAATTCTGACATTTACCTAATTTTTGAGTTACGACTTTAACTATGTCTGACTAGTTTCCTATTTGCTCATTCCCGAGTTCTGGCATTAACTATACCTGATCAGGTTTGCTATATACTAAGTCCCGAGTTCATTGTTAACTCACCCTTCCAAGTTCATCCTTGAGAGTTAAACCTTAAATATTCCCGACTTAGTCCTCTGTCTGCTAAGTTCTGAGGTCAACCTAAAGTATACTGGACCTAGCTCTCTATCTGCTAGATTTTTGAGTTCAACATCTCTGAGTTCAACTTAAGTTCACCATTTCTCAAGTTCCGACATGGATTAAACTTAGTCTAGTTTTCACACATGTCTCAAGCCCGAATTACACTCTTATAAGAGAAAATTCACCAAAAATAGAAATCTGGGTGGAATCATACGAAATTTATATCTCTACAAAGCTAACCGAACAAGCTTTCAATTGAAGGAAGTTTCATATTATTTGGATGAGTATATTTTGAGATATAAGCCCTGAAACTTAACCTTCCTGAACTACCCTATTTTGGCCTGGTTTGGACATAGGGGCAACTTCCTTAAACCACCGGGAACAAATGGGATCGTAACAAACTCAGAATTTCTTTATAAGATGTTCTCCTATGTGTTGGTTTCAATTTGGAGTTGTATAGGGTGAGCTACACCCTTCTAAATTCACATTGCCCGAATGAAAGTCTAGATTCCTAGGTCAAACTTCAAAAATTCATATCTCTCTCAATACTAATCCAATGGCCTTATATAATATATGTATGGAAAGCCTTGGATGTCTACTTTCATATAAAAATAGATTCATGAAGTTTAAATGGCTGTAGGCGGAGCCATACAATCTGCTGTACGGACTGCCGAGGAAAAACCCTACCAGCTTCATGAGTTTTCTCCTTCCTTCAAGTTCTTTATACCAAACTCTAATTCTAATCATAACATACATGCATAACCAACTATAATTCATCATCATCACTTCATATAACATCAGTAGCATAAAGAAATCAAAACCCACACACAATTCCAAACCAAGGAAAATAAGAAGAGAAGTAGGATTCTTACCTTGTCTAATTGAACTTGAGTTGATTTAGTGGCTTTGATAGAAGCAACTTGTGATGAGACTTGAAAAAGGGATGAAGAAGGAGTGAAATGAGAGTAAGGAAAAGAGAAAGGAGATGAGCTTCAGCAGCTTTGGGTAACCGGGAATGACAAGAAGGGAAAGAGAAAAGGTGAAGATTTTTGTAGCAAGCTTCATGTTGATTGGTGGATCCCATCTTGCCTTCCAATTTGGCTTGGCTTCCCACTCTACATGGCTGAAAGTGGCACCATATGTGGGGTATCTTGGCTAAATCTTGGCCATCCATTCCAGGGTTTACACAGTATAACTTTTATTGATCCGGTTCTAACTGTTTTAAATACCGAAATCTTATTGATCTCTCTAAAATTGGTAAACCGGTTTTGGAAGAATCCTATGAAATTTCCTATGGTTCTAATCTAATTTCATTATAACTAATCATCTTAAATCACACTTAAGTAGTTTCAAGTGAATGCTAAATCGAATCTTATTTAATCACAATTATTTACTAAAAACTGAACACTTTGATTAAAAACGATTATTTTTTTTTTCGGGCGTTACATGTCGCATTCCTTAGGAATATGTTCCTCCTACCACGTCCTAGAGTATGATCGCTATGTCATACTCCATCAAAATGTGATCACCATGTCACATTTCTTAGGGTGTGGGATCATCATGCCATATCCCAGAGTATGATCACCATGTCATACCCCATCAGAGCGTAATCACCATGTCACGTCCTTAGGAATATGGGATCTTCACTCAGTACTTACACTAGCTGGGTCATGCCATGCCTCATGTAAGTTCTATTCCCTATACTCACACTAACTGGGTCGATGCCATGCCTTATGTGAGTGGGGTGTCTGCATATGCTTTAATCTTTAGTCTTTAGTCTTTAGTCTTTAACCTTTACTGCCCTTGGGTAGCCTGACCTTGGAGCGAGCTCATTAGCTCAACTCGTAATCATCGTCACGCCGACCCACCCACAAGGGGATTCACATGCCTCTAGTCTTGGAGGGATCTCATTCTGGCCACGTGCCTCCAAGGTAGAGGGTAGCTGCCTTCACAAAAAGGGATTCAAAGTGCAACTGCCTCCAAGTGAAGGGATTCATATCTTGTCTTATTTAACTGCCATCACAAGGAGGGATTCAAAGTGCAACTGCCTCCAAGTGAAGGGATTCATGTTTAGTATACTTATGTCTTTTCGTTCTCATGTATAATCAAGCATAAGCATGCTGAATACACTCATACATATGCTTCATCTTTCATATACTTCATAACTCATATCATACTTTAATTCATCCTTGCATATAAACCTTCATAGTCTCATAGACTTCTGCCGTAAATTCGACAGCATAACGGATCAGATCCATTTTTCCATGAATAGTGCTAGTTCTCACGGACAAATCAATCACAACAGTATAATCAATCTAACATGTCCATCAATGTAAAACTTGCAACCATCAACTCAAACCATATATGTTCACTAGCACTTGTGAAGCCATTAACTTGGTCATTTCTGCCAATTCTACTTGGTTCTGCCCGAGTTTTGTATAATCCACCTTTACTTCTATTCAACTCATTTAAACCTAAATTTTGGATATATCATAGCTCTATATGTCTACTTTCTAACCTCTTTGGTCCCATATCATTTTGATTTATATAACTCAAGATATTTAAATTTTGCCTCAGCCTATTCGGTCACTAGTCCGAATTGCACACTTGAAAGTAAAAATTCACTAAAAATCGAAACTGGGCTGAAATTATATAAAATTGGTGCCATATCAAAGCTAACAGGGCAACCTTTCATTTCCAAGAAGTTTCACTTCATTTACTTTAGTATGCCTCAAGTTATAAGTCCTGGAAGTCGACCTTCCTAAACTACCCTGTTTTGGCATGGTTTGAACATAGGGTAACTTCCTCGAATCACTAGGAATAATTAGGATCATAAAAAACTCAGAATTTCATATTGGGATGTTCCTCTATGTGTAAGCTTTCTAACAAAGTTGGTCTCACTCAATTTGGAGTTGTGTAGGATGAGTTACACCCTCCTCAAGTCACCTTGCCCAGATGAAAGTCCTGGCTCCTAGGTCAAACTTCAAAAATTCATATCTCTCTTAATACTAATCCAATAACCTTATATGACATATGTATGGAAATCTCTAAATGTCTACTTTCATCTAAAAATAGTTTCATTGGGTTTAACTAGCTGTAAGTAGAGTCATACATTCCACCATCCAGACTACCGTGGACTCTTCACCAAGACAGCATCCTAATCCTCCATTCCTTCTAGTTTTTCTCCTTCTTACCATAATTTGTAACTCAAGATTTCATATTAATCCAATCATAATCCATCATATACATTCAATATATCATCAAATACATGAAGATTAAAACTTCATACAGCCATAGTGCAAAGGGCTCAAGAACAGAATGGAATCCTACCTCTTTGGAGTGTGATTTTGCTAGGTGTTAAAGCTTGAGTTGATAGAACCTTGCTAAGCTTGAAGGAGTGATGGAGTGGGGTGAGTGGAGAAGAGAAAAAGAGAGCTGAACAAGGGAGAAGGCAGCATAGAAATGGGGCTGAAGGAGAGAAAGAAATGAGTTATATAAGCTTGAGGTGGTAATTAGCTTGGAGGGTTTTGATTGGCCTAAAAACACAAGGCTGAAGTTCAGCCAACCTTCCCCATTTTTGTGGGTAAGGTTCAGCCATGTATCCCTCTTTTTGTGACAAAATTGCTCTCCATGTTGCCTAAAACTAGAACTCGCTTCCACTGTATTCTGAAAATGACATCGGAACTCGTACTATATTATGTGTAAAGTCGGAACCCGCATCCCTTTTATTTGAGCTTGTAGCTAAAGCCGGATGTCGGAACTCGTCCAACCTTATTCGACACTTGGGAGTAAATTCGGATATCGGAAGTCATACAGCTTATAATCACCTAATCTCGGAACTCCCCATTCAAACTCGGGAACTCCAACAGAAATGGAAAGCTTCAGGGGAATAAACTCTAAAATTGGAACTCGTGTATGACTTGGAAATCAACTCAAGGATTCGGACTCGTGTCCATTCTAGTTGAGTTCAACTCTAAGGCTGAAACTTGTTCTGTTAAACTCGGAGGTCGGTAATTGTAATCATTGTGTTAAACTATCAATTCGGAAGTTGGAAACTATGTACACTATTTTGAAACATGAGGTCTGAGGTCGGAGCTCGCGCCATCTTGCTTGAAAGTTGGAGATGAATTATGAGATCGAAAATCGGGTATGTTTTCTTTGAGACATGAGGTCGGATATCGGGAATCACGTTCATGTTTCTGGACTTGAATGCTAAGTTGTAAGTCGGTAAATTATGCTAAAATTAGAAGACGAACTCGGAAGTCAGAAAGAATCCCATTTTATCTGAAATTAAAAGGTGAAGTCGAATGTGGGACCTCGTGCTCACCTTATTTGAGACTTGGGCATAAACTCGAAGATCGGAAATCATGTCCGTTTTATTTGAACCTTGGGAATAAACCATGACGTCGGAACCCATATAAATTTTGGTCGAACTTGGAGACCAACTCAGAGATCCGATCTTGCGTCCATTAACTCGAAGGTCGGGAATCGTGTCTTATTCTGTTTGAATGATCAACCATGAAGTCAGAACTCGTATCCTTGGTATTTGAAACATAACGTCGGAAATCGTAAAATCAAGCCAGTCCATTATTAAGTCGGAAATTGGAAATCGGAAATTCTAGGTAGGAGGTCGGAAATCGGGACGTTATAGTGTATGATGAGAAGGCAAATGGATGGTTGGATATGGCTCTTGCTTTGACCAAACTTTCAAACAATAATTAAAGGGAAGTTTTTCTAAATTTTTACAATTGTTACAATTATCTAAATGCTAATTAATTCAATTGGTTTAATTACACTTTAACACGTTTTCATTGAAAAGGATTTTCCTCATTAATTATGTAAAGAAGGTGTGAGGATTAATTTTTCATGTTATTAAAGATGTGATGCTTGTCATGCTCTTAGTTAATAAGGTTAGGTCACCTTGATTTTATGTCCTAAATCATGATTTAATAAGGATTGGGCAATTAGGCTTTTAATTGTAACTTTTAATGCATTATGTTCTAATTGTTGACATTTCTAATTAATTGTTGACTTTCACTTCTCTTGTTGACTTGTCTTTAATTTACTAAGCCCTTGCTCTCGAGGTTAATCGATTAATTCTCAATTAACCGCTAACCCCTCTAATTAGCCGGAGACACTGAGCTAATTAGCTTAGATGAAAATGGGGATATTACACTCCATAGCTAGATGGTTTTAGAACTTGCTCTGAAGGCCTCATGACCATACTCTTATTATAAGAAGTTTGCTTGTGGTTGTTGCTCTTCTCTTGAAAAATGGCTTTGGTTGTGCATTTATTTTATGTTGAACCCAACTTTTTAGTACTCAAAATATTAATTTATCATCAAGATCTCAAAGTTTAAAAGTGGTTTGGAAAAGGAAAGTGGTCACTTGAAGAAAAGACTTAATGCTTTTACAAGAAAACTAATAGAAACAAAAACTGTTGAAGCTAGAAATTCTGGTAGTCTATTTTATGTGACCTATAACTCATTCAATACAACTCCCAATGCAATGACACTAATTTTAAATGAAAATAGACTCATATAGCTTTTTATACATATAAAATACGTAAGCTTTGGCCTTAAAATGAGAGAGATATGAATTTTCAAAGTGTATTTCCAAGATGTTTTTCTGTTCGGCAATATGTACAAAAATCCTAATAACTTGAGTTATACAGAACATTTTTAGTGGGACCAAGTTTTTAGAAAGCTAAGACATAGATGAACACCCCAATAAAATAGTTTTGGCAGATTCCTTGTGAGGAGTTCCCAATAAAGTTTAATGGTCACTATTCCAAAATGAATCTAAGAGACTGAGTAGTCAGATTAAAACATGCATATCTCAAGTTATGAAATGAATTTTTGAGTGGGGTTTGTTTTGTTCAAAAATAGACTCAGAGAAGTACAATCATACCAAAATTCAAATCAAAAGAGTAAAAGGTAAAATTATGACAAATTTTTGAAGTAACTACCCCACAGTAAAAGTGAAATTGGTTATGGTTAAGTTTAAAGGTTAATGAGAAACAAGCTTAAAGACGTTAAGACCCTCACATTAAGATATTAGAAACCTTCATAATTCAACTTAAAAACTTCAAAAGGGATAATAGATGAAATTGGCCTTATGTCTAATAAAAGAATTGACACAAGAGGCTAATTTAATTAAAAGTTTGTACCGAATTTACTAAGTTAAGCTCATAAGACTTTGTGTGTTATGTATGCCTCTATGTGCCAACATAATGATGATGATGATGATATGATAATGATAATGTTAATATGATGATGATAATGATGCTTAATGATATGTGATGTTGGATTCTCTGTTTGACAAAATTTTGGGAAGCTCCAGTTTAGCCATTATGCTGTTAGAATTTCGCAAAATTCATGGGCTTAGAATAATTCTTGTATCATAAACTTTCATAAGAAGAGATTGAATTAAGGGCATGATCCTTCAAAAGGGAAGGTGACCTATATTAACTCCTATTCCACCCACGACTGACATGAGGCATGACATAAACCCAACTAGTGTGAGTATAGGGGATAGGGCTTACATGAGGTACGACTTTGACCCAGCTAATGTAAGTTCCAAAAAGTTATGGTTGTGATGGCCACAGTATGAGCTCATTACCACTTATGTTTAGTGGGTGAAAAAGACTTAAGATAAGGTCAAGTTAAGAAGAGAAAAAAGACTTCGGTCCAAACCCTTGAAGGGAAGATGATAAGAGAAGCCTATAACACAGTCATGCATGTTTTTGTTAATTATACTTGTTCCCTTGCATGTTATGATATAATTCCCATGAATTAGAGTGTATGTTAACAATTGAATTCACTTCGGATACTTATATTTTCAAAAATCTAAGAATTGAACTTTATGCATGCTCACTATTTTCATTCATAAAATCGAAGTGGCTGAGACAATGACAATGACAATGACACTTCCGTGTTAGGTTCGAGTCCTACTGAGAAATCTTATTTCTCACCCTAGTTATTTTCCATATCATCACCAAAATTCGATGGCGCATCTGGTGGAGTGGAACATGGATTCCCCACACTGCAAGTAGACGTATGATGAGGGATATTAGACTATGCTGTTTTGGACTTGTAGTTACTATTGCTCTGCACTTTCACATATTCCTTTTTGTGATGAGCTTTGTCATTTAAGTTTGTATTTGGTATCTAGTATTTGGGCCATGGCACAACCATGAGCCTCCTTCGATGTAATATATATATATATATATATATATATATATATATATATATGAACCCATATGGATGTAATGATTAGCTATGTAATGCGAAGTATTTGTGATTAATAATTATTTATCTTTCTCATTTTTTATGATATTGTGTTACGGATTCTCGTGCGACACACTCTCTCTATATCTATATTCTCGCTTAAGGCTTTACTTTCCAAAATGCTGCAAAGCGACAACGTATATAAAAAAAAAAAAAAATCTTGCTATATTTTCCATGTAACTTAATTTATAAACGAAGTTTAGTTTTCCGCGAGCATAAGTAACAACTAATAGAACGCCATAATACGACTTAAGCGTAGTATGGGTTTATTAGGGTGTTACACTTTGATATGATTCAGCTTTGATTGAGTTGAATGCTTTTAAATCAACAACTAGCATAAACCTAGATCGGCTTGCACTTTCAGGGTGAAAGTTTAGGGTTGTGTTTGAGTTTTGTTCGTTTTTAATCAGAAATGGATATAGACACCACACTCAAGAGAAGATGAGAAAGTGAGTGATAAGTCTTGTTTTGATTGCCACAAGTTGCCTTGATAAGATCTATAGTTCTTTGCCCAAGAACAAAAGGGACGTTCTCACAATTAGGAGAAAACTCAAAAGAAGTCTATTCATAATCTACCTTGTGTTTGTACACTGAGTTCCTATTTGTAATCTAAAGGTTACTGCACATTGAGTTGCAGCCTCTACACATTCCACTAAGCATTAAAGTCCCACTGGCATTGAAAACACAAGTAACTCACCCACTATCTATCATAATTGCCTAGGAACTCTTAAAATTCTTGAAACTAACTTTGAAAATAGCTAAAAAGCTTCTAAAATTGGAGACATTAAAAGGTGCACGAAAACTACAAGAAAATAAGACAAATTACACCTAATTTTAACTAATTATTCCAGCCCAATCTGTTTGCACCTTGGTCAATCGAATTGGGCTTCATCTTGGGTCTTCAAGTGACTTCTTCATGTTGGACTTGGCTATTCTTCAAGCTCAATAAGATTGGTCCATTTTGGAAGCTTATGCTCAATTGGATTGCTCTTGGTCTTTGCTTCCATGACTAGGCCTTGTAAAGCTTCTTTTAACCTATTTGCTCTAACTCTGGTCATTGGGCCATCCATGCCTTGTAATTGATCTTGAGCATTATTGGCCTTGGTTGAATTCTCATCATTCCCTCCCTCTTGAAAAGGATTTGTCCTCGAATCAAGCTCATCACCTGCATCAAACAAGGATAGATCAGTTTCATTGAAAGTAGCACTAACTTGATACTCACCTGGAAGATCAAGCTTGTATGCATTGTCATTGATCTTTTCAATCACTTGGAAAGGTCCATCTCCTCTTGGTTGTAGCTTGGAGTGCCTTTGGGCAGGAAATCTCTCCTTCCTCATGTGAACCCATACCCAATCTCCTGGCTCAAAAGTCACCTTCTTGCACCCTTTGTTGACTTGATGAGCATACTGCCATGTTTTCTTCTCAATTTGTTGTCTCACTTTCTCATGGAATTCCTTGACAAATTCAGCTTTCTTTTTGCCATCTAGATTACCTTGCTTTCTCATTGGCAAAGGAATTAAATCTAATGGAGTCAAAGGATTAAAATCGTCGACCACTTCAAAAGGTGAGTGATTAGTAGTAGAGTGTGTTGCCCTATTGTAAGCAAATTCTACATAAGGCAAACTTTCTTCCCAAGACTTTAGATTTTTACTAATCACAGCCCTTAACAACGTGGAGAGGGTTCTAGTCGCTACCTCTGTTTGTCCATCAGTTTGTGGATGACAAGTTGTAGAGAAAAGAAACTTGGTTCCTAACTTGTTCCACAAGGTCTTCCAAAAGTGACTTAAGAACTTGGTATCACGGTCGGAGACAATGCTTCTTGGCGTGCCATGCAATCTGACGACTTCTTTGAAAAACAATTCAGTAATTTGAATGGCATTGTCCATTTTGTGGCAAGCTATGAAGTGTGCCATCTTTGAAAATCTATCCACAACAACAAAAATAGAATCTTTGCCCCTCTTAGTTTGAGGCAAACCCAATACAAAGTCCATAAACAAATCAGTCCAAGGGAAATCAGGAAAAGGTAATGGGGTATACAATCCATGAGGCATAACCCTGGATTTGGCCTTCTTGTAACACCCTAATAAACCCATATTACACTTAAGTCGTATTACGGCATTTTATTAGTTGTTACTTATACTCGTGGAAAACTAAACTTCATTTATAAGTTAAGTCATGTGGAAAATACGGTGTATATATATATATATATATATTTATTTATTTTTGAAATACGCCGTCGCTTTGCAGCATTTTGAAAAGTAAAGCCTAGAGTGAGAAGGCAGATAGAAAAGGAGCATGTCTCATAAAATACATACCCCAATATCATAAAAACAAGAGAAAGGTAAGTAAATAGAAATTCGCAAATACATTGCATTACATGGCTAATCATTACATTCACATGGGGTCATAACATATATATATATATATATATACATACATATATATCAGCGTTACATCTAAGGAGGCTCATGGTTGTGCCATGATGCAAATACTATATACTAAATACAAACTTAAATGACAAAGCTCATCTCAAAATGGAATATGCGAAGGTGCAAAGCGATGGTTGCTATAAGTCCTAAAACAGCTTCGTCTAGCGTCCTACATCATACGTCCGCTCATAGTGTGGGGGATTCATGCTCCACTCCACCAGAGGCGCCATCAGATTCTGGTGACGATACGGAAAAGTAACTAGAGTGAGAAATAAGATTTCTCAGTAGAACTCAAACCCAACACTAAAGTGTCGTTGTCATCGTCCCAGCCACTTCGGTTTTATAAATAAAAACAGTGAGCATGCATAAGGTCCAATTCTTGGATTTTCAAAAACATGAATATCCAAAACGGATTCAATTTTAACATATCCTCAAATCATTTATATCATAATATACATGAGCACAAGTATAATTACATAAAACATGCATGACTGTGCTAGAAGCTTCTCTTAACTTCTTCCCTTCAAGGGTTTAGACCGAAGTCCCTTTTCTTTTCTTAACTTGATTTTATCTTAAGTCTTTTCTTTTCACCCACTAAACATAAGTGGTAATGAGCTCATACCGTGGCTGTTGCCACCATAAATTTTCGGTACTTACATTAGCTGGGTCATGCCATGCCTCATGTAAGCCCTATCCCCTATACTCACACTAGTTGGGTCGATGCCATGCCTCATGTGAGTCATGGGTGAGGGGAGCTTACTTTGGTTCACATTCCCTTTTGAAGGTTCACACCCTTAGTTTATTTTCTTCTTATTAAAGATTATGATGCAAAATATTTCTAAGTCCACAATTTTTGCAGAATTTTAGTAGCACAACGGCTAGACCGAAACTACCCAAAATTTTGCTAAATAGAGAATCCAATATCGCATATCATTAAGCATCATATCATCAACATATACTTATTATAATCATATCATTATCAAAATCATCATCATAATTATCATATCATCATCATCATGATCATTGTCATCATATCGACGCATAGAGGCATACATAACATACAAAGTCTTATGAGCTTAGCTTAGTAAATTTGGTGCATGCTTTTAATTGAGGTTGCCTCTTATATAAAATTCTTTTATTAGGCATAGGGCTAATTTCATCCATTATCCTTTTTGAAACTTTTAAGTTGAATTATGAAGGTTTTCCAATACGTAATGTAAGGGTCTTAATATCTTTAAGCTTATTTCTCATTATCCTTTAAAACTTAACCATAACCAGTTTTACTTTTACAGTGGGGCAGTAATTTAAAAAATTCACCATAATTTCACCTTTTACAATTTTTACTTGAGTTTTGGTATCATTATAGTTATCTGAGTCTATTTTTAAACAAAAGAAACCCAACTCAAAAATTCATTTTGTAACTTGAGATATGCATATTTTATTCTGACTGCTCAGCTTTTAAGTTCATTCTCGGTATAGTGAACTTTAAACTTTACTACGAGCTCCTCAGAAGGAATTTGCCAAAACTGTTTTATGGAGATGTTCCTCTATGTCTTAGCTTTCCAAAAAACTTCATCTTACTCAAAAATGTTCTATATAACTTGAGTTATTAAGATTTTATTACATACTGCCCGAATAGAAACACGTCTGAGGATAGCACATTTTGAAAATTCATATCTCTCTTGTTTTAAGCCAAATTTCATATATTTTATATGGATAAAAAGCTCTATGAGTCTATTTTTATTTAAAATTAGTTTCGTTGGATTTGGAGTTATATTAAAAGAGTTATTAGTTGCACCATACAGCCTGCCAGAATTTTCCAATTTCCACAGTTTTGGTTTTAATGAGTTTTCTTGTAAAAATATTAAGTTTTCTCCTCAAGTGACCACTTTCTCTTCCAAACCACTTTTATACTTAGAGATCTTGGTGAAAAATCAATTTTTTGAGTTCTAAAAAGTTTGGTTCAAAATAAGAATAAATGCACAACAAATTATTTTTCAAGAAAAGAGCAAAAATCTCAAACAACTTCATAAAATGAAAGCATGGCCATGAGGCCTTTAGAGCAAGTCATAAAACCACCTAGCTATAGAGAGCTTAGGAGTTCTAAAGCTTCAAAAACATAGGAGAAAGAGGGGTTAGAGTCACTACCAAATGGGTTTCTTGAAAGCTTGAAGAGAAAGAAAGGTGCCATGGTCTCCTTCTTCTTGAGCTTGATAATAAGGCTAAATGAGTGTTTGTTTTGCTTCCTCAAGAACCAAAGAGGGTGGTCCTTGAAGGGCTTGTGAAAATGGTGGTGGAAATGAGATGAGTTAGAGTAGGGAAAACAAAAAGAACAAGAAGAAGATTAGGAAGAATAAAGGGAGGTTTAGAGAGAGGTGAGAGCTTTGTGACTTAGTGAGAGAATGAAATTGCAAAAATGAGAGTGTGAGAGGAGAGAGAGAGTGACGTCCCACTCTAAGCAATGGGGTGGTTGGATTTTGCTTCTTTTGCAAGCAAGGAGGCTAGGAACCATGGGGTAAAAGAGAGAGTTGTGTTTCTCTTGAGTCTTGGTGCTTGAGTAGAGACCATTTTATGTTTCCTCAAGTGGTTAAAGGCATGATCACTCTTGGGGTTGGCTTGGGTGGATATGATCACTCCAAGTGTCACAATCTTGATGGAGGAGAGTACATCTCTTGGCTTGACTCAAAGAATACTACTAACATAGACTCTTGATCTAATGGTGCATGATGAGAAGAGAAATGGATGGTTGGATTTTGCTCTTGTCCTTGGCCAAAATTTGGTGCATCAATTAGGAGAAATTTTTAAATCTTCAAAGCTATTAGAATTATCTAAGTTGTTAATTCAATTCGATTAGTTAAATTACTCTTATGAATTATGTAATTAGGGTATAAGAATTAATCTATCTCAAATGGGTAGGGTAGAACAATTGTCTTGTACTTAATTTATAAAATTGGATTAATTTAATTATATTTCTAAGTTATGAATTAATGGGGCTCAAATAATTAGGTTTTAACTAAAATATTTAGTGCGTTATGATTTAATTATTGACTTGCCTCAATTTATTAAGCTCTTGCTCATCGAGATTAGTCGATTAGTTCTCA
The DNA here is from genome assembly GCA_031439585.1 of Pterocarpus macrocarpus. Classification (NCBI taxonomy): domain Eukaryota; kingdom Viridiplantae; phylum Streptophyta; class Magnoliopsida; order Fabales; family Fabaceae; genus Pterocarpus; species Pterocarpus macrocarpus. The sequence continues at coordinate 63,056,711 of CM062514.1, read as the reverse complement.
ACTAATCCCTAACCCCTCTAATTAGCCGGAGGCACCGAGCTAATTAGCTTAGATGAAAACGGGGATGTTACACTTCTTGCAAGTAACACAATGACCACAAATTTTTTCTACATGCTTTTTCATTTGAGGCCAAAAAAAATATTCAACCAAGGTACTCAAAGTCTTACTAACCCCAAAATGATCCATCAAACCCCCTCCATGAGCCTCTCTAACAAGTAATTCACGCAAGGAACAATTAGGCACACAAAGTCTATTTCCCTTAAACAAATAACGATCATGCCTAAAGAAATCCTTTTCTGCCCCTTTTTCACAAGCAATGTACAATTGTGCAAAATTAGAATCATTTATGTGCAAGTCTTTCAAGTGCTCAAAACCAAGCAATTTTGCATCTAAGGTAGAAAGTAGTGCATACCTCCTAGAAAGTGCATTAGCCACCACATTTTCTTTCCCTTGCTTGTATTTGATCACATAAGGGAATTGTTCCAGAAATTCAATCCACTTACCATGCCTTTTGTTTACTTTCCTTGTCCCTTTAAATGTTTCAAGGATTCATGATTCGTGTGTACCACAAATTCTTTTGGCAAAAGATAATGTTGCCAAACCTGCAAATTTCTCAACAAAGCATACAACTCTTTGTCATAAGTGGAGTAATTAAGTTTAGCTCCGCTCAATTTCTCACTAAAGTATGCAATAGGCCTACCTTCTTGCATCAAAACAGCCCCTATACCTATACCAGAAGCATCACACTCAATTTCAAAGGATTTAGAAAAATCAAGTAAGACAAGTAAAGGTGCTCCACTCAATTTTTCTTTAAGGGTATTGAAAGCCATATCTTGCTCTTTTCCCCATTTGAAACCAACATTTTTCTTGACAACTTCAGTTAATGGTGCAGGTAGTGTACTAAAATCCTTGACAAACCTCCTATAAAAACTAGCTATCCCATGAAAACTCCTCACATCACTCAAACCCTTAGATTTAGGCCATTCCCTAATTGCTCTCACTTTTTCTTCATCCACTTCTATCCCTCTAGAACTAACAATGAATCCAAGAATTGTGTGCAAAAGGAACATTTTTTCAAATTAGCATACAACCTGTCTTTTCTCAATGCAAGTAAGATGCACCTCAAATGCTCAAGATGTTCACCTAAGCTCTTGCTATAGATGAGGATATCATCAAAGTAAACAACCACAAATTTTCCAAGAAAAGCATGCAAAACATAATTCATGAGGCGCATGAATGTACTAGGAGCATTAGTTAAACCAAAAGACATAACTAACCATTCATACAACCCATATTTAGTTTTGAAAGCTGTTTTCCATTCATCCCCTTCTTTCATCCTAATTTGATGATAACCACTTTTCAAATCAATTTTGGAAAAATAGCAAGAACCATGCAATTCATCAAGCATATCATCTAATCTCAGAATTGGATGTCTATACTTTACAGTGATTTTGTTGATGGCTCTGCAATCCGTACACATCCTCCATGATCCATCTTTCTTTGGTACAAGAATAACAGGTACAGCACAAGGACTCATGCTTTCCCTCACCCACCCATTTTTCATCAGCTCTCCAATGTGTTTTTGAAGTTCTTTTGCTTCCTTGGGATTAGTTCTATAGGTGGTCTATTAGGGAGTATAGCACCGGGAATGAGATCAATTTGATGCTCAATTCCTCTCAAGGGTGGCAAACCACTTGGAACTTCATCCAGGAGCACATCCTCAAATTCCTACAAAAGAGATACAAAAGAACTAGGCAAAGATGTTTGACAATGTTAGAGTTTAAACAAGCCTCCTTGTACAAAAGTACAAGCATAGGTTGATGAGAAAAACAAGCTCTCTTGATCTCACTTTCTTTTGCAATGATACTCATGTATTTGCTCTCTTTTTCTTGCTCACCACTCTCTTGGTGTTTACCTTTCTTTTTTTTACTCTCTTTTTTATTGGATGCCTCGTGCTCTCTAGACTGCCTCATTTTTATTTGATCCTCAAAAACTTGTCTTGGAGACAAAGGTGCAAGAGTGAATTTCTTCTTGTTGTGCACAAGTGAAAACCGATTGGTGTATCCATTGTGGATCACCTTGCAGTCAAATTGCCATGGTCTTCCAAGAAGTATGTGTGCAGCATCCATGGGGACTACATCACAAAGTATCCCATCCACATAATCTACAATGGTGAATGGTACTAGAACTTTCTTGTCCACCTTCAATTCTCCATTATCACTAAGCCATTGCAACCTATATGGCTTAGGATGCTTCTATGTTCTCAAATTCAATCTTTCCACCAAAGTTGTGCTGGCAACGTTGGTGCAGCTCCCTCCATCCATGATCATGCTGCATACTTTTCCTTGAACAAGACATCTAGTATGGAAAATGTTTTCCCTTTGTGCATTATCTTCTTCTTTGGTTTGCACATTTAAAATCCTTCTAACAACTAGCAAATCACCATTATGAGGCCTAATTTCCTTACCTTCACTTTCATGCTCTGGTGATGCATCAGACTCCTCCTCAGTCTCTACCTCTCCATTATCCTTCAAAATCATTGCTCTCCTGTTAGGACATTGAGAAGCAATGTGACTCCTTACAAGACACTTAAAGTACTTTATGTCTCGGATCTTTGAAATGCTTGTTGATGGTTGACTTTTCTTTGATTCAGCCTCTTTAGACTGAATTGCAATTGGTTGCTCTTTCTTTGGGTTGTTTCTCAAAGGACTTGAATTGGAACTAGAAAAATTTCTTCTATTTCTCCTCTTTAATTGTTGCTCCACCTTGATTGCTTGATTCACCATCTCTTGAAGTTCCACATAGTAATAGATCTCCACGGCATCAGCTATGTCTCGGTTAAGGCCATTGAGAAACCGAGCCATGGTTGCTTCTTGATCCTCCACAATGTTAGCTTGAATCATGGCCATCTCCATCTCCTTGTGATAGTCATCCACATTCTTAGAGTCTTGAGTGAGGCTCTACAACTTATTGTGGAGTTCCCTATGGAAATATGAAGGCACAAATCTCCTTCTCATGATTGCCTTCATCTCAGCCCATGTCCGAATCGGCTGCTTTCCATTCCTAGCTCTATCTTTCTGTAATTGATCCCACCAAACAAGAGCATAATCAGTAAAATCAAGGACAGCAAGTTTAACCTTATTACCTTCAGAATATGTATGACAAGAGAATATTTTCTCTACTCTCATTGCCCATTCCAAATTGGCTTGCGGATTAGACTTCCCTTGAAATGGAGGAATTTTGATGTTAATCCCTCTGAGTTCATCACCAGAATTTCTTTTTCTCCTATTGTGCCTAACGATCCTCCTTCTACTTGTGTTTTGATCACTTGTCTCTTCCTCTTCAGATTAGTAATTTGTTTCATCTTGAGAAGCATGTTGACTAAGAGGTGCATGGTTTTCCATCCTATCCATCCTCTCATGGAGCTCTTCAAATTTTGTATTGAATAGCTGTTCTAGATGCCCAGTCAATGCTTGCATCTGTAAAGTGGATAATCCTCTATCTTGTGATGAATTTTCATCTCCTGCTACATTAGCTAATTGAAACTAAAAAATATAAGACCTACAAACCTCACAAAGTGTTTACACTCTTGAAATATGACACTCACGCTCGTGTATGTCACTCAAAATTGGCTTTTGACTAGAATGTTCTCTTTAGCCTTTTTCTACTCAAACTTCCTCTTATGAGCTCCTAAGAAAAGAACCTTATCAATGATTTTTCTCAACATAGCAAGTAGACAATCAAGTGACCAAGAAACCAACAAGAAAATATCAATGGAATAAGAGACATAAACGGATAGAAAAGAAATTCAACAAAGATCAAGAGGAATGAAAGGAATATCTTTGAACTCAGATTTCACAAAGAAAGAATATTGAGTCCTTTTAATTCACAAATCCTTTTTTTTTTTTATTCTACCCAGAATTTTCATTTTATTTTATTTTTTTGAGTTTAGGACTCAAAATAAGTAAGAGAACAGAAGTTGGTGACAAATAAAGATGGAAAATAAAAAGACACTAATGAAATACTATGGATGAGAGATCAACAAAGATGAACAAGAACAAAATTGGCAACATTTTTTTTTTTTTGAAATGATAAAGAAAAAACACACCTGAATATCAAGGAGCCAAAGCTCTGATACCAAATGATATGATTCAGCTTTGATTGAGTTGAATGGTTTTGAATCAACAACTAGCATAAACCTAGATCACCATGCACTTTCAAGGTGGAAGTTTAGGGTTGTGTTTGAGTTTTATTTTTTTTTAATCAGAAATGGATATAGACGCCACACCCAAGAGAAGATGAGAAGGTGATTGATAAGTCTTATTTTGATCGCCACAAGTTGCCTTGATAAGATCTATAGTTCTTTGCCCAAGAACAAAAAGGAAGTTCTCACAATTGGGAGAAAACTCAAAAGAAGTCTATTCATAATTTGTCTTGTGTTTGTACATTGAGTTCCTATTTGTAATCTGAAGGTTACTGCACATTGAGTTGTAGCCTTTACACATTCCACTAAGCATTAAAGTCCCACTAACATTGAAAACACAAGTAACTCACCCACTATCTATCATAATTGCTTAGGAACTATTACAATTCTTGAAATTGACTTTGAAAACAACTAAAAAGCTTCTGAAATTGGAGGCATTAAAAGGTGCACGAAAACTACAAGAAAATAAGACAAATTACACCTAATTTAAACTAATTATTCTAGCCTAATCTGTTTGCAACTTGATCACTCGAATTGGATTTCATCTTGGATCTTCAAGTGACTTCTTTATGTTGGACTTGGCTATTCTTCAAGCTGGATAATATTGGTCCATTTTGGAGCTCATGCTCAATTGGATTGCTCTTGGTCTTTGCTTCCATGACTAGGCCTTGCAAAGCTTCTTTTAACCTTTTTGCTCTAGCTCTGGTCATTGGGGCATCCATGCCTTGTAATTGATCTTGAGCATTATTAGCCTTGGTTGAATTCTCATCACACTTCTCATGTTTTGGAAGCTGATGAAGATGAAGATAAAGTTTCTGACAAACTTTATTGAGATATGATTGGATCATTACTCTATCTTACAGCTAGTAGACCTGACATATAGTTAAGTGTGGTTATTTGTGCTAGATTTCAATCTAACCCAAAGCAATTACACTTAAAGGCTATCGAGAGAATTCTGAGATATTTAGTAGGTCATTACTAATCTTGGTCTCTGGCACAAGAAAGGTACCATGTGTGATGTAACAAGTTATTGTGATGCTAACTTTGCTAGAGATAGAATTGAAAGAAAAAGCACAAGTGGATGTCGCTATTTTGTTGGAAGATCCTTGATAACTTGGTCAAGCAAGAAGTAGAACACTATTGCTCTTTCGACTACTGAAGTTGAATATGTATTTGCAAAAAATTACTGTGCTTAGATTCTATGGATTAAGCATCAGTTGGTGTAACATTCCCACTTTTGTAAACAGAACGTAATAGGAACTTTGAATTATTTCCCTTAGGCAATGTGAGAATTTCTCAGGCAGCGCTATGCTATGATAATCCTCACACTTGGAATTATAAGGTAGTGTAACACTACCGTTGAAAATATGGCACTGCCATATGTTAAAAATTAGGAAATAACAAAAGTGCCCCTATCAACTTTTGTTAATTTCACTCTTGCCTAAAAGTTTTAGAAAATTGTACTTTAACCCCAAGTGGATATTTCCACAATAACACTAGACCTTTTCATGAAATGACCTTTATGTCCCTACATTTATAAGATTAGCAGAATGGGATTTTAAGCAGAGCAGAATCACGTGGTGAAACTGTAGAAGTTTAAATCTCTGCCGATTGGGCCATAGAGGCAATCTGGTGTGAAATGACGTGGGGTGCCCCTGGACTTGCTCAAAATTATGAAAATGCCATTAGTTACAGGAAATTGGAAATAGAAAGGCTTCGGATTTACAAAAATGTCTAATTTACTCCGTTAATTCACTTATTCGGTTTCAATAGTTATGTAAGGACAATTAGAGGTTAAGTAAATATTAATCAAGAGTTAACTAGATATTAGTTAGAGAGATTAGGCTTAAGATAAATTAAAAATGAACATGTAGACATCTTACAAAACTATTAAGTAACGTTTGACCGGTTTGGAGAAAATCGGCGAAGATTTGGTATTTTAAACCACCAGAACCGAACTATTAGAATTTTCTACTGGAATCCCTCACTTAAATGGCTGAAATTCAGCCACTCTTACCACGTATGTGTGGCGCCAAGTGTTGCTCAAGATAGTGGAAAAACTTGGCCTCACTTACATTGGATTTTTTATCGTTTTCGCCTAGTTGTTCGGTTTTATCAACTACTTAAGATTAATTAGCATTCGATTAAATTTTTACTTAGAGCCAATTAAGTATTATTTAGAGAAATTAGATATGAGAGAATTAGATTGAAAGCATAGGAAACTTCATAGGATTTTTCCAAAACCGATTTATCGATTTAAAGGAAATCGGTAAGATTTCAGTACTTTAAACTGTCGGATCCGGACCAGTAGAAATTTACCATGAATGCCCTAGGATCAATGGCTAAGATTTAGCCAAGCAACCCCCTCAAGTGGCACCTTGATCAGCCCTTGATGATGGGAAGCCAAGCTAAATCGGAAAAGGGAGTGAAATCCACCAATCACATGCATCTAGCTTCCAAATATCTCTAACTTTTCCTTCCTTCCCTTATCATTTTTGTCTTCCCTCTCTAGCTATTGAAGGTCATCTCCTTCTCTTCTCTTTACTCTCATTTCTACTCCATTCTTATCCATCTTCAAGTCTCATCCCAAGTCACCACCATTAAAGACACAAAATCAGCACAAATTTCATCAGATAAGGTAGGAAATCCTACTTCTTCTCTTGTTTCCTCTGATTTGGGACTGCATGGTGGGCATGCCTAATCTGAGATATTGATGTTTTGTAGAGTGATGAAGATTTTTTATGACTAGTTTTGTATGTATGTTGTGATTAAAATTGGAATTGAGGGCAAATAGCTTGAAAGAGGAAGGCAAATCTAGAAGCTGTTAGGGTTTTCCCTCGGCGGTCTGTACGGCGGAGCGTATGACTCCGGCTACTGCTATTTAAATTTGATGAAACCATTTTTAAATGAAACTAGACATCCAGGGATTTCCATACATATAAAATATAAGGCCATTGGATTAGTATAGAATTAGTTATTAATTTTTGAAGTTTGACCTAGAAATCTAGGTTTTCATCTGGGCAGTATGAGTTGAGAAGGGTATAACTCACCCTACACAACTCCAAATTGAGTGCAACTAACGCTATTTGAAAGATAACATATAAGGAAATATCCCATAAAAATTTCAGAGTCAGATTCATTGCCATTTGTTCCCAGCACATCAATGAAGTTGACTTGAGTTCAAACCAGACTGGAATAGGGTAGTCCAGGAGGGTCATGTTTCGGGGCTTATATCTCAAAATACACTCATTCAAATGAGATGAAACTTATCATTCGAAAGCTTGTCCTGTTAGCTTTAATTTGATATAAATTTCGTATGATTTCACCTAGGTTTCTATTTTTAGTGAATTTTCTTTTATAAGAAACCAATTCTGGCTAAGAACAGGGCATGCCGAGGTAAAATATTTATATCTTGAGTTATACAAATCAAAATGAGATGGGACCAAAAGGGTTAGAAACTAGACACATAATACTATGATATATCCAAAAATTAGATTCAAATGAGTTGAATTGCAATAAGGGTGGAGCATACCAAATTCGGGCAGAACAGGAGAGAATAAACCAAAACCCAATTGGTGCTTGAACTGAAATTGATGAATGATGCTATGAATATATACGTATTTGCTAGTCCATATTGAATTGCAAGTTTGTATATTTGTACTGGTTGCCTGGAACTATTCATGGGGAAGCGGACTCGATCCGTTATGCTGCCGAATTTTCGGTAGGAATTTATGAGAACTTATGCTATGGATGATTATGCCTTGAATATATTTACGTTTACATGTCATATTCATGTACATCATGCATGCAAGTATATATATTTAGAACATGATATGATAAATAAAGTATGAGACATAATCATGAATGCACCAAGCGTCTGCATGCATGACAAGACATGAAAAGGAAGAGATAATAAGAACTTGCATGAAAGACGTACCAAGCTACCACGTGAGGCATGGCATAGACCCAGCTAGCATGGACCAGAGCGGTATTGTCTAAGACTTGGACCGCCCCCCGACCAGATTTAAGGGGAATAGATCGGTGTGAGGGTCGGGGAAAGTAAACCCGTCACTTTTGTATAGGTACGAGCTCGGATCTGAAAAGCAAGCTATCACCCAGGGGTGAGAGAGGCCATTCACCTCCTGGGGACCAAGTACAGAATGGCAAGGTTAAGTTGCAAGTTAAAGAAGAGATAAGTTAAGTCAAGTGCACTTGCATACATTCAAGTATAAGCATTTATATGTGCATTTTCAATCATCTAGTTAAGTCATAATGCTATTATGACCTTTATTGAAGCATATTATACTATCTGTATTTCTATGTCTGTTATATGATATGGCAAGTGGTTGTTAAAATATAACCCGCTTCGAGAAAGGTGTTTTCAACTTAAAATTGAACCACTATTTGTTTATATGTGCTCATATTTTCCTAATAAACCGAAGCGGCTAGAATATTTATGATGACACTGTAAGATTGGTTTGTGTTTACCTACTAAGAACCTTAGGTTCTCATTGCCTACTTGTATGTTTCTCTTTTCCGTAAATATTCCAGCTCCCAAGTTGGAAATCAAGTATGAGGCAGAGTACAGGGCCATTCATTGAGCAAGAATAGGGCGCGAGCAAGACCAAGAGACTATTGGAGCTAGCTAACGACTAGTTGAAAGTAAACGCTATGTATTATGCCAGTCACAATTTCCTCTAAAATGTAATTTTTTTTTATTAACTATGTATCGAGACTATTAGTCAGTAATAAAGTGAGCAGTTAAAGGGCCATGTATTGTATTTTCCATATTTTAAAGATTTCTTAGCACAGTGACAACCTTTTAATATAACTCCATGACTCGAGCATGGCTGATATAATAAAGGGTGCTACATTTATTGGTATCAGAGCAGTTCGTCCTGTATAGGCCCATGGATGGATTGATTATGCTTCTAATGCATACTCTGAGAATCTAGATGTACCATGCTTTAGGTCCTCATGTGAAGAGGGCATAGAATTATTGTGCATGGTAGCCTTGTTGTGAGTGTTGTGGACTATCTGTTACACTTGACTGAATCTTGAGCCTGATCACCTCAATATAAGGTTTTGTGTAAACAGAAGCCTAAAACACACAGCAGGCTTATTAGGAACCTTCTATATATAATTATTAGGGATAAAACTCCTAGAAAGTAGCGATGGCATAAAAGGGTTAGACAATTGAGCAAGTCAAGGAGTGTAGAGAATTGGGGATTAAATCAAAGGAAATGTGTTGGACGGTTTGCTATGGACATGGCAAACCTAGCTATATCGAAAAAGGTTCTTTGTAAAGTGTTGTCGGGTTGCCGAAGATTTTCCATCATCAGGAGCAGGATCTTAGTTGGAGACGAGTTGAGTAAAAATCTTCTTCACCTTGATGGGGCTTGGTTCAAGCTTCATTGCGATTACCCAATCCAGACTATCTTCTCTACATTGAATCTAGGGGATTCTTCTACCTGGTTTCGTATTCTTAATGCACGACAGGAGTAAGGTGATTACCCGTTGATGAGTTTATCTCGTATGGCATGAATAGTGCCCTTATTTTCTTCATGGATGAGATTACCCTGAAGGTACCTTGCCAGCAAATTTAGTCGATGGTTTGTATTTTGGATTGTGGAAATACCATATTATAAAGACCTGATCCTTCATTAAGGAGCTTGTAGAGTGGACGAAGGAAGCAGAGAATCAGTGAAAAAAGCTAAGGGCAGAAGCTTCGGTTAGGTATATGGGAGAACTTTTTAAGTTCCTATCCAGAGAATGAAGTGGTTTCTCCCTCAAGGGTACAGGGAACTAACCTTGTAGCGATTGCAAATTGGAAGAATACTAAGTGGAATCTTGGCTTCAAAAGGGAAATAGTTGAGCAAACTGTAAAGAGACCCATCTAACTGTACACCGAATCAAGATGGAGATACGGCTATACACGGCAAGGAAAGCAGATGAAGTTATAAGTGTAACAAGAGAAAGAGACAATATATCTCCTACTAACCTAAAGTAGAAACACTTTCAGACTAGAGGTGGCATACGAACCAAGTGCAATTTTTCCTACCTTTTCAGGGATAAAGGAAGTGTTAGAAAATCTAGTCATGTTCAAATTCTACCAACCTCAGCCACCACAGGAACTGGATGATAGAATCATTTTCAACATGTTATTAGTAGAGGAATAAGGCTACTCAGAGAAGAAAGGCAAAGTTGAACAATTGCCTTTAAATACCATTATATATGCTATGGGCGGAGTAACTCGATGAGAACTGTATTCGGATTCAGACGGGAATAACAAAGATTTAAAGTATGCAACTAGTCTCGATAGGCCAAGGGAGCCGCAGCAAGGTAGGTTCTGACAAATGAAAATAGACAAGTTTCTGCAGCAACAATAGAACACAGTAGGAACGAGGTAGGAAAAGAGGAAGTTTGGATTTCTGACTGACCCATTAAAAAGAGGAAAGCTATCTAGTATGAGATTATGGTGTAGATAAGATTGTGTATGAAATACTAAGCAGAGTTGCCTTGGCACCGGTCATAAGTACAACAAACCTAATACAGCCTAAGTAAGACCAGATAATGCACCAATATAAGATCAAAAAGGATTTGAAAACGTGCCCTATGAGGGGCAAGGTTGCGATGTCAAAATTAGAGGCAGCCATAAAAGTCTCTATACCTTGGGCCAGATTAAATGCGATCATCACTAATGCACTAGGTCCCATCAGAGTTCTGTAGTTAAGTGTGCTCGGACGAGAGTAATACTATGATGGGTGACCTTCTTCGAAGTCCTCATATTGTAACTTCAACAGGGAAGCAAGACCATCATTCCCATCTCTCACAGCAAATGGATTACATCCTGGGGGCAAGATATCATAAAGAATAGCCAAAAGGCTTAGCAGTTAGGGTAATATGAGATATAGCCACTAAAACTAACACACCTCTATATATTATATTAGGACAAATCCCCAATGAGATTGATAACATTGGTGCCCACAAAAGTGGGAAGTGGACATCAACATAATAGTCGAGGAATCTCCATGCTATCCAATTAAAGGAAAATAGAAGAGTGGCAGGAACTTCGGCTGTTCCATAATCCTTTCCTTACGTGAAGCTGATCATATTTTGAGGGAACAAGTATCGCAACAATCATTGAGAAGTTTAACAAGAACGGCATGAGATCCGATTAGCAAATAATGAGAAATGGAATAAAGTCCGCAAAAGCAAGGAGAGATTTTGAAGCAAGGACCATAGTTATAGTTTAGAAGGGAGCTCTAGCCTTACACCTAAAATCTAATGAAAGGGGATTCATCACTGATCAGAGAAGATCAGGTAGGTGAGAGTCTGGATATAGCTTAATCAACTTCCCGAAAAACTTCGGCGAATCCACTATGACCACTATTTGTCGAAGTTGATTACTACTGTAGCTGATAGTTTTTGTAATGGCAGAACTTCTTCAGTTTGTATTTAGGGCCTAAGGCACAAGTGTTAGAAAATTTACCGGAAAACATAGCGCACAAGTAGTCAGACACATGACAAGGAGGATGAGGAGTTGACTCGACGAACATGATGATGGATCAAAACGTCAGCGAAACAAAGTATATTTTGGCATCCATATAATCCATGACAACTCTCTGCATATATATTTGAAAGGCATCTTGTAAGACAATATGGTAAAGAAACTCTGCAGCTTCGATGAAAGGAACTGACTTTAACCTTGGTTTTCATAATAAATTGCTTGTATCTCACTAACTAGGAATCAAGAAAGATATTAGACTAATAGAAAGAGTTATGAGCCTTAGGACTTAATTCGTATAATGGAAGCGACCTGAAATTTTCCTACAGGCATTAGGCACGAGGCAAACTTTACCCAGAAGAAGGAGTTTTAAGATAAGGCTCCTAGTTATAATATTGAGAAAAGGCCTAAGCCTATGTTTCTAAGGAACCGTGTCAGAGGCGAATTTATTATTGAATTAAGGGTAGCTGAGTGAATAGGAATCCTGGGAAAGAATATATGGACCTCCTTGACCCATGCATTATCATTACTATATATTGACGTCAATTACTACGATAACTGCTAATCTTTGCAATTGCAGATCTTCATGAGTTGAGTGTCTAGGGTCTCAGGTATAAGTAGCGAAAAATTTACTAGCTACCACAAAGCAGAAGTAGCGGAATATAGAGCAAGGGAGATGAGTAAGAGTCTCCAATAAACAGAATAACGATTCAGAGCGTTATAGAGACAAGGCAAGCTTGGACATCAACATAACCCTTATGGATACTTTGTACGAATTAAGACACTACCTCATAGCTACCGGCAAATAATCTCAAGACAAGATACAAACTCAAAAAGAAGAGTATCCCTATAAGTTAAAAAGGACTTTTCATTGACCCTTCTTAATCCTAGAATTTTGAGGACAAAATTCTTTTTCAGGTGGGTAGAATGTAACATCCCCACTTTTGTAAACAGAACGTAATAGGAACTTTGAATTATTTCCCTTAGGCAGTGTGAGAATTTCTCAGGCAGTGCTATGTCATGACGATCCTCACACTTGGAATTATAAGGTAGTGTAACACTGCCGTTGAAAATATGGCACTACCATATGTTAAAAATTAGGAAATGACAAAAGTGCCCCTATCAACTTTTGTTAATTTCACTCTTGCCCAAAAGTTTTAGAAAATTGTACTTTAACCCCAAGTGGATATTTCCACAATAACCCTAGAACTTTTCATGAAATGACCTTTATGTCCGTACATCTATAAGATTAGCAGAATAGGATTTTAAGCAGAGCAGAATCACGTGGTGAAACCGTAGAAGTTTAAATCTCTGCCGATTGGGCCATGGAGGTAGTCTGGTGTGAAATGACGTGGGATGCCCCTGGACTTGCTCAAAATTATGAAAATGCCATTAGTTACAGGAAATTGGAAATAGCAAGGCTCCGGATTTACAAAAATGTCTAATTTACTCCGTTAATTCACTTATTCGGTTTCAATAGTTATGTAAGGACAATTAGATGTTATGTAAATATTAATCAAGAGTTAGCTAGATATTAGTTAGAGAGATTAGGCTTAAGATAAATTAAAAATGAACATGTAGACATCTTACGAAACTATTAAGTAACGTTTGACCGGTTTGGAGAAAATCGGCGAAGATTCGATATTTTAAACCACCAGAACCGAACCAGTAGAATTTTCTACTGGAATCCCTCACTTAAATGGCTGAAATTCAGCCACCCCTAGCACGTATGAGTGGCGCCAAGTGTTGCTCAAGATAGTGGAAAAACTTGGCCTCACTTGCATCGGATTTTTATCGTTTTCGCCTAATTGTTCGGTTTTATCAACTACTTAAGATTAATTAGCATTCGATTAAATGTTTACTTAGAGCCAATTAAGTATCATGTAGAGAAATTAGATATGAGAGAATTAGATTGAAAGCATAGGAGACTTCATAGGATTTTTCCAAAATCGATTTATCGATTTAAAGGAAATCGATAAGATTTCAGTACTTTAAACTGTCGGATCTGGATCATTAAAAATTATGCTATGAATGCCCTAGGATCAATGGCTAAGATTTAGCTAAGCAACCCCCTCAAGTGGCTCCTTGATCAGCCCTTGATGATGGGAAGCCAAGCTAAATTGGAGAAGGGAGTGAAATCCACCAATCACATGCATCTAGCTTCCAAATATCTCTAACTTTTCCTTCCTTCCCTTATCATTTTTGTCTTCCCCCTCCAGCTGCTAAAGGTCATCTCCTTCTCTTCTCTTTACTCTCATCTCTACTCCATTCTCATCCATCTTCAAGTCTCATCCCAAGTCACCACTATCAAAGACACAACATCAGCATAAATTTCATAAGACAAGGTAGGAAATCCTACTTCTTCTCTTGTTTCCTCTGATTTGGGATTGCATGGTGGGCATGCCTAATCTGAGATATTGATGTTTTGTAGAGTGATGATGATGTTTTATGACTGGTTTTGTATGTATGTTGTGATTAAAATTGGAATTGAGGGCAAATAGCTTGAAAGAGGAAGGCAAATTTATAAGCTGTTAGGGTTTTCCCTCGGCGGTCCGTACGGCGGAGTATACGGCTCTGTCTACCACCATTTAAATTTGATGAAACCATTTTTAAATGAAATTATACATCCAGGGCTTTCCATACATATAAAATATAAGGCCATTGGATTAGTATAGATTAGTTATTAATTTTTGAAGTTTGACCTAGAAATCTGGGTTTTCATCTGGGCAGTATGAGTTGAGAAGGGTATAACTCACCCTACACAACTCCAAATTGAGTACAACGAATGCTTTTTGAAAGATAACATGTTAGGAAACAACCCATAAAAATTTCAGAGTCAGATTTATTGCCATTTGTTCCCAGCACATCAATGAAGTTGACTTGAGTTCAAACCGGACTGGAACAGGAGGGTCATGTTTCAGGGCTTATATCTCAAAATACACTCATGCAAATGAGATGAAACTTATGTCATTCGAAATCTTGTCCTGTTAGCTTTAATTTGATATAAATTTCGTATGATTTCACCTAGGTTTCTATTTTTAGTGAATTTTCTTTTATAAGAACCCAATTCTGGCTAAGAACAGGGCATGCTGAGGTAAAATATTTATATCTTGAGTTATACAAATCAAAATGAGATGGGACCAAAAGGGCTAGAAATTAGACACATAATACTATGACATATCCAAAAATTAGATTCAAATGAGTTGAATTACAATAAGGGTGGAGCATACCAAATTCAGGCAGAACAGGAGAGAATAAACCAAAACCCAATTGGTGCTTAAACTGAAATTGATGAATGATGCTATGAATATATATGTATTTGCTGGTTCATATTGAATTGCAAGTTTGTATATTTGTACTGGTTGCCTGGCACTATTCATGGGGAAGCGGACTCGATCCGTTATGCTGCCGAATTTTCGGTAGGAATTTATGAGAACTTATACTATGGATGATTATGCCTTGAATATATTTACGTTTACATGTCATATTCATGTACATCATGCATGCAAGTATATATATTTAGAACATGATATGATATATAAAGTATGAGACATAATCATGAATGCACCAAGCATCTGCATGCATGACAAGATATGAAAAGGAAGAGATAATAAGAACTTGCAAGAAAGACGTACCAAGTTACCACGTGAGGCATGGCATAGACCCAGCTAACGTGGGACAGAGCGGTATTGTCTAAGACTTAGGCTACCCCCAACCAGATTTAAGGGGAATAGACCGGTGTGAGGGTCGGGGAAAGTAAACTTATCACTCATGTATAGGTACGAGCTCAGACCTGAAAAGCAGGCTATCACCTAGGGTTGAGAGAGGCCATTCACCTCCAAGGGATCAAGTACAGAATGGCAAGGTTAAGTTGCAAGTTAAAGAAGAGATAAGTTAAGTCAAGTGCACTTACATAAATTCAAGTATAAGCATTTATATGTGCATTTTCAATCATCTAGTTAAGTCATAATGCTATTATGACCTTTATTGAAGCATATTATACTATCCGTATTTCTATGTCTGTTATATGATATGGTAGGTGGTTGTTAAAATATAACCCGCTTCGAGAAAGGTGTTTTCAACTTAAAATTGAACCACTATTTGCTTATATGTGCTCATATTTTCATAATAAACCGAAGCGGCTGGAATATTTATGATGACACTGTAAGATTGGTTTGTGTTTACCTACTGAGAACCTTAGGTTCTCATTGCCTACTTGTATGTTTCTCTTTTCCGTAAATATTCCAGCTCCCAAGTTGGAAATCAAGTATGAGGCAGAGTATAGGGCCATTCATTGAGCAAGAATAAGGCGCGAGCAAGACTAAGAGACTATTGGAGCTAGCTAACGACTAGTCGGAAGTAAACGCTATGTATTATGCCAGTCACAATTTGCTCTAAAGTGTAATTTTTTTTATTAACTATGTATCAGAGACTATTAGTCAGTAATAAAGTGAGCAATTAAAAGGCCATGTATTATATTTTCCATATTTTAAAGATTTCTTAGCACAGTGACAACCTTGTAATATAACTCCATGACTTGAGCATGGCTTATATAATAAAGGGTGTTATAGTTGGAGGATTTCAACTTGAGATATGCCAAAGTCCGTATTTTGTGTGATAATATAAGTACTATTAATCTTGCCAAGAATCCCATTCAACATTCTAAATCTAAGCATATAGATATCAAGCATCATTTTATTAGAGATCATGTTCAGAAAGGAGATATTGAGCTATGTTTTGTAAATACAAAAGATCAAATAACTGATATATTTACAAAACCTCTAGCTAAAGATCGCTTCTGTTATATAAAAAACCTTCTGAATATGATTAGCTTCTGAGCATGCATTCATATCACATGGATCTTATTCCTCTTCAACAAAAGCTTAAAGCTGAGATTGTATCATCCAAGTGAGTTTCCTTTCTAAAGAAGGCTTCTCAAGAATGGTATTCAGAGTTTGATCAGAGAGATTAGTTCAAAACAATCTTTAGAAACGAATCAAGAAGAATAGATCAGAAAGCTTTATTGGAAGTTTTTAGAAAGATTAGTGCAGAATGGTATGCAAAATGTGCTCAAAAAAGATGGGTTTAGAATATTGGTTCAGAAAAAGTCAATCAAAAAGATGCTTCAGATAGTTTACTTTAGAAAGAAGTTTCTCATTAGAAAAATGACTTAGGCTTTTGATAAAAAATTTGAATGGGAAGAGTCAAGGTAGTTTTGGAATGTGGGACAATTTTGTAACTTCCCACTTTGCCACGTTGCCACAACTTAATGAATTAAGAAAACCAAAACCTCACACTCACTAAAACGCCATCATTTCAATCTCAAAACTATTCACATTTCTTTACCCCTTAGTTGTCTTCTTTAACAACTAAATCATTTCACTCTCTATGAAATCTTTTTCTCCTAAGTCACAAAAACCCCCAAACATTATTCATAATTGTTCATCTTCGCCCTCAAAACTCAAACTTTTAAACTTTTTGTCCTTACTTTCACTTTCCACCAAAACACACTCCCTATTTGTTTCAAGCTTCAACATTTGTATATTGCAATGGCTGGCAAAGGTGACCAAAGCATTCCCTATATCTTTGCTAATGATGAGATGTGGGCAAATTTTCAAAACAATTTCTTTAAAAGGCCTATCGCCAGAGGAATGAGCATTTATTCAGAAAACTCCACCATTCTTCCTGAGGTCTTTGATGTATTCGAGTTCCAGGGATGGAATGACAAAATCTTAGAGGATATTTACACGGGGCTAGTTCCTGCTTTTTACAGCACCCTAGATCCTTTTGACAAAGACAACATATCCTTCCAAAGCATTATTAGAAGCTTCGAGCTATAAGTCCTACCTTCTAACATTTCACAAATTACAAACACTTCAAATGATGACATTCTGTGCCAGGTTGGAGACAGATGGTGGAAAAAGCTTAATGCTATAAAGGAGGAGGTTACTGAAGTCCTTACAGGGAAGGGAAGCTTGCATGTAAGAGACATTCGCACTGCTCATTTGCTTACTCCTATTAGAGTAGTCTACTCAGTGGTCCAATACACTGTGCTACCCTTGAGTGGTAATATAGATATGATGATAAAGGTAGATCAAATGGTGATGTTTTGCCTTGCGATTAGGAGAAAAATGACCTTGGTTAGGTTAATTTTAGACTTCATACTTGCTGTTGTCAATGCTAGGAGAAGAAGGCATGCCACTTCCCATATGGCATGTTTCTTACAAGAGTTTCATCAGAGCCCAGTTGCCATTGGATGGACACAAGGTAGACAATAAAAGGCCAACAACAATAATGAAAACCTTCTCAACCTTGGGACTGAAGCCTCAAGCTCCAGAAAAAGAGAAAAAGAAAGAGAAAGACAAAAAGGATAAGATTCTTCTGTCAAAGAATCTAGTATAAGCCTCTCTCCAATCCCTAAGGAGAAAAAGACAAGCAAGAGGAAGATTATGAAACTTGCTAAAAATGAGGTATTTACAATAGGTGCAGAATCCATCAACATTGTTGTACCTACTGCTCCTCCTGTTACTTAAGCTGCAAGACCAGCTCAAAGGGGAATTATAATCAAGGAACCCATGATTCAAGACCAACTTGCATAAGAAAGGGTTTTAGAAGGAAAAAGTAAGGAGAAACTGAAAAGGCCCTTAGAGATTCTACTCCTTCCCTTTAGAGAAGTAGAGAGGTAAACAAGCTGAGAAATGAGGCATGGCTGTAGAAACAGAGGAATATAGCTGCTAAAGTTGGAGCTTCAAAAGCCAGAAGCTCTTCTATCTTTCAAGAGGGAGAATAGCAATTTTTGGTGATTAAAGAAGCCAATCCACCATCAGAAATGAGAAGGGTTATGGTACCCTCTGAGCATCAAGCAGGATAAGTGGGACAGCTGTTACTCAACCTCAAAATCTACCATTAGTGCCTGTAGATCAAGAAAAAATAATGGTTGAAAGGAATGAGACCACTATAGTGGTTGATGCACTAGAAAAGGATTGAATCAGAAAGGAATCTAAGTTTGTTAATAGAACCTCAAGCTACTGTTGTCCCTGATTCTGAAGCTACACCCATCTAAACTCCAATGCCCAATCCAGCCTCTACTAATGTATCCTAAGACATCCTAACCACCTTAACTACTGCTAAGACTCTGCTGTTGTTGACTTCTAGACCTAAATTTGATAGAATAGCAACCCAAACTGGTTTAGAATCTACAAAGTCCTTAGCTGTTCACACTGAGAAATTGCCTTTTGATGAGCCAACTACTGCAAATGTCTTACCAAATGCTATTGATGCACAACTAGACATTATCTTGGCCAACCAACAGATAATCATAGCAAATCAACATGAGCTTCAGGCCAATTAGCATGCACTTGAAAGGAGAATGGATAGAATAGAAAATCTACTGGTGCAAATGCTTAAGGCTCTTCAGAAAGGAAATTCCTAAAGCAATCAGTGATGATCTTCTATGATCCCAAATTCTTGATGATGTCAAAAGGGCTAGAAAAAGGGAGAAAAGCTTAGTGGAAAAGGAGCTCTCCAGCTGCTAAAAATTTACTTCACATTTCATACATAGCATTCATTTTTTTTTTTGTGCAATTCTCTTTGCTTTTTGAACAATTTTAATGTCTTTTAGTTGCACTAATTTTTATTTCAGAATAGTTTATCCTATCTAGTATTACAATTTATTTTATTTGATCTTTTGCTCTTATATTACTATTTTTTTATTATTCTTCAGATATATGCCCTATTGTTTTTTGGTGTCTTTTACAAATCTATGTTCTGATACTTATAATACTTTGATACTCATAATTGAATATTTTTATCAGTTTTGCTCTGATATTCTTGATTATGATATTTTAATGCTCTGATATTCAGTCTTCACATATCTTGCTCTGATAGTTATCATAGTTATGAGTATGCAATTTTTTAGAAGCTAAGCTGCCTATACCTTGGTAATAAGAAAATCAAAATGGAAACTAAGAATCTCAGTGATGAAGCATCATGGTAAAGATGCATACTGCTAGGTGATGAGAAGTAGGGTAAACCCTCAACAGATTAAGAAACCTCAAGGTTGAACTTGTGGGCAGAATTTCAGGAAGGTAGACCCAGAAGAACTTGCTCAAAGGGAAAGGAGACTTACTCTTAGGCCAATGAGTGATAAAGCGAGTAAAAATCTGGGAGAGGCAGTTAGAGTGACTTCCAATGAAACCTCAGCAAATCTACCATGATCGCCGCACATCAAAAATTAGAAAAGAATTCAATTAGGGACACCAGAGATAGCAAAATTCCTAGTGTTGACCCCAAGAGCTTAGAAGGAAAAATGGAAGAAAGAGTCCCTTAATAGACCACATAATAAGAATGTCAACATTGTGGGCCGAATATGACTTGGCCAAAATAATGGTTAAAATATTCCCTTAATGCAACACACCCACTGTTAGTTTAGCACAAACTCTTACTAAAGATGGTTAGCCAAGAATTGCCAAGTAGGCTGCTGTTCCGATTGCTATCCTTTATACTTAATCATTTGGATTGGTTCATGAACTTAGAGGGACTTCACAAGAAATTGTCCGAAACAACCCCACATTCCCCAATCACATATCAACCACGAATTAACAAGTACACCATAAGAACCATTCAAGTAATATATAAAAATAGCATGTAAATTTTTTTTAATAAAACCTTTATGCTTGAAAACTGAGCCTTTAAGTGCTTACTTACTCAAATACATATAGACGTTGTTCCTCATATTGCCCAGTCACTAAAATGATGTATGACGAATTAAAATAATATAACATGATACTTTAAAACAATAATGTAATCATATATGAGTGAAGAATCTAAATTGCACTTAATAATTATCATAGATGTAATAGGTCAAATTAAGAAGCAAGACTTCCAACATGCTCTTAATTACACATGAATTGCCCAACTAGGGCTCTTAAGAAAATAAAAACACTACGCTACTATCTCGATCCTTCTTAGGTAAGTGTCATAACATGACAACTCCTCATCACATTCCATCAGGTAGCGTCAGAAGGGCTACCATGAATGCCATCAACTCCGTCTAAAGACGACATGGAAACGTAGGGAGTGAGAAATATAATTTCTCAGTAGGATCTCGACTAAATAGTTAATGTGTCATCATTGTCATCCTAGCCACTTCAGGTTTAATTATGAAAATGGTAAACATGCATAGATTCAATTTTAAGGGTTTTGAAAACATAAGTTCCCAAAGCGGGTTTCATTTAATCTTAATCTCATAAGCATAACATAAAGCAACATAAGGCCATAAAATAGAAACATACATACTAAAGCATAATATAAACATTCATGACCATGCATATGAAGGAATAAGGATGCAAGCATTTTCATGTAACTTCATGGACTTGACCAGAGTCTTTCTTTAACTTTACTTTTATACTTAGCATGTGTCTGACATTCTTTACTTTACATGCCCTTGGAATAGACTGCTATTGGACATGAGCTCATTCCATGACTATCATCACACAGTACTTGTAACATCCTTAATTTCCTGTCGTACTAAATTACCTTAGTAACCCTAAGTAATTAGGCACTTAATGAGAAATTATGAGATTAAGGCTTAATTAAGGGAATAATGAAGTGATTATGAGCTAATAATGAGGGGAAGAGTTAAGAGAATACTTAATCGAGATTAGAGAATCTAAATCAAATTTAGCTGACAAAGTGATTTAAATGCCTCTAAATTGGAGGGATTTACTTTTGGCCACATGCCTCCAAAGTAAAGGGATTTCAAGTCTTGGTGGATCATATTCCCTTTTGAAGGATCACGTCCAAACATTTCTTTTATTTTCATAACATGATACTTGATATTTTATCATTCATTGTCAATGCATTGCATTCAAGGATAAGATATATATGTGCAAGAGATATTTCTAAGTCCACAATTTTGATGAAAATCCGACAGTATAACGGCTAGACCGGAGCTTCCCCAAAATTTGCCAAGCATGGAATTTCAACCAACAACCATTCACATTCATTCCATATCATCGTATCAAGCATCAAAAACCCTTCAATCATGATTCAATACTCAAATAGACTTATCATACGTCATGCTTAATAGCATCACACATTCATACCCTAACAGGTATCTATGGTTGCATTATCCTTTGTGAGAAGTCATATGAGTCATTATATGATTCCTTATATTTGTAACATCCCAAATTTCATATAACTAGCATGGTTGAATACTTAAATTTTTAGATACATTATATATACACAAGTAAACCAAATCAAAATGTATCGATTAGGGTTAGAGAATTTAAGTTTCTTTGTAGAGAAAATTTTGTGAAAACAAATAGCATTGTCTTATTAGTTTGAAGGAAAATCGATCTGCTTACAGTGTCTTGTAATGTACTAACTGGGTTGATAGGAACCTATCTTGTAGGATGGCATGAAAACCAGTTAAAAACCCTAAATTCTATGGCAAGAAATTAGCCACCACGCCCCCTCTTGTTGGCCAAATCACGACCACACAATTTGGAGACTCAACCAAAATTGAAAAGCTAAAAAAGTCCACCAATCACCTTCTTTTTCTAATTCTTCCAACTTGGTTCACAAGGAACCAAATCTTTCCACCCTTATCCCTCCAAATTCATGCAGCCCCCTCTTCTCTCTTTCCACCTTCATTTTCTTCACCAACATACTCATACTCACTCCAAAATTCTTGCACCTTGTCACCCTTGCTCAAATCTTTCACTCTTCCTTTGTGAATCCCCAAGTAACCTTAGAACAAACTCATAAACCCCCTTTATTTGAATCATCTAACCTGAGCCACCAAGAAGGAAGAAAGGAATTGTTTTCATCTTGGAACCTTAGTAGAGAGAAGCCACCAAGAAACTTAAGTTTAGAATGCCCTAAGTTGTATTTGAGGTAGGATTTCTTTGAATCTTTGTTTCTAGGGATTTTGGGGTAGATTAAGGTTTGCATCTATGACCTGTTTCAATTGATTGAACATGGGAATTCTTGGTTTGGGTTGGAAATTATCAAAAACTCAAAAGAAAACTCAAACAGACTTGCTGAAAACCTCAAAGATCCTAGGACGTATCTGAACTATGTAAATATGTTTTGACACACAGTGGTCAAAATTGGATGAGAATATTTTTAGATGAAACTAGATATTCAGATCTTTCCAAGCATAATAAGCCCATTGGATCTGAAATGAGAAACCTATGAATTTTTGAAGTAAACCCTTGAATCTTGTCCACTGTTTTGACCAATATAGGTTGTGAAAAGCATAACTCGCCCTATACAACTTCAAATTGAGTGTAACTAATTTTGTTAAAAAGATAACACATAGATGTTCATTTAATAGAAATTTCATATTTATGTCTTAAATATATTACTCCTAGAAAATTCTTCAAAATTACCCTATGTCTTGCCTGGGTTGTAATAGGGCAGATCCTTTTAACCAAATTTGAGAGCTTATAACTTAGGATCTACTTATCAAATTGAAATAAAACTTATGGAAAATAAAATATGGTTCAATTAGCTTCACTTTAATATAAATTTTGGATAAAAATAATGAAAATTTTATTTTTAGTGAATTTTTACATTTAAGTGTTCAAATCTGTCCAACTATAGGGCAGCCTTAGGTAAAATCTTAATAACTCAACTTATACACTTCAAAACTTAATGGGACCATAGATGTTGAAAAGTAGACTGAAAAAGCTAATAATATATTAAATTTTCAGATTTAAATGAGCTAAAATAAATTTTTAGTGTAATTAATAATACAGGGTAAAATTGAGACAATTACGACGTTTTAGCAGTTTCAATAGTTATAAGCCCCATAAGCTACAAGGAACCAATGGCTAAAGTATAAATACAATACTCTACCATATTGATGTGATATTGATATATAGACATAATGATTCTATTATCCATGATTAGCTGCTCGGAATTGTATTGTTTGTATTCTGGGGAAGCTCTATATTTCAGCCATTCATGTCCCACGATTTCATGCTTTTCAAGCATTGCCATTCATGAAAAAATATGCATTTATATATTGTGTCCATGAGAGTCATGCATGCAAGTATGATTGAGATATGGTATGAGACACATAGTATGAGACATGTGAATAAATGCCCAAAGTATCCATATGCATGATAAGGTATGGAAAGGCACAGATGATAAAGAACTTGCAAAAGGATGTATTTGAGCCTCTACCTCACAGTATGCCAGGACGATACTGTCTAAGGCTTGGGCCAACCCCTAACTAGATTTTAAGGGGAATAGACTAGTTTGAGGGTTAGGAAAAGTAAACCCGTCGCTCACATATAGGTATGAGCTCGGACCTGAGAAGTAGGCTATTACCTAGGGGTGAGAGAGGCCATTCACCTCCGAGAGACCAAGTATAGAGAAGCAAGATGCAAGTAAAGGAAAGATGAATAAAGAAAGCACCCTTAGAAAGGTGATACGTAATGCTTGGGCATGCCAGGAAGAGAAAGTAAAAACAGTCAAATAGAGATAGATGCATTTGCATAAAGAGTCCAGTTGCATTCATATATGCAAATAATTTATTTGTTCTTTAGTATGCTATACTTATGTTTAGATCTAGTCTTTGTTTGTCAAGTGAATGAATAAAATGAACCTGCTTCGGAATGGATATTTTTTAACCTTATAAATTGAAATCCATTATTGACATGGTATGTTCATTTTCTCTGAAATAAACCAAAGCAGCTGCAGATAATAACGATTATACTAGAGATGGTAGTTTAGGAAATCCTACTAAGAATTTGTAATTCTTACTCCTATATATGTTTCTGTGTTATCTCCAGATATCTCAGGAGGTATTACTAGACAGAGTTGTTTAATATTGGAAGATGGTCGAGGGTTGCTGGACATCTTAAGGAATAGTTTGTCCAAGTTAACAAAGTTTCACATTTATTTTCCTTTTTCCTTTTTAACATGGCTAAAGCCTAATATGGTGTTTCAGCCAATGTTTTGCATTCAAATCTTTTAGTTTCCTTGAGATGGTACACTAGTGATTCCTAAGTTCATAGTATGCTCAGAGGCCCTAATCATACTTTTATTCCTAGAGGATTTTGAGTTCCCTCTAGTCTCTTGGGTCATGACTATGCATAAACACACTCATGAGCCCAAGAACACCAAGTGTTCACCAATCATCAAGAAGTGAATTTTGTTCCAAACAAGTTGCAAGATTCAAACTCTATTACTAAAAAGCTTTAATCTTTAAGAGAGTTTAAATCTTCACTCGTTATCTAGTCTTCAAGATTCAATCTTTTATTAAATAAAATTGCAAGACTCCACCTTTATGATCAAAAGTTTTATTCTTGATGAAAGTATGAACCTTTAAATCATATTCATGTCCTCAAGATCTAATATTTATAAAGCAAAGATACAAGATCCAATTTTCATGGCTAAAAAGTCTTATTCTTTAAGAATTTTCAAACTTTTAATCATTATTATACCTTCAAGATCCCAACTTTATAACTTAAAGTTACAAGATTTCACTCATAGGATTTAAAAGATTCATTTTTGAAAAAAGTTTGAAACTTTACACAATATTTTACACTCAATGTTCAATCTTTATGAAATAAAGTTCCAAGTTTTCATTTTTATGGCCCAAAAAGTTTCATTTTAATGAAAGTTTAAAACTTTATGCAATGTCTTATCTTCAAGATTCAACCTTCATGACATAAAGTGTGACAAGTTCTTATTTTTGTAACTAAAAAGCTTCATATCTTTAGAAAAGTTAGACTTTTACTACTATTCTTGTCTTCAAGAAAAACACTATGAATCTTTAAGAGAGTATATGCCCTTTACGCCAATCTTAGGCTTCAAGAAGTAAACTTCTTAAAGTTTTATGCTTTAGAATGTTCTTGGTCACATCAAAATTATAAAGAACTTTTTTATCACAAACTCTTCACAAAGAAAGAAACCAACTTTAAACAAGAATACCACCAAGAAAGCGTATTTCTTTTCGACAACTTACAAAAACACCAAGAACACATGCATCATAAGAGAAAAATGAAAGCTTTTGAAGCATTCAAGAAGAGAAACTTTTAATGAACATAAAAGATCTCATGACAAGCCCAAGAACAAACTTTACTAAAAATAAAAACTTTGCTCTAGAAGAACATAGAGTTTGTCCCAAGTTGTCACTTGAAGCTCTTAGCCATGGTGAGAGCCAAAGCTTCAAGCTTTCTTGAACAACAAAAAGAAAAAGTAGAAGATCACTACCTAAGGTGATATATGGCATGTTCTTGAAGGAGAAAAGAAGATGAAGAAAACTCCTTCTTTGTGGCGGTGGTGGGGGTTTTCAATATAGTAGGTGAAAGCTCTTGTCTTCTTGAGAATATAGAGGTTGGAGTGTTTGAATCTTGTCTCCAAAGACCAAAAGATGTGATCTTTGAAGGGCTTAGTGAGGAAGGTTTGGTTATGGTATCTTGAAGAATAGAGAAGAAGATGAAGAGGAAGAAGAAAGAGTAGAGAGAAGTTGGAGAAGTAAGAAGCTTAAAGAGAGAATGAGAGTTGAAAAAAAAGAAATGGATGTGTGCGTGTGCATGCATAGTGACCGTAACATAATCAAGGGGTTTAGAGGAGATATTTTCTTAATTTTGTGTTAATTAGGGTCAAAGGGACAAATTGGATGATAAAGGGGACAAAGTGTACTTACTCTTACAAAAAGTGATCTTGTGTCATGCTTTATGCTTTAGTAACATCATCAACACTTTATTGTCTAGTTGTCTAAATTTAAATTTTAATGATGTGATTAAGTAGTCATGCAACTTAATTAACTTGATTAAGCAAGGATTAGTGATTAACTCATATTATTATGATTAACAAAATTAAACTTTTAATTAAGCTTAATTATCCTTAATTAAACTTGATTAAGCTAATTATGGCAATTAGTGTTTAAATAAGCCATTAAGAGTTTGACTCACTTTATTAGAGATTCACTAATCTTAATTAAGCATTCTCTTAACTTTTCTCATCATGATTACCTCGTTAATCCATTGATTAAGCCTTAATCTTTTAATTTCTCGTTAAACGCCCAATTACTCAGGGTTACTGAGGTAATTTAGCACGAAAGAAAATTGAAAATGTTATATTTCTTCCCACCTTTAAAAAGAATTTTGCCCTCAAAATTTTTTACATGTAAACAAGTCAGGATATTCTTTCTTCATCTCGGACTCCAGCTCCCATGTATATTCTTCCATATTTCCTTTACCCCTAGCCACCTTGATGAAGGGTACAGTCTTGTTCCTCAGTTGTTTTGCCCACGATCCACAATCTAAGATGGCGGTAGATTGAAGGTTAAGTCCTCCCTTAATTGTACACTTTTGAGCTCAACAAGATGACTAGGATCAGAATGATATTCTCGTAACTGAGACACATGAAAGACATCATGGAGATTTGATAAATTCGGAGGTAAGGCCATTTGACAAGCAACTGACCTAACATGTTTTAGGATTTGGAAAGGATCAAGAAAACAAGGGCTCAACTTTTTGACTTTCATGGCTCTACCTATATCCACTGTAGGAGTGATTTTCAGGAATACATGTTCTCCCTCTTGGAACTCTAAAGGCTTTCGCTTCTATCTGCATAACTCTTTTGGTGGCTTTGAGTCGTAAGTATCTTATCCCTAATCCTCCTTATTTGCTCTGTGGTTTGCCTCATAAGATCACGTCCTAGCATACTTAGCTCACTTGACTCAAAACAACACAAGATGGATTGACACTCCTTCCATATAAAGCTTCATAAGGTGCCATTCCAATACCTGCATGGTGACTGTTGTTATAAGCAAACTCAATAAAAAGTAGGTACTTATCTCAACTTCCTCGATTATCCAATACACAAGCTCTTAACTTGTCCTCTATAGTTTGGATAGTTCTCTCATACTATCCATCAGTCTGGAGGTGATAAGCTGTACTTAGGTAAAGCCTTATCCCGAATGCCTTTTGCAAGGCTCCCTAGAATCCAGAGGTAAACCTCGAGGCTCTATTCGAGATTATGGTTGAACATACACCATGCAGTGTCACTATCTCTTGGACATAAAGTTAGGCTAACTTTCTCAAAGGATAAGTAGCTCAAATGAGTAAACAGTCAGCAAACTTGGTTAATCTGTCCACAATTACCTATATTACATCAAAACTAGCTTGCATTTTGGGTAAACCCATGATGAACTCCATGGAGACACTCTCTTATTTCCATTCTGAGATCTCTAATGGTTGCAATATATCAAAGGGCTTTTGGTGTTCAATCTTTACCTTTTGGCAAATTAAACACTTACTCACCAACTCAGCTATGTCCCTTTTCAATCCTAACCACCAGAACATTTTCTTAACATCTTGATATATCTTTGTCACACCAGGGTGTATGGTGAAATAGCTCTTGTGAGCCTCCTCCAAAATCCTTTTTCGGAGGTTACTACTCGCGAGTAAGCAAATTGTTCCTTTAAACCTCCATAGTCCGTCCGTACCTCGAGTGAAACCCTTCAACTTTTCTTCTTCCACTAATGCTATGATTTTTAGGAAACCTTTTTCATCCCTTTGGGCTTGAGCAATTTGACCCTTGAAATCGCTCGATATCCTAAGCTGATTTAATCTTAAAGTATAGGGGGTTAGAACAACTTCAAGGTTAAGGTCTCTAAAGCTTTTACAGCCAAGTAATTTTCTCTAACCTCTCCAAGCTATACAACTGAATAGTCTTTAATAAGCCTCTCTAAGCTATAATTGAGTATTGTTTTCCTAGCCTTTCCAAGCTCTCAATGACCACTAATGGGTCTAGTTACAATAAACAGATTTGAAGTTTGTGTTTGATACATTCACACTAAACCTCTCAAAAGAGTATAATCAATTTGATATAGTGTCTGTGACTTCTCTAAACTTCTCAAAATGAGAATATTGGCTAATACAAAGTAATAGAGAAGATTTTTCAATCGAAAGTTACAATGAGAAACCTTCTGGAAGTTTAGAAGGTTGAGTATAGAAAGCTTCTTGAAGGCGCAAAATGATCAATAGACAAACCAATTCTTCACCATTCTTCCAGCTTTTATGGACTTCAAAAATATATCTGTTGAAGTGCGCAGATCTTGAGCTTTGGGCCTTTTTCATCCACTGGTCTAAGACTAGAAAGAGAAGATAAAGCTTTCTTCCTTAGCAAGTAGAAAATGACACAGAAGTGGAAAAGTAGCCGTTGATAGTTCACCAGCTTTTCAGACTTGTCAGCACTTCTTTTGAATCTTATCATATCACGTTTGACTTTTTGAAACTGATTCTTTAATTGTGTAGAATAAGCTTTTGAGGGGGTGATCCTTTGAGAGTTGCAACTTTATGGTATTCACCCTTCTAGACACAGCCTTCTAAATGATTCATCCTTCTGAACTTTCTAATATGCTTTTTTATTGAGAGAGATCATGAATATGACAAAGTGTCCTTTTTCTTGTGATGTAGAAATGAGCTATGCAAAAAAACTAAACTTTGTACATTCTAATATGCATTTCTGCATGAAGTGTTTGATTTAACTCATAGAAACATTTAAACACGTAAACAAACAATTAGTTCACAAAAGATTTTATTAAACCTTGATTTGTTGATCATCAAAACCTTTTAGCTTTAAGGTATAAACCACGAAGTGGCTTCTAAAGGGCATTGGAACTAACAATCTCCCCTTTTTTATGATGGCAAATTAATATTTAAGAAAAGCTTTTGTATGCAGTAAAAAACATGAATTTAGAGTGCATAGGCATACAGACTAATGTTCGTTTTTATCCTTCTGAATTGAAAATTGTACTTTCTGAAGTGCTTACAAAATAATCAAAGATTTCTAGAAGCTTTAGTGATAAGTATAGTTAATCAGAAAGATTATTTGTGTTAAAAAATTTTGATCATGAATTCTAAAAATATTTTCCAATAAAGCAATATGAATTTCAAATCGTCTTAAATTAGAGAACCAAACAGAAGTTAAAGTAATCCATGAAAGATAATAATTATTAGAGTAGAATATATAGAGTATCAAAAACATGATGATACAACATTAAAGATTAAAGCAACATATATAATTAGAGCAACCCAAAGAATAAGAACATTATGCCATAAGTTTATATAAGATTATAGTGCAAAACAATTATATCAGAGTAATAAGTAATTGTATTAGAATAATAAACTCAAAGTATTGGCAATAGTATTAGAGTACTATCAGAGCAATGAATAATAAGAGATAGCACATAATATAACTTAAGAAATTGTAAGCTATTCAATAATGTGATAATAGAGAATTAATAGTGTGATATA
Source organism: Pterocarpus macrocarpus (assembly GCA_031439585.1). NCBI lineage: Eukaryota > Viridiplantae > Streptophyta > Magnoliopsida > Fabales > Fabaceae > Pterocarpus > Pterocarpus macrocarpus. The sequence continues at coordinate 63,026,713 of CM062514.1, read as the reverse complement.
AACTAATATAAACCATTCAATAGAGATTATAATTATAACTCAAGAAACCTGAAAATGTTCCCAAAAAATAAGATGACAAAATCCCTAACTCTAAATGAATGACGTATGTGAATACAGTAGTAGCAAAAACTAAAAAAAAACTTCTAGCTCTAGCTCCTAACTCCCCCTAGATATGTGTTCGCCCTCAATTAAAGGTTTTCTTCAATCTTCTCCCCTTTGACATCATCAAAAATAATGATGTGGGATTATAGAATGACCATTACTGATTGCCTTTTCCTTTTTGAAGGGCCTTCAAAATCTGCAGCATGAGTTTCTCCATTTTATCCATCCTTCTTTCCAGATTACACTGATTGGCCATGAAAGTGTTTTGGTTGGCTAGAATCAAATCTATTTGAATTTCAGTAGGATCTAGAAAGGTTTCTGCATTTGATGGAGCTCTAAAAGGTAGTTTATGTAACATCCGAAATTCAGCCTAAGCTAATTAGCTCAGTATTACTAACTAATTAGAGAGATTAGTGATTAGTCAAGGATTAATCAACTAATCTCAAGAGCAAAAGCTTAGTAATTGGGGATAAGTCAACAAGTCAACTAAAAGTCAGCGATCAATAAGAAAAGTCAGCATTGAACAATGACACACTAAATGATTTAATCAAGGCTTAATTACTCTAATTTTGCAAATTCAAGATTAAGAACATAATTATGGTGATATAATCTTATTAATTAAGTACTTGACAAATGTTCTTCTTTAGTCAAATATGCTGAATTAATCCTTAAACACTAAGTGCATAATTAGTGAAAATCATTCCTTTTAGAGAAGAAGTCTTAAAGGTGTACTTAACCAAAATTGTTTAAAGAATAATTAAATTAATCTAATTCATTAACACATAGATAATTTTAATAACAAAGAAAAATCAAAGCTCTCCCCCATTAATCAAGGTGCAAATTTTGGCCACCTAACCTCGTCATCCACCTTTTGTTTTTGTTTTAATCTCACACCACAAGATTAATGCTTGTTATGGTTAAGTTACCTTAAAGTGAGATTAACTAAAAATGAGGTTATCGTACACATAGATCAAACTTGTTTTTGGCTTTAACCATCAAAGTGGATCAAACCACTAATGGCATGGATTTAGCCATTAATTAACTTAGAAAACACAAAGAGGTTTAAGCCATGCACTCAAGACTCAAGGGTGGAACAACCATTCTTCCACCCAAAGGTCACTAAGCCTATTCCTAAGTGAAATAAGCAAAATTGCATTAGCCCATGCCTTGTATGTTATGCCCAAAACAGCCCCCTCCACTCTCATTTTGCAACTCTCATCCTCTCATTAAAAGATCAAAGCTCTCACTTCTCTCTAAACACTACACTATCCTTTTCTTCTTCTCCCTGTTCTCCCTGTTCTTCTTGCCTTTTCTACTCTAACCAACCTCATTTCCCACCACCATTCTCACAACCCCTTTAAGGACTACCCTCTGTAGTCTTTGAAGAACACATTCAAACATATACTTAGCTTAGCTCCATTTTCAAGCTCCAAGGGGGGAGAACCTTCTTCATCCTTACAAGTCTTCAAGCATTTCCAAAGCTTCTTGTGGTAGTAATTCTAACTCTTCTTCTTTGTATGTTTCAAGCACTAGAACTCGTAAGCTTCTCCATAGTTAGGTGGTTCTAGGACTTGCTCTTTAGGATGAGAGACCATGCTTTTCCTTTTTGAAGTTATTCATGGTGTTAAAAGTATTTTTCTTGAAACATGTTTATTATGTACAAATACTCTTATGAACCAAACTTTATATTAGCTCCAAACATTATTTTATCCATAAAAATTCAAAGCATGAAAGTAAAATGAAAGATAAGAGTGATCACTTGAGGAGGAATCTTAATGTTTCTACAAACAAGCTAAGGAAATGAAATCTTGAGATGCTAAAATTCTGTCAGTCTATATGACGAATGTAATAACTCATTCTCTACAACTCAAAACAAAATGGGACTAATTTTATTTTAAAATAGACTCACAGAGCTTTCCATACTTAAAAAAATATGATCATTGGACTTAAAATGAGCAAGTTATGAATTTTGTAAGTGGGCTATACCTAGTGGAGTATCTGTCTGGACAGCCTGTGTAACATCCTTAATTTCTTGTCGTGTTAAATCACCTCAGTACCCTTGAGTAATTAGGCACTTAATGAGAAATTATGAGATTAAGACTTATTTAAGGGGTTAACAAAGAGTTTATGAGTTAACCCGGATGAGAAAAGTCAAGAGAATACTTAATCGAGATTAGATGATCTCTAATTAAGCAAGTCAGAGCATTTATAGCTTAATTAAGCACTAATCACCCTTAATTAGCTTAATTGCAAGATTAATTTTTGTTAATCATGTTCTTGTGTGTTAATCACTAATCCTTGCTTAATCATCTTAATTAAGTTGTATAAGCACTTAATCACATGATTAAATTCAAATTTAGTCAACTAGACAATAAAGTAAAAAGTGATATATTAAAAGCATAAAGCATAAGACAAGGTTGCCTTTTGTAAGAGATTGTACATACTTTGTTCCCCCATCATCCAATTTGTCCCCCTAAACCTTAATTAACACAAAATTAAGAAAATATCTTCTCCCCCACCTACATGAGACTTACGGCCACAACAACACAATACACACTCACATTTTCATTTTGTGTCTTCCTATTCTCTCTCTAAAACTCTCATCCTCTCACTTTTCTCTAAAAGTCTATTCTTCTTCTTCATCTTCTTCTTCCTTTCTCCACCACCACCACGCAAAACCTCTCACTTAGCCCTTCAAGGACCTCATCTTTGGGTCTTTCGAGACAAGATCAAAACACTACAACCTCCATTTTCACAAGATCTCAAGAGCTTCTCCTTCCACCAAGCCAAATTGCCAATATCATCACCAAGAGGAGCCATCATCTTCTTCTCCTTCCTTGTTGTAGCGCCATTTTGATAAGGAGGTAGTGATCTTCATCTTTTTCATTTTGTTTGCTCAAGAAAGCTTGGAGCTTGGTTCTTTTATGACCAAGATCTCTATGTTAAAACTTGAGAAAATTCTTCATGCTCTTCAGGAGCAAAAGTTTCCATTTTTGGCAAAATATGTTCTTGTTGTTCTTCAAGTATACTTGATGTTTCTATTTTTGGAAAAATATGTTCTTGTTGTTCTTCAAGTGCTCTTGATATTTCCCTTTTTGGCAAAATATGTTCTTGATGTTCTTCAAGTGTTCTTGATATTTCTACTTTTGAAAAATATGTTCTTATTATTGAGTGTTCTTGATGGTATATTGTTTAGAGTTGTTCCTTTTCTTATGATGAGTTGATGGTTAGAAAAGCTTCATCTTTTTATGTTTTCATGATTAGATAAGACTATGAACATCCTAAAAGCTTAAAACTTTAAAAAGTTTGCTTCTTGATTCCTTAAAAGTGGGGCAACTTTTAAGCTTCCATAAAGTTTTATTTTGTTTTATTTTGAAGGTAAGAATGCATGTAAAAGCCTAAGCTTTTTGGAATAATAAGCCTTTTTGAGTTAGAAAAATGATATCTTGTCACTTAATGTCTTAAAAATCAAACCTTAAAGAAAAGGCCTTTCATAAAGTTTCAAACTTTAATCAAGAATGAGACCTTTAAGTCATAAAAGTGTTGTTTTGTAACATTTAATTCATAAAGTTTAGATCTTGAACCAAAACAATGCTAAAAGATATTAACTTTATAAAGATCAAGACTTTTTCACCTTAAAGTTAATATTTCATATCACTAGTTGATAAAGTAGGAACCTTGTTAATGTAGAGACAACTTTAAGTCATAAAGTTGAGACCTTCATGGTCTTAGAATAATTAAATGAGTCACTCATAAAGAATAAGACATTTTAGTTAAAAAGCTAGTAACTTGTATCATTATTTCATAAAGATCTAATCTTTAAGATAAGAGCTTAATGTTTAAGGCACTTACTTTCATAAAGAATAAAACTTTATAACTACTTTATAAGAATGATAACTTTTATAATATTTAATATAAGATCTTGTTAGGTTAATGATAAAAGCTTGAAACTTTGTAACTTGGTTAAGTTAAAAATCACCCTTGGTGTTTAGTGAACATGGTATTGTTGGGTTCATGATATGGTTATGCGTTGTCATGACCCAAGGATTAGAGGGATCTCAAACTCCTTGGGAACAGAAGTATGATTAGGGCTTCTGAGCATACCATGAACCTAGGAATCACTAAGTGCACTAGCTCAATGAAAGGAAACAATCACTTAACTTAATTAATTTGAACAAGTGTTCCATAAGACATGAACTCAAGTAAAGAATAATTTCATATGAGAACTAAGTAACTAAAAGACCCTACACATATATCTTAACTATGTGATTCTCTCATGGGTAACTACGAAAAATCATGTGATGATTCATAATATTCTTCATAAAGAATAATATGACTATAAACCCCTTTAGGGTATGAATGTATGATGCCATTTGGCATGATGAATGACAAGTTTGATTGAGTTGTGTCTCATGATTGAATGATGAGTATGATAATATGATATAGATATGACGAATTGTTGGTTGAAAGTTGATGATTGGTATTTTGGGAAAGCTCCAGTCTAGCCGTTATGTTACCGTATTTCCGTCAAAATTATAGACTTAGTCATATCATTGCATGTGTCTAGTCAAAGAAATACTATGCATGTAAAGTATAATGATAAGAAAAGAAACCATGGGATATGACCCCTCGATCACTTCCGAGAAGTGAAAGATGGTGATCCACATGGTACCTCTATAAGAGAGGCAAAGGTGACATGAAGGACCCTCCAACTTAGAGATAACCAATATTGACTTAGTCTAATTTGGTTAGTTCTGCGTGACGACGGTCACGGAATGAGCTCATGTCCAAAAACAGTCTATTTCAAAGGAAAAGTAAAAGAATGTTAAACACGTGTTAATAACAAAAGTCAAAGTAGGACCATGGTCAAGTTGATGAATTGCATAGTCATGCATGTTATCACATTCCTTATGGCATTGTGAATGTTTATTATGTATTTTAGCATGTATGCCTATGTATGACGTTACAGATATGATGATTAATTTAAAAGCCACCCACTTCGGGAGTTACATTTTTTGAAACTATTAAAATTGAACTGATATCTGTCCACTGTCTTTATGTTAAATCCGAAGTGGTTGGGACGATGACGATGACACTGTGTTTATCTAGTCGCGATCCTACTGAGAAATTTAGTATTTCTCACTCCTACATTTTCGTGTCATCTTCAGAGGATGCCAGCATCGGGCATGGTGATGATTTTTGTTGAGTTCCCAGTGATGCATTGGCACTTTGACTCGGTGCTAAATGCCTCCGTGATGACTGCTCAGGCAGCGATGCAGGTCTACATGTTCCATAGCTGCCAATTCCGTGCACCAATGATGAGTCCGTTTTTTCGCTCTCATGAGCCGTTCGAGGACATCACTATGAATGATGTTTGCCCGCCTTTCCATCCTGTGAGGTACCCCACTAACGGAGATTCCAACTCGGACATTCGCCTAACAACGACAGTTTTGTTGGATTTTGAACCTTTGGAGCTGTCCTATCTGAGCTACCACATGAACCCGTCTGAGCTTTCCTTCCCGTCTATGATTCGCCTGTCGTCTGATTCATCTTCTTCTTCAGCAGCCCCTCGTTACACTCCACCCCCGGTTCGTGGTCGCAGGTTCATTTGTACTCGTGCCGTGCTCCGTGGGCGTGGGCGTGCTCACGGAGGATGTGGTCATGTTTCTCCTAGTGGATTCGGGAACGGCTACCTTGTAAGACTCTAATAAACCCATACCAGGCTTAAGTCGTATTATGGCATTTTATTAGTTGTTACTTATGCTTGTGGAAAACTAAACTTCACTTGAAATTAAGTTACGTGAAAAATACGGTAAGATTTTTTGTTTTTTTTTAAATACGTTGTCGCTTTGCAGTGTTTTGGAAAGTAAAGCCTTGAGTGAGAAGACAGATAGAGAAAGAGCATGTCACATAAAATACATAACTCAAAATCATAAAACATGAGAAAAGGTAAACAAATAATAATTCACAAATACATTACATTCATATGGGTTCATAATATATATACATACACATACATAAATATCGGTATTACATCGAAGGAGGCTCATGGTCGTGCCATGATCCAAATACTAGATACATACTTAAATTGACATTGTTCGTCACAAAAAGAAATGTATGAAGATGCAGAGCTATGGCAACTACAAGTCCACATCAGCATTGTCTGATATCCCACGTCATACGTCCGCTCACAGTGTGGGGGATCCATACTCCACTCCACTGGATGCGCCATCGAGATCTGGTGACGATATGGAAGAATAACTTGGGTGAGAAATCGGATTTCTCAGTAGGATTCGAACTCGACACGAAAGTGTCATCGTCATCGTCCCAACTACTTCAGTTTTATTAATGAAAATAGTGAGCATTCATAAGGTTCCGTTCTTAGGTTTCGAAAATGTGAACCTCCGAAGCGGATTCAATTTTAATATACCCTCTAATCGTTTATATCATAACATACATAGGCACACGTACAATTATATAAAACATGCATGGCTATGCTCTAAGCTTCTCTTAACTTCTTCCTTTCAAAGGTTTGGACCGAAGTCCCTTTTCTTTTCTTAACTTGATTTTAGCTTAAGTCTTATCTTTGCATCCACTAAACATAAGTGGTAATAAGCTTATACCGTGGCCGTCGCCACCATAATTTTTCAATACTTACACTAGCTGGGTCATGCCATGCCTCATGCGAGTCATGGGTGAGGGGAGCTTAAATTTGGTCACCTTCCTTTTTGAAGGATCACACACTTAATTAAATCTCTTCTTATTAAAGTTTATGATGCAAAATTGTTCTAATTATTTTCCACATTTAGGCGTTACGTATCGCCATCCCTAAATGTGATTCCTTTATCACATCTCATTATGTATCATATCATCAATATATCATATTCATATCATCATCATCATTCATTATCACATCGTCATCATATCATTATCATCCTTATTATCATCATATCATATCATCATCATCATGATCATCATCATATCACTATCATCATAATGACACAGAGGCATACATATCACACAAAGTCTTATGAGTTTAGCTTAGTAAATTTGGTGCAAGCTTTTAATTGAGTTTGCCTCTTGTATAAATTCTTTTATTATAGGGCCAATTTCATCTATTATTCTTTTTGAACTTTTAAGTTGAATTATGAAGGTTTTCCAATATCTTATTGTAAGGGTCTTAATGTCTTTAAGCTTATTTTTCATTAACCTTTAAAACTTAACCATAACTAGTTTTACTTTTACAGTGGAGCAGTAACTTCAAAAATTCATCATAATTTCATATTTTACAATTTTGACTTGAATTTTGGTATGATTATAGTTTTCTGAGTCTATTTTTAAACAAAATAAAGCCCACTCAAAAATTCATTTTGTAACTTGAGATATGCACATTTTATTCTGACTGCTCAGCTTTTAAGTTTATTCTCAATACAGTGACTTTTAAACATTACTACCAGGTCCTAACAAGGAATCTGCCAAAACTGTTTTATGGGGACATTCCTCTATGTGTTAGCTTTCTAACAAACTTGGTCCCACTTAAAAATGTTCTGTATAACTTGAGTTATGAACATTTCATTACATACTGCTAGAACAGAAACACATCTTGGGATAGCATATGTTGAAAATTCATATCTTTCTTGCTTTAAGGCCAAATTTCACGTATTTTATATGTATAAAAAGCTCTATGAGTCTATTTTCATTTAAAATTAGTTTTGTTCCATTTATATTGAAAGAGTTATCAATCGCGCCATACAGACTGCCAGAATATTTAGTTTCAATAAGTTTTCTTGTAAAAAAATTAAGTCTTCTCCTCGAGTGACCACTTTTCTCTTCCAAACCACTTTTATACTTTGAGATCTTGGTGAAAAATCAATATTTTGAGTTCTAAAAAGTTTGGTTCAGAACAAGAGTAAATGCACAACAAATCATTTTCCAAGAAAAGAGCAAAAATCACAAATAACTTTATACAATGAAAGCATGGCCATGAGGCCTTTAGAGCAATTCCTAAAACCACCTAGCTATGGAGAGCTTAGGAGTTCTAGAGCTTGAAAAACATAGAAGAAAGAGGGGTTAGAGTCACTACCACAAGGATTCTCTTGAAAGCTTGAAGAAAAAAAATCGTTGGAAATGGCCTCCTTCCTCTTAAGCTAGCAAATGAGGCTAAATGAGTGTTTGTTTTGTTCTACCAAAGACCAAAGAATGTGATCCTTGATAAGTTAGTGAGGGTGGTGATAGAAGATGAGGGTGATGGTGGTGGAAAAGTGACAAGAACAAGAAGAGAAATAGGAAGAACAAGGAAAGGTTGAGAGGAAAAGGAGTGGCTACTTGGTGTCTTTGGGAAAGAATGGAAATCACAAATGAGGGAGTGAGGGAAGGGGCTATTTTGCACAAGAAATGGGGGTGAGTGGGCTGATTGCTTTGCTTCTCCAACAAGCAAGAGAGAGTAGGTGAGTTTTACTTCTTTTTCAAGCAAAAGGGCTAGGAACCTTGGGATAAAAGGGTGGGTTGTGTTTCCTTTGAGTCTTGGCATTTAGGTAAAGACCATGTAGTGTTTTTCAAGTGGTTAAAAGCATGACTACTCTTGGGATTGGTTTGGGTGAATATGATCACTTCAAATAGCACAATCTTGAGGGAGGAGAGTACATCTCTTGGCTTGACTCAAGGAATACTACTAATATAGACTTTTGATCTAATGGTGCATGATGAGAAGGCAAATGGATGGTTGGATTTTGCTCTTGTCCTTGGCCAAAATTTGGTACATCAATTAGGAGAAGATTTTTAAATCTTCGCAGCTATTAGAATTACCTAAGTTGTTAATCAATTTGATTAGTTAAATTGCTCTTTAACCGATTTCAATTAATTACACTTTTAAGACTTTTTCCTTTGAAAGAATTGATCTTATGAATTATGTAATTAGGGTGTAAGAATTAATCTATCTCAATTGGTAAGGTAGAACAATTGTTTTGTGCTTAATTAATAAGATTGGATTAGCTTAATTATACTTCTAAGTTATGAATTAATGAGGTTCGAATAATTAGGTTTTAATTAAAACATTTAGTGCGTTATGATTCAATTATTGACTTGACTCAATTTACTAAGCTCTTGCTCATCGAGATTAGCCAATTAGTTTTCAGTTAATCGTTAACCTCTCTAATTAGCCAGGATCACCGAGCTAATTAGCTTAGACAAAAATTGAGGATGTTACACTCTCCCCTCCTTAAAAAGAATTTTGCCCTCAAAATTCGTTACCTGTAAACAGGTTGGTGGCAGGCATGCCCTTGGTGCAGTTCTTTGCAAAATGCCCAGGCTGTCCATATTTGAAGCAGGCATTTTGTCTAGCGTAGCAAATCCCTTTGTGTTGTCTCCCACACTTTGGGCAGGTGGGATTCATTGTAGGCTTCAAGGGCTGGTCAGCAGGTCTTGGAGTGCTGGCAGAGGGCTCTTGTGGCTGGTTGCCCTTAGAACCTCCATTGTGGTAGGGCTTCTTTTATGGGGGCTGCTTCGGGTGTTGCTATTGAGACGCCTGTCTCCTCTTATGGGCCTCTGATATCTGGATTGCCAACTTCCAATTACATCCTTCTACTACACGGCTCTTATTAACAAGAGCCACATAGTTCCTTATCTCCAATGGGGCCACTGTTGCCAGAATGTCGGCCCGCAATCTTCCCTCATACTTCATGCATTTCCAATGCTCGTCCAAGTTTCGCTGATATAATACAGAAAACTTACACAACTCCTCAAACTTCGTCATGTATTTAGTAATGCTTATACCTCCTTGGTAGAGCCTCAGGAACTCCATCTCCTTCGCATTCCTTACGAACATCAGGAAGTACTTCTCATAAAAAGCCACCTTGAAGGCATCCCATGGGATCTCCCTCTGATCACTTTCCATCAGGCTTTTCTCTCCTTTCCACCAAAACTTGGCATCCGCCTTCAACATGTAAGTGGCAAAGGCCACCTTTTGGGTCTCTAAGCAAGCTAGCACGAAGTAGATCTTCTCAATCTCTTTGAACCACTCGTCAGCTTCGTCAGGGTTGAAAGCCTTCTTGAAACTAGGCGGGTTCGCCTTATGAAACTCCGAGAACTTTTGATATTTGGCATCAGCTCCATTTCCATCAACAAACTCTTCGGATCTTCAATTCAGCTGGTCCATCATATGCTCAGCAGCTATAGCTTGATAACTTCTGATATTCGGCATCAGCTCCATTTCCATCAACAGACTCTTTGGATCTTCAATTCAGCTGGTCCATCATATGCTCAGTAGCTGTAGCTTGAGCTTGCATTGTGTTTGCCATATGCTGGAAGGTCCTCATGAACTCAGTGAGGTTCGCGCTGTCACTGTTCTTGTTGGATGTACTCTGCGAGTTGCCATTAGTTCCTGAACACACCATACAAAGATATCGAGTTGATCAGGCCCAATATTAAGCATAAGTATGGCAGCAACTAAAGGCAATCTCACATGACGGTCATGCATTCTAAGTCCTACATCCCATTATACAGACAGGATTCATAGCATGACTTAACATAGCGCATGTAGAGTTATGCTTGGAAGCATAGTCAGTCCAACCTCAGGCTTTAACAGGATGAACTGCTCTGATACCATAATGTAACACCCTAATAAACCCATACTATGCTTAAGTTGTATTATGGCATTTTATTAGTTGTTACTTATGCTCGTAGAAAATTAAACTTCACTCAAAATTAAGTTACGCGGAAAATAAGGTAAGATTTTTTTTTTTTTGAAATACATTGTCGCTTTGCAACGTTTTGGAAAGTAAAGCCTTGAGTAAGAAGACAGATAGAGAAAGAGCATGTTGCATAAAATATGTAACACGCTTTATTATATAAGCCATGCTCGAGTCATGGAGTTATATTAAAAAGTTGTCACTGTGCTAAGAAATCTTTAAAATATGAAAAATATAATACATGACCCTTTAACTGCTCTCTTTATTACTGACTAATAGTCTCTGATACATAGAGGATAAAATAATTACAATTTAAAAGCAATTGTGACTAACATAATACACCGAACTTGCTTTCGACTGGTCACTAGCTAGCTTCAATAGTCTCTTGGTCTGGTTTTGCATCCGAGTCTTGCTCATAAACTGTCCCAGTACTCTGCCTCGTACTTGATTTCCAATTTAGGTGTTGGAATGTTTACGGAAAAGAAAAACATACAAGCAGGCAGTGAGAACCTAAGGTTCTTAAGAGGTAAACTCAAACTATTACTCATACAGTGCCATCATAAATATTCCAACCGCTTCGGTTTATTATGACAATATGAGCACATATACATAAATAGCGGTTCAATTTTAAGTTGAAAACACCTTTCTCGAAGCGGGTCATATTTTAACAACCACTTGCCGTATCATATGACAGACATAGAAATATAGATAGTATAATATGCTTCAACAACGATCATAATAGCATTATGACTTAACTAGATAATTGAAGATGCACGTACAGATGCGTATACTTGAATGTATGCAAATGCACTTGACTTAATTTATCTCTTCTTTAACTTGCAACTTAACCTTGGCATTCTGTACTTGGTCCCCGGAAGATGAATGGCCTCTCTCACCCCTGGGTGATAGCCTGCTTTTCAAGTCCGAGCTCATACCTATACATGAGTGACGGGTTTACTTTCCTCGACCCTCACACCGATCTATTCCCCTTAAATCTGGTCAAGGGCTGGCCCAAGTCTTAGAAAGTATCGCTCTGTCCCACGCTAGCTGGGTCTATGCCATGCCTCACGTGGTAGCTTGGTACGTCTTTCTTGCAAGTTCTCATAAATCTTATTCTTCTTTGGACATGATTATACATGCATATGCTACATGCATTCATTCATATACTTCATATTATTCTTAAATCATTCTTGCATATATGAATCTAATGAGCATAACATGTAAATGTTCATAATAGTCACATAATTCACATATTTTTGCCAGAATTTCAGCAGCATAACGGATCGAGTCCGCTTCCCCATGAATAGTGCCAGGCAACCAGTACAAATGTACAAACTTGCAATTCAATATGGACCAACAAATGTATATATATATATTCATAGCATCATTCATCAATTTCAATTCAAGCACCAATTGGGTTTTTGGTTTATTCTCTCCTGTTCTGCCCGAGTTTGGTATACTCTACCCTTAGTGCAATTCAACTCATTTGAATCTAATTTTTGGATATGTCATAGCATTATGTGTCTAGTTTCTAACCCTTTTGGTCCCATCTCATTTTGATTTGTATAACTCAAGATATAAATATTTTACCTCATCATGCCCTGTTCTTAGCCAGAATTGGGTTCTTATAAAAGAAAATTCACTAAAAATAGAAAACTAAGTAAAATCACACGAATTTTATATCAAATTAAAGATAATAGAACAAGCTTTCAAATGAACTAAGTTTCATTCATTTTCCTAAGTATATTTTGAGTTATGAGTCCCGAAACTTGACCCTATTGGACTACCCTGTTCCAGCTCGGGTTAAACTTCAGTCAACTTCATTGGTGTGCTGGGAACAAATGACAACGAATCTGGTTCTGAAATTTTTATGGGATGTTCTATTATATGTTATCTTTCAAAAGACTTAGTTTCACTCAATTTGAAGTTGTATAGGGTGAGTTATACCTTCTCAACTCATACTGCCCGGCTAAAAATCTAAATTTCTATGTTAAAATTCAAAAATTCATAACTAATTCAATACTAATATGGAAAGCCCTGAATGTCTAGTTTCATATAAAAATGGTTTCATCAATTTTAAATGGCGGTAGGCAGAGCTGTACACTCTGCCGTACGGACCATCGAGGAGAAACCCTAATAGCTTCTTGAACTCTTCTTGGATTCATGTTTTTCTCTAATCAATCCACCCAATCTTCAATTCAAACTCACATATACACCTTAAACCAACCTTAATTCATCATCATCACTCAAGATAGCATCAAAATCGTGCAAGAAATTGGGAGAAAGTGGAGTCCCAATTAGCCCAATTCAAAGAAAACAAGAAAAAAAGTTGGAATTCCTACCTTGGTGGTGTGAAATCTTGATGGAACTTGATCTTGGAGTGAAGTTAATGGTTGGGGCTTGAGCTTGGGGATGAGAGGAAGTGGAAGAAGATGAAGAAGAGTGGGGAAATGAGGCTGGTAGTGGGGAGGCCGAAAATGATAAGAAGAAGGAAAGAAAAGGTGAGAGATTTGGAAGCTAAATGCATGGGATTGGTGGATCTCTTCATGCTATCCATTTTGGTTTGGCTTCCACCATCAAGGGCTGCCTTAGGCACCACTTGGGTGGGTTATTTGGCTAAATCTTAGCCATTGATCCTAGGGCACTCATGGCATAATTTCTACTGATCCGATTCCGACAGTTTAAAACACCGTAATCTTACCGATTTCCTTTAAATCGGTAAAACGGTTTTAGAAAAATCCTATGAAGTTTCCTATGGCTCTAATCTAATCCCATTATACCTTATCATTCTAAACCACACTCAATTGGCTTTAAGTGAATGCTTAATTGAATCCTAATTAATCCTAATTATCCGATGAAAACCAAAAACTAGGTTAATAACGATAGAATTTTTCGGACGTTACACTCTCCACTCACTTGGCGGCCAATTGGCGCCATCCATTAGGGTAGAAGTGGCTCAATTTTCATCCACTCAAACTAGTGAAATTCTACTGATTCTGCTCATGGTTTAAAGCACCGAATCTTCGCTGATTTTCTTCAAATCGGCAAAACTTTACTAAATGACTTTGAGAGGATTTCTATATCTCTATGCTAATTGTTCCTAAGCCTCATCCCTCTAATTAACATCTAATTAACTCCTAATTAATATTTAATTCCCTCTAATTAACATCTAATTAACTCCTAATTAATATTTAATTAACTCCTAATTGCCCTTACATAACTATTGAAACCGAATAAACAGATTAACGGCGTAAATTAAACATTTTCGCAAATTCAGAGCCTTTTTGTTTTCTGTTTTCTATAACTAATGGCATTTCCATAATTTTGAGCAAGTGCAGCGGCACCCCACGTCATTTCACACCCGACTGCCTTCATGGCCCAATCGGCAGAGATTTAAACTTCTACGCTTTCGCCACGTGATTCTGCTCCGTTTAAAACCCCATTCTGCTAATCCTATAGATGTGGGGACATAAGGGTCATTTTATGAAAAGTTATAGGGTGGACACAAAGGTCATTTTATTAAAAGTTCAAGGGTTGTTGTGGAAAAAATTCTTTGGGGTCAAAACATAATTTCTAAAAATTCAGGGTATCACTGTGATTAACAAAAGTTTGCAGGGGTACTTTTGTCATTTCCTAATTTTAAACATATGGCAGTGCCATATTCTCAACGGCAGTCTTACACTACCCTATAATTCCAAGTGTGAGGATCGTCATGGCATAGCGCTGCCTGGGAAATTCTCACACTGCCTAAGGAAAATAATTCAAAGTTCCTATTACGTTCTATTTATAAAAGTGGGGATGTTACATTCTACCCACCTTGAAAAGAATTTTGTCCTCAAAATTCTAGGATTAAGGGTCAATGAAAAGTCCTTTTAATAGGGATACTCCGCTTTTCGAGTTTGCATCTTATCTTGAGATTACTTGCCGGTAGCTATGAGATAGTGTCTTAATACGTACAAAGGATTCATAAGGGTTATGTTGATGTCCAAGCTTGCCTTGTCTCTATGACGCTCTGAATCATTGTTCTGTTTATTGGAGACTGTAACACCCTAATAAACCCATACTACGCTTAAGTCGTATTACGGCGTTTTATTAGTTGTTACTTATGCTCGTGGAAAACTAAACTTCACTTGAAATTAAATTACGCGGAAAATACGGTAAGATTTTTCTTTGAAATACGTTGTCGCTTAGCAGCGTTTTGAAAAGTAAAGCCTTGAGCGAGAAGATAGCTAGAGAAAGAGCGTGTCGCCTCAAATATATACTCCAATATCATAAAACAAGGATAAGGTAAACAAATAATAATTCACAAATATATTGCATTAAATAACTAACCATTACATTCATATGGGTTCATAATATATATACACATACATTTTAGCATTACAACAAGCGAGACTCATGGTTGAGCCATGATCCAAATACTAAATACTAAGTACAAGTTTAAATGGCAAAGCCTAACTCAAAAGAAATATGCGAAGATGCAGAGCGATGGTCGCTACAGCTTCGTCTTGCATCCCACGTCACACGTCCGCTCACAGTGTTGGGGATCCACGCTCCACTCCACCGATCTTAGCGCTCGAGATCTGGTGACGATACGGAGAACAACTAGGGTGAGAAATGGAATTTCAGGAGGACTCGAACCCGACACAAGAGTGTCATCGTCATCGTCCCAGCCACTTCGGTTTTATTAATGAAACTAGTGAACATTCATAAGGTTCCGTTCTTAGATTTTTCAAAAACATGAATATCCGAAGTGGATTCAATTTTAACATAATCTCTAATCATTTACATCATAACATACATGGGCACATGTATAATCATATAAAAATGCATGACTGTGCTATAAGTTTTTCTTAACTTCTTCCCTTGCTAGGGTTTTGGACCGAAGTCCCTTTTCTTTTCTTAACTTGACTTTATCTTTTCACCCACTAAACATAAGTGGTAATGAGCTCACACCGTGGCCGTCGCCACCATAGAATTTCTGCTTACACTAGTGGGTCATGCCATGCCTCATGTAAGACCTATCCCCTATACTCACACTAGCTGGGTCATGCCATGCCTCATGTGAGTCGTGGGTGAGGGGAAATTTAAATTAGGTCACCTTCCCTTTTGAAGGATCATACCCTTAGTTCATCTTTTTCTTATTAAAGCTTATGATGCAAAGTTATTCTGATTCTTTTCCACATTTAGGCGTTCGTATCGGCCCCCAAATGTGGTTCCTTTATCAATCACCTCTGGGCGTTACGTATCGGCGTCCCCAGGGTGTTCATATTTATTAGTCTTTTCATGTTTATCATTAAGCATCATATTATCAACATATCATATTCATATCATCATGATTTATCATAATATCGTCATCATATCATTATCATCCTTATCATCATCATAACACTATCATAATCATCATCATATCACATCATCATCATCATGATCATCATCATATCATATCATAATCATCATCATCATATCATATCATCATCATTACTCATCATCATCATAGCATCATGCTTGCACATAAACATAGGCATATTCTCAAGCAAAGTTTTATGAGCTTAGCTTAGTAAATTGGGTGCAAGCTTTTAATTGAGATTGCCTCTTGTGTAAACTTCTTTTATTAGGCTTAGTGCCAATTTTGTCTAATGTCCTTTTTGATACTTTTTAAGTTGAATTATGAGGGTTCTCTAATGCTTAATGTAAGGGTATTAATGTCTTAAAGCTTATTTCTCCTTATTCTTCAACTTTTACCATAACTAGTTTTACTTTTACAGTGGGGCAGTAACTTCAAAAATTCACCATAATTTCATCTTTTACTCTTTTATTTCGAATTTTGGTATGCTTATACTTCTCTGAGTCTATTTTTAAACAAAAGAAGCCCCACTTAAAAATTTATTTTGTAGCTTGAGTTGTGCATATTTTATTCTGACTGTTCAGTTTCTAAGTTCACTCCCGGTACAGTGGATTGTTACTTCTCATTATAATTACTCAGAAGGAATCTGAGAAAACTGTTTTATGGGTTTGTTCCTCTATGTCTTAGCTTTCAATTAAACTTGGTCTCACTAAAAAATCATTTTTGTAGCTCGAGTTATACACATTTTAGTGTAGACTGCCCAAACAGAAACCAATCCGAGAACAGTCCACTTTGAAAAATCATATCTCACTCATCTTAACTCCGAATCTTATGTATTTTATATGTATGGAAAGCTCTCTGAGTCTATTTTCATATAAAATTAGTTCCACTAATTTCTGAGTTCTCTGGAAAAAGTTATACCGTTCGGTTTACAGACTGCCAGAAAATCCAGATTTCACGTTTTGATTTTCCTCATGTTTTCTCCAAAACACTCAACCTCACTTTCAAGAAAACATTCTCAAGTTATAAAACACTCATATACCATGAAAGATTAGTGAAAAACTAACATGTTGGAGTTCAAAAATATTGAGTTCAACCATGCTTCACACCAAACTGAAAACATGTTTTCAACAAACCACCATACAAGCAACAACATCTCATTTTATGACAAGAATGGCTATGATGCCCATAATCAATCTTTAAAACCACCTAGCTATGGAGAGCATAGGAGTTCTAAAGCTTGAAAAACAAGAGAGAAAAAGAGTTTAGAGCCACTACCAAAGAGAGTTTTCTTGAAGGATTTTGAAGGTGGAGAAGGTTGGAGAGAGCCTTCCTCCTTGAGTGCTTGGAAATGGGGCTTGTGTATGAGTGATCTTGTTTCTCCAAAGACCAAAAATGGTGGTCCTTGAAGGGATGGTGATGGTGGTGATAGGAGATGAGGGTGATGGTGGTAGAAAAGTGAGGACTTAGGGTAGGAAAACAAGAAGAACAAGAAGAAGAGTAGGAAGAACAAAGAGAGGTTTAGAGAGAGGTGAGAGCTTTTGTGTATATTCTTGAGAGAGGAAATGAAAATGAATTGAGGAGAGATGGAGGGCTGAAAGTGGCGCACAAATGGGGAGAAAAGGTGATGTGATTTTGCTTCTTACACAAGCTAGGGAGTGGGAAAAACCATAGGGCAAAAGAGTGTGTTGTGTTTCCTTTGAGTCTTGGCAATTGGGTAAAGACTATGTAGTGTTTTTGTCAAGTGGTTAAAAGCATGAGCTCTCTTAGGATTGGGCATTGGATGGCTAGGATCACACCAAGTGTCATGATCTTGGTGAAGAAGAGTACAACTCTTGTCATGACTTAAGGAAGCTACTAATATGGACTCTTTATCTAAGGGTGCATGATGAGAAAGTAATTGAATGGTTGGATGTGGCTCTTGCTTTGACCAAACTTTCAAACAATAAAATAAAGGGAAGTTTCTACATCTTTATAATTGTTGTAATTATCTAAATGTTAATTAATTCAATTGATTTAAATTACTCATTAGCACATTTTAGCTAAGAAGGATTTTCCTCATTAATTTTGTAAGAAGATGTGAAGGTTAATGTGATTAAGTTTTGAGACTTATGTGCTCTTAGTTAATTAGATTAGACCACCTTGATTTTATGTTCTAAATCATGGATTAATAAAGATTAGACAATTGGGCTTTTAATTATAACTTTTAATGCATTATGTTTCAATTGTTGACTTTTACTTATCTTGTTGACTTGCCTTTAATTTACTAAGCTCTTGCTCATCGAGATTAGCCGATTAATTCTCAATTAATCGTTAACCTCTCTAATTAGTCTGGATTACTGAACTAATTAGCTTAGACAAAAATTGGGGATGTTACAATCTCCCCTCCTTAAAAAGAATTTTGCCTCAAAATTGCACAGAATCGGTCGGGCTTGCCCTGAGCCTCCTTGCAAATGCCCAGCTGTCCACATTTGTAATGACATTTTGTCCAATGTGAAAGGCATCCCTTTGTGTTGTCTCTCACACTTTGGGCGGAGTGGGATTCATTGCAAGCTTCGAGGTGGGTCGACAGGTCTTGGAGGTTTGGCGGAGAGCTCTTGTGGCTGGTTGCCCTTGGATCCTTCACCGTAGTAGGGCTTCTTTTGCAAGGGCTCCTTCGTGTGTTGCTCTTGAGACGCCTGTCTCCTCTACGCCTCTCGATCTCGGACCGCCAACTTTCGATTACATTCTTCTACTACGGCTCTTATTAACAAGTGCCGCATAGTTCCTTATCTCCAATGGGGCCACTGATGCCAGGATGTCGGCCCGCAATCCTCCCTCATACTTCATGCATTTCCAATGCTCATCCGGGTTTCACGATACAATGTAGAAAACTTGCACAGCTCCTCAAACTTCGCCGTGTACTCAGCAATGCTCATACCTCCTTGGTAGAGCCTCAGGAATTCCATTTCCTTCGCATTCCTTACGGACATCGGGAAGTACTTCTCATAAAAAGCCACCTTGAAGGCATCCCATGTGATCTCCCTCTGATCACTTTCCATCAAGCTTTTTGCTCCTTTCCACCAGAACTCGGCATCCGCCTTCAACATGTAAGTGGCAAAGGCCACCTTTTGGGTCTCTGAGCAAGCTAACACGGAGTAGATCTTCTCAATCTCTTTGATCCACTCGTCGGCTTCGTCAGGGTTGAAAGCCCCTTTGAAACTAGGCGGGTTTGCCTTGCGAAACTCCGAGAACTTCTGATACTCGGCATCAGCTCCATTTCCACCAACAGACTCTTCGGATCTTCGGTTCAACTGGTCCATCATATGCTCGAGTTTGTAGCTTGAGCTTGCATTGCATTGCCATCCGGAAGGTCCTCATGAACTCGGCGAGGTTCGCGTTGTCGCTGCTCTCGTTGGAGGTACGTCTGCGAGTTGCCATTAGTTCCTGAACACACCATACAAAGATATCGAGTTGATCAGGCCCAACATTAAGCATAAGCATGGCAGCAACTAAAGGCAATCTCACATGACGGTCATGCATTCTAAGTCCTACATCCCATCATACAGACAGGATTCTCAGCACGACCTAACATAGCGCACGTAGAGTTATGCTTGGAAGCATAGTCAGTCCAACCTCAGGCTTTAACAGGATGAACTGCTCTGATACCATAATGTAACACCCTAATAAACCCATACTACGCTTAAGTCGTATTACGGCGTTTTATTAGTTGTTACTTATGCTCGTGGAAAACTAAACTTCACTTGAAATTAAATTACGCGGAAAATACGGTAAGATTTTTCTTTGAAATACGTTGTCGCATAGCAGCGTATTGAAAAGTCAAGCCTTGAGCGAAGATAGCTAGAGAAAGAGCGTGTCGCCTCAAATATATACTCCAATATCATAAAACAAGGATAAGGTAAACAAATAATAATTCACAAATATATTGCATTAAATAACTAACCATTACATTCATATGGGTTCATAATATATATACACATACATTTTAGCATTACAACAAGGGAGACTCATGGTTGAGCCATGATCCAAATACTAAATACTAAGTACAAGTTTAAATGGCAAAGCCTAACTCAAAAGAAATATGCGAAGATGCAGAGCGATGGTCGCTACAGCTTCGTCTTGCATCCCACGTCACACGTCCGCTCACAGTGTTGGGGATCCACGCTCCACTCCACCGGATCTTGTTTGTCGAGATCTGGTGACGATACGGGAGAACAACTAGGGTGAGAAATGGAATTTCTCAGTAGGACTCGAACCCGACACAAGAGTGTCATCGTCATCGTCCCAGCCACTTCGGTTTTATTAATGAAACTAGTGAACATTCATAAGGTTCCGTTCTTAGATTTTTCAAAAACATGAATATCCGAAGTGGATTCAATTTTAACATAATCTCTAATCATTTACATCATAACATACATGGGCACATGTATAATCATATAAAAATGCATGACTGCTATAAGTTTTCTTAACTTCTTCCCTTGCTAGGGTTTTGGACCGAAGTCCCTTTTCTTTTCTTAACTTGACTTTATCTTTTCACCCACTAAACATAAGTGGTAATGAGCTCACACCGTGGCCGCCGCCACCATAGAATTTCTGACTTACACTAGCTGGGTCATGCCATGCCTCATGTAAGACCTATCCCTATACTCACACTAGCCGGGTCATGCCATGCCTCATGTGAGTCGTGGGTGAGGAAATTTAAATTAGGTCACCTTCCTTTTTGAAGGATCATACCCTTAGTTCATCTTTTTCTTATTAAGGCTTATGATGCAAAAATTATTCTGATTCTTTTCCATATTTAGGCGTTACGTATCGCCGTCCCCAAATGTGGTTCCTTTATCAATCACCTCTGGGCGTTACGTATCGCGTCCCCAGTGGTGTTCATATTTATTAGTCTTTTCATGTTTATCATTAAGCATCATATTATCAACATATCATATTCATATCATCATGATTTATCATAATATCGTCATCATATCATTATCATCCTTATCATCATCATAACACTATCATAATCATCATCATATCACATCATCATCATCATGATCATCATCATATCATATCATAATCATCATCATCATATCATATCATCATCATTACTCATCATCATCATAGCATCATGCTTGCACATAAACATAGGCATATTCTCAAGCAAAGTTTTATGAGCTTAGCTTAGTAAATTGGGTGCAAGCTTTTAATTGAGATTGCCTCTTGTGTAAACTTCTTTTATTAGGCTTAGTGCCAATTTTGTCTAATGTCCTTTTTGATACTTTTTAAGTTGAATTATGAGGGTTCTCTAATGCTTAATGTAAGGGTATTAATGTCTTAAAGCTTATTTCTCCTTATTCTTCAACTTTTACCATAACTAGTTTTACTTTTACAGTGGGGCAGTAACTTCAAAAATTCACCATAATTTCATCTTTTACTCTTTTATTTCGAATTTTGGTATGCTTATACTTCTCTGAGTCTATTTTTAAACAAAAGAAGCCCCACTTAAAAATTTATTTTGTAGCTTGAGTTGTGCATATTTTATTCTGACTGTTCAGTTTCTAAGTTCACTCCCGGTACAGTGGATTGTTACTTCTCATTATAATTACTCAGAAGGAATCTGAGAAAACTGTTTTATGGGTTTGTTCCTCTATGTCTTAGCTTTCAATTAAACTTGGTCTCACTAAAAAATCATTTTTGTAGCTCGAGTTATACACATTTTAGTGTAGACTGCCCAAACAGAAACCAATCCGAGAACAGTCCACTTTGAAAAATCATATCTCACTCATCTTAACTCCGAATCTTATGTATTTTATATGTATGGAAAGCTCTCTGAGTCTATTTTCATATAAAATTAGTTCCACTAATTTCTGAGTTCTCTGGAAAAGTTATACCGTTCGGTTTACAGACTGCCAGAAAATCCAGATTTCACGTTTTGATTTTCCTCATGTTTTCTCCAAAACACTCAACCTCACTTTCAAGAAAACATTCTCAAGTTATAAAACACTCATATACCATGAAAGATTAGTGAAAAACTAACATGTTGGAGTTCAAAAATATTGAGTTCAACCATGCTTCACACCAAACCGAAAACATGTTTTCAACAAACCACCATACAAGCAACAACATCTCATTTTATGACAAGAATGGCTATGATGCCCATAATCAATCTTTAAAACCACCTAGCTATGGAGAGCATAGGAGTTCTAAAGCTTGAAAAACAAGAGAGAAAAAGAGTTTAGAGCCACTACCAAAGAGAGTTTTCTTGAAGGATTTTGAAGGTGGAGAAGGTTGGAGAGAGCCTTCCTCCTTGAGTGCTTGGAAATGGGGCTTGTGTATGAGTGATCTTGTTTCTCCAAAGACCAAAAATGGTGGTCCTTGAAGGGATGGTGATGGTGGTGATAGGAGATGAGGGTGATGGTGGTAGAAAAGTGAGGACTTAGGGTAGGAAAACAAGAAGAACAAGAAGAAGAGTAGGAAGAACAAAGAGAGGTTTAGAGAGAGGTGAGAGCTTGTGTATATTCTTGAGAGAGGAAATGAAAATGAATTGAGGAGAGATGGAGGGCTGAAAGTGGCGCACAAATGGGGAGAAAGGTGATGTGATTTTTGCTTCTTACACAAGCTAGGGAGTGGGAAAAACCATAGGGCAAAAGAGTGTGTTGTGTTTCCTTTGAGTCTTGGCAATTGGGTAAAGACTATGTAGTGTTTTTGTCAAGTGGTTAAAAGCATGAGCTCTCTTAGGATTGGGCATTGGATGGCTAGGATCACACCAAGTGTCATGATCTTGGTGAAGAAGAGTACAACTCTTGTCATGACTTAAGGAAGCTACTAATATGGACTCTTTATCTAAGGGTGCATGATGAGAAAGTAATTGAATGGTTGGATGTGGCTCTTGCTTTGACCAAACTTTCAAACAATAAAATAAAGGGAAGTTTCTACATCTTTATAATTGTTGTAATTATCTAAATGTTAATTAATTCAATTGATTTAAATTACTCATTAGCACATTTTAGCTAAGAAGGATTTTCCTCATTAATTTTGTAAGAAGATGTGAAGGTTAATGTGATTAAGTTTTGAGACTTATGTGCTCTTAGTTAATTAGATTAGACCACCTTGATTTTATGTTCTAAATCATGGATTAATAAAGATTAGACAATTGGGCTTTTAATTATAACTTTTAATGCATTATGTTTCAATTGTTGACTTTTACTTATCTTGTTGACTTGCCTTTAATTTACTAAGCTCTTGCTCATCGAGATTAGCCGATTAATTCTCAATTAATCGTTAACCTCTCTAATTAGTCAGGATTACTGAACTAATTAGCTTAGACAAAAATTGGGGATGTTACAGAGACCCTTACCCATCCCCCTTGCTCTATATTCCACTACTCCTGCTTTGTGGTAGTTGCTAAATCTTTCGCCACTTGTACCTGAGACCTTAGATATTCAACTCATGAAGATTTGCAATTGCAAAGATTTAGCAGTTATCGTAGTAATTGACGTCAATATGTAGTAATGATAATGCCTATGTCAAGGAGGTCCGTATATTCTTTTCCAAGATTCTTATTCGCTCAACTACCCTTAGTTCAATTATAAATTTGCCTCCGATACGATTCTTTAGACACATAGGCTTAGGCCTTTTCTCAAAATTATAACCCAGAGTCTTATCTTAAAACTCATTCTTTTTGGCAAAACTTGTCTCGTGCCTAATGCCTGTAGGAAAATTTCAGGTCGCTCCCACTATTCGAATTAAGTTCTAAGACTCATGACTCTTTCTATTACTCTGATATCCTCCTTGATTCCTAGCTATTGAGATACAGACAATTTAATGTGCAAACCAAGGTTAAAAGTCAGATCCTTTCATCAAAGTTGCAGAGTTTCCTTACCATATTGTCTTACAAGATGCCTTTCCAATATCCATGCAAAGAGTTGTCGTGGATTATATGAGTACCAGCATATACTTTGTTTTGCTTACATTATGATCCCTCATTAAGTTCATTGAGTAAATTCCTCATCCTCCTTGTCATGTGTCTAACTACTTGTGCGCTATGTTCTCCGGTAACTTTCCAATACTTGTACCTTGGGCCCTAAATACCAACTAAAGAAGTTCTGCTATTACGAAAACTATCAGCTACAGCGGCAATCAACTTCGACAAATAGTGGTCATAGTGGATTTGCTGAAGTTTTTCGAGAAATTGATTAAGCCATATCCAAACTCTCACCTACTTGATCTTCTTTGATCAATGATGAATCCCCTTCCATTAGATTTTAGATGTAAGGCTAGAGCTCCCTTTTAAACTATAACTATGGTCCTTGCTTCAAAATCTCTCCTTGCTTTTGCGGACGTTATTCCATTTCTCATTATTTGGATCTCGTGTCATTCTTGTTAAACTTCTCAATGATTGTTGCGATACTTGTTGCCTCAAAATATGATCAGCTTCACGTAAGGAAAGGATTATGGAACAGCCGAAGTTCCTACCACTCTTATTTTCCTTCAATTGGTTAGCATGGAGATTCCTCGACTATTGTGTTGATGTCCACCTCCTACTTTTGTGGGCACCAATGTTACCAATCTCATTGGGGATTTGTCCTTATACAATATATAGTGGTGTGTTAGTTTTAGTGGCTAAATCTCATATTACCCTAACTACTAAGCTTTCTGGCTATTCTTTATAAAATCTTGCCCCTAAGATCTAATCCATTTGCCGTAAGATATGGGAATGATGGTCTTGCTTCCCTGTTGAAGTTATACTATAAGGACTTCCTAGAAGGTCACCCATCATAATATTGCTCTTGTTCGAGCACACTTAACTACAGAACTCTGATGGAACCTAGTGCGTTGGTGATGATCGCGTTTAATCTAGCCCAAGGTATAAAGACTCCTCTGGCTGCCTTTAATTTCAACATCGCAACCTTGCCTCTCATAGGGCATGTTTCTGAATCCTTTTTTATCATACATTGGTGCATTGGGTCCGTTGTACTTATGACCGGTGCCAAGGCAATGCTGCTTGGTATTTCGTACACAATCTTATTTATACCGTAATCTCATACTAGGTAGCTTTGCTCTTTTTGGTGAGCCAGTCAGAAATCCGAACTTCCTCTTTTCCTACTTCGTTCCTATTGTGTTCTATTGTTGCTGCGGGAACTTGTCTATTTTCATTTGTCAGAACCTACCTTGCTGCTGCTCCCTTGGCCTATCAGGATTAATTGCATACTTTAAATCTTTGTTACTCCTGTCTGAATCCGAATACATTTTTCATCGAGTTACTCCACCCATAGCATATATAATGGTACTTAATGGCGATTGTTCGACTTTGCCTTTCTCCTCTAAAT
This sequence comes from Pterocarpus macrocarpus, assembly GCA_031439585.1. Taxonomy (NCBI): domain Eukaryota; kingdom Viridiplantae; phylum Streptophyta; class Magnoliopsida; order Fabales; family Fabaceae; genus Pterocarpus; species Pterocarpus macrocarpus. The sequence continues at coordinate 63,001,259 of CM062514.1, read as the reverse complement.
AGCCTCATTCCTCAGCTAATAACATGTTGAAGATGATTCTATCCTCCAATTTCTGTGGTGGCTGAGGTTGATAAAATTTGAACATGACTAGATTTTCTAGCACTTCCTTTATCCTTGAAAGGTAGGAAAATTTACACTTGGTTCATATGCCACCTCTAGCCTGAAAGTGTTTCTACTTCAGGTTAGTAGGAGATATATTGTCTCTTTCTCTTGTTACACTTGTAACTTTATCTGCTTTCCTTGCTGTGTATAGCCGTATCTCGATCTTGATTCGATGTACAGTTAGATAGGTCTCTTTACAGTTTGCTCAACTGTTTCCCTTTCGAAGCCAAGATTCCAATTAGTATTCTTCCAATTCGCAATTGCTACAAGGTTAGCTCCCTGTACCCTCGCGAAAGAAACCACTCCATCCTCTGACAGGGACTTAAAAGGTCTCTGGTATACCTAACCGAAGCTTCTACCCTTAGCTTCTTTCACTAATCCCCTGCTTCATTCGCCCATTCTACAAATTTGTTAATGAAGGATCAAGTCTTTATAATGTAGTATCACCACAATCCCAAAATAAAACCATTGACTGAATTTGCTGGCGAGGTACCTTTGAGGTAATCCCATCTATGAAGAAAATAAGGGCATTATCCATGCCACATAAGATAAGCTTATTAGCGAATAATCACTTTACTCCCATTGAGTATCAAAGCTACAAAACCAGATAGAAGAATCCCTTAGGTTCAAGCTAGAGAAGATAGTCTGGATTGGGTAATCGCAATGAAGTTTGAAACAAGCCCTGTTAGGGTGAAGAAGATCCTTACCTAGCTCACCTCCAACTAAGATCCTGCCCTTGATGATGGAAAATCTTCGGCTACCCGGCAACACTTTGCAAACAACCTTTTTCAATAGAACTAGGTTTATTATGTCCATAGCAAACTATTCGACACAATTCCTTTGATTAAATTCCCAGTTATCTGCACTCCTCAACTTGCTCAATTGTCTATCCCTTTATGCCATTGCTACTTTCTAGGAGTCTTATCCCTAATAATTATGTATAGAAGGCTCCTAATAAGCCTGCTGGGTGTTTTAGGCTTCTGTTTACACAAAACCTTATATTGAGGTGATCAAGCTCAATACTCAGTCAAGTGCAACAGGTAGTCCACAACACTCACAATAAGGCTACCATGCATAATATTTCTATGTCCTCTTCACGTGAGGATCTAAAGCATGGTTTATCTAGATTCTCAGAGTACGCCTTAGAAGCATAATTAGTCCATCCACGAGCCTATACCCTCAGAAGCATAATTAGTCCATCCACGAGCCTATACAGGATGAACTGCTCTGATACCAATAAATGTAACACCCTTTATTATATAAGCCATGCTTGAGTCATGGAGTTATATTAAAAGGTTGTCATTGTGCTAAGAAATCTTTAAAATATGGAAAATATAATACATGACCCTTTAACTGCTCTCTTTATTATTGACTAATAGTCTCTGATACATAGAGGATAAAATAATTACAATTTAAAAGCAATTGTGACTAACATAATACACCGAACTTGCTTTCGACTGGTCACTAGCTAGCTTCAATAGTCTCTTGGTCTGGTTTTGCGTCCGAGTCTTGCTCAGAAACTGTCCCAAAGATTTCGCCGTACTTGATTTCCAACTTAGGTGCTGGAATGTTTACGGAAAGGAAAAACATACAAGCAGGCAGTGAGAACCTAAGGTTCTCAGAAGGTAAACTCAAACTATTACTCATACAGTGCCATCATAAACATTCCAGCCGCTTCAGTTTATTATGAAAATATGAGCACATATACATAAATAGCGGTTCAATTTTAAGTTGAAAACACCTTTCTCGAAGCGGGTCATATTTTAACAACCACTTGCCGTATCATATGACAGACATAGAAATACGGATAGTATAATATGCTTCAACAAGGATCATAATAGCATTATGACTTAACTAGATAATTGAAGATGCACGTACAGATGCGTATACTTGAATGTATGCAAATGCACTTGACTTAATTTATCTCTTCTTTAACTTGCAACTTAACCTTGGCATTCTATACTTGGTCCCCCGGAGGTGAATGGCCTCTCTCACCCTTGGGTGATAGCCTGCTTTTCAGGTCCGAGCTCGTACCTATACAAGAGTGACGGGTTTACTTTCCCCGACCCTCACACTGATCTATTCCCCTTAAATCTGGTCGAGGGCTGGCCCAAGTTTTAGAAAGTATCGCTCTGTCCCACACTAGCTGGGTCTATGCCATGCCTCATGTGGTAGCTTGGTACGTCTTTCTTGCAAGTTCTCATAAATCTTATTCTTCTTTGGACATGATTATACATGCATATGCTATATGCATTCATTCATATACTTCATATTATTCTTAAATCATTCTTGCATATATGAATCTAATGAGCATAACATATAAATGTTCATAACAGTCACATAATTCACATATTTCTGCCGGAATTTCGGCAGCATAACGGATCGAGTCCGCTTCCCCATGAATAGTGCCAGGCAACCAGTACAAATGTACAAACTTGCAATTCAATATGGACCAACAAATGTATATATATATATATTCATAGCATCATTCATCAATTTCAATTCAAGCACCAATTGGGTTTTTGGTTTATTCTCTCATGTTCTGCCCGAGTTTGGTATACTCTACCCTTAGTGCAATTCAACTCATTTGAATCTAATTTTTGGATATGTCATAGCATTATGTGTCTATTTTCTAACCCTTTTAGTCCCATCTCATTTTGATTTGTATAACTCAAGATATAAATATTTCACCTCAGCATGCCCTGTTCTTAGCCAAAATTGGGTTCTTATAAAAGAAAATTCACTAAAAATAGAAAAATAAGTAAAATCCCACAAATTTTATATCAAATTAAAGATAACAGAACAAGCTTTTAAATGAACTAAGTTTCATGTCATTTCCCTAAGTATATTTTGAGTTATGAGTCCCGAAACTTGACCCTACTGGACTACCCTGTTCTAGCTTGGGTTAAACTTTTGTCAACTTCATTGGTGTGCTGGGAACAAATGACAACGAATCTGGTTTTGAAATTTTTATGGGATGTTCTCTTATATGTTATCTTTCAAAAGACTTAGTTTCACTCAATTTGAAGTTGTATAGGGTGAGTTATACCCTTCTCAACTCATACTGCCAGGCTAAGAATCTAGATTTCTATGTTAAATTTCAAAAATTCATAACTAATTCAATACTAATCCAATGGCCCTGTATTTTATATGTATGGAAAGCCCTGAATGTCTAGTTTCATATAAAAATGGTTTCATCAATTTTAAATGGCAGTAGGCAGAGCCGTACACTCCGCCGTATGGACCGTCGAGGAGAAAACCCTAATAGCTTCTTGAACTCTTCTTGGATTCATGTTTTTCTCTAATCAATCCACCCAATCTTCAATTCAAACTCACATATACACCTTAAAACAACCTTAATTCATCATCATCACTCAAGATAGCATCAAAATCTTGCAAGAAATTGGGAAGAAAGTGGAGTCCCAATCAGCCCAATTCAAAGAAAACAAGAAAAGAAGTTGGAATTCCTACCTTGGTGGTGTGAAATCTTGATGGAACTTGATCTTGGAGTGAAGTTAATGGTTGGGGCTTGAGCTTGGGGATGAGAGGAAGTGGAAGAAGATGAAGAGGAGTGGGGAAATGAGGTTAGTAGTGGGGAGGCCGAAAATGATAAGAAAAAGGAAAGAAAAGGTGAGATATTTGGAAGCTAAATGCATGGGATTGGTGGATCTCTTCATGCTATCCATTTTAGTTTGGCTTCCACCATCAAGGGCTGCCTAAGGCACCACTTGGGTGGGTTATTTGGCTAAATCTTAGCCATTGATCCTAGGGCACTCATGGCATAATTTCTACTGATCCGATTCCAACAGTTTAAAACACCGTAATCTTACCGATTTCCTTTAAATCGGTAAAACGGTTTTAGAAAAATCCTATGAAGTTTCCTATGGCTCTAATCTAATCCCATTATAACTAATCATTCTAAACCACACTCAATTGGCTTTAAGCGAATGCTTAATTGAATCCTAATTAATCCCAATTATCCGATGAAAACCGAAAACTAGGTTAATAACGATAGAATTTTTCGGACGTTACACTCTCCACTCACTTGGCAGCCAATTGGCGCCATCCATTAGGGTAGAAGTGGCTCAATTTTCATCCATTCAAACTAGTTAAATTCAACTGATTCGGTTCTGGCGGTTTAAAGCACTGAATCTTCGCTGATTTTCTCAAATCGGCAAAACTTTACTAAATGACTTTGAGAGGATTTCTATATCTCTATCCTAATTGTTCCTAAGCCTCATCCCTCTAATTAACTCCTAATTAATATTTAATTAACTCCTAATTGCCCTTACATAATTATTGAAACCGAATAAACAGATTAACAGCGTAAATTAGACATTTTTGTAAATTCAGAGCCTTTTTGTTTTCTGTTTTCTATAACTAATGGCATTTCCATAATTTTAAGCAAGTTCAGGGGCACCCCACATCATTTCTCACCCGACTGCCTTCATGGCCCAATCGGCAAAGATTTAAACTTCTACGCTTTCGCCACGTGATTCTGCTCCGTTTAAAACCCCATTCTACTAATCCTATAGATGTCGGGACATAAGGGTCATTTTATGAAAAGTTATAGGGTGGACACAAAGGTCATTTTATAAAAAGTTCAAGGGTTGTTGTGGAAAAAATTTTTTGGGGTCAAAACATAATTTCTAAAAATTCAGGGTATCACTGTGATTAACAAAAGTTTGCAGGGGTACTTTTGTCATTTCCTAATTTTAAACATATGGCAGTGCCATATTCTCAATGGCAGTCTTACACTATACTATAATTCCAAGTGTAAGGATCACACAAGATAAATACGCTTCGAGAAATTCTCACATTGCCTAAGAGAAATAATTCAAAGTTCCCATTACGTTTTGTTTACAAAAGTGGGGATGTTACAAAATACATACTCCAAAATCGTAAAACATGAGAAAGGTAAACAAATAATAATTCACAAATACATTGCATTAAATAAGTAACCATTACATTCATATGGGTTCATAATATATATACATATACATACATATATATATCGGCATTACATTGAAGGAGGTTCATGGCGTGCCATGATCCAAATACTAGATACATACTTAAATTGACATCGTTCGTCACAAAAAGAAATGTATGAAGATGCAAAGCTATGGCACCTACAAGTCCACACCAGCATTGTCTGAAATCCCACGTCATATGTCCGCTCATAGTGTGGGGGATCCATGCTCCACTCCACGGGATGTGCCATCGAGATCTGATGACAATATGGAAGAATAACATGGGCGAGAAATGGGATTTCTCAATAGGATTCGAACCCGACACAACTGTGTCATCGTCATCGTCCCAACCACTTCGGTTTTATTAATGAAAATAGTGAGCATTCATAAGGTTCCGTTCTTAGGTTTTCGAAAACATGAATATCCGAAGCAGATTCAATTTGAACATATCCTCTAATCATTTATATCATAACATACATGGGCACATGTACAATTACATAAAACATGCATGGCTATACTATAAGCTTCTCTTAACTTCTTCCCTTCAAGGGTTTGGACCGAATTCCCTTTTCTTTTCTTAACTTGACTTTATCTTAAGTCTTATCTTTTCACCCACTAAACATAAGTGGTAATGAGCTCATACCGTGGTCGTCGCCACGATAACTTTTCGGTACTTACACTTGCTGGGTCATGCCATGCCTCATGTAAGCCCTATCCCCTATACTCATACTAACTGGGTCATGCCATGCCTCATGTGAGTCGTGGGCGAAGGGAGCTTAAATTAGGTCATCTTCCCTTTTGAAGGATCGCACACTTAATTAAATCTCTTCTTATTAAAGCTTATGATGCGAAATTATTCTAATTATTTTCCACATTTAGGCGTTACGTATCGCCGTCCCCAAATGTGATTCTTTTATCACATATCATTATGCATCATATCATCAACATATCATATTCATATCATCATCATCATGATCATCATCATATCACTATCATCATAATGACACATAGAGGATATATATCACACAAAGTCTTATGAGCTTAGTTTAGTAAATTTGGTGCGAACTTTTAACTGAGGTTGCCTCTTGTATAAATTCTTTTATTAGGCATAGGGCTAATTTCATTTATTATCCTTTTTGAAACTTTTAAGTTAAATTATGAAAGTTTTTCAATATCTTATTATAAGGGTCTTAATGTCTTTAAGCTTATTTCTCTTTAACCTTTAAAACTTAACCATAACTAGTTTTACTTTTACAGTGAGGTAGTAACTTAAAAAATTCACCATAATTTCATCTTTTACAATTTTAAATTGAATTTTGGTATAATTATAGTTTTCTGAGTCTAGTTTTAAACAAAAGGAACCCATTCAAAAATTCATTTTGTAACTTGAGATATGCACATTTTATTCTGACTGCTCAGCTTTTAAGTTTATTCTTGGTATAGTGACTTTTAAACTTTACTACAGGCTCCTCACAAGGAATCTGCCAAAACTGTTTTATAGAGATGTTCTTCTATGTCTTAGCTTTCCAACAAACTTGGTCCCACTCAAAAATGTTCTGTATAACTTGAGTTATGCACATTTTATTACATACTGCCCGAACAGAAACACATCTAGAGACAGCATACTTTGAAAATTCATATCTCTCTTGGTTTAAGGCCAAATTTCACGTATTTTATCTGTATAAAAATATCTATGACTCTATTTTCATTTAAAATTAGTTTTGTTCCATTTGGAGTTATATTGAAAGAGTTATCAGTCGCGCCATACAGACTGCCAGAATTTTCCAGCTTCCACGGTTTTGGTTTCAATGAGTTTTCTTATAAAAACATTAAGTCTTCTCCTCAAGTGACCACTTTTCTCTTCCAAACCACTTTTATACTTTGAGATCTTGGTGAAAAATTAATATTTTGAGTTCTACAAAGTTTAGTTTAGAATAAGAGTAAATGCACAACAAATCATTTTCCAATAAAAGAGCAAAAATCACAAACAACTTCATATAATGAAAGCATGGCCATGAGGCCTTTAGAGCAAGTCCTAAAACCACCTAGCTATGGAGAGCTTAGGAGTTCTAGAGCTTGAAAAACATAGAAGAAAGAGGGGTTAGAATCACTACCACAAGGATTCTCTTGAAAGCTTGAAGAATGAAAATGGTTGGAGATGGCCTTCTTCCTCTTGAGCTAGCAAATGGGGCTAAATGAGTGTTTGTTTTGCTCTACCAAAGACCAAAGACTGTGATCCTTGATAAGTTAGTGAGGGTGGTGATAGAAGATGAGGGTGGTGGTGGTGGAAAAGCGACAAGAACAAGAAGAGAAATAGGAAGAACTAGGAGAGGTTGAGAGGAAAAGGAGTGGCTACTTGGTGTCTTTGGGAAAGAATGGAAATCACAAATGAGAGAGTGAGGGAGGGGGCTATTTTGTGCAAGAAATGGAGGTGAGTGGGCTGATTGCTTTGCTTCTCCAACAAGCAAGAGAGAGTAAGTGAGTTTTACTTCTTTTTCAAGCAAAAGGGCTAGGAACCTTGGGGTAAAAGGGTGGGTTGTGTTTCCTTTGAGTCTTAGCATTTGGGTAAAGACCATATAGTGTTTTTCAAGTGGTTAAAAGCATGACCACTCTTGGGATTAGCTTGGGTGAATATGATCACTCCAAATGGCACAATCTTGAGGGAGGAGAGTATATCTCTTGGCTTGACTCAAGGAATACTACCAACATAGATTCTTGATCTAATTGTGCATGATGAGAAGGCAAATGAATGATTTGATTTTGCTCTTGTCCTTGGCCAAAATTTGGTGCATCAATTAGGAGAAAATTTTTAAATCTTCGAAGCTATTATAATTACCTAAGTTGTTAATCAATTTGATTAGTTAAATTGCTCTTTAACCGATTTCGGTTAATTACACTTTTAAGACGTTTTTCCTCTAAAAGAATTGATCTTATGAATTATGTATTAGGGTGCAAGAATTAATCTATCTCAATTTGTAAGGTAGAACAATTGTCTTGTACTTAATTAGTAAGATTGGATTAGCTTAATTATACTTCTAAGTTACGAATTAATGAGGTTCGAATAATTTGGTTTTAATTAAAACATTTAGTGCGTTATCATTCAATTATTGACTTGACTCAATTTACTAAGCTCTTGCTCATCGAGATTAGCCAATTAGTCCTCAGTTAATCGTTAACCTCTCTAATTAGCCAAGATCACTGAGCTAATTAGCTTAGACAGAAATTGGGGATGTTACATACCTCTTGCCTGATGAGTGAGGTGTTGATTGGCATGCGGAGTTGAGTATAAGGATAGCCCTTTTTTGGTTGTAGCGAGGGTTATTATTTTCTTTTAGCATGTATGGGCGGATTGGGATTTCTTATGTATTTCCTTTTATCATGTATTTCATTATGGTATTTTGTAGGGCCGATAGTAGGTATCAGACCCATTATTATCTTTGTGTATGACTGCTGCTATTACTATGATTATATTAACTATGGGATAGCTATGGAATGAATGTTATCTTAATCTAAGATTATGGTTATTTTCATTGCTTCTATTTATGTTAAATGCGCTGTATGAATGAGATAGAGACGTTTGTATTACACGTTCACGATGCGCTCATGGCTCTCAATTTCAAAAACAGTTTATTCATTATTGTTCAAAAAAAAAATTTACCCCTATTTTTGTTAAAAAGTAATTTCTAAAAGGTAATGTTAATTCTGCGAGCAAAAGTAACAACTAGTAATTCCACAATATGACTTAAACATAGAATGGAACTCTTAGGGTGTTACAGCCTGCACTAAAATCTTTATAACTCAAGTTATGTAAAACTTTTTTGAGTAGGACCAAATTTGTAAGAAAGCTAAACATAAGGGAATACCCACATACAATATCTCGGTCATATTCCTATTGTGGTACTCCTAGTAAATTCACCAATTTATTGTTACTTGGGTAAACTTAAAAACTGAACAATAATATTGTTTAATACATAACTGAGGTTAAACTTTGAATTTTTGAGTGGGGTTTGTTTTGTTTAAAAGAGGGTTCAAAAATGTATAATCCTACATAAAATCAAGTTAAAATAGTAAAATATAAAATTATGGTGAATTTACTAAGTTACTACCCCACAATGAAAATATAAATTCGGTTAAAGCTAACTTAACGGCAAAGTGAAAAACAAACTTGAAAACCCCAAAACCGTCAACTTAAAACATTGAAACTTCATACATCAACTTAAAAGATTTAAAAAGAGAAGTAGAAGAAACTTGCCTCCAAAGATGACAAAGGAAATGTAACAAGTTGAAATTTTAACTAAAAGATTACACCTAAATTACTAAGCTAAGCTCATAAGACTTTGCTTGTGATGTATGTCTCTATGTGCAAGTATGATGATAATGATGATGATGATTATGATGAATATGATACTATGAGATGAATAATGATGTTTAATGATTTAGATTTTCTGTTTGGCAAATTTTGGAAAAGCTCTGATCTAGCCATTATGCTACCGGATTTCCGTAAAAATCTTGGATTTAGCATAATTTTAGCATCATATACATTAATCAAGAAAAGATACATTAATCATATACACTAAAAGGGAAGGTGACCCTCAAAGACAAGATAAGAGGATGTAATCCTTCAAAAGAGAAGGTGATCCTTAAGCTTAGAGTATGATCCTTCAAAAAGGAAGGTGACCACACTAAACCCCCTCTCCCGCAAAGGTTCCTGGAATTTATGGTGGCGACAGCCATAGTATGACCTCATTACCACTTCATGTCGAGGGTGGTGAGTATGTGAAAGCATGGCCAAAGTTCACCATGCCGTAACATGCACCTAAGTAAAAGATGAAAAGAGTGTGAATGCATAACCGAAGTTCATCATGCTAAAGCACATATGAAAGTGCAAAGGATTAAGAAAGAAACAAAAAAAAATTTTAAGATATTTATGCATGATGCATCCATCTATATTGCTACTCCATGACTATGATTATGTTTATGTCATGATAAAAATGCATGTTTAAAAGGAATCCACTTTGGCTAACTACATTTTCAAAAACCTAATAATCGAACTATATGCATGCCCATGGTTTTTCTTTTAATAAAACTCGGAGTTGCTGGGATGATAACAACAACACTTACGTGTTGAGTTAAAATCCTACTAAGTAATAGTATTTCTCATATTCATGTTTCGTATCATCTTCAGCGAAGGATGGAGCCCCAACAAATGATGAAGCTTCAGGCAGATGCGGAGCGTGAAGCTTTTAGGGGTCACTTGCTACAACTGATGTCGATCATGATGCAACTTTGTTGGTGGGTGCTATTGGTGATCCTCTTTCACTATTGCCATCGAAATGTATGAATAAGGCTCATGGTTGCACCAGTGTTGGGCAAGAGAATTTACATTATATTTCCATTACCATGGTTTCTGTATGATGACTTAGGGTTATTAGGGTGAGTTCTATAGCAACCTACCTCCGGCCCTATATATATATCCATATATGTATGCATGTATGACATAATCTATTTTTTCCATAATGATATGATATCTATGGTTTGTCTTAGGATGGATTATTTATCGTCTTTATCTGCCTTTACTCCCCGCAACGTTACGATCATGTTATGTTTTACAATTATCCTCTACAACACTTATGGCTCTAATGATTTCCAAATGCGAGTTTTATTTAAAAAACAAATTTACCCTATTTTTTGCGTAACTTAATATAAAAGTCAAGTTTAAGTTTTTCACAAGCATAAGTAACAACTAATAAAGTACCATAATATGACTTAAGCGTAGTATGAGTTTATTAGGGTGTTATAGTTTAGCAGTGTGGTGTCTTTAACTTGCTAATGACTGGGCAATCTCAGAATAAGCTAGAGTTGTTGTTCTAACGACTTGAGGTCCAGAAGTCAACAGCAGTAATGTCTTAACAATAGTCTTGGGAGGCTATGGCTGGATTGGGCATTAGAGTGGTAGGAGGTATAATTTCAAGTTCAGAAATAGCAACTGCACTTCAGTTTCTATCACTAAAGTAATTGTCCCTTCGGGCTTAGTCCTCTTTGGTGCAGGTTCTACTTTCCTAACCATGGATCTTTCTTGATTTAAAGACACCAATGATGTAGGTTGGGGTATAGGTTGTTCTGAGACTTGCTCTTAATGTTCTAAGGGTATAACAGCCCTTCTTATCTTAGAATGTGGGTTTACTTCTTCAATTATTACAACTTGTTGATCCACCTCCAAGGAAACTGATGAGCTCCTAGCACCAATAGTAAAGGCTCCAACAATAGCAGCTATATTTCTATGCTTTTGTAGCCATGCTTCCTCCCTTAACTTGTTTTTCTGCAGCTTTTCTCTTAGCTTTTCTCAAAGGAGAGGGAGTAGAATCTCTGGGTAGTTTAGTAAGGGCCTTATTTATCTTCTTCTTGCCTTTGCATTTATATTCTAGATCCTCTTCTTCATCTGAAGTCTCGGCTTCAACTTATTGTTTAGGTTGTTCCTCAGGCAGAGGTTCCTTGATCACAATTCCTTTCTGAACTGGTCTGGAGGGTCTGGATGATCTAGCTGTAGGTTTATCAGCAAGAGCAGTAGCATTCATGGGCTTTGCTGCAACGGTAGAATTCTCATCTTCTATGTTGGATAAGGAAGAGGTCTCTTCAGCAAGTTTTAACAATCTTCTCTTGCTGATCTTCCTCTATTTAGATATAGGTGAGAGACTTCTTTCTGGTCTCTTTTTCTTCTTTTTCTTTTCTTTAGAAAGCTTGGTCTTAACCTTCTGAGTATCATCTTTCTTGACAGAAGAATCTTTTTTCTTCTTATCCTTCTTCTTCTCTTCCTTTTCTTTTTCCTTCTTTTTCTCTTTTTCCTTCTCCTTCTCAAGAGCTTGTGGCTTCAACCCTAGGGCTGAGAAAGTCTTCATTGTAGTTGTAAGGCATTTGTTGTATGCCCTCTGTCTGTCCATTGGAAGTTGGGCTCTTGTGAAGACTCTTGTGAGAAACATGCTATAAAGGAGAGTGGCATGTCTCCTCCTTTCAGCTTGAATAACAAATAAAATGAAGTCTAGAATCAACCTCACCAAGTTGATTCTTCTTCTGCTCATGAGACAGAACATAACCATTTGATCCACTTTAGTCATCACATCTGTGTACCACTCCTGGGTAGCACAGTATGTTGAACAACAAAATAGATAGCTCTAACTGGGGCAAGTAAATGAGAGGTGTGAATATCTCTTACTTGTATGCCTCTTTTCCCAATGAGCACTATAGCAACTTCCTCCTTTGTGGCTCCAAGCTCTTCCTACTATCTTTTTCTTGCTCTGTACAAAATGCCCTCATTAGGCATGTTGGTGATCTGAACAATATCAGATAGAAGAACTTGTATCTCGAAGCTTCGAACTATGCTTCAGAGAGAGGTGTTGTCTTTATCTGAGGGGACGAGGGTGTTGTAGAAAGCAGGAACCAACCTCATGTATATATCTTCTAAAATCCTTAGAAAGTCCTTCCATCCTTAAAACGCAAAGACTTCAAATACCTTAAAGAGAGAAGTGAAGTTTTCTAGATAGAAACTTCTTCCTCTAGCTATGGGTCTGATGAAGAAGTTTCTATCTAGAAAACTTCACTTCTCTCCTTAAGGTATTTAAAGTCTTTGAGTTTTAAGGATGGAATGACTTTTTAAGGATTTTAGAAGATATATACATGAGGTTGGTTCCTGCTTTCTACAGCACCCTTGTCCCCTTAGATGAAGACAACACCTCTCTCTAAAGCATTGTTCGAAGCTTCGAGATACAAGTTCTAGAAGTTTCTGTGTAAGTTGGCTTGCATTTCTTCATTGCCGAAGATGTAAGGGATATTGAAATCATCTTTTTTAGACATATTGATGTGCAAAGGGTGAGGCTTGAATGAATGAAAGAAAATGTGTTTGGGTAGAGAGGTGAAAAGAAAATGGAAATTTTGAAAGTTTGAAGTTTTGATGTTGAAAAGGAATAGTGTCTATGTTTCCTGTAGCTTGAAAGATGAAAGGTTTCAAGGTGTGTAAAGTGATTTGATGGTTAATGAAAGTGACCAAGAGTTAAAGAGATGTAAGTAGTTCCAAGGCTAAAACGATATCATTTAAGGGTAAGTAAGACTTTTGGTTTTACCACTTCATTTGGCGATAGCAACATGGCATAACAGGGAGTTACCAAATAGTCCCACTTCTTAAAATGGTTACGATTCTTCACTATTGAGTTTCTAATTAGAGACTTTGGTCATCCTTTTGATGAGATACTTCTTTCTAAACCCATGATCTAAATCATTTTTTGAACTAAACATTCTAAACCCATATTTCTAATTTTTTTTTGAGTCAAAACTGGACCCACCTTTTTCAACTGATCTTCATACCTTTCTAATTTGATCTATATGAACTCTTTCAGAACATACTCTGCAGTTCATTTTGGTCAGATTTTTCTAGAAATATTCTGAATACATCTTTCTAATCAGATATTGTAACATATTCTGATATGTCCTTTCTGAACCATTCTTAGCTGATTTTTCTAAACGAGTTCTAAGGTCATTCTTTGAGAATCTTTCTCCAAAAAGAAAATTCATTTGGGAAGCAGCAATTTCAACCTTAAGCTTTTGCTTAAGTGGGGTAATACACATGCAAGATGAATGTATGCTTAGAAGCTAGTCATGTTTAGAAGGTTCTTTATATGCCAAAATTGATCTTTACCTAAAGGTTTTGTAAAAATATCAGCAATATGATCTTTTGTATTTACAAAACTTAGTTCAATATCTCCTTTATGTGTAACATCCACACTTTCTTAAATAAAGAATAAGAAATCTTGAATTATTTCCCTTAGACAGTGTGAGAATTTATCAGGCAGTGCTATACCTTGACAATCCTTACACTTAAAACTATAGAGTAGCGTAACACTGCCATTGAGAATCTGGCGCTGTCATATGTTAAAAATTTGAAAACTACAAAGATATATTTGTGAACTTTTGTTATTTGTAAGGTTGCCCAGGACTTTAAAAAAATTTCACTTTGATCCCACAAGTATATTTCCATAAGGACCCTAGATCTTTTTAAAAAATGACATCTATATCTTTTTATCTATAGAGTTAGCAGAATAAGGCTTTAAGCAGAGCAGAATCACGTGGTGAAACCGTAGATGTTTAAGTCTCGACCATTTGAGCCATAGGAGTAGTCAAGTGTGAAATGACATGGGTCCCCTGGACTTGCTCAAATTTACAAAAATGCCATTAGTTACGAAAACCAAACAAAAAATGCTAAAGGATTTATGAAAAAGTCAAAATAAAACAGTTCAAAGAAATGGAGCGATTGATTTGCGCTGCTAATCAATTTATCAGCAAAAAAATAAGAGTAATTACGGATGAATTATAAATACTAGAGTTAAAGAAAATTTAGATTATTATGTAAAATACTCTGAGAAATTTTTAATATAACGTCCGAAAACATTCTATCGTTTTCTTTTTAGCAAGTTATTCAGTTTTATCAACTACTTGAGATTAATTAGAATTTGATTAAATATTTACTTAGATCCAATTAAGTATCATTTAGAGAAATTAGATGTGAGAGAATTAAATTGAAAGCACAGGAAACTTCATAGGATTTTTCCAAAAACCGATTTACCGATTTAAAGGAAATCGGTAAGATTTCAGTATTTAAAACTGTCAAAACCGAATCAATAGAAATTATACTGTGAGAACCCTAGATTGGATGGCCAAGATTCAGCCACCCAACCCCCTCTAAGTGGCACAACATCAGCCCTTGAAGAGGGTAGCCACATCAAATTAGAGTAATGAAACAAATCCACCAATCATCTTCCAACTTCTTCCAAAAGTTATCAAAAATTTCCTTCCTACTCCCTTGCAGATTTTCATCCTTATTACCATCAGATACCTCCTCATTTTCTTTCCTTCTCACCTCATATTCACTACTCCTTCATCAAGCTTCCAAGTTTCAACAAGTTCCAACAACTTTCCTTGCTCTAAAGACTTGAATCTAGCAAGCTTAACACCTAGAAAAGGTAGGATTTCTAATTCTGTTCTTATTTCTTATGGGTTGTAGCTGTATGGGTTTTCAATTTTCCTCTTTTCTTTGATGTTTAATAGGGTGTAGATGATGGTTATCAGTGGGTTTAACTTAGGTCTTTTGGTTAGAATTGAAATTGGAAGGAGAAAATTTGAAAATAGGAAGAAACAAGATGCTATTTGGATGAAAACCCTACGGCATCCGTACGTTCATCTTGTACAAACCAAAATATAGCCATCAAAACTTGATGCATATATTTTTACATGAAACTAGACATCTAGGGCTTTCTAACCATATAAAATATAAGGCATTGGATTAGTATTGAGTGAGTTATAAATTTTTGAAGTTTAATCTGAAATTCTGGGTTCTCTTCTGGGTAGTATGAGTTTCGAGAGGTGTAACTCACCCTAAAAAACTCTAAATTGAGTGAAACTAATTGGCTTTGAA
The DNA here is from genome assembly GCA_031439585.1 of Pterocarpus macrocarpus. Lineage (NCBI taxonomy): Eukaryota > Viridiplantae > Streptophyta > Magnoliopsida > Fabales > Fabaceae > Pterocarpus > Pterocarpus macrocarpus. Next base: position 62,985,728 of record CM062514.1, on the reverse strand, counting down.
AGCCAACATATAGAGAAGAATCCCATTAAAATTTTAGAGTTTGATTTGATCCCAATTATTCCTAGTAATTCAATGAAGTTGTCCTGTTAGCTTTAATTTGGCATAAGTTTCGTGTGATTTCACCTAATTTCCTATTTTTAGTGAATTATTACTTCTAAGAGTGCAATTTTGGCTAGTTGTAGGGCAGACAGAAGTAAACTTTGAATAACTAGAGCTACATAAATCAAAATGAGATGGGACTAGAAGGATTGGAAACTAGACACATAGCATTATAACATATTCAAAATATAGATCCAACTAAATTGAATAGAAATTATGGTGAATTTTACAAAATCAGACAGAATTGAGTAGAACGAGCAGAAAACATAAGTTATGTATTTATGTTGACATATTATATGATTGATATTATTGTTCTAAAACTTGATGCTCTATGTTGGTTTTGTTGCTTGATTGATCCATCTGGTAGTCTGGCACTATTCATGGGGAAGCAGACTCAATCCGTTACACTGCCGAATTTTTGGCAGGAGTCTATGAGGACTTATATTATGAATAATTGTACTAAGATTATAACGATACATGTGTCCATATGAATGCTATGTCTATGAAAATCATGCATGCAAATAGAATTGAGGAATGATATGAGATATATGCATGAACGCATAGAGCATTCACCTGCATAATTATATCCAAAAGGTAGTAAAAGATTATAAGGACTTGCAAGAGGGACGTGTAACACCCTAATAAACCCATACTACGCTTAAGTCGTATTACGGCATTTTATTAGTTGTTAGTTATGCTTGTGGAAAACTAAACTTCTTTTGTAAATTAAGTTATGCGGAACATACGGTAAATTTTTTTTTTTTGAAATACATCGTTACTTTGCAGCATTTTGGAAAGTAAAGCCTTAAGTGGGAAGATAGATATAAACGAGCGTGTCACATAAATTTACGTCATAAAATAAGGGACAATGGATAAATAGAAATATAATGCATTCACCTTACTTAAACAACCATATATAAAGTTTCATAATATTCAACAATACATGAAAAGGAAACTCATGGTCATGCCATGGCCCCAAAATATCAAGCATAAGCTAATATGCAAAGTTCGTCACAAAATGAAATTACATAAGATAAGGAGCAATAATAAAATAGGCCCAAGTAGACACGTTCTGGTTCCTTTGCCCCTTCCGCGCTCCTCGATCAGATGAAATCAAGTCCTTGAGTGCCTAGTTCCCCTCGCTCCTCAACCTCGGGGAACGTAAGGAGTACGAATGATATGAGGGTGCCTGCTGATCACCTCAATGTGACGAACACGACAACTCAGAGTACAGCTGGCTATCGAAGAATGTTCCTCAAAAGGATCCTTCTCAGACTTAATGGGGTGATACTCAGGGAGTGGCGGCGAAGCGGCTGTGGCCCTCAGAGTGGCTGTGGAACTCACGTCGACCACAGGAATCATAGGCTGTGGCATGGGCTCGGCTGCGGGCAGGTCCGGAGACATTGGCTCCATCTCAACGTCCGGCAGGAGCCCGGGGGGAAAATTCCAAGGACCCAATGACTGTCCAAGTTATGCTGAAGAAATGTCTACTGGGGCTGACGGAATATCGGGCTCCTCTCCTTCATGTATACGACCCAGGTAAAGTAGGTGCAGACTACCATGGTGGTCATAGCCACGATAGCCTGGGCATCAGCATCGTAGGTCCATTCATGGTGGGGAGGGTCCATGCTCCACTCCACCAGGTGAGCCACAGGTATCTGGTGACAAAACGGAAAATAAATAGAGTGAGAAATAAGATTTCTCAGTAGGACTCGAACCTGACACAAAAATGTCATCGTCATCATCCTAGCTACTTCGGTTTTATAAATGAAAACAGTGAGCACTCATAAGGTTCGATGCTTAGATTTCAAAAATATAAGCATCCGAAGCGGATTCAACTTTAAGTACATATTCTCATTATAGCAACATCATGGTATACATAGGAGCTCATATGACAATTCGTATCATGCATGAACATCTTGAGAGTTTCATTCTTTACTTGGGTCGGACCGAAGTCCTTTTCTTTTCTTCACTTAACCTTTCTCTTAGGTCTTTTTCTTTTCATCCACTAAACATAAGTGGTAATGAGCTCATATCGTGGTTGTCGCCACCATAAATTTTTGGTACTTACGCTAGCTGGGTCATGCCATGCCTCATGTAAGCCCTATCCCCTATACTCACACTAGCTGGGTCTATGCCATACCTCATGTGAGTCGTGGGTGAGGGGAGCTTCTTATTACGGGTCACCTTCCCTTTTGAAGGATCACATCCTTAGTTCAATCTCTTCTTATTAAGGCTTATGATGTAAAATTATTCTAGGTCCACAATTTTTACGGAATTTCGGCAGCATAACAGCTAGACCGAAGCTTCCCAAAATTTTTGCCAAATAGAGAATCCAATCACAAGACATCATCATATGTATTAATCAACATCGTATGCAACATAATCATTGTCATCATAATCATATCATCATCATATCATCATATTATCATATTGCACATAGACATAGATATACCACATTAAAGTGTTATGAGCTTAGCTTAGTAACTTAGGTGCAAGTTTTTTAATTTGATTGGCATCTCGTTCGGTTGTTTCATTAATTATAGGCAAGTACTGCCTATCACTTCTTTTAAACCTTCTTAAGTTGAATTATGAAGTTTCCATTACCCTATATTAAGAGTCTTAGTGTGCTTAAGTGAGATTCTCATTAGTGCTAGAAATTTTACCTTAACTAGTTTTTACTTTTACTGCAGGACAATAATTTTTAAAAATTCACCATAAATTCTTCTTTTATCGTTTTAACTTGATTTTTGGTAGGGTTGTGCTTTTATGAGTCTATTTTCAAATGAAATAAGTCCACTTAAAAATTCCTTTTGTAGTTTGAGTTATACACTTTTTTCTCTAACTGCTTAGACTTGAAAGTTCATCTCGGGTCAGTGGCTTGTCAACTCCATTGAGAGTTTCTCACATGAAATCTGACAAAACTGTTTTATGGGGGTGTTTCCCTATGTCTTATCTTTCATAAATACTTGGCTCCACTCAAAAATGTTGTTGTAGGACTCGAGTTATGTATGTTTTAGTATCGACTGCCTAGACATAAACACATCAGGAGACAACCCCACTTCAAAAATTCATATCTCCCACGTTTCAAAACCAAAATTCACGTATTTTATATGTATGAAAAGCTCTCTGAGTCTACTTTTAAGAAAATTATTTTCATCACATTTTTAGTTTTGTGGAACATGTTATACAGTATGCATTATAGACTGCCAGAATTCTAGCTCAACTAGTTTTTATGTTTTCCATTTCAAACTTGTGGAGATGTTGCTATCCCATTTCAAATCACCATTTTTATGTTTTATCTCACCATCATATTGAAGGTTTTAATCACCAAATCAGTATTTTAGAATAAAAATAAAGTAAGATACATAAAATCCATCATACCATATTTTAAGACATTTTCAACAAGGCAAGAAAAGCTCATAGAATAAGATATGGTCATGAGACCTTGAAGCAAGTCCTAAAACCACCTAGCTATGAAGAGCTTAGGGGTTCTAGTGCTTGAAAAATAAATTAAAAAGAAGGGTTACAGTCACTACCAGAGAGAGCTTCTTGAAGAATTTGGAGTGTAGAGAAGGTTGGAAAGAGCTTCCCTCCTTGAAAGCTTGGAAATAGAGCTTGTGTATAGGTTGTCTTGTTTCTTCAAAGACCAAAAATGGTGGTCCTTGAAGGGATTGTGAGGGTGGTGATGGAAATGAGGTAGGAGGTAGTAAGGAGATTAGAAGAAGAACATAGAGGGTTGGAAGAACAAGAGAGTGGGGATGAGACTTGGAGAGAGGAGAGAGCTTTGTGTCTTGAGAGAGGAAATGAAAAATGAAACAAGGGGAGAGAGAGGGGGCTGATTGGCACAAAAAGGGAGGGGGAGAGTGATGTGATTTTACTTCTTACAACAAGCAAGAAAGTGGGGGAAAACCTTAGGGCAAAAAAGGGAGTTGTGTTTCCTTTGAGTCTTGGCACTTGGGTAAAGATCATGTAGTGTTTTTCAAGTGGTTAAAAGCATGACCACTCTTGGGATTGGCTTGGGTGAATATGATCACTCCAAGTGGCACAGTCTTAATGGAGGGGAGTACATCTCTTGTCCTGACTCATGGAATACGACTAACATAGACTCTTGATCTAATAGTGCATAATAAGAAGGCAAATGGATGGTTGGATATGGCTCTTGCCTTGACCAAACTTCAAACAATAATTAAAGGGAAGTTTCTAAATTTTCACAATTGTTACAACTATCAAAACGTTAACTAATTCAATTGGTTCAATTACACCTTAACGCATTTTCATTGAAAAAGATTTTTTTCATTACTTATGTATCGAGGGTGCGAGGGTTAATTTGTCATATGCGATTAAGATGTAATGCTTGTCATGCACTTAGTTAATAAGGTTAGGTCACCTTAATTATATGTTCTAAATCATGAATTAACAAGGATAGGGCAATTAGGCTCTTAATTGTAACTTTTAATACATTATGCTTCAATTGTTGAATTTTCTAATTAATCATTGACTTTCAATTATCTTGTTGACTTGCCTTTAATTTACTAAGCCCTTGCTCTCGAGATTAGTCGAATAGTTCTCAGTTAATCGCCAACCCCTCTAATTAGCCGGAGATACCGAGCTAATTAGCTTAGATGAAAATGGGGATGCTATAGGACGTACCAAGCTATCACATAAGGCATGGCATAGACCCAGCTAGCATGGGCCAGAGTGTAACACCCTACCAACTTAATGTTATGCTTAAGTCATAGTATGAAATTGGATAGGTTGCATTACCGTGTTAGTTCTCCATCTAAAGCCGTATTCATTATTTTATATTCACTTTTTTCTCTAATATATATATATATATATATATATATATATATATATATATATATATATATATATATTTGATGAATACAATTCTGAAACTACAGTACTTGTATATAATAAACGTGATCAGTATTGTAAAATGCAACAAAATTTAAATAAAAGCACTACAGAAAGGAATAAAGACAGGTAGTATATCATCAGTCGTATACATACATATGTAAGTTAGAAGCCAACGCTTTAGTTTATATATATAGGTTCAAAAGCGGGTGAAATAAAGGAATAGCAAAAATCCTATTGCTAAAAAGGTAGAGACAGAAATGGCAGGAGCCGGCTATGTACAGCAAGTCCACTATAGGATCATGGTGAAGCTGCAGGTCTAGAATCTCAATAAAAATAATGGCCGTCGAGTCCATCACCAGCATCTGAGAATGATGTGGAAATACAAAGCGAGGTGAGAATTTAAGGAAATTCTCGGTGGGGTTCGCGTATGGTATTTAACTGACGCTACATTCATTCTCAATTGCCTCGATTTTTATTTAATTGTAAAAATATGGGATTAAGCTGAACTATCCATATTTAATAAGTTTAAGAAAACGTCTAGTCTGAGGTAAGGTTTAGTTTTACTTAGGATAGTATAAGAAATAGGATAAATTACTAATAATGATACACAGAATAATGAGCAGAATAAATGAACATACAGCAGTAAGTAAACATAACAGACAAACTGTAAACAACTTATAATGACTATTCAATGCGATCATGAAAAACTCATTCTTGAACTTATCTTCATAAACTTTTCCATTACTTGGTCCCCTAGGAGTTCTTGGCCATTTAGACTCCTGGGTAATAGTCTGCTTTTCAAGATCGAGCTCGTTCCTATACAGGAATGTTGGGTTTACTTTCCCCGACCTTCCCACCGATCTATTCCCCTTCACTTTATTTGGGGGCTAGCCCAAGTATTACGGAACTTTCATCATAACATAACCTTTATGTTTATCATAACATAACCTTTATGAATTCCTTGCAAATGCACATGGATTTGAATATAGATTATAACTCATGCATGGCTTTACCGAAATTTTGGCAGCATAACGGAACATGTTCGCTTCCCTATGAATAGTGCTAGTACTCAGAACACCAATTTCTCATAGAAATCATAACATCTCATTCATATTTCAAACATCAAATTCATAGGAGCATTAATTACATTTAAGACAGGGTTACTGCCTCAGCATATTCATTCAATCCGATTTTTGTAAATCAAGCCAAAATTTCTATTTAACTCATCTGGACCTAAATTTTGAATATGTTAAAATGTTATGTGTGTATTTTCTAACATCTTTCATTCCATCTAATTTTGATAAATATAGCTCAAGTTATTTAAGTTTTATCCTGGCCTGCCCAGTAGCTGGCCACAATTACATACTTAAGAGTAAAAATCCACTAAAAATTGAAAACTAGTTCAAATCATATGAAATTGGTCTCATATTAAAGCTAATAGGAAATATTTCACTTTCAAGAAGTTCCATTTCATTTGCTTTAGTAGAGCTTGAGTTATAAGCCCCAAAATTTGACCTTCTTAAACTGCCCTATTTTGGCCCGGTTTGGACATATGGCAAATTCTTCGAATCACTAGGAGCAAATGGGACCTTATCTAACTCTAAAATTTTTATGGGATATTCTCCTATATGTAAGATTTCTAAAAAAGTTGGTCTCATCCAATTCCAAGTCGAATAAGGGAAGTTTTGCCCTAAACAACCTAGTCTGCCCAGAATCAAACTCAAAAACCTAGGTTAAATTTCCAAAATTCATATCTCTCTCAATACTAGTCCAATGGCCTTATATGATATATATGTATGGAAAGCCTTGAATGTCTAGTTCATATAAAAATGGTTTTATCAAATTTAAACTACTGTAGGGGGAGCCATACACTCCGCCATACGGATTACCGTGGGATTTTGGTTTTCTAGCTCCTCATATCTTCTTACTTTCACCCTTTCTTACTTCCTAATTGATTTTAACATCAAAAACAGCTAACAAACTAGCCAAAGATCATCATATTCATTCAATTATCACATCAAGAATTGAGAAAATAAAGCCACAATCAGCCACCCACAACCAGAATAATAAGAACAAAATTGAATCTCTACCTCTTTGTATGTGATTTTGCTTGATCTTGGAGTTTGGATTGATAAAACCTTGTTATGCTTGAAGGTTTGATGGAGTTGGGTGAGTGGAGAAGAGAAGAAGAAGGCTGAAATCAGAGAAGAAGGACACGCAATCAGCATGAGAAGGAGTAGAGAGAAAATCTGATTTAAACATGAAGAGGTAGTTGGCTTTGTGAGTTTTGATTGGCTGAATTTTGTTGGTTAGATTTCAACCATGCTTCCTTCTTATTGTGGCTTTGGTAGCGCCATGCTTAGAGATTTAAATGGCTGAGTATTCAGCCTTAAGTCATAGGGTTTTAGACATGTAATTCTATTGGTTCGGTTCCAATAGTTTAACATACTGTAATTTTACCGATTTCCTTTAAATCGGTAAATTGGTTTTAAGAAAATTTCTATGAAATCTTCTATACTTCTAACCTAATTCCCTCATGTCTTAACTCAATTAATTGCTAATTAATTGATCCTAAATAAATATTTAGTCAAATTTTAATTAACTTCAATTATTTGATAAAAATCGAATAATTAGGTGAAAAATGATAAGAAAATTTCGGTGGATGTTACATTGCCACCTTCCTAAAAAAAAATTTTGTCCTCAAAATTTAGTGCCTGAGAATAGTTCAGGATACTCTTTCCTTATATCTGATTCTAGTTCCCAAATGTAGTCTTTAGCATCTCCTTTCCCCATGCTACCTTTACTAGCTGCACGGTTTTGTTTTGAAGTTGCCTGCTGCTTCTGTCTACGATCCGTGCTGGCTGTACATTGAGAGTCAGGTCCTCTTTTGACTGTATTGATTTGGGTTCTAGGAAGTGTGTAGGGTCAAGTTGATATCTTCTGAGTTGAGAAACATGAAAAACATCGTGAAGATTTAACAAATGTGGAGGTAAAGCGATTTGGTATGCAACTGATCTGATTCGCTTCAAGATTTGGAAGGGATCGATAAAGCGAGGACTTAGCTTCTTGACCTTAATAGCTCTACCTATCCCTGTTGTAGGCGTAATATTCAGAAATACGTGGTCTCCTTCTTGAAATTCTAGAGGTTTTCTCCTAATATCCGCATAACTTTTCTGACGGCTTTGAGCAGTGATATGTTGTTAAACTACCAAATTAAAAACCTTTGCTTGGTTTAGGAAAAATTAGTATAGTAATTGGCAAAGGGTCAATCCACAAGGAATTGAATTAATTTAATTATTTAGCTTATTTTAGATTCTGATTCTAATAAACTCTAAAAAGACGAAGTAACACAAAATGGGGGGGTTTTGTTGTTTCTATAATTCAAACAAAAATTATATGAAAAAATTACACGAAAATAAAAAAATAAACAAGAGCAAATGATGCTATGTTGTTGAAATCAATTAAAACTGGTTATTGGATCCCTTTTCCCCACCAAATTATATCATGCAATTAGTTCTCAATTTCAGCCTCCAATTCTCCTTTTATAGTTACCAATCTTAGGCAATGAAACATTCTATTACCTACCTTCTTTTAAATAGATTAAGGAATATCCATTAACCTATTCTAATCACTAATTGACATAGGAAACATCTACTAAGTCCAATTAACAATTGCAACTAGAAGGACAGATTCATCTAAGTGTTAGTCTCTAACATAGGACTAAGTAACTTAGATTATATTCTCCCTTGCATACAATCCAAACTTGACCATTAAGTTTGCACACAAGTTACTACATATGGATAAAGGATAATGAACATCCTAATCCTAAATCTAGCAATCAGCCATAACATGAAATATAAGGGTGGCCAATCCAAACATTTCACATTACTACCATAATCATGAAGTGAGTAGGAGAATATAATCAACTCTCAAGAAAATAGAGGTTTGAAAATCAATTTAATTACATGATAATTTAGGGTTCAAAGTTCACCCATAACCATAAAAATAACTTAGCTTAACATTCTAAATAAAACCATACTACAAATTGAAGAATCCATGACATGGGTTAAGAAAGAAAGAAAACATGTGTAGACTAAAGGGTGAAAGCAAAGTTGCCCAAACTCTAATCTTCAGCACCTATCTCTTCTTCTTGTCCTCAATTAAATCCCTAAAGAGCAGCAAAAAGTGATGTCCACAGCTACAAGCTTCACGAAAATGTCACTTCTCCAACTCCAATATTGTAACTATGGTTTCTAAGGATGAGTGGCTGAAACCTCCTTCTCTCTCCACAAAAATTTATCTCTCTAGTAAGAGCCCAAAATGCTCATCTGTCTCTTCTCTCCCTTGTGGCTGCTGGTCTCTTGTCAAAATGTAATCTCAGCCTTCCAAATTGTAACTGCTCCAAGTGTAACTCCACATTAAACTAGCTTCATAGGTTACATTCTCACAAAGCATTGGTGATTATTAGAAATAATTTTGATAATTAAGTTTTTAATAGCCTATAATTAGACAAGGAAAACCCACAAATGAATTGAACTCAATTGGCCCACCATTCATTAATTAAAATTAACAGTTTCGATTTTTTCTGGCAGCTCTGCTTCACACGTAAATTTCATTGACCAAATGGAATTCGATAAGAGTAATTCTTCGACCACCATTGGAAAGTTAACATCTTGGGCTTCATTTTTGGCTCTGGAATCATCCTATTTGGGCTTATATCAAGGGAGAACTGAATTGAGCAAAACTGCATTGAATGCAGTGACGGGTCAGCATCAAGCCCAATTTTGGCAGCTTCAATCTTTTTGGTCCGTTGGAATTTTTGAGTGATCTTGGTGTCAAATTAAAGCTCTGGATGTCTACTTTCATTTCCAAGTGGAATCATGTCATTTTAACTTCAGACCAAAAAGTTATGCCCTTGGAAAGACATACTGCTCATGCTGTCCAGCACTCAATTCTTAGCATTTTCTTGAATTAGCTCCAAATTAAGTCATTTTACTCTTGTTCAGCTCAAAAATCATCCTTAAGCTTTATTTTCCTACAAAACACAAATAGTAAAATAAAAGCATTATATTTACAAGATTAAAACTATGAACAAGCATAGAAAAGAATATAAAATAAGTGAATAAAATGCACTTATCAATTTCCCTTACACTTAAACTTTGCTTGTCCTCAAGCAAGACAAAGATAAAACCTAAGCTAATCCACTTTCGTAGGAAATCACGATTGCATTTAGCATATACAACAAGCCTTTAAACCTCTAGGTGGCCCATAGAGGATGAGTTATAGTCTCGTGAGGGCTTCCAACGATGATACCCACAAACACCTATTCTTTCCAGCATTTTTCAGAGAACTAGAAATACACAACTTTGAAATCAAACAAGAAAAATGTTATCATCAACCATTCTCAAGATAATGTATCCAATGATCATCATGCTCAAGTAAATGAAACAACTAAGCTAATGGTGAAAAAAAAAAATCTATGCAACACTTTAAACAGGCCTCACCCTTTCCATCTCCACAATTCAAGCTTTCAATTTTCATGCAATCATGTCAAGCATCAAATTCTCTTAATTCATGCAAATGTCAAATCATCATCAAAACACCACAATGGAATCAAAAGGTCTTTTCTTTGGTTGTAATGGGGTCAATGGGGGTTGTAATGTATCTTAAGAAACAAAGGGAAAAGGAAATACAGGAGTTTCTTTGAATTCCTAGAAACAGAGATATGACAATGATAATGCAAGCATGTTTAAGTCAAAACTCCATAGAACAACCATGAGGGTCAATTTTTTTCGTGTGGACCCTTCCTTCACCTTTCTTTACTCTTGTAACACTCTAACATACTTTGAACTTCAATGGAGTTTATTGAACACTCTTTTTTTTTTTTTTCTTCTTTTTTTTTATTCCACTAATTGTTGAAAGATAACAAATTCCCCCACACTTCTCATCTTTACCATACTTGAATTACCAATACGTTGCACATCAGTCAAGTCTCTAACTCTATTCCTTCAAAGAAACAAAGGTTAGGACAAAAATTTATATCAAGCTAGGTAAAGAAGATAAGGGTGCCAAAGAAAATAAGGCTAAATTCTATGAAGGCTCAAATTGGCTCACTAAGGATTTGTGTTCACTTTGGAACATCAAAATGCAGGGAACAGGTCCATTTGGCCATGGTGTTAGACAACAAAATGCCTTAATCATTTTCTAAAGTAGCAGAAATCATTTTCAAATCCAAAAGCACTTCAAAAGAGAATTTTCAGCTCAACAATCAAACTATTAAATCTAATGACTATCCAAGTGTAAATTTCAAGAATGCAAGCAAGGTTAAAGTATGCATTATAACTGTTACCAAAAGCAAAGTAAGTAACATTTAAAAGAGTATAACATCATAAAAATGCATTAACAAGATAATGAAGTCAAATCCAACTCTAAACTTGTCATCAATCAAAGCTATGAATTAAAGCTCAAAATCTCATCATTTTTCTAGAAAGAATAAAAAAAACATAAAACTAGACTTAAAAACAAAATTATGAAAAAAAAACAACCAAAATTTTTTTTTAAAAGTTTTTTTTTATATAAATAAGAAATTATCCTAAACCATTCCCCCCACACTTAATCCTTATATTGTCTTCAATGTAAGACAAAAATATGAATTAAAGTGAAAGGGAAAAAGAAAAATAACAAACTACAAAAGCAAACAAAATAAAGGAGTAAAATGATAAAGAATAAGAGAGATCAAATCTGATTTCCAAAGCTCTCCATCCATTGGCTTGCCTCCCAAAAGTGTTTGGTTTATTATCCTCAGCCTGACTTTTCCTCAGAAGATTAGAGATGGTCATAAGAAGGCTCTTCCAACTTTATCTCCTCAATCTCATCAAAACTAGGAGATGGTAAATCATAATAAGGCTTCAATCTATGACCATTAACCTTGAATACTTTCCCTGTATCTAAAGCCTTAATTTCAACTGCACCATGGAGAAATATGTTAGTGACAACAAAAGGACCAATCCACCTTGATCTTAACTTACCAGGAAACAATTTTAGCTTTGAATGAAAAAGAAGAACTTTTTGACCAATGGAAAAATCCTTCCTCAAAATCATCTTGTCATGGAACATCTTTGTCTTCTCCTTATAGATTCTTGCATTATCATATGCATTGTTCTTGATTTCTTCAAGTTCTTGCAATTGTAACTTTCTATGAATTCCAGCTTCATCTAAATTCATGTTACATTGCTTAACAGCCCAATAAGCTTTATGTTCAAGCTCCACAAGTAAATGACAAGGTTTGCCATAAAGCAACCTGTATGGAGACATTCCCAAAGGCGTTTTATAGGCTGTCCTATAAGCCCACAATGCATCATCAAGGCTTAAGCTTTAATCCTTTAAATTTGGATTCACTGTTTTCTCCAAGATGGATTTCACCTCTCTATTTGACAATTCAGCTTGTCCACTTGTTTGAGGATGATATGCATTAGAAATTCTATGGACAACATTATACTTCTTCAAGACAGCTTGAAAAGACCTGTTACAAAAATGAGTACCCCTATCACTAATAATAGCTTTAGGAGTGCCAAATCTTGCAAAGATATTAGTTCTCACAAAATTACAAACAGTTTTAGCATCATTCAACCTAGTGGCCTTAGCCTCAATCCACTTAGAGACATAGTCAACTGCAAGAAGAATGTTAACATTACCAAAGGAAGAAACAAATGGTCCCATAAAATCAATTCCCCAAACATGAAAAATTTCAACAATAAGTATGGGTGATTGGGGCTAGGGCTTAAATTACCAATACGTTGGCATCTATCACATGCTTTGCAAAATAAATATGCATCCTTAAACAAAGAAGGCCAATAAAAACCACATTCAAGCACTTTAAGAGCTGTTCTCTTTGCTCCAAAATGGCCAACACAAGCATAAGCATGACAGAAACTTAAAATTGAGTTAAACTCAGATTCAGGGACACACCTTCTTATTACCTGATCAGAACAATGCTTCCATAGATAAGGATCATCCCAAATATAATACTTGGAGTCACTCTTAATCTTGTCCTTTTGAGCTCGAGTTAAATCCTTTGGTAGCTCCTTTGTGACCTTAAAATTGACAATATCAGCATACCAAGGAACACTGACATTAATGGCAAAGAGTTGCTCATCAGCAAACTTCTCTTCCAAAGGTAAGCATCTTTTTCAAGAGACAAGCGACTAAGATGATCTGCCACTAAGTTTTCACTTCCCTTCTTGTCTTTGATCTCAATGTCAAATTCCTGCAATAAAAGAATCCACCTGATCAATCTAGGCTTTGCATCTTTCTTAGAAAGCAAATACTTAAGTGCTGCATGATCACTATAAACAACAACTTTAGATCCAACCAAATAAGATCTAAACTTCTCCAAAGCAAAGATTACAGCAAGAAATTCTTTTTCAATGGTAGAATAGTTTAGTTGTGGATCATGTAGAGTGCGAGAAGCATAATAAATGACATGAGGCAACTTCCCTTTTCGCTGACCCAAAACAGCACTAATAGCAAAATCACTTGCATCAAACATAACCTCAAAAGGTAAGCTCCAATCAGGTGGCTGAATAATGGGAGCTGAAGTGAGAAGCTCTTTAAGCTTGTCGAATGCCATCTTGCACTCGTCATTGAAATCAAACACCACTTCTTTTTGCAGCAACTTGCAGAGAGGATGAGAAATCTTTGAGAAATCTTTGATAAATCTTCTGTAGAAACCTACATGTCCAAGAAAGGAACGAACCTCCCTCACCGAAGTGGGGTATGGTAAGGATTTAACAAAGTCTACTTTAGCTTTATCTACCTCAATTCCTTTAGTTGAAATCACATGCCCCAAAACAATTCCTTGATCAACCATAAAATGGCATTTTTCCCAATTTAAAACAAGATTTGTTTCTAAGCATCTTTCCAAAACAAGAGACAAATTATCAAAGCATTTATCAAAAGAATTACCATAAACAAAGAAATCATCCATAAATACCTTAATAATGCTTTCCATGTAATCAAAAAAGATACTTACCATGCACCTTTGAAAACTAGAAGGGGCATTACATAAACCAAAGGGCATTCTTCTATAAGTATAGACACCACAAGGACATGTGAATATGGTCTTTTCTTGATCTTCTGGAGCAATCACAATTTGGTTGTATCCTGAATAACTATCAAGGAAGCAAAAGTGAGAGTGTCCAGCCAATCTTTCCAGCATTTGAACCATGAAAGGAAGAGGAAAATGATCCTTCCTTGTGGCTGAATTAAGCTTCCTTGTCTTCATTCTTGATCACTGTGATGCCAGATTTCTTAGGAACCACTTGCATAGGGCTTACCCATTTTGAATCAAAGATGGCATAGATGATACCAGCATCAAGCAGTTTCTGAATTTCCTTTTTCACAACCTCCATCATGTTAGGATTAAATCTTCTTTGAGGTTCTTTGCTTGGCTTTGCGCCATCTTCAATTAAGATCCTATGCATACACACAAAAGGGCTAATTCCCTTTATATCTGCAATTGACCATGCAATGGCTGTCTTGTGGTCTCTAAAGACCCTAATAAGCCTTTCTTCTTGGGATGGTGTCAGATTGTTAGCAATGATCACAGGAAGTGTTTCTTTCTCTCCCAAGAATGCATATTTGAAATGACTTGGTAAAGGCTTCAATTCAAGCTTAGGTGCCTTAACAATGGATGGGGAAAGTTTCTCTTTAAGTATAGGAAGCTCAAGGTATGACACCATGTGTAGAAGAATGGGAGACATGGCTTCCAAGGCGGCAACCTCTTCAATGATGTCATCTTGCAATTCTAGCTCCCACTTTGGCTCATTAAGCTTCTTTAATTCAAGATTGTTGGCAAGAGCCACTTCCAAGCTATCTTCCTTCCCTAATTCAAACACTTGCTGCACTAATAAGTCAATTGCATCAAGAACTTCAATGGAACATAAAGAAGATGAATCACAAGGGTATTTCATGTATCAAACAAACTAAATTTGATGACATACCCATCAAATTCCATAGAAAGAGTTCCTTTACACACATCAATCTTAGTTCTAGCAGTCATTAAAAATGGTCTTCCAAGCAAAATAGGAGTAGGGTTAAGTGCACCCTCATCCTGCATATCTAGAACATAAAAATCAACAGGAAAAACAAGTTCATTCACTTTCACAAGAACATCTTCAACAACTCCTTTAGGATATGCATGAAATCTTTCAACTAACTGAATTATGATGCCAGTTTCTTCTAATGGACCAAGATTCAAAGATTTGTAAATAGAAAAAGGCATTACACTAATAGAAGCACCTAGATCTAACATGCATCTCTCAAAAATTTTATCACCAATGATGCAAGGAATTGTAAATGAACCAGGATCTTTACATTTTGGAGGAAATTTCTTTTGAAAAACAGCAGAAACTTGTTCTCCCATATAAACCTTTTCATTACCTTTTAACTTCCTTTTGTTTGTGCACAAATCCTTCAAAAATTTGGCATAACTGGGAACTTGATTAATAGCCTCAAGCAATGGAATATTGATCTGCACCTTCTTGAAAGTGTCCAAAATCTCCTTTTCTTGTTCCTCTTTTTTGGACTTTGCAAGCCTTTGAGAGAAAGGTGGAGGATGCACATAAGTGTCAAGTGTTGGAGATGTATGCTTCCTTGGAGATTAGGTGGAATCATGAGTTTCTTTGGTAACCACCACTTCCTGTTCTTGATTATTCCTCAATGTTTTGGGTGCTAGATTTGTAAGCTCTTTTTCACTCCTCAAAGTTATGGCACTAGCATTCTGAACATTAGGATTCACTATAGTTTGAGAAGGAATTTTGTTTGACACTTTAGCCTCCAAATTGCTTAAAGATGTTGCAACTTATCCAATCTGATTCTCCATATTCTTCATGCCAGACTGCATTTAAGAAACAGTTTGTTGCAATTGGATTGTATTTGAAGCAAAAGTCTTCATCATCTCCTTCATTTCATCATTAGATCCTTGTTGCTCTTGAGGTCTTTGTTGGAAATGTGCTAGCTTTTTAAAAAAACCAGGTGGTTTGTTAAATATTGCATGAGGTTGTTGACTTCCTCCGGAGCTAAAACCTTATTGATTATTCCAACCTCCATATTGAGGGCATTGTGGCTGCCCTTGAAATCCTCTAATTGCATTGCAATCTTCTTCTTGAAGTGTGGGGCACATATCAGTAGGATGCCCAAAATTCGAACAAATTCCACAAGCCTTCACTTGCTGCACATT
Source organism: Pterocarpus macrocarpus (assembly GCA_031439585.1). Classification (NCBI taxonomy): domain Eukaryota; kingdom Viridiplantae; phylum Streptophyta; class Magnoliopsida; order Fabales; family Fabaceae; genus Pterocarpus; species Pterocarpus macrocarpus. Next base: position 62,969,527 of record CM062514.1, on the reverse strand, counting down.
ACCAACCATGAGTTGTTGCATTAAGGTTGCCAAATTTGAAATCTGTTGAGTGTTGGCAGAAATTTGTTGCTCCAAGGAAGATGATGACACTTCATTAACCCTCCTCATATCTTGTGCAGTGCCAAATTATTGAGTATTGGCTGCCATGTTAGTAATCAAATCTTTTGCTTCTTGAGAAGTCTTGTTCATCAAAGCACCGCCACTAGCAGCATCAATCATACTCCTATCCATTGGCGTGAGTCCCTCATAAAAATATTGAATAAGCAGTTGCTCACTAATTTGATGATTAGGACAACTAGCACAGAGACGTTTAAACTTCTCCCAATATTCATGTAATGTTTCCCCATTCATCTGTCTAATACCACATATTTCCTTCCTTACGTTGGCAGCCTTGGATGCGGGGAAATATCTTTCAAGGAAGCTTCTTTTCAATTCAACCCAAGAACCAATTGAGCCTGGAGGTAAGTAATAGAGCCAATCTTTTGCAGCACCATCCAAAGAGAATGGAAATGCTCTCAGCTTCACTTGTTCTTCTGAGATGTTTGAAGGTCTCATGATAGAGCAAACAACTTGAAATTCCTTAAGGTGTTTGTTTGGGTCTTCCCCTACAAGACCATTAAACTCTGGAAGCAAATGAATCAGCCCAGACTTCAACTCAAATCCACCTTCAATGATTGGAAATTCTATGCACAAGGGTTGTTGATCAAGATTAGGAGCAGCAAGCTCCCTCAAGGTTTGATTTCCAGCTATCACCTCTTCTTCTTCTGAAATTCAGATGTTGAACTTGAAAGGGCAATGTTGATGGCTTGTTCAATTTGGGATGGTGAAAAGCCTAAAGATGATGAGGATGGAGAATGTAGCGATGGTGGTGGTATTGGTGCAAAAATGTGTCTTCTAGCTTCAAAGAAATTGTTGAGTCTTCTATTTCTCTCAATACAAAAATTGTTCTCCGACATGCACCTAAAGAACACTAAGAAAGCAAAACTCCAACAAAATGATTAGACAAATACAAATTTAAGAACAATCTAAGCAAAACTTAATGAAACAAAGAAAAACACAAAAACAAACAAGACTAAAACATAACTTAAAAATACTAAAGAATATCAACAAAATAGAACAGAATCTAAATGAACAAAACAATCCAATTAATGTCAATTCCTCGGCAATGGCGTAAAAATTTGATATGTCATTAAACTACCAAATTAAAAACCTTTGCTTGGTTTAGGAAAAATTAGTATAGTAATTGGCAAAGGGTCGATCCACAAGGAATTAAATTAATTTAATTATTTAGCTTATTTTAGATTCTGATTCTAATAAACTTTAAAAAGACAAAGTAACACAAAATGGGGGGGGTTTTGTTGTTTCTATAATTCAAACAAAAATTATATGAAAAAATTACACGAAAATAAAAAAATAAACAAGAGCAAATGATGCTATTTTGTTGAAATCAATTAAAACTGGTTATTGGATCCCTTTTCCCCACCAAATTATATCATGCAATTAGTTCTCAATTTCAGCCTCCAATTCTCCTTTTATAGTTACCAATCTTAGGCAATGAAACATTCTATTACCTACCTTCTTTTAAATAGATTAAGGAATATCCATTAACCTATTCTAATCACTAATTGACATAGGTAACATCCACTAAGTCCAATTAACAATTGCAACTAGAAGGACAGATTCATCTAAGTGTTAGTCTCTAACATAGGACTAAGTAACTTAGATTATATTCTCCCTTGCATACAATCCAAACTTGACCATTAAGTTTGCACACAAGTTACTACATATGGATAAAGGATAATGAACATCCTAATCCTAAATCTAGCAATCAGCCATAACATGAAATATAAGGGTGGCCAATCCAAACATTTCACATTACTACCATAATCATGAAGTGAGTAGGAGAATATAATCAACTCTCAAGAAAATAGAGGTTTGAAAATCAATTTAATTACATGATAATTTAGGGTTCAAAGTTCACCCATAACCATAAAAATAACTTAGCTTAACATTCTAAAGAAAACCATATCACAAATTGAAGAATATATGACATGAGTTAAGAAAGAAAGAAAACATGTGCAGACTAAAGGGTGAAAGCAAAATTGCCCAATCTCTAATCTTCAGCACCTATCTCTTCTTCTTGTCCTCAATTAAATCCCTAAAGAGCAGCAAAAAGTGATGTCCATAGCTACAAGCTTGATGAAAATGTCACTTCTCCAACTCCAATATTGTAACTATGGTTTCTAAGGATGAGTGGCTGAAACCTCCTTCTCTCTCCACAAAAATTTCTCTCTTTAGCAAGTGCCCAAAATGCTCATCTGTCTCCTCTCTCCCTTGTGGCTGCTGGTCTCTTGTCAAAATGTAATCTCAGCCTTCCAAATTGTAACTGCTCCAAGTGTAACTCCACATTAAACTAGCTTCATAGGTTACATTCTCACAAAGCATTAGTGATTATCAAAAATAATTCTGATAATTAAATTTTTAACAGCCTATAATCAGACAATGAAAACCCACAAATGAATTGAACTCAATTGGCCCACCATTCATTAATTAAAATTGACAGTTTCGGTTTTTTCTGGTAGCTCTACTTCACACATAAATTTCATTGACCAAATGGACTTGGATGAGAGTAATTCGACCACCATTGGAAAGTTAACATCTTGGGCTTCATTTTTGGCTCTGGAATCATCCCATTTGGGCTTATATCAAGGGAGAACTGAATTGAGCAAAACTGCGTTGAATGTAGTGACGGGTCAGCATCAGGCCCAATTTTGACAGCTTCAATCTTTCTAGGCCGTTGGAATTTTTGAGTGATCTTGGTGTCAAATTAAAGCTCTGGATGTCTACTTTCATTTCCAAGTGGAATCATATCATTTTGTCTTCAGATCAAAAAGTTATGCCCTTGGAAAGACATACTACTCATGCTGTCCAGCACTCAACTCTTAGCATTTTCTTGAATTAGCTCCAAATTAAGTCATTTTACTCTTGTTCAGCTCAAAAATCATCCTTAAGCTTTATTTTCCTACAAAACACAAATAGTAAAATAAAAGCATTACACTTACAAGATTAAAGCTATGAACAAGCATAGAAAAGAATATAAAATAAGTGAATAAAATGAACTTATCAAGCAGCAAGCATCTTACATCGAATTTTCTTGATCTGCTCAGTGGTTTATCCAACTAAATCAGGCCCAATAGATTTGATTCTCCTGTTTCGTACCAACACAGGGGAGGTTGGCACTTTCGTTCATACAACGCTTCATAAGGAGCCATGTCGATACTAGCGTGATAGCTATTGTTGTATGCAAATTTGGCTAGTGGCAAGTATCAATCCCAATTCCCATGTTGCTCCATTATACAAGCTCGTAGCATATCTTCTATGGTTTGAATTGTCCTTTCTGTTTGGCCATCCGTTTGCAGGTGATATGCAGTGCTTAGCCACAACTTAGTACCAAACGCTTTTTGTAAGGCTCCCCAGAACCGTGAAGTAAATCTTGGGTCTTGATCAGAGATAATGGTTGATGGAGTCCCATGCAGCCTTATAATCTCTTGAATATACAATCGCGCCAATTTTTCCATCGGATAATTTGCTCTAATGGGTAGAAAGTGAGCAGGTTTGGTTAACCTATCCATGATAACCTATATGGCATCATATCCTGTTGGTGTTCTTCGTAATCCCATTACAAAATCCATGGAGATACTCTCCCACTTCCACTCAGGGATTTCCAAAGGTTGTAACATCCCGGAGGGTTTCTGATATTCGGCTTTCATCTTCTAACAAACCAAGCACTTGCTCACGAAGCTTGCCACGTCTGACTTCATGCTTGGCCACCAAAACATTTACTTGAGGTCTTGATACATTTTAGTAATGCCGGGATGTACGGCGAATTCACCCTTATGTGCTTCCTCCAAGATTCTTCTTTGGAGATCATTCCCCTTGGGTACACATACTCTATCATGATGTCAGTAGATGCCTTCTTTATCCTAAGCAAAACCTGTTAATTTCCTTGATTGCACAAGATTAATTGTATGCTGAAAACTGGTATCCTACTGTTGTGCCTGATGAATTTGTTCCTTAAAGCTACTGGCTATCTTAACTTGGTGTAACTGAATGGTTTTAGGAGTCATAAGGATTCCCAAATTAAGATCTCAAATTTTCTCAATAAGCTCTGTCTCTTTAATCATTATCTAGGCTACAGTAAGAGATTGACTGCTCAAAGCATCCGCCATAATATTTGCTTTGCCTGGGTGGTATTTCAATTCAAATTTGTAGTCCTTAAGAAGTTCCATCCACCTCCGCTGCCTCAAATTTAATTCCTTCTGATCAAAGAGGTGCTTCAAACTCTTATGATCAGAAAAGACCTCGAACCTTACTCTATACAAGTGATGTCTCCATATTTTTAAAGCAAATACTACTACTGCTAATTTGAGATCATGCGTAGGATAATTCCTTTCATGTGGCTTTAATTGTCTAGAGGCGTAAGCGACTACATTTCCGGTTTGCATCAACACACATCCTAATCCTTGTTTGGAAGCATCACAATAGACCTCAAATGGTCCACGAGGGTCTGGTAAGGCTAACACTAGTGTCGTATTCAACTTTCTTTTCAAATCTTGAAAACTCTGGTCATACTCTGGTGTCCATTCAAATGGAACATTCTTTCTGGTTAGCTTGGTCAAGGGCAGGGCTATTTGAGAAAAATCCTTAACGAATCGCCTATAAAATTCAGCTAAGCCTAGAAAACTCCTGACTTCAGTGATTGTGGTCGGCCTCTTCCAATTTAGCACTACTTCTACTTTGCTGGGGTCTACGAAGATTCTCCATAGGATACTACATAGCCGAGAAATTTTACTTCTTTCATCCAAAATTCACATTTGGATAACTTAACATAGAGTTTCTTTTCTCTTAAAATTTGTAGAACTAGCCGCAAGTGTTCCGCATGCTCTCGCTCCATCTTCGAATAGACAAGTATGTCATCGATGAAAACCACTATAAACTTGTCCAGATATGGGCGGAATATCCGATTCATATAATCCATGAATATTGTTGATGCATTTGTCAGTCCAAACGATATCACGGTATACTCATAGTGCCCGTAATGAGTTCGAAAGGCTGTCTTAGGGATATCTTGTTCTCGAACTCGAATTTGATGATATCCGAAATGCAAATCGATCTTGGAGAATACCGTTGTACCTTGTAGTTGGTCCATGAGATCATCGATCCTTGGCAGTGGATATTTATTCTTAATCGTCACTTTATTCAGCTGCCTATAATTTATGCATAGGCGCATGCTCCCATCTTTCTTTTTGACCAACAAGACTGGAGCTCCCCATGGCGACGTGCTTGACCGTATGAATCCTTTTTCCAAAGGCTCTTCGATCTGTCTCTTTAGTTTTGTCAACTCCAGAGGTGACATTCAATACGGAGCTATAGATATTGGTCCCGCACCTGGAACCAACTCGATGGTGAACTCAATTTCTCTCTCAGGAGGGAATTCAGGAATATCTTTTGGAAAAACATCAGGATATTCCTTAACAACTAGGATCTCCTCCAGTTTCTATTCAACTTTCGTCATATTAGCTGATAAATGATGTATCCTTGACTCTTCGACCTACTACAATTTACCAATAAAGAGTTCAGATAAAAGTGTGTAGAGGCTTGGGCTTCAGAAGATGAGACAGAGGGGAATATCATCGTCTTATCGGAGTAATTGAGCATGACTCGATTGGTGGGAAGCCAATCCATGCCCAGATTATATCAAGTCCAGATAGAGGGAGACAAATCAAATTGGCTTCAAAGGTCCTACCCTCAATTTGAAGAGGAACATTGATGCAAATTTGACTAGTTTTAACAGGTTCATTGGTTGGAGTAGAAACCAGTAGATCATAAGACAATTCAGAAATTGGCAATTGCAAAATAGCTACACAAGCATGAGAAATAAATGAATGTGAGGCACCCGAATCATAGAGTATAGTTAGAGTCTCACCGTCCACTTCATAGGTACCTTGGATTAGTCCTTCAGACTTGTTAGCTTCATCTGCATTCATTGTAAAGACCTGTCGTTGACGTTGAGGTCTAGACAGTTGTGGTGGATTCCTGGTCAGGCACTCATAAATTTTGTGGCCTGGCTTACACCCATAGCAGACATTCTAGTCTACCAAACACGGCCGATCTCCATGATTCTTACTGTATTTCGTGCAAGTTGGATTCAGAAGGGGCCTTTGGGGCTGCTTGCCTTTGTTGCCCACCGATTGAAATCTTCTCTGGTGTTGTAAGTTAGGCTTGAATCTTGGGCTCTACGGTGCTAACCCCTTCTTGAAATTACCACCAGATGCCTTGGCTGTAGCCAGTTTCAAGTTGCAATCTTCCACAAGTTGGCATTTATTTACCAATATGGGGAAATCTCTAATCTCCATTAGCCTTATTGCGGTAAGAATATCTTCTCGTAACCCTCCTTCGAATTTGACACATTTCCAAGCTTCATCAGGATTCCTCTGGTAAATTGTAGAAAATTTATATACCTCTTCAAACCTGGCAATATATTCAAATATTGTCCGGTTTCCTTGACGAAGTTGCATAAACTCTAGTTCCTTAGCATTTCGAACCGAGGCGGGAAAGTACTTTTGGTAGAAAACATCTCTAAACACTGTCCAGGTGACTGCTGTCTAAGATTCTTCAAATAGTCTTTGTACACCATTCCACCAAAACTCTGCGTCTGCTTTGAGCATATAGGTGGCAAAAGTCACCTTCTGATGATCCGAACAATCTAGGACAGAGAAAATCTTCTCCATGGCTTTGACCGGTTCATCGGCCTTATCTGGATCATATGCTCCTCGAAAGCTAGGCGGATTTGCCTTCCTAAACTTAGCAAATTTAAGGTAGTCCAAGTCAGCTCCTGGGCCATGTGGGTTTCCTCCACAGCTTGCCTCAGGTCGCCTACCTAATTGATCCATCATCTGGTGAGCTATCGCAGCCTGTTCTTGCATTACATGAGCCATTTCTCGTATCATGTCCATAAAGTCAGCTGGGTCCTCTTGAGCAGGTTTAGTGCGTGGCCTACCTCCCCTTCCGGAAGCCATTAAGTTCTGAGCACACAAAACAAAAGGTATTGAGTTGATCAAGCTCAATACTAAATCTAATGTGCTAGTAAATAATAGCTCACACGGTCAGGCATCTCATGCACATGCACATGTATATCTCAACCATACAGGCAAGATCTAGTGCATGTTATCAGCTAAAAATACAGAATATACGAAAGCACAGTCAGTTCAATCCTCAGGCCTTAGCTAGGATAAACTACTCTGATACCAAAAATGTAACACCCTACCAACTTAACATTATGCTTAAGTCATAGCATGAAATTGGATAGGTTGCGTTACCATGTTAGTTCTCCATCTAAAGCTGTATTCATTATTTTATATTCATTTTTTCTCTAATATATATATATATATATTTGATGAATATACCTACGAAACGGCATGCTGCATATAATAAACATGATCAGTATTCTAAAATGTAACAAAATTTAAATAAAAGCACTACAGAAAGGAATAAAGACAGGTAGTATATCATCAGTCGTATACATACATGTAAGTTGGAAGCTAAAGCTTCAGTTTATATATATAGGTTCAAAAGCGGGTGAAATAAAGGAATAGCAAAATTCCTATTGCAAAAAAGGTAGAGATGGAATGGCAAGAGCCGGCTATGTATAGCGAGTCCACTATGGGATCATGGTGGAGCTGCAGGTCTGGAATCTCAATAAAAAAAGTAGCCGTCGAGTCCATCACCAGCATTTGAGAATGATGCAAAAATACAAAGCGAGGTAAGAATTTAAGGAAATTCTCAGTAGGGTTTGCGTATGGTATTTAACTAACGTCACATTCATTCTCAGTTGTCTCGATTTTTATTTAATTGTAAAAACATGGGATCAAGCTGAACTATCCATATTTAATAAGTTTAAGAAAACACATGGTTTGAGGCAATGTTTAGTTTTACTTAGGACAGTATAAGAAACAGGATAAATTACTAATAGTGATACACAGAATAATGAGTAGAATAAATGAACATACAGTAGTAAGTAAACATAACAGACAAACTGTAAACAACTTGCAATGACTATTCAATGTGATCATGCAAAACTCATTCTTGAACTTATTTTCATAAACTTTTCCATTACTTGGTCTCCTGGGAGTTCTTGGCCATTTAGACTCCTGGGTAATAGTCTGCTTTTCAGGATCGAGCTCGTTCCTATATAGGAATGCCGGGTTTACTTTCCCTGACCTCCCCATCGATCTATTCCCTTTAACGTTATTCCGGGGCTGGCCCAAGTAGTATTATGGAACTTTCATCATAACATAACCTTTATGAATTCCTTGCAAATGCACATGGATTTGAATATAGATTATAACTCATGCATGGCTTTACCGAAATTTCGGCAGCATAACGGAACGTGTCCGCTTCCCCATGAATAGTGCTGGTACTCAAAACACCAATTTCTCATAGAAGTCATAACATTTCATTCATATTTCAAATATCAAATTCATAGGAGCATTAGTTACATTTAAGACAGGGTTGCTGCCTCAGCACATTCATTCAACCAGGTTATTGTAAATCAAGCCAAAATTTCTATTTAACTCATCTGGACCTAAATTTTGGATATGTTAAAGTGTTATGTGTCTATTTCTAACATCTTTCGTTCCATCTAATTTTGGTAAATATAGCTCAAGTTATTTAAGTTTTATCCTAGCCTGCCCTGTAGTTGGCCAGAATTACACACTTAAAAGTAAAAATCCATTAAAAATCGAAAACCAATTCAAATCATACGAAATTAGTCTCATATTAAAGCTAATAGGACAATATTTCATTTTCAAGAAGTTCCATTTCATTTGCTTTAGTAGAGCTTGAGTTCTAAGTTCCGAAATTTCTTAAACTACCCTGTTTTAGCCAGGTTTGGACATAGGGCAACTTCTTTGAACCATTGGGAGCAAACAGTACCTTATCTAACTCTAAAATTTTTATGGGATATTATCCTATCTATAAGCTTTCTAACAAAGTTAGTCTCATCGAATTCCAAGTCGGATAAGGCAAGTTTTGCCCTGAAAAACCTAGTCTACCTAGGTCAAACTTCCAAAATTCATATCTCTCTCAATACTAATCCAATGGCCTTATATGATATATGTATGGAAATCCTTGAATGTCTAGTTTCATATAAAAATGGTTTCATCAAATTTAAACGGCTGTAGGCGGAGCCGTACACTCCACTATATGGACTGCCGTGGGATTTTGGTTTTCCAGCTCCTCACACCTTCCTACTTTCATCCTTTCTTACTTCCTAATCGATTTTAACATCAAAAACAGCCAACAAACCAGCCAAAGATCATCATATTCATTCAATCATCACATCAAGAATTGAGAAAATAAAGCCATAATCAGCCACCTACAACCAGAATAACAAGAACAAAATTGAATCTCTATCTCTTTGTATGTGATTTTGCCAGATCTTGGAGTTTGGATTGATAAAACCTTGTTAAGCTTGAAGGTTTGATGGAGTTGGGTGAGTGGAGAAGAGAAGAACAAGGCTGAAATCAGAGAAAAAGGAGGCACAATCAGCATAGGAAGGAGTAGAGAGAAAATCCGATTTAAACATGAAGAGGTAGTTGGCTTTGTGAGTTTTGATTGGCTGAATTTTTGTGGGTAGATTTCAGCCATGCTTCCTTCTTATTGTGGCTTTGGTGGCGCCACACTTAGAGATTTAAATGGCTGAGTATTCAGCCTTAAGTCATAGGGTTTTGGCCATGTAATTCTATTAGTTCGGTTCTGATAGTTTAACATACCGTAATCTTACTGATTTCCTTTAAATCGGTAAATCGATTTCAAGAAAATTTCTATGAAATCTTCTATACCTCTAACCTAATTCCCCCATGTCTAAACTCATTTAATTGCTAATTAATTGATCCTAAATAAATATTTAGTCGAATTTTAATTAACTTCAATTATTTGATAAAAATCGAATAATTAGTTGAAAAACGATAAGAAAATTCCGGTGGATGTTATATTCATTTCAAACATCAAATTCATAGGAGCATTAGTTACATTTAAGACAGGGTTGCTGCCTCAGCACATTCATTCAACCTGGTTTTTGTAAATCAAACCAAAATTTCTATTTAACTCATCTGGACCTGAATTTTGGATATGTTAAAGTGTTATGTGTCTATTTTCTAACCTCTTTCGTTCCATCCAATTTTGATAAATATAGCTCAAGTTATTTAAGTTTTATCCTGGTCTGCCCTATAGCTGGCTACAATTACACACTTAAAAATAAAAATCCACTAAAAATCAAAAACTAGTTCAAATCATATGAAATTGGTGATAATCTTTCATTTGCAAGAAGTTCCATTTCATTTGCTTTAGTAGAGCTTGAGTTATAAGCCCTGAAATTTGACCTTCTTAAATTGCCCTATTTTGGCTTAGTTTGGACATAGGGTAACTTCTTCGAAGCACTGGGAGCAAACGGGACCTTATCTAACTCTGAAATTTTTATGGAATATTCTCCTATGTGTAAGCTTTATAACAAAGTTAGTTTCATCCAATTTCAAGTTGGATAGGGCAAGTTTTGCCCTGAACAACCTAGTCTACCCAGAATCAAACTCAAAAACCTAGGTCAAACTTCCAAAATTCATATCTCTCTTAATACTAATCCAATGGCCTTATATGATATATGTATGGAAAGCCCTGAATGTCTAGTTTCATATAAAAATAATTTCATCAAATTTAAATGGCTATAGGCAGTACCGTACACTCTGCCGTACGGACTGCCGTTGGATTTTGGTTTTCCAGCTCCTCACATCTTCCTATTTTCACTCTTTCTTGCTTCCTAATAGATTTTAACATAAAAAACAGCCAACAAACCAGCCAAAGATCATCATATTCATTCAATCATCACATCAAAAATTGAGAAAATAAAGCCACAATCAGCTGCCCACAGCTAGAATAACAAGAACAAAATTGAATCTCTACCTCTTTGTATTTGATTTTGCCAGATCTTAGAGTTTGGATTGATAAAACCTTGTTAAGCTAGAAGGTTTGATGGAGTTGGGTGAGTGGAGAAAAGAAGAAGAAGGCTGAAATCAGAGAAGAAGGAGGCGCAATCAGCATGACAAGGAGTAGAGAAAAAATCTGATTTAAACATGAAGAGGTAGTTGGCTTTGTGAGTTTTGCTTGGCTAAATTTTTGTGATTAGATTTCAGCCATGCTTCCTTCTTATTGTGGCTTTGGTGGCGCAACACTTAGAGATTTAAATGGCTGAGTATTCAGCCTTAAGTCATAGGGTTTTGGGCATGTAATTCTATTGGTTCGGTTCCGATAGTTTAACATACTGTACTCTTACTGATTTCCTTTAAATCAGTAAATTGGTTTCAAGAAAATTTCTATGAAATCTTCTATACCTCTAACCTAATTCGCTCATGTCTAAACTCAATTAATTGCTAATTAATTGATCCTAAATAAATATTTAGTCAAATTTTAATTAACTTCAATTATTTGATAAAAACCAAATAATTAGGTGAAAAACGATAAGAAAATTCCGATGGATGTTACATTAATTTCAAACATCAAATTCACAGGAGCATTAGCTACATTTACGACAGGGTTATTGCCTCAACACATTCATTCAACCCAGTTTTTGTAAATCAAGCCAAAATTTCTATTTAACTCATCTGGACCTAAATTTTGGATATGTTAAAGTGTTATGTGTCTATTTTCTAACCTCTTTTGTTCCATCTAATTTTGATAAATATAGCTCAAGTTATTTAAGTTTTATCCTGGTCTACCCTATAGCTGGCCAAAATTAGACACTTAAAAGTATAAATCCACTAAAAATCGAAAACTAGTTCAAATCATATGAAATTGGTCTCATATTAAAGCTAACAGGACAATCTTTCATTTGCAAGAATTTCCATTTCATTTGCTTTAGCAGAGCCCCGAAATTTGACCTTCTTAAATTGCCCTATTTTGGCCTGGTTTGGATATAGGGCAACTTCTTCGAATCACTGGGAGCAAATGGGACCTTATCTAACTCTGAAATTTTTATGAGATATTCTCCTATGTGTAACAAAGTTAGTTTCATCCAATTCCAAGTCGGATAGGGCAAGTTTTGCCCTGAACAACCTAGTCTACCCAGAATCAAACTCAAAAACCTAGGTCAAACTTCCAAAATTCATATCTCTCTCAATACTAATCCAATGGCCTTATATGGTATATGTATGGAAAGCCCTGAATGTCTAGTTTCATATAAAAATAATTTCATCCAATTTAAACAGCTATAGGCGGAACCATACACTCTACTGTACAGACTACCGTGGGATTTTGGTTTTCCAACTCCTCATATCTTCCTACTTTCACCCTTTCTTACTTCCTAATCGATTTTAACATCAAAAACAGCCAACAAACCAGCCAAAGATCATCATATTCATTCAATCATCACATCAAGAATTGAGAAAATAAAGCCACAATCAGCCATCCACAACCAGAATAACAAGAACAAAATTGGACCTCTACCTCTTTGTATGTGATTTTGCTAGATCTTGGACTTTGGATTGATAAAACCTTGTTAAGCTTGAAGGTTTGATGGAGTTAGGTGAGTGGAGAAGAGAAGAAGAAGGCTGAAATCAGAGAAGAAGGAGGCACAATTAGCATGAGAAGGAGTAGAGAGAAAATCTGATTTAAACATGAAGAGGTAGCTGGCTTTGTGAGTTTTGATTGTCTGAATTTTTGTGGTTAGATTTCAGCCATGCTTCCTTCTTATTGTGGCTTTGGTGGCGCCACACTTAGAGATTTAAATGGTTGAGTATGCTGCCTTAAGTCATAGGGTTTTGGGCATGTAATTCTATTGGTTCGGTTCCGACAGTTTAGCATACCGTAATCTTACTGATTTCCTTTAAATCGGTAAATCGGTTTCAAGAAAATTTCTATAAAATCTTCTATACTTCTAACCTAATTCCCTTATGTCTAAACTCAATTAATTGCTAATTAATTGATCCTAAATAAATATTTAGTCGAATTTTAATTAACTTCAATTATTTGATAAAAACTGAATAATTAGGCGAAAAATGATAAGAAAATTCCGATGGATGTTACACAGAGCGGTACTATCTAAGACTTGGGCCAGCGCTCATCCAAAATTAAGGGGAATAGATCGGTGTGAGGGTCGGGGGAAGTAAACCTATCACTTATGTATAGGTACGAGCTCAGACTTGAAAAGTAGGCTATTACCTAGGGTTGAGAGAGGTCATTCACATCTCTGGGACCAAGTATAGAAGAGTAAGATCAAGTTGCAAGTTAAAGAAATAGATGAATTAAGTCAAGTACAAGCATCTACATGTGTATCTCTAATTATCTCATTATGTCATAATATTATCATGATTCTTATAGAAGTATGTTACACTATTCTTATTTCTATATATGTCACATAATATGCCAAGTGGTTGTTAAAATATAACTCGCTTCAAGAAAGATGTTTTCAACTTAAAATTGAACCACTACTTGCGTTTATGTGCTCACATTTTCATAAGAAACTGAAGTGGCTAGAATGTTTATGATGGTACTGTATAAGTAATGGATCGATTTTACCTACTGAGAACCTTAGATTCTCACTGCTTGCTTGTATGTTTTTCTTTTCCATAAACATTCCAGTGCCAAGGCTAAAATTTAATAACAAGGCAAAATCTTGGGGAATTCATTGTGCAAGAGTCAGGCATAAGTCGGCTTGAGAGACTATGGAGACCGGCTAAAGTCAGTGAGGGCAACAGCTGCAGTGCGGAAGTAGTTTCTGTGTATAATGTTAGCTACAAAAAATTTTCTTAAAGTGTAATTATTTTATTCTATATGTATAAAAAAAAAAATTTATGAACCATTATTCGGTAATATAGTATGCAGTTAGAGGGCCATATATTATACTTTCTGTATTTTAAATATCTCCTAGCATAGTAACAACCTCCTAATATAACTCATGACTCGAGCATGGCTTACATGATAGGGGGTGTTACATTATAAACATGATCTCTTATGAAATGATGCTTAATGTCTATATGCTTAGGTCTAGAATGCTGAATGGGAATCTTAGCAAGCTTAATAGCACTTGCATTATCATATAAGATAGGGATTTTGGTATACCTCAAGTTAAAATCTTCTAATTGATGCTTTATCCATAGAATCTGAGCACAACAATTTGCTGCAGATACGTGTTCAGCTTCAACAGTTGAAAGAGCAATTGCGTTCTGCTTCTTACTTGACCAAGTTATCAAGGATTTTCCAAGACAACAATAGTAGCCACTTGTGCTTTTCCTTCCAAATGTGTCTCCAGCAAAATTAACATCACAATAACTTGTAATATCACAAGCAGTACCTTTCTCGTATCAGAGACCAAGTTTAGAAGTACCTACTAAATATCTCAGTATTCTCTTGATATCATTTAAGTGTGATTATTTTGGGTTAGATTGAAATCTAGCATAAATTCCTATACTAAATTGCAAATTTGGTCTACTAGCAGTAAGATAGAGTAATAAACCAATTATATCTCTATAAAGTTTATCATAAACTTTCTTTCCATCTTCATTAGCTTCCAGAATTTTAGAAGGGTGCATAGGAGTGCTAATACTTTTAACTTTATCCATATCAAACTTCTTAAGCAAATCCTTTGCATATTTCTCTTGATGAAAGAGGATCCCATCTTTCTGTTGCTTGATTTGGAATCCCAGAAAGAACTTAAGATTCTCCCATCATACTTATCTCAAATTCTCCCTACATATGCTCATAAAAATTCTTGCACAAATTCTTATTAGTAACACCAAAAATGATATCATCTACATAAATTTGTACAATTAGAAAATCATTTTCTCATGCATGATAAACAAAGTTGTGTCAACTTTTTGCTCTTTTAAAACCATTTTTAAGTAAAAAGGTGTTAAGTCTTTCATACCAAGCTCAAAGAGCTTGTTTCAGACCATTCAAGGCCTTTGTCAGCTTAAAAAAATGATTAGGAAAAACATCATTTTCAAAACCAAAGGGTTACTTGACATAAACTTCTTCAAAAATAAACCCATTTAAGAAAGTAGAGTTTACATCCATTTGATACAAAACAAACCCTTTATATGCTTCATAGGCAAGTAACATTTTGATGGCTTCTAATCTTGCAACTAGAGCAAATTTCTCATCATAATCAATGCCTTTTTCTTGATTGTATCCTTGAGCCACTAGTCTTGCCTTGTTTCTGATTACTTTCCCACCTTCATCAAGTTTGTTTTCGAACACCCATTTTGTTCTAATGATAGAATGTCTTTTAGGTAAAGGAATTAGATTCCAGACTTTGCTCTTTTCAAACTGATTTAGTTCCTCTTTCATAGCTTCAAAACAACTTTGATCTTTTAGAGCTTCATTAACACATTCTAGTTGAATTTCTAAGATCAGTGCTAGTTTGGATTCTATTCTGAGAGATGATCTGGTCCTAACTCCTTGAGAAGGTTCAACAATGATTTGGTTTTGAGAGACAGTTCTCAAATCTCTTACACCACTGTATCTCCTCTTGATGGATGATTCTTCTAGATCTTCTTCTATATCATCAGAAACATGTTGATATGTAGGAAATTCAGAATCATCATTGTCATCCCTTATGGCTATTTTAAGAGATTGTTGATTATGGGCATCATTATTCAGTGACATATTCTCCATTTCTTTTTTCAGTCCCAAACTTTCTAATCTACATCTTTCTTTCTTTCCTTGAAAGTTATATGTACAGTCTCCTTCACATCTGAGTCTTCTTGTTGTATACCTTGTAGGCTTTGGACGCAGTAGAGTATCTTAGGAATATATCAAGATCAGCTTATGATCAAACTTTGACAGTCTGTCCTTGGTGTTAAGTATGAAACATTCAGATCCAAAAACATGAAAGTAAGAAATGTTGGGTTTTCTTCCTTTCCATAATTCATAGGGAGTCTTCTTGATTATTAGCCTTAAGAAAACACGGTTTTAAATATAGCATGTAGTATTAACTGCTTCTACCCAAAATCCTTTAGACAAACCACTTTCAAGAAACATTATTCTGGCCATTTCTTATAAAGATTTATTTTTCCTTTCAACAACCCTATTTTGTTGAGTAGTTCCAAGAGTAGAGAAATTATGAGAAATAACATTTTCATTACAAAAATTTTCAAAAGCATGATTTTCAAATTCACCACCATGATTTGATATGATGGAAGTAATGCAAAAACCTTTTTCATTCTGAACTCTTTTGAAAATATTTTGAAGGCCTCACATGCTTCATTCTTATAGATTAGATATATAACCCATGTAAATCTAGAAAAGTCTGTAAGCTGCAATGCCCAACTAAAACAGTCTTTTAGCTTTAGATGTTTCAAGTTTTAAAGGTTTTGATGGATATTAAATCAAACTTTAAATAAATCTCTTGAACTGCAAATGATTTGTTTAAACACATCCTTTTGTGAGTAAAACGATATGCTTCAAAGCTAAATTGTTTATCATATAAAACAAAGCGTCAAAATCCATGGTACTTTTTCCGAATGTGATTATATTGGATCTATCGCTTTGTGTGCCATATGTTTACTCACTCAGGAACAAAATAGAAAGTTCGGATGGATAGAGGTAAAGCACCAGAAAGGGAAAGCATGTCACAAGAAGGGTCACACCTCATTCAGAAAGATAACTTGATCCGGAAGGGTAAATTCTGACGAAGTATCTCACCACTAAAGCTTCTTCTATACGCTTCATTGAGAAGCTCAAAAAGTCAAATATGATTTGATAAGTTACAATGAAAGCACTGACAAGTCTGAAAAGTTGGTGAAGACTTTAACTGCTACTTTCTCTTTTCTATGTCATTGCAACTTGTTGAAGAAGAAAGTTGTACCCTCTCTTTTCAATCATAGACTAGTGGATCATAATAGCCAAGGCTCAAGATCTGCTAGTTTCAATAGTAACATCTTGAAGTCTAGATAAAGCTGGGATATAAAGAAGAAGATAGAGATGCTATTCAAATTTTTAAAATCAGCAACTGTTTCATATCTTCATCTTTCTCGACTTTCAAATCTTTCGGAAAGTTATTATTGTAACTTCTGTATTAAAATCTTCTTTATAGGCGTATAATAAATAACATTCTCACTTTGAGAATATAGAAGTCACTCACTATACCTCTTTGATCTATGCTTTGTATAGAAGTTTAGTGTGAATGTAAATACTAAACTTTCAAAAATCTTTTGTAACCAGACCGAATAGTGGTCATAGTAAGCTTGGAGAGGCTAGAGAAAGACTATTCGACTGTAAAAACCTAGAGAGGCTTGGAAAAAGAAAATTCTTGGTATAAAAATCTCAACGAGGAGTTGGGGGCTGGACGTAAGCATTGGTTGGGTCGAACCAAGATAAATCTTTTTGTGTGATCCTTTTATCTCTTTCCTCTTGCAGTTTTTATTTTATACATAGATTTGTGCAATATTTAAATCACTCAAGAAATCTTTTGTAATGCAAAACAATATTTTTTTTCTAACTACTGTTTCTGCATTCCAAGTTTAGAACTTGGGAAAGTTGCTTTGTAAAAAGTTTTTAGGTTTAAGAAATATTAGTAAAGACACCATTTAACCCCCCCATCTCGTGTCATCTCTTCCAACAAAGTCATCCACAATGACTAGACCATATTTCGTATCACCTAAACTGGCAGTTTTAGTTGGTCCAAAAAGATCAAGATGTAAAAGCTCAAGTAGTCTAGTAGTTCAGACTACATTTTTTATGTGGAAAGAACTCTTCATCTGTTTACCTCTTAAATAGAACTCATAGGTTGAGTCATTGTCAAAACTAATCTTAGGTAAACCTTTGACTAGCTCTTTTTGAGAAATCTCAGAGATTAATCTCATAAGAGTATGACCAAGCTTCTTATGCCACATCTACTTCTCATCCACAAAGGATACTAAGCATTTTACATTCTAATCTAAAAGGTCATCTAGATATGATACATAAGTATTATCACACTTTCTAGTAGTGAGAATGATTTTATCAGATATGGAATCTTTAATGATACATTGAGAAGGTTCAAACACAAGTCTATAGCCTCGGTCACAAAATTGACTAATGCTTAGAAGATTGTGAGTCAATCCTTCAACTAACATGACATCAGTGATTAAGTCAGAATTATCCTTACCAACATTACTTATACCCACAATTCTAGACTTGATACCATCAACAAATTTCATAACAACTCTACCTTTAGGTTTAATGTTTTTGATCCAGGACATGTTTCTAGTCATGTGTCTGGAGCATCCATTGTCTAGATACCAATTCATTTCCTTCTGGTAGTGTGATTTAAGACACACCTGCATCAGAAACAACCTTCACTTTAGGTACCTATATTTTCTTGGGTCCTTTTGAGTTAGTTTTCTTTTTAGGGTTTTTCACCTTCTGCCCTTTTGCTTTCCTTCTAGAGAAGCATTTCTCAAAAGAGTATCCTTTCTTGAAATAGTATATACAAGCAGGAATTTATTCTGAGAACCTGTGGATGGTTTCTCATCAACTTCCTTCTCAAATCCAAGTATATTTTTATCAAATCATGGGCTTTGGCTACCAAGCATTAGATCTAGATTTTTGGAGCCATTCACCATCTTCTCAAGATATGATTTGAGAAGTTCAACTATTTTTTGAAGTTCAGAAACATCAGAAGATGTTCTCTGAATAGCTTCAGAAACTTCAATTTTTAGGGCAGAAACATCCTACTGGAGAAAGGTTTTTTTTTTGTTAAAAACTTAGTTTTCTCATGCCCTAACTTCTCATTCTCGTTCTTGAGGCTTTCAAACAAAAGAGATAGTTTTTGGAAATTTTTCTTTAATGAAGCATAATGAGAAGTAAGTGTCTGAGAATCATCGAATAGTTCGTCATATGCTTTCATAGGATCATTATATGAGTGTTTAGGTTCAGAATTCAATACCTTAGTTTCTTATTTAGAAAGTATATCTATCATGAAGCAAAGATTTGCTACAATTTCTTCTTCTTCTTGTTATTCTACACCTTCCTATTCCTCATTTAGATCTTCCATCGTAGCCATCATTACTTTCTTCTTAGGAGTCCTTTACTTGGAGCTTTTCTTCAGCCTTGGACATTCTGATCTAACATGTCTAGATTCTTTGTACTCAAAGCACACAACTTCATCTTGCTTAGCTTTTCCTTTTTTGTCCTTTTTAGAGACAAAGCCTTTCTTCTTCTTCCTCTTAATCCAAGCTTTTGATATCTAGTAACGAGTGTCATAGCTTGCTCCAAATTACAATTTTAAAATACTTAATTACACTACTTGTAGGACAATGCAACCAAGGTCATCTCACAAGCATGTTGTTGCTATCTAGTTAAGTAATAATGGAGTTTGTGTAAACATGCAGTAAATAAGCTATAAAAGAAAATTAGGTGAAATTAAAAACACTAGTTCAAAGAGTTCCTTTCGCATAAGTTGAATCAATCATTAACACACAATATATCAAACACATGGAGTGTGGCTAATTTGAGCTATTAAAGAAACCTCTACTGATAACCCCCTAATTCTACTTAGAGACCTCTAGACATTCAACTAACATACAATTGGTTAGATAATTGAGACCTCAACTCTAATTAACCTACGTTGATTTCTAGCCCCAATTGCATTAGCCTAGGTTAGACCCCAATCCCAATTCTTAATTCTTTAATTAATCAAGTTCATACCAATTGCCAATTAGTAATTACCCAACTAATTCCACATTCATAAACCCACATCAATACCATTCAATATAAGTATACAAATTAAAGAGGGCAAAGAATCAAGAAAACAAATATGATTGAGATTCAAGCATAGAGTTTCAAGATTACAACCATAATGCCTTTGGTGTCTCCTTTAACTAGCTTGAACTCCTACTCCTTTATAGGAGTTAACATCTAAAATAGAAAATGAAGAGTGGTGGTGGAGAGATGAGAGGGTGAGAAGAAGAAATGAGAAAAGGAGGAACGAAAATAGAGAAAACTAATCTACTCTAACTTAAAGAGAGAAGTTAAATTCCTAAAAATGAGACTTCCTTTTCATGTCCCTATTTTCTCACCACTTATTAGACCTTAAATATGAAATTCCAACATTGCCCTTGACTCCAAATTAATTCTTTGCCTCTTAGCTTTAAGTGGACTCCCCAATTTCTTAATTTGGACTTGAAATGAGTGAGTTATGGCCCAATCTTTGTAGCATATCCAGGTTGTACCTCTATTAACATTAGTGAACTTCAATAGCCAATAAACCTACAAAGATGTTATTATTTTGGAAAGTGATCTTCGTATAAATCAAAGCTTTATATCTTAGCTTTCAAATGGCACTGGGTTTTGCATTAATCCAATGTCTACAACTCAAGTTATAGACTAATTAGTACACACTACTCGGATTCCAATGATAGCAACCCTAATCCGATTTTGTGCTTGAATTCGATCACCTATCTATCTGAGTTGGCTTTCGACTTCTTCATCAAAGCTATAGATATTTCTCTCAACTTTCCTACAATATAAAATTTGTAATTTTTAGAGGTCTACAACTCAAGATATGCTCAAAATACAGAAACAATATAAATTTGTAATAATGCTGAAAAATACAATTAAGCTCAATTAGAGCGCAAACTCATAGAATGTGTTTAATATTGATCAATTAAGCACAAAAGAGGTTTAATAGACTAACTATGAGGGTTAATCAATATATCAAAATGTCACTTATCAAATTGCCCAACACTTAGCTTTTTGCATATCTTTATGCGAAATCCAAAATATGCTCAAAGGTGCCAAAAGGAAACATCAAAATTTAAAACAAACACACAAGTCCTAGAAATGAAAAATGACCTAACAACATGAAGAAAAAATTCCCAATGGATCCTCAAAAGTGTCAGGCATATAGACAAAAAGTACACACAAGGCATCAAGAAATTCAATAACTAAGACACATCTCTACAAAGGTGCAAACAAGGCAAAAGTTACTCTAAAAAGCATGAATTAAGCATGGAGGACCTTACAAGATAATGTGTTTGGCACTCTTTATCTCAAGTGTTTAAGTTTCAATTATGCCACTCAAATCATCTCAAAAGAAAAGGCACTACCATAAGGTTGCTTTCACCTCAAAAGGAAAGGCACTACTATAAGCTTGCTTATCATCTAATTCTCCATTACTCAAACATATGCACACACAAATTAAGAGAATCTTATTCAAGGTTGTAATAGGGCAAGGTAAGGGTTGGGAAATAGTAAGGATATGCAAAGCAAAAATCAAAAAGAATAGAAAAATATTGGCAAAGACATGAGATCACAAATGTGTGGGCCCTCCTCAAATCCAAGCAATGCAACAAATAACTCACTTTTAACCCACTTCTTCACTTTCTTTTTCTCATCAAAATTGCCCCAATTTATTAGCTTTTTCTTTTCTATTTGCTTTTTTTTTTAACATTTTCTTTGCTTCTTCCTTTCCTCTTTTATTTTTTTTTTTAATCTTTTCATTTCTTTTCTTTTCTCTTTTCACCTCTTTGCATCCACCACACTTATAGTCTTGTATATCCTCATGCAAATCCCTAGGTAATGGTAACCAATGGTCTCCTATTCCTTAAGGCTAGATAGAATTATGGTTTTTCACTTTAGGCTTGTAATGTGCTAAAAACAAAGAATAAGCAAAAAGGTTCAAAGGGGTTAAGCAAGGGAAAAAATGCAAGGATGACTGTTTGGCTAAGAGGCTAATCATGAAATGAATGCCTCAATCATGTTCATGTATGCAAATGAATGGTGTAGCCTAAAAAAGAATCAAAGCAAGTTCTAGAGTGACAAATCCTATAGGGGAGCAAAACACACAAGAAAGAAAAGAATGACATGTATTACAGCCATCCTAAAAGAAGGCTTAAAAGTTCACATAGGTCATGTCCAACATACTCAATCCAAGTAATTGAAGATCAATCTACCAAGCATGCAAAACATAAAAAATGAGATGAAAAGTCAAGCATGTTGAAATCTCAAGCCATAAATGTCTAATGCCTAAAGCTAACAACTCAAGAATCACCATGGGAAAACATCTAACAAAATAACATAACAACCATACAAAAACTAATACTAGACATACTTTATTCTAAAAATAAAATGCAAGACAGAAAATTAAAATAGTTAAAAGTGATGAGAACTCCCTCATGGTTGCTTATGCTTGAAATGATCCAAGAATTCCCACCAAGGCTTATATTTACAACCTCCTCCAGGATAAATGTAGACCATGTCCTAGGCTGAGTGGATTCTTGACCAAATAGGGAAAGAAGAAAGGAGAAAAGGAGGAGAGAAAATAGGGAAAACTAATCTACTTTAACCTAAAGAGAGAAACTAAATTTCTAAAAATGAGACTTCCCTTTTGCATCCTATTTTTTCACTACTTATTAGACCCCAAATGTGAAAGTCCAACATCGCTTTTGACCCTAAATTAATCCTCTGTCTCTTAACTTTAAGTGGACACCCAATTTGCTTAAGTTGAACTTGAAATGAGTGAGTTATGACCTAATTGTTGTAGCATATCTAGGTTGTACCTCTATTCACATTAGTTAAATTTAACAGCCAATAAACCCGACAAGATGTTATTATTTTGGAAAGTGATCTTCATATGAATTGAGATTTTATGTATTAGCTTTCAAATGGCACTGATTTTGCCTCAATCCAATGTCTACAACTCAAGTTATGGGCCAATTAGTGCACACTACTCGGATTCCAGCAATAGCAGCCCTTATCTGATTTTGTGGGCCAATTCGATCAACTAGATATTTGAATTAGCTTTCGACTTCTTCCAAAGTTGTATATCTTTTTGTCAGCTCTCCTGCAGTATAAAATTTATAATTTTTAGAGGTCCACAACTTAACATATGCTCAAAATATAGAAACAGTATGAATTTGTAATAATGCTCAAAAATACAATTAAGTCCAATTAGAGCCCAAACTCATAGGATATGTCCAATATTGATCAATTAATCATAAAAGAGGTCTAATAGACTAAATATGAAGGTTAATCAATACATCAAAATATTACTTATCAATGTCCTACTTACCAAATGAGCAATTTTATCCTTCTTATCAACATTAGAGGATTCATCTTCATTTTCATTTGAATCTTCTATAGCTTTCATGGCTTTAGAGAAGCTTGACTTTCTTTGAGTGAACTTTAAGGCAATGGATTTGCCTTTTATGTTGGATTCTTTAGCTCCCTCATTCAGTTCAATTTCATGAGTATTCAATGACCTAATGAAAGCATCAAGGCTTAGCACATTCAAGTCGTTTGCTTCTTAAATGGCTGTTACCTTAGGACACCACGCCTTAGAAAGACTTCTTAGATTCTTTCTCACCATTTCTCCATTTGTGTATCTCTTGCCCTAGGCCTTTAACTTATATATGATATGCAAAAAGTCTGGTGGTCATCTTATCAATATTTTCATATTTGAGCATCTTGAACATTTCATATTGATGCACCAGCATACTAATTTTGGTCCCTTTGACTTGATTAGTTTCTTCATGGAGAACTTGGAGTTTGTCCCAAATCAGTTGAGTCATATGAAATAATTTTTTCATATTCATTCTTGCTTAAGACACATGTGAGAAGGTATTTGGTTTGGCATTCATTTGAACTCTTGCTTTATGCTGGTTAATCCATTGGCTTCTTGGTATGGTTTTGAAAATCATCGGTGGAGCCTGCTCTAGATCAGCAACCACTTTAGGCACTGATTGCTCTATAGTTGGAACATAGTCACCATTCTCAATGATTTCCCACATGTTAATATTTGTAGACTCAATGAAGAGTCTTATTCTATCATTCTAGTATGGGTAGTCTTCACCATTAAAATGTGCAGGGCAGTTGATTGAATGTCCCTCAGCAATATAGTTGATTTGATGTGCCATTTTTTGAATCTTTGTCCTTTGCAACCATTAGGAAGCTCAACTTTAAAGGTAGGCTCTAATGCCAATTATACGATGAGGTAGCACGAGAAGAAGGGTTGAATTATGCTTTAATTAGAAATTTAGTTCCTAAAAACTTTAAAGAAAACTTTCTCAAGTCTTAGACTTGGAATGCCGAAGCAAATTGGTCAAAGAAATACGTTGTTTTTTTTAACAATTATTTTAGTTTAGCAATGAATAAATTTGCACACACAATAAAAAGACTGAATAAGTTTATGTAATAAAAAATGGAAAGGATAGAAAGTTCATATAGAAGAATTTTATACTGGTTCGACCAACCACTGCCTACGTCCAGTCCCCAACTCTTTGTTAAGATTTTTATAAATTGAATATTATTTTTCCAAGCTTCTCCAAGCTTTTACAATCGAGTAGTTTTGCCAAGCCTCTCCAAGCTATACAATTGAGTAGTCTTTAACAAGCCTTTCCAAGTTATAATCAAGTAGTGTTTTCTTAGCCTCTTCAAACTCTCAACGACCACTAATAGGTCTAGTTACAATAAATAGATTTGAAGTTTGTGTTTGATATACTCACAATAAATCTTTCAAAAGAGTATAATCAATTTGATATAGTGTGTGTTGTAACATCCACCGGAATTTTCTTATCATTTTTCGTCCAATTATTCAGTTTTTATCGAATAATTAAGATTAATTAAAATTTGATTAAATATTTATTTGGGATCAATTAATTAGTAATTAATTGAGTTTAGATATGAGGGAATTAGGTTAGAAGTATAAGAGATTTCATAGGAATTTTCTTGAAACCGATTTACCGATTTAAAGGAAATTAGTAAAATTACGGTATTTTAAACTATCGGAACCGAATCAATAGAATTACATGCCCAAAACCCTATGACCTAAGGCTGAATACTCAGCAATTTAAACCCCTAAGTGTGGCGCCATAAGGGCCACAAAAATGAAGAGAGTTGGCTGAAATTCAGCCTTATGTTTTCAACTAATCAAATTGCAAGATTTCAACTACCTCCTCAAAGCTTTACTAATATATTCCTCTCTTTTCCCTTTAGCCAAAATTTGTGCCACCTTCTTCCCTTGCTCCAGCCCTCTTCTTCTCTTCTCCACTCACCCAACTCCATCAAACCTTCAAGCTCAACAAGGTTTTATTAATCCAAACTCCAAAATCAAGCAAAATCACATACAAAGAGGTAGATGTTTAATTTTGTTCTTGCTATTCTGGTTATGGGTGGCTGATGGTGGCTTTATTTTCTCAATTCTTGATGTGATGATTGAATGAATATGATGATATTTGGCTGGTTTGTTGGCTATTGTTGATGTTAAATCAGTTAGGAAGTAAGAAAAGGTGAAAGTAGGAAGATGTAAGAAGCTGGAAACCCAAAATCCCTCGGCAATCCGTACGGCAGAGTGTACGGCTCCGCCTACCACTATTTAAATTTGATGAAACCATTTTTATATGAAACTAGACATTCAGCGCTTTCTATACATATATTATATAAGGCCATTGGATTAATATTGAGAGAGATATGAATTTTGGAAGTTTGACCTAGGTTTTTGAGTTTGATTCTTGGTAGACTAGGTTGTTCAAGGCAAAACTTGCCCTATACTACTTGGAATTGAATGAAAGTAACTTTTTTAGAAAGCTTACATATAGGAGAATATCCCATAAAAATTCCAGAGTTAGATAAGGTCTCGTTTGCTCTCAGTGGTTCGAGAAACTTGCCCTATGTCCAAATCAGGCCAAAATAGGGCAATTCAGGAAAGTCAAATTTCGGGCCTTATAACTCGAGCCTTACTAAGGCAAATGGAATGGAACTTTTTGCAAATGAAATATTGTCCTGTTAGCTTTAATATTAGACAAATTTCGTATGATTTGAACTAGCTTTCAATTTTTACTGGATTTTTACTTTTAAGTGTGTAATTCTAGCCAACTATAGGTTAGGCCGGAATAAAACCTAAATAACTTAAGCTATATTTATCAAAATTAGATGGGACTAAAGAGGTTAGAAAATAGAACCAAAATTGAGGTCTAGAAGAGTTAAATAGAAATTTTGGCTTGATTTACAAAAACTGGGTTGAATGATTGTATTGAGGCAATAACCCTATCTTAATGCAACTAATGCTCCTATGAATTTAATATTGAATTATGAATGAAATGTTATGACTTCTGTGAGAAATTGGTGTTCTGAGTACTGGCATTATTCATGAGGAAGCGGATACATTCCGTTATGCCGCCAGATTTTTGGTAAAGTCTATGCATGAGTTATAATATACATTCAGATACATGTGCATTTTTAAGAAAGTCATAAAGGTTATGTTATGATGAACCTAAAGATTATGTTATGATGAAAGTTTCATAATACTTGGGCCAGCCCCAGATTAAAATTAAGGGGAATAGATTGGTGGGGAGGTCAGGGAAAGTAAACCCAGCATTCCTGTATAGGAACGAACTCAATCCTAAAAATCAGACTACTACCCAGGAGTCTAAATGGCCAAGAACTCCCAGGGGATCAAGTAATGGAAAAGTTTATGAAGAAAAGTTCAAGAATGAGATTTTGCATGGTCGCATTTAATAGTCATTCTATGCTGTTTACAAATTGACTGTTATATTTATCTATTACTGTATGTTTGTTTGTTTTGCTCATTATTCTGTGTATCACTACTTACTAGTTTATTCTGTTTCTTATGCTGTCTTAAGTAAAACCGAACCTTGCCTCGGACCAGACGTTTTCTTAAACTTATTAAATATGGATAGTTCAGTTTCAACCCATGTTTTTATAATTAAATAAAAACTGAGGCAACTGAGAATGAATGCGACGTTAGTTAAGTACCATACGCGAACCCTACTGAGAATTTCTTCAAATTCTCACCTCGTTTTGCATTTCTGCATCATTCTCAGTGTAACACCCATATAGTTCCATTCTATGCTTAAGTCATATCGTGGAATTACTAGTTGTTACCTTTGCTTGCGGAACTAACATTACCTTTTATAAATTACTTTTTAACGAAAATAGGGGTAAATTTTTTTTTTAATAATAATGAGTAAACTATTTTGAAAACTAAGAGCCATGAGCGCATCATGAACATATAATACAGACGTCACTATCTCATCCATACATCACATTTAACATAAACAGATGCATTGAGAATAATCATAATCTTAGATAAAGATAACATTCATTCCACAGCCATCCCATAGTTAATATAGTAGTAGTAATATCAGCAGTCATACACAATGATAACAATGCGTCCGATACCTGCTGTCAGCCCTACAAATAACCTAACGAAATACATGATAAAAGGAAATACATAAACAATCCCATACACCCATACATGCCACAAGAAAAAAATGATAACCCTAGCTACAACCAAAAGGGGCTATCCTCATGCTCGGCTCCGCATGTAATCAACTACTCACTCATCTGGCAGGAGGTAGCCATTCCCGAATCCATCGGGGGCAGTATCACCACGTCCTCTGCCTCGAGCACGGCTATGCCCACGAGGCACGGCACGAGTACAAATGAACTCGCGACCGCAAACCGGGGGTGGTGTATGACAGGGGCTACAGAAGAAGAAGACGAGTCGGACGACAGATGGATCACGGACGGGTAAGAAGGCTCAGATGGGTCCGTCTCCACATGGTAGCTCGAGTAAGAAAGCTCCGAAGGATCGAAATCCAACGAAACTGTCAGTGTCAGGCGGGTGTCCGAATCAGTGGGGTACCTAGGAGGGTGGAAGGGCGGGCGAATGTCATCCATAGTGATGTCCTCAAACGGCTCATGAGGGCGAAAAAACGGACTCATCACGGGTGCACGGAATTGGCGGCTATGGAACATGTAGACCCACATAGCTACCTGAGTAGTCAACACAGATGCATTTAGCATCGGGTTGAAGTGCCAATGCATCACTAGAAACTCAATGAAGATCACCACCGTGCCCGACACCGGCATCCTCTGAAGATGACATGGAAATGTAAGAGTGAGAAATACTAAATTTCCCAATAGGATCGCGACTAGGCAACATAGTGTCATCGCCATCGTCCCAACCACTTCAGGTTTAATTATAAAAGCAGTGGACAGATATACGTTCAATTTTAATGATTTTGAAAACTTAAACTCTGAAGCGAGTTACTTTTAAACTTAACATCGTAACTACATCATCATAATCTAACATACATACTGAAAGATAGAGTAAACATTCATAATGCAAATGGGCACATAAGTGCATGCAAGGACATGCATCATCATAGACTTAACCATGGTTATGCGTTTGACTTTACTTTCATTTTTAGCATGTGCTTAACATTCTTTACTTTCCTTTGAAATAGACTACTTTGGACATGAGCTCATTCCGTGACCGTCGTCACGCAGTACTAACCAAATCAAACTAAGCCGATATTGGTTACCTCTAAGTTGGAGGGTCCTCCATGTCACCCTTGCCTCCCTTATAGAGGTTCCTTGAGTCTTTGTGGATCGCCGTCTCTCACTTCCCTTTACCGAAGTGATTGAAGGGTCATGTCCCATTAATTCTTTGCTTATCATTATACTTTACATGCATAATACTTCTTTGACTAGACACATGCAATGATATGACTAAGTCCATAATTTTGACAGAAATCCGGCAGCATAACGGCTAGACCGGAGCTTCCCCAAAATGCCAATCATAAACTTTCAACCAACAGTTCATCATATTTATATCATATCATCACACTCATCATTCAATCATGAGACAAAGCTCAATCAAACTCATCATTCATCATGCTGGATGGCATCACACATTCATATCCTAAAGGGGTTTATAGTTGTGTTTTTCTTTGCGAAGAACATTATGAATCATCATATGATTTCTCGTGGTTACCCATGAGAGAATCACATAGTTAGGATATGTGTTTATGAGGATATGTGTTTGTGGTCTTTTAGTTACTTAGTCCTCGTATGAAAGTATCCTTTACTTAAGTACATGTCTTATGGAACACTTGATCAAATTAATTAAATCATGTGATTGTTTCCTTTCCTTGGGATAGTGCACTTAATGATTCCTAGGTTCATGGTATGCTCAGAGGCCCTAATCATACTTCTGTTCCCAAGGAATTCGAGATCCCTCTAATCCTTGGGTCATGATAACTCATAACCACATCATGAACCCAACAACACCAATGTTCACTAATCACCAAGGGTGACTTTTAACTTATTCAAGTTACAAAGATTTAAACTTTTACTAATAACATACCAAGGTTTTACCTTAAACATTATTAAAGTTATCATTCTTTATAAAGTAGTCATAAAGTTTTATTCTTTATGAAAGTAAGTACCTTTGACATTAAGCTCTTTTCTTAATAAGATTGGATCTTTATGAAATAATGATACAAGTTACTAACTTTTTAAATAAAAAGTCTTGTTCTCTATAAAAGTTAACACCTTTTTGCATTGTTTTGGTGCAAGGTCTAAACTTCATGAATTAAATGTTACAAAACAACACTTGTATGACTTAAGGGTCTCATTCTTGATTAAAGGTTGAAACTTTATGAAAGGTCCTTTCTTTAAGGTTTGATTTCTAAGACATAAAGTGTCAAGATATCATTTTATAACTCAAAAAAGCTTGTTATTCTAAAAAGCTTAGACTTTTTCATGTATCTTTGTCTTCAAAATAAAACAAAAGAAGACTTTATGACGGCACTAAAACTTGCACCACTTTTTGTGCGTCAAGAAGCAAACTTTTTAAAGTTTAAAGGTTTTAGAATGTTCATAGTCTTATCAAATCATGAAAACATAAAAAGGTGAAGCTTTTCTAATCATTAACTCATCATAAAAAGAAAGAAACAACTTTAAGCAAGATACCAACAAGAACATATTTTTCCAAAAGCGAAAACTTAAGAACACATGAAGAACATCAAGAACATATTTTTTCCAAAAGAGGAAACTTAAGAACACATGAAGAACATCAAGAACATATTTTACTAAAAATGAAAACTTTGGCTCTTGAAGAGCATGAAGGATCTTCTCAAGCTTTCACTTAGAAATCTTGGTCATGAAAGAACCAAGCTCTAAGCTTCCTTGAGTAAACAAAATGAAAAAGATGAAAATCACTACCTTTCTTGAAGATGGCGCAAAAACAAGAGAAGAGGAAGAAGAAGATGATGACTCCTCTTGATGATGATGGTGGCAATTTTGCAAGAAGGAAGGAGAAGCTCTTGAAATCTTGTGAAAATGGAGGTTGTAGTGTTTTGATCTTGTCTCCAAAGACCCAAAGATAAGGTCTTTGAAGGGCTAAGTGAGTGGTTTTGGGTGTGGTGGTGGTGGAGAAAGGAAGAGGAAGATGAAGAAGATGAAGAAGTGTTTAGAGAGAAGTTGGAGAATTTGACTTGAAGAGAGAGAATAGGATGAGTGAAAATGAAAATGGATGAGGGAGAATGAGAGAGAAAGTGGCATCCACTTATCCAAAGGGGAGGAGGGAGATATTTTCTTAATTTTGTGTTAATTAAGGTTTAAGGGGACAAATGGGATGATAGGGAGACAAAGCGTGGTCAAACTCTTACATAAAGTAGTCTTGTCTAATGCTTTTTGCTTTTATGACATCACTCTTTACTTTATTGTCTAGTTGACTAAATATGAATTTAATCATGTGATTAAGTGCTCATACAACTTAATTAAGATGATTAAGCAAGGATTAGTGATTAACACACAAGAACACGATTAACAAAAATTAATCTTGCGATTAAGCTTAATCAACCTTAATTAAACTCGAGTAGGCTAATTAAGGGCGATTAAGCTATAAAGGCTCCGACTCACTTAATTAGAGATTATCTAATCTCGATTAAGCATTCTCTTGACTCTTCTTATCTGAGTCAACCCCTTAATTAAGCCCTATTCTCATAATTTCTCATTAAGTGCCTAATTTATATATATATATTATCTATAAATAATATATATAAACGTGATCAGTATTGAAAAATGTAATAAAATTTAAATAAAAGCACTACAGAAAGGAATAAAGACAGGTGGTATATCATTAGTCATATACATACATATGTAAGTTTGAAGCCAACCTTTAGTTTATATATATATATATATATATATATATATATATATGAGAAAAAGCAAATATAAAATAATGAATACAGCTTTAGACAGAGAACTAACATAGTAACACAACCTATCCAATTTCATGTTATGACTTAAGCATAATATTAAATTGGTAGGGTGTTATATGTATGACTTCTCTAAACTTCTCAAAATAAGAACGTTGGCTAATACAAAGTTATAGAAAAGATTTGATATGTCGTTAAACTACCAAATTAAAAACCTTTACTTGGTTTAGGAAAAATTAGTTTAGTAATGAGCAAAGGGTCGATCCACGAAGAATTGAATTAATTTAATTATTTATCTTATTTTAGATTCTGATTCTAATAAACTCTCAAAAGACAAAGTAACACAAAATGTGGGGGGTTTGTTGTTTCTATATTTCAAACAAAAATTATATAAAAAAATTACACGAAAATAAAAAAAGTAAACAAGAGCAAATGATGCTATTTTGTTGAAATCAATTAAAACTAGTTATGGGATCCCTTTTCCCCACCAAATTATATCATGCAATTAGTTCTTAATTTCAGCCTCCAATTCTCCTTTTATAGTTACCAATCTTAGGCAATGAAACATTCTATTATCTACCTTCTTTTAAATAGATTAAGGAACATCCATTAACCTATTCTAATCACTAATTGACATAGGGAACATCCACTAAGTTCAATTAACAATTGCAATTAGAAGGACAGATTGATCTAAGTTTTGGTCTCTGACATGAGTGGCTAAAACCTCTTTCTCTCTCCACGAAAATTTCTCTCTCTAGCAAAAGCCAAAATGCTCATTTGTTACCCTCTCCCTTGTGGCTGCTGGTTTCTTGTCAAAATGTAATCTCAGCCATCCAAATTGTAACTGCTCTAATTGTAATTCCACATTAAACTTGCTTCATAGGTTACAATCCCACAAAGCATTGGTGATTATCAGAAATAATTCTGATAATTAAGTTTTTAACAACCTATAATCAAACAATGAAAACCCACAAATGAATTGAACTCAATTGGCCCACCATTCATTAATTAAAATTGACAGTTTTGATTTTTTCAGGCAGCTCTGCTTCACATGTAAATTTCATTGACCAAATGGACTTGGATGAGAGTAATTCGACCACCATTGGAAAGTTAACATCTTGGGCTTCATTTTTGGCTCTGGAATCATCCTATTTTGGCTTATATCAAGGGAGAACTGAATTGAGCAAAACTGCATGGAATGTAGTGATGGGTCAGCGTCAGGCCCAACTTTGGCAGCTTCAATCTTTTTGGTCCATTGGACTTTTTGAGTGATCTTGGTGTCAAATTAAAGCTCTGGATGTCTACTTTCATTTCCAAGTGGAATCATGTCATTTTGACTTCGACCAAAAAGTTATGCCATTGGAAAGACATACTACTCATGCTATCCAGCACTCAATTCTTAGTATTTTCTTGAATTAGCTCCAAATTGAGTCATTTTACTCTTGTTCAGCTCAAAAATCATCCTTAAGCTTTATTTTCCTACAAAACACAAATAGTAAAATAAAAGCATTATACTTACAAGATTAAAGCTATGAACAAGCATAGAAAAGAATATAAAATAAGTGAATAAAATGCACTTATCAATTTCCCCCCACACTTGAACCTTGCTTGTCCTCAAGCAAGACTAAGATAAAACCTAAGCTAATCCACTTTCGTAGGAAATCACGATTGCATTTAGCATATGCAACAAGCCTTTAAACCTCTAGGTGGCCCATAGAGGACAAGTTTATAGTCTCGTGAGGGCTTCCAGCGATGATACCCACAAACACCTATTCTTTCCAACATTTTTCAAAGAACTAGAAATGCATAACTTTGAAATCAAACAAGAAAAATGTTATCATCAACCTTTCTCAAGATAATGCATCCAATGAACATCATACTCAAGTAAATGAAACAACTAAGCTAATGGTGAAAAAAAAAACTATGCAACACTTTAAAGAGGCCTCACTCTTTCCATCTCCACAATTCAAGCTTTCAATTTTTATGCACTCATGTCAAGCATCAAATTCTCTTAATTCATGCAAATGTCAAATCATCATCAAAACACCACAATGGAATCAAAAGGTCTTTTCTTTGGTTGTAATGGGGTCAATGGAGGTTGTAATGTATCTTAAGAAATAAAGGAAAAAGGAAATACACAAGAGTTTCTTTGAATTCCTAGAAACAGAGACATGAAAATGATAATGCAAGCATGTTTAAGTCAAAACTTCATAGAACAAACATGAGGGTCAATCTTTTTAGTGTGGACCCTTCCTTCACCTTTCTTTACTCTTGTAACACTGTAACATACTTTGAACTTCAACCGAGTTTATTGAACACTTTTTTTCTCTTTTCTTTTCTTTTTTTCATTCCACTAATTGTTGAAAGATAACAAATTTCCCCCACACTTCTCATCTTTACCATACTTGAATTACCAATACGTTGCACAACAATCAAGTCTCTAACTCTATTCCATCAAAGAAACAAAGGTTAGGACAAAAATTTATATCAAGCTAGGTAAAGAAGATAAGGGTGCCAAAGAAAATAAGACTAAATTCTATGAAGGCTCAAATTGGCTCACTAAGGATTTGTGTTCACTTTGGAATATCAAAATGTAGGGAACAGGTCCATTTGGCCATGGTGTTAGACAACAAAATGCCTTAATCATTTTCCAAAGTGGCAAAAATCAATTTCAAATCCAAAAGCACTTCAAAAGAGAATTGTCAGCTCAACAATCAAACAATTAAATTTAATAACTATCCAAGTGTAAATTTCAAGAATGCAAGCAAGGTTAAAGTATGTATTATAACTGTTACCAAAAGCAAAGTAAGTAACATTTAAAAGAGTATAACATCATAAAAATGCATTAACAAGATAATGAAGTCAAATCCAACTCTAAACTTATCATCAATCAAAGCTATGAATTAAAGCTCAAAATCTCATCATTTTTCTAGAAAGAATAAAAAAAAAAAACCTAAAACTAGACTTAAAAACAAAATTATGAAAAAAAAAAAAAGAAAAAAACACAACTAGAATTTTTTTTTTTAAGTTTGATTTTTTTTTTTATAAACAAGAAATTATCCTAAACCATTCCCCCCACACTTAATCCTTACATTGTCCTCAATGTAAGACAAAAATCTGAATTAAAGTGAAAGGGAAAAAGAAAAATAACAAACTACAAAAGCAAACAAAACAAAGGAGTAAAATGATAAAGAATAAGAGATCAAACCTGATTTCCAAAGCTCTCTATCCATTGGGTTGCCTCCCAAAAGTGCTTGGTTTATTGTCCTCAGCCTGACTTTTCCTCAGAAGATCAAAGATGGTCATAAGAAGGCTCTTCCAACTTTATCTCCTTAATCTCATCAAAAATAGAAGATGGTAAATCATAATAAGGCTTCAATCTATGATCATTAACCTTGAATACTTTCCCTGTATCTAAAGCCTTAATTTCAACTGCACCATGGGGAAATATGTTAGTGACAACAAAAGGACCAATCCACCTTGATCTTAACTTACCAGGAAATAGTTTTAGCTTTGAATGAAAAAGAAGAACTTTTTGACCAATGGAAAAATCCTTCCTCAAAATCATCTTGTCATGGAACATCTTTGTCTTCTCCTTATAGATTCTTGCATTATCATATGCATTGTTCCTAATTTCTTCAAGTTCACGCAATTGTAACTTTCTATGAATTCCAGCTTCATCTAAATTCATGGTACATTACTTAACAGCCCAATAAGCTTTATGTTCAAGCTCCACAGGTAAATGACAAGGTTTGCCATAAAGCAACCTGTAAGGAGACATTCCCAAAGGTGTTTTATAGGCTGTCCTATAAGCCCACAATGCATCATCAAGCCTTAAGCTCCAATCCTTTAAATTTGGATTCACTGTTTTCTCCAAGATGGATTTCACCTCTTTATTTGACAATTCAGCTTATCCACTTGTTTGAGGATGATATGCAGTGAAAATTCTATGGACAACATTATACTTCTTCAAGAGAGCTTGAAAAGACCTGTTACAAAAATGAGTACCCCTATCGCTATTAATAGCTTTAGGAGTGCCAAATCTTGCAAAGATATTAGTTCTCACAAAATTACAAATAGTTTTAGCATCAGTCAACCTACTGGCCTTAGCCTCAATCCACTTAGAGACATAGTCAACTGCAAGAAGAATGTAAACATTACCAAAGGAAGAAACAAATGGTCCCATAAAATCAATTCCCCAAACATCAAAAATTTCAACAAGTATGGGTGATTGGGGCATTTGGATTTTAGGGCTTAAATTACCAATACGTTGGCATCTAT
Organism: Pterocarpus macrocarpus; assembly: GCA_031439585.1. Classification (NCBI taxonomy): domain Eukaryota; kingdom Viridiplantae; phylum Streptophyta; class Magnoliopsida; order Fabales; family Fabaceae; genus Pterocarpus; species Pterocarpus macrocarpus. Next base: position 62,934,188 of record CM062514.1, on the reverse strand, counting down.
CACATGCTTTGCAAAACAAATATGCATCCTTAAACAAAGAAGGCCAATAAAAACCACATTCAAGCACTTTAAGAGCTGTTCTCTTTGGTCCAAAATCGCCACCACAAGCATAAGCATGACAGAAACTTAAAATTGAGTTAAACTCATATTTAGGGACGCACCTTCTTATTACCTGATCAGAACAATGCTTCCATAGATAAGGATCATCCCAAATATAATACTTGGAGTCACTCTTATTCTTGTCCTTTTGAGCTCAAGTTAAATCCTTTGGGAACTCCTTTGTGACCTTAAAATTGACAATATCAGCATACCAAGGAACATTGACATTAATGGCAAAGAGTTGCTCATCAGGGAAATTCTCTTCCAAAGGTAAAGCATCCTCTTCAAGAGCCAAGCGACTAAGATGATCAGCCACTAAGTTTTCACTTCCCTTCTTGTCTTTGATCTCAATGTCAAATTCTTGCAATAAAAGAATCCACCTGATCAATCTAGGTTTTGCATCGTTCTTAGAAAGCAAATACTTAAGTGTTACATGATCACTATAAACAATAACTTTAGATCCAACCAAATAAGATCTAAACTTCTAAAAAAGCAAAGATTACAGTAAGAAATTCTTTTTCAATGGTAGAATAGTTTAGTTGTGCATCATTTAGAGTGCAAGAAGCATAATAAATGACATGAGGCAACTTCCCTTTTCGCTGACCCAAAACAGCACTAATAGCAAAATCACTAACCTCAAAAGGTAAGCTCCAGTCAAGTGGCTGAATAATGGGAGCTAAAGTGAGAAGCTCTTTAAGCTTGTTGAATGCCATCTTGCACTCTTCATTGAAATTAAACGCCACTTCTTTTTGCAGCAACTTGCAGAGAGGATGAGAAATTTTTGAGAAATTGGCAGCAAGTGTCGTAGCCTGCTCCAAATTACAATTTTAAAATACTTAATTACACTAAATTTGAAGTATAGTGCAACCAAGGTCATCTCAAAAGGATGTTCTTGCTATCTAGTTAAGTAACAAGGGGGTATGTGCAAACATGCAATTAATAAGCTATAAAAGAAAATTAGATGAAAATAAAATCACTAGTTCAAAGAGTTCCTTAGGCATAAGGTGAATCAATCATCAACGCACAATATATCAAACACATGGAGCGCAACTAATTTGATCTATTAGAGAGACCTCTACTAACAACCCCACAATTCTACCTAGAGAACTTTAGGAATTCAACCAACACATAATTGATTAGATAATTGAGACCTCAACTCTAATTAAACTATGTTGATTTCTAGCCCCAATTGTATTAGCCTAGGTTTGAACCCAAACCTAATTCCTAATTCTTTAACTAATCAAGTTCATACCAATTGACCAATTAGCAATCATCCAACTAATTCCTCATTCATAAACTCACATATCAATACCATTCAATGCAAATTTACAAATAAAAGAGGGCAAAGAATCAAGAAAACAAACATGATTGAAATTCAAGCATAGGGTTTCAAGATTACAACCATAATGCCCTGGGAGTCTCCTTGAACTAGCTTGAAATCCTACTCCTCCATAGCAATGAAGGTTACAAAATAGAACCCAAAACAAGTATCTTACAAAATGAAAGGAAAAGAAAAAGAAAAGAGGAGAGGAGAAGAGAAGAAAGAAAAAATGAAAAATGTTGGAGATGAGTCCTCTTCGCGTCTTGATTTTCTCTCTTCTTCTCAGGCCTCAAATGTCAAAATTCAATAATACCCTTGAGCCCAACTTAATCCTCTACCTCTTAGCTTTAACTGGACACCCAATTTGCTTAACTTGGACTTAAAATGAGAGAGTTATGGCCCAATCTTTATAGCATGTTTAGGTTGTATCTCTATCCGCATCAGTCAAATTCAACAACCAATAAGTCTACCAAGATTCATTATTTTGGAGAGTACTCTTCAAATGAATTGAAGCTTTATATCTTAGCTTTCAAATGGCATCAGTTTCACCTCAATCCAATGTCTACAACTCACGTTATGGCCCAATTAGTGCACACTGATCAGGTTCCAGCGTAAAAGCTCTATTCTGACTTCGTGGCCTAATTCGACCCACTAGACATCTGAATTAGTTTTTGACTTCTTCATCAAAGTTGTAGATCTTTCTCTTAACTTTCTTGCAATATAAACTTTGTAATTTTTAGATATCTACAACTCAAGATACAACCATAATACAAAAAAAGTATAAATTCACAATAATGCTGAAAAATACAATTGAGCCCAATTAGAGTCCAAACTTATAAAATGTGTCCAATATTATTCAATTAAGCGCAAAAGAGGTTCAATAAACTAAATATGAGGGTTAATCAATGCATCAAAATATTGTTTATCAAATTCCCCTACACTTTGTGTAACACCCTCCTAAGTACATTACTATGCTTAAGTCATAGTATCATACCCTGGGGTTGTTACTGTTACCTGAGTGGACCTTATCTGACAACAACTTCAGCCGTCTTCGGAACTTCTTGAAGTATCTGCAGATAATACGAAAATAGGAGTGAGAATTATAAATTCTCAATAGGATTCTCTAATTATCATATATAATGTCATCGTTGTCATCTCCAGTTTGCTTCGGTTTATTTTGGAAAAAAGTGAACATGCTTTACAAACTGTTTAATTTTATAGCTCGAAAATATAATGTCCAAAGCAAAGCTTATTTTAATCATACACTTGGCATTTGGGAGAACCCATAAAAAATCAATTCATGAACGATACCATGAATAATAACTCCAACATATTAAAATACACATAGCATCTACACATGCCTTTACTTGTACTTGAACTTATGCATATACATAAAATTTGCTTCTCTTTCTTTATCTTCTTTACTTGTTACACATATTCCAGAGTATGATTGCCATGTCATACCCCATCGAGATGTGATCGCCATGTCACATTCCTTAGGAATATGTTCTTTCTGCCACGTCCCAAAGTATGATCGCCATGTCACATTCCTTAGGGTGTGGGATTATCATGCTATATTCTAGAGTATGATCTCCATGTCATACCCCATTAGAGCGTGATCGCCATGTCACGTTCCTTAGGAATATAGACTCATCATCATATCTTTACATGCCATATTCCAGAATATGATTGTAACACCTTACCAGACAAAGTACTATACTTAAGTCATAATAATTTATCTGATAAGAGATTACGTGTAATACTGATTAAATTTCTCTTTCTGTATTAGTATTAATTTCTCGCATAAGAATACTTGATCTCATAACAATTTTTTCTGCGTGATGGCGGAATAAATACTAATCAATCGGTAAACTATAAATAACTTAACATAAATAAAAATACAATAAGAACAGAATAACTGTAAACGACATCATAGACATGTACATAGATATCTGATTTTAAAGTTTGTCAAAAAGTTCAAGGTGTCAAAATGAGGCCGCTAATACAAAATGAAACGGCCAGTACCTATGAACAGCACCCTAAGTGGTCCCCATGGGACATTTCATGTACATCTCCTAATATCTATCCATCTACCCATGACCCAGACTGTCAAAAGAGGGCCATCTTATACATCTACTACCACTACAATACGCCCCCTATCTAAGCAGAATTCGAAGAAAGAAACCCATTCGCCATGGGTGCATCTGCAGGAGGATGACCCGTGCTGGGAGCAGAGGATGAGGAGGAACTCGCTGCCTCCGATGGATCCTCCTCTGATGTCGAGGCGGAAAGCATCAGATGTGGTGGTGAAGCAGGAGGAGCCATAGGAGCGGGGACAGGTGCTGGTGCTGGTGCCGGAGCTGCGAGAGGAGGTGGAAATAGATGGGCCATATGAAGTGGGATGGCGATGTACGGGACAGCGAGATCAAATAGGGGATGCATCAGGGGTACGGCGAAATCTCTCTGGAAGAAGAAGTATAAACGAAACTGGCACCTGCCAGATATATATACAGAGTCTAGAAATGGGTCGAGGCGTATGTGAAGCTCGGGGAACTCAATGAAGAGAACTCCTGTCGCAGCATGCTCCATGGTCTGAGAATGATGCGGAATATATAATATGGTGAGAAATGAACATTTCTCAGTAGAAAATCCTAACTTCTATACATCTGTCATCGCTGTCATTCTCAGTTGTTTCGGTCGTGCAAAATTTTCAAATAATACGGTAAAATGATAATATTTGACTTAAATGCTCATTTGTAAAGCATACACCAAAACAAGTTCAATTTTAATTAACAGATATAGTAATGTACTCAAACAGTAATTATAGTGGAACAATAGCATGTTATGAATAATAAGCAGAGATCTAGAACAATCAATAGAAAAGTATTACACTACACATATGCATGTGCAATGAGAAGATGCATTTTATTCTTGGAGGCTTTCGCCTTTTATAACTTATTTCCATCCTTGGTCCCCTGGGAGTCATTGGCCATATACTCCTGGGTAATAGTCCGCTTTTCAGGACCGAGCTCGTTCCTATACAGGATGGCCGGGTTTGCTTTCCCTGACCTTCCCACTAATCTATTCCCCTTAATTTATTTCGGGGCTGGCCCAAGTGATGTGGAATTTTTTATAATGTCATGAAATGAATGCACATCTAACTTGTTTCTTTTCATATGATGTACTCAAGTTGTCATAAATTTCATAACATATGAACTTCTTACCGAAACTCTGGCAGCATAACGGATCGAGTCCGCTTCCCCATGAATAGTGCCGGACAACCAGTACATTTATACACTTACAATTTCAGTATAGAGTAACAATTAAACATGTACATTCATAACATTAATCAACAATCTCAATTATACATGTACATTCATAATCTCAATCAACAATTTGAATTTAAACATTAATAGAGTTTCAATTTAACCCCTCTGTTCTGCCCGAATTTGGTGTGCCTCATTTCTCATTCAGTTCGACTCATAAAAATCAAATTTTTGGATATGTTATAGTCTCATATGTCTAGATTCTAACCCTTTTGGTCCCATCTCATTTTGAGTTGTATAACTTTAGGTATAAACATTTTTTTTCAGCATGTCCTATTCTTAGCCAGAATTGGGTTCCTATAGGAGAAAATTCACTAAAAATCGAAAACTAAATGAAATCATGTGAATTTTATATCAAAATGAAGCTAACACAACAAGCTTTAAAATGAATTAAGTTTCATGTCATTTGCCTAAGTGGATTTTGAGTTATGAGTCTCGAAACATTACCCTATTGGGCTGTCCTGTTCTAGGCCAGTTTTAACCTAAACCAATTTCATTGATGTGCTGGGAACAAATGAAAATGAATTAAATTCTGAAATTTTTATGGGATATTCTCTCATGTGTTAGATTTCAAACATCTTTGGTTGCACTCAATTTGAGGTTGTATAGGGTGAGTTACACCCTTCTCAACCCATGCTGCCCGGGTGAGAACCCAGATTTCTAGGTCTAACTTCAAAAATTCATAACTAATTCTATACTAATCCAATGGCCTATTATGATATATGTATGGAAAGCCCTAGATGTCTAGTCTCATTTAAAAATGATTTCATCCGATTTAAACGGCGTGAACCGGAGCCGTACAGTCCGCCGTACGGACCGTCGAGGGAAAACCCTAACAGCTTCTAGATTTGATTGCCTTCTTCAAGCTATTTGCCCTCAATTTCAATTTCAATCACAACACCCATGCAAAATCAGTCATAAAACATCATCATCACTCTATAAAACATCCAAATCTTAGATTAAGCATGCTTCTCATACAGCCCCAAATCAGAGAAAATAAAAGAAGAAGTAGGATTTCCTACCTTGTCTTGAGTAGTTTAGGCTGATTTTGTGTTCTTGGTGCAAGTAGTTTATGATGAGGCTTGAAGAAGAGATGAAAATGGAGTGGAGGAGAGAATGAGGAGAAGAAGAATGAAGAGAGGTCAGCTGGGAGAAGTGGCCGAAAATGGATGAGGATGCAAGGAGAAAAGGTGAAATATTTTCAAGGTGGATTGAATTTGATTGGTGGACTTGGCTTTGTTCAAAAATCTGATTTACTCCCCCTCATCCATGGCTGTCTAGGCGCCACTTGGGGGGTATTTAGCTGAATCTTGTCCGTTGATTTTAGGGCACTCATGGTTTAATTTCTACTGGTCCAGTTCCGACAGTTGGAAATACCCAAATCCTACCGATTTCCTTTAAATCGGTAAATTGGTTTGAAATTGTTCTGTGAAGTTTTCTATGCTCCTAATCTAATTCTATCTAGCCTAATCCTTTTAAGTTACACTTGATTGGCTTTAAGTAAATATTTAATCAAGTTATGATTAAACTCACTTATTTGATTAAAAACCGAATAATTCAGTTATTAATGATAAATTTTTCGGTCGTTACATTCTACCCTCCTAAAAAAAATTTTGTACTCAAAATTTGGTACCTAAGAATAATTCGGGGTGTTCTCTCCTCATATCAGATTCTAATTCCCACGTACAGTCTGTTGAGTCTTCACGTCCCCAAGCTACCTTCACCAATTGTACCGCTTTGCTCCGAAGGTGTTTGACGCTCCTATCCACTATCCTTGCTGGGGGTACATGAAAAGTCAATTCATCCCTTAATTGGATTGATTCAGGTTCCAGCAAGTGAGCAGGATCCGGTTGGTATCTTCTGAGTTGCGAAATGTGGAAAACATCGTGAAGATTAGATAAATGCGAAGGTAAAGCAACTCGATAGGCGACGGGCCCGATTCGCTTTAAAATTTGAAAGGGACCTATAAAGCAGGGGCTTAGCTTTTTGACTTTAATGGCTCTACCTACTCCGGTTGTGGGTATGATTTTCAGAAACACGTGGTCTCCTTCTTGAAATTCCAAGGGTTTCTTCCGGACATCCGTGTAGCTCTTCTGACGGCTCTGAGCTGCAAGTATCTTGCTACGGATCTTTTGGATCTGCTATGTTGTCTATCTGACTAGTTCCAGACCTAGGAGACTCTGTTCCCCTGCTTCATACCAACATAGGGGAGATTGACACTTCCAGCCATATAAAGCCTCATATGGAGCCATGCCGATGCTAGCATGATAACTATTGTTGTACGCAAATTCGGCTAACGGTAAATATCGATCCCAACTTCCTCGTTGTTCCAGAATATATGCTCTCAACATATTTTCCAGGGTCTAAATCGTTCGCTCCATTTGACCATCCGATTGTGGGTGATATGCAGTACTTAGACATAGCCTAGTACCAAACGCCTTCTGGAGCGCTCCCCAAAACCGTGAGGTGAACCTTGGATCTCGATCGGAAATAATTGTCGAAGGAATACCATATAGTTGAACTACTTCTTGAATATATAGCTGAGCCAACTTTTCTAGAGGAGAATTCGCTCGAATGGGTAAAAAGTGAGTTGACTTAGTTAGTCTGTCCACTATGACCCATATAGCGTCATATCCTGAGGAGGTTCTTGGTAAGCCCATCACGAAATCCATAGAAATACTCTCCCACTTCCATTCCGGAATCTCTAACGGTTGTAGTGTCCCTGCCGGCTTTTGATGCTCTATTTTCACCTTCTGGCAAGTTAAACATTTATTCACAAAATTGGCCACATCTGTCTTAAGGCCTGGCCACCAAAACATCTGCTTGAGATCTTGGTACATCTTATTGATGCCAGGATGTACAGTAAACTCACTCTTATGGGCTTCCTCTAAAACCTTCCTCTTTAGATCGTCCTCCTCAGGTACACATATTCTTCCATGATATCGCCATATTCCTTCCGCATCCTGAGAGAATCCTGTTAGCTTGCCAGATTGCACTAGTCGCACTGTGTGCTGGAAGTCATCGTTTCCTTGCTATGCTTGCTGAATTTGATCCTTGAAAGTACTCATTATCTCCAGTTGGTGTAATTGAATGGTACTGGGAGTTACAGAGATCCCTAAGTTGAGGGTTTAAAAGCTCTCTATAAGCTCCGCTTCTTTAATCATCATCCACGCCGCTGTCAAGGATTTTCTACTTAGGGCATCTGCTACTACTTTTGCCTTGCCTAGATGGTACTTCAGGTCGAACTCGTAATCTTTGAGGAACTCCATCCACCTTCGCTGCCTCATGTTTAATTCCTTCTGATCGAAAAGGTATTTCAAGCTTTTATGATCAGAAAATACTTCAAACTTCACTCCGTAGAGATAGTGTCTCCACATCTTCAAGGCAAATACTATCGCCGCTAGCTCGAGGTCATGTGTCGGATAATTTCTTTCATGAGTCTTTAATTGCCTGGAAGCATACGCTACAACATTCCTGTTCTGCATTAACACACACCCTAATCCTTTCTTAGAAGCATCACAGTACACTTCAAACAGTCCACGAGGATCCGGTAAAATAAGTACTAGGGCGGTTGTCAACTTTTCCTTTAATTCCTGAAAACTCGCCAAGCTCGGCGTCAAATGAATGGGGCATTCTTCCTGGTCAACTTTGTTAAGGGTAGGGCTATTTGAGAGAAGTTTTTAACAAATCTTCTGTAGTATCCTGCTAACCCTAAGAAGCTTCTGACTTCCATAACTGTCGTTGGTCGCTCCCAGTTTAATACTGCTTCTACCTTACTTGGATCTACTGAAATTCCCCCATGGGATACCACATGGCCAAGAAATTTTACTTCTTCCATCCAAAATTCACATTTGGATAGCTTGGCGTAAAGTTTCTTTTCTCTTAAAATTTGCAGAACTAATCGTAAGTGTTCTGCATACTCCTGTTCTGTCTTCGAATAGATAAGTATGTCATCAATGAACACCACCACAAATTTATCAAGATATGGTCTGAACATTCGGTTCATGTAATCCATGAATATTGTTGGTGCATTTGTCAATCCGAAGGACATCACAGTATACTCATAATGTCCATAACGAGTCCGAAACGCCGTCTTTGGAATATCTTCTTCTCGAACCCGAATCTAGTGATATCCAGACCGTAGATCAATCTTGGAAAATACAGTAGCCCCTTGCAGTTGATCCATAAGATCTTCAATCCTTGGTAACGGGTACTTGTTCTTGATTGTCACTTTATTCAATTGCCTGTAATCTACACAGAGTCGCATGCCTCCATCTTTCTTCTTAACTAACAAGACTAGGGCTCCCCACGGTGATTCACTTGGCCTAATGAATTTCTTTTCCAAGAGTTCTTCAATCTGCCCCTTAAGTTCAGCCAGTTCCAAGGGCGACATGCAGTACGACGCTAAAGATATTGGTCCCACTCCTGGCACCAGTTCAATAGTGAACTCAATCTCTCTCTTAGGAGGGAACTCAAGAATATCTTCGGGGAACACATCAGGATATTCCCTAACAACTGGAATATTGTTTAACTCCTGATCAATCTCTGTCATGTTGGTTGATAAGAAAATATACCCTTGACTTCTATTCCCACAAGGGTGTACCATTAAGGAACTCAAATAAAGACTTACAAGAATTACGGATTCAGAAGATGAAATAGAAAGGAGTGTAATGGATTTATCGGAGCAATTTAACAGGGCTTGGTTGGCAGAGAGCCAATCCATACCCAAGATGATGTCAAGTCCGGACAAGGGAAGACAAATTAAATTAGCCGGAAAGATCCGACCTCCTATTTGACAAGGGACATTGATACAAATGTGATTGGTCCTAATGGGCTCACTTGTAGGAGTAGAAACTAACAAGTCATAAGGTAATTCAGAAATAGGCAGCTGTAGGGCTGTCATGCAATCATGAGAGTTGAAAGAGTGAGACGCACCTGAATCGTATAAAACGGTTAAAGTCTTACCATTTACTTCGCATATATCTTGGATTAAGTTTTCAGACTTCTTCACCTCCTGTGCATCCATAGTGAAAACTCTCCCTTGGCGTTGTGGCCTAGGAGTCGATTGAGGATTTCGGGCAGGGCATAGATTCTGTGGCCTGGTTTGTCACATCCAAAGCAGACATTTTGACCTACCAAGCAAGGGCGGTCGCCATGATTCCTGCCGCACTGGCTGCAAATCTGGTTCCCGAGAGGCCGTTGAGGTTGCTTGCCTTTGTTGTTGGCCGGCTGGAACTTCCTTCACTGTTGTAAGTTGGGTTTGAACCTCGGACCTTGTAGAGCTAACTCCCTCTTAAAGTTGTTGCCAGATGCTCTAGTAGCAACTAACTTCTTGTTACAATCTTCCACCAAGCGGCACTTGTTCACCAAGGTAGAAAAGTCTCTGATCTCCATTGGTCCTATGGTAGCAAGAATGTCTTCTCTCAGTCCACCTTCAAATTTCATACATTTCCATGCTTCATCGGGGCTCCGTTGATAAATAGTGGAGAATTTGCGCAACTCCTCAAATTTGGCAACGTACTCTGACACGTTACTATTTTCTTGATGGAGGTGCATGAATTCCAACTCCTTGGCATTGCGAACAGACACAGGAAAATACTTCTGATAGAATGCATCTTTGAATACGTCCCAAGTAATTTCTGTCTGGGCTCCTTCTAATAATCGTCGTGCGCCGTCCCACCAGAATTCTGCATCAGCTTCTAACATGTAGGTGGCAGAAGTCACCTTTTGATGGTCGGTGCAATCTAACACGGAGAAAATCTTTTCCATAGCCTTAATCCATTCAGCTGCTTTATCTTGGTCAAAGGCTCCCCTGAAGCTGGGTGGGTTGGCCTTCCGAAACTCCGCAAACTTAAGATATTCTAGATCCATTCCAAGGCCGTTATGATTTCCACCACGACCTACCTCTGACTGTCTTCCTAGTTGGCCCATCATTTCAGTGGCTGCAGCTGCCTGCTCCCGCATAGCGTGTGCCATCTCTCGCATCGTATCCAGAAACTCTGTAGATTCCTCCTGGGCTGGAGTAGTTCGCAGCCTTCCTCGCCTTCCAGAAGCCATTAAGTTCTAAACACACAAAACAAGAGTAATTGAGTTTATCAGGCTCAACACTAAGTTCGGTGTGCTAGTAAATAATAGCATACAGTTAGGCAAACTACTTCACGTACGTCCTATCCATATGGACAAGACTCAGAACATAATAAGATCTAGGGAATACAGAGCATATGCGAAGCATAGTCGGTCCAATCCTCAGGCCTATATTAGGATGAACTGCTCTGATACCAAAAATGCAACACCTTACCAGACAAAGTACTATGCTTAAGTCATACTAATTTATCTGATAAGAGATTATGTGTAATACTGATTAAATTTCTCTTTCTATATTAGTATTAATTTCTCGCATAAAAATACTTGATCTCATAACAATTTTTTCTGCGTAATGGCGGAATAAATACTAATCAATCGGTAAACTGTAAATAACTTAACATAAATAAAAATACAATAAGAACAGAATAACTACAAATGGCATCATAGACATGTACATAGATATCTAATTTTAAAGTTTGTCAAAAAGTTCAAGGTGTCAAAATGAGGCCGCTAATACAAAATGAAATGGCCAGTATCTATGAACAGCACCCTAAGTACATCTCCTAATATCTATCCATCTACCCATGACCCAGACTGTCAAAAGAGGGCCATCCTATACATCTACTACCACTACAATACGCCCCCTATCTAAGCAGAATTCGAAGAAAGAAACCCATTCGGCATGGATGCATCTGCAGGAGGGTGACCCGCGCTGGGAGCAGAGGATGAGGAGGAACTCGCTGCCTCTGATGGATCCTCCTCTGATGTCGAGGCGGAAAGCATCGGATGTGGTGGTGAAGCAGGAGGAGCCATAGGAGCGGGGGCAGTCTTTGGTCTTTGTCTTTGTGGGAGGAGGTGGAAATAGATGGGCCATATGAAGTGGGATGGCGATGTATGGGACAGCGGGATCAAACAGGGGATGCATCAGGGGTACGGCGAAATCTCTCTGGAAGAAGAAGTATAAACGAAACTGGCACCTACCAGGTATATATACAGAGTCTAGAAATGGGTCAAGGTGTATATGAAGCTCAGGGAACTCAAAGAAGAAAACTCCTGTCGCAGCGTGCTCCATGGTCTGAGAATGATGCGGAATATATAATATGGTGAGAAATGAACATTTCTTAGTAGAAAATCCTAACTTCTATACATCTGTCATCGCTATCATTCTCAGTTGTTTCGGTCGTGCAAAATTTTCAAATAGTACGGTAAAATGATAATATTTAACTTAAATGCTCATTTGTAAAGCATACACCGAAACAAGTTCAATTTTAATTAACAGATATAGTAATGTACTCAAACAGTAATCATAGTGGAACAATAGCCTGTTATGAATAATAAGCAGAGATCTAGAACAATCAATAGAAAAGTATTACACTATATATATGCATGTGTAATGAGAAGATGCATTTTATTCTTGGAGGCTTTCGCCTTTTATAACTTATTTCCATCCTTGGTCCCCTGGGAGTCATTGGCCATATACTCCTGGGTAATAGTCCGCTTTTCAGGACCGAGCTCGTTCCTATACAGGATGGCCGGGTTTGCTTTCCCTGACCTTCCCACTGATCTATTCCCCTTAATTTATTCCGAGGCTGGCCCAAGTGATGTGGAATTCTTTATAATGTCATGAAATGAATGCACATCTAACTTGTCTCTTTTCATATGATGTACTCAAGTTGTCATAAATTTCATAACATATGAACTTCTTACCGAAATTCTGGCAGCATAACGGATCGAGTTCGTTTTCCCGTGAATAGTGCCAGACAACTAGTACATTTATACACCTACAATTTCAGTATAGAGTAACAATTAAACATGTACATTCATAACATTAATCAACAATCTCAATTATACATGTACATTCATAATCTCAATCAACAATTTGAATTTAAACATTAATAGAGTTTCAATTTAACCCCCTCTGTTCTGCCCGAATTTGGTGTGCCTCATTTCTCATTCAGTTCGACTCATAAAAATCAAATTTTTGGATATGTTATAGTCTCATATGTCTAGATTCTAACCCTTTTGGTCCTGTAACACCCTAATAAACCCATACTACGCTTAAGTCGTATTACGGCGTTTTATTAGTTGTTACTTATGCTCGTGGAAAACTAAACGTTACTTGAAATTAAAGTAAGCGGAAAATACGGTAAAATATTTTTTTTTTTGAAATACGTCATCACGTTTGGAAAATAAAGCCTTGCGCGAGAAGATAGCAATAAACGAGCGTATCGCAAAGAATTCAGTATAAGTTGAAGGAACAAAGGATAAATCAAAATACCATGCATTCAAATTACTACAACAACCATATAAATATAATTTGTCTCATAATATCCAACAAATACATAAAAAGGAAACTCATGGTCATGCCATGGCCCCAAAATCAAAGGTACACAAGTCTGACAAGGTCCAATACAAAATGAAATACAACAGGTAAGGAGCAATAATGGAATAGGCCTACGTAGACATAAGCTAGCTTCTCTGCCCCTTCCACGCCCTTCAATCGGATGGACTCAGGTTCTGGAGTGCCTAGTCCCCCTCGCTCCTTGGGCTCGGGGAACATGAGGAGTACGGATGAGACGAGGGTGCTTGCTACTCACCCCAATGCGACGGATGCAACGGCCAGGAGTATAGCTGGCGACCGAAGAACGTTCCTCGGAGGGATCCTCCTCAGACGCGGCAAGGTGATACTCGGGGAGCAGCGACGAAGCGGCCCTAGGAGTGGCCGTCGAACTCACATCTATCACAGGGATCTCCGGTGGTGGCACGGGCTCGGCTGCAGGTAGACCCGGAGACATGGGCTCCATCTCGATTTCTGGCAATGGCTCAGGCGGGAAATCCCAACAACCTAGCTGCGATCCAAGGTGAGCCGATGAAACGTCTACTGGGGCTGGCGGGACTTCTGGCTCCTCTTGCTCAAAAATTCGACCCAGATGAAAATATGTACGGACTATTGTGGTGGTCGTGGCCACAATAGCGTGAGTATCCCCATCGTAAGCCCATTCATGGTGGGGAGGGTCCATGCTCCACTCCACGGGATGTGCCATGAGTATCTGGTGACGAGACGGAAAAACAACTAGGGTGAGAAATAAGATTTCTCAGTAGGACTCGACCCTGACACATGAGTGTCATCGTCATCGTCCCAGTCACTTCAGTTTTATTAATGAAAATAGTGAGCATGCATAAGGTTCAATTCTTGGATTTTCGAAATCATGAATATCCTAAGCGGATTCACTTTTTGGGTATCCTCTAATCATTTACATCATCATATACATGAGCACGAATATAATTACATAAAACATGCATGTCCAAGCTATAAGATTCTCTTAACTTCTTCCCTTTCTAGGGTTTTGGACCGAAGTCCCTTTTTCTTTACTTAACTTGACTTTATCTTTTCACCCACTAAACATAAGTGATAATGAGCTCATACCGTAGCCGTCGCCACCATAGAATTTTGGTACTTACACTAGCTGGGTCATGCCATGCCTCATGTAAGACCTATCCCCTATACTCACACTAGCTGGGTCATGCCATGCCTCATGTGAATCGTGGGTGAGGGGAGCTTAAATTAGGTTACCTTCCCTTTTGAAGGATCACTTACTTGAATTAAATTTCTTCTATTAAAGTTTATGATGCAACATATTTCTAAGTCCATAATTTTGACAAAATTTCGGCAGCATAATGGCTAGACCGAAGCTTCCCAAAATTTTGCCAAACAGAGAAACCAATATCATGTAACATTCAGCATCATGTCAACAACATATCATGTTCATATCGTCATCATATCATTATCATAATCATCATCATCATATCATATCATCATCATCATATTATATCATCATAGCATCATGCTTGCACATAAACATAGGCATATTCTCAAGCAACATTTTATGAGCTTAGTGATGAATTGGATTTTTATACTATTTTTATCCTTCATACTTGTCTCATTAATCCTCCTTTGTGCTTAATTGGTTGAGTTTAGATCATTTTCCTTTTTTGGATCTTAGTGAGACTTAGTTAATTTTTGCAGCATTTCGGTTATTTTGACCTACTTCAGTGTTTAGATCATATCTTGAGCTCTATACCTCATTTTATTATGCTTCTTGATTTGTAGGAAAGCTAAGAGATAGAGCTACAATTTCTATGAAGAGGGCAAGGGCTAATTCTGAGATCTTAAAGCCGAAATTGGGCTCGGAACTGAACTGAAGCGTTTGGGCGCGGTTTCTGAGCAGCCTTCAATGATTGGACCATATCTTGGGCTAGAGCCCATTCCGGTGGCATTGGAAAGCTAACATCCAGGGCTTCATCTTATGTTCAGAGCACTAAGCTAAGAAGAACCGTTATGAGGCCCAAAAAAACGTGTTGGAAGTCGTTGCTGAGTCTAAGAGAGCCCACTCAACTTGTTTTCGGCATAACTTTCTCTCTAAGCATCCAAATTGGACAAATGAGCTATCCAAATTTAGCTTAGGAAAAGAGGATTATTTTAATTAAGTAATTAGTGACTTTTAATTAGAGGTATATATAGAAATTCTGATTATGCTTCAGGACCTTTTTTGCTCATTTTGTAATTTTTAGTTTTATTGAATAAGAAAACTCTCTCTCTCTCTCTCTCTCTCTCTTTTGCGTTTTCCTCCATTAATGGAGGGGTGATCCTCCTCTGATCCAAGGCATCAAGAGAAGCATTCAAGCTTTTGAGGATTGGTGCATCAAGACATGGAAATTCCAATTTCGGTTTCACTCCTCTTCTCTTCTTCTTAATCTCGTAATTGAATTGGAGGTTTTCATTCATGCATGTTGATTAAGAGTCAATCAAATCATGTATAATTCAGTTGATATATGTGATTCGATTGTTCAAGAGTGTGATTCATATTTCGGATCTGAATATGAGATTAGAGCATTGGTTTGGAAGCTAATCCAAAATCAATTCGGTTTTAGAGGTCTCTAAACCGAATTGCTTGAGTGATTAGTTGAATACATGGAGATTTTCATGTGAATGCTAGGTTTGATTTGAGGTTTCAATTGAATCTAAAATTAATCATTGAATTGGAGTGTGCATGTATATTTGAATCCAATGATTGAGTGTTGATTGCTTTCTTCTTGTGTGTCTTGGATTAGAATTTTAATTCGGTTTAGCCTTTTTGTTTTCTGTTTGCTTTGGAATTCAGTATTGCATTTTAAGTGTTTGTTACAAAAACCCCCCTGAATTTTCTGATCAAATAGTGTGTTCATCTTTGGGAAACGATCCGAGTTGGCTGCTATACTATAGTCGCTATTCGGTTTAATTTGCTCGTGTAACAACGCGCGAGTCACTTAGCTTAATAAATTTGGTGCAAGCTTTTAATTGAGATTGTCTCTCGTGTAAACTTCTTTTATTGGGCATAGTGCCAATTTCATCTATTATCCTTTTTGAAACTTTTAAGTTGAATTATGAAGGTTTTCCAATGCTTAATGTAAGGGTATTAATGTTTTAGAGCTTATTCCTCCTTATTCTTTAACTTTTACCATAACCAATTTTTACTTTTATAGTGGGGCAGTAACTTTGAAAATTCACCATAATTTCATCTTTTACTCTTTTATTTCGATTTTTTGTTTGGATGTACTTCTCTGAGTCTATTTTTAAACAAAAACAAGCCCTACTTAAAAATTCATTTTGTAACTTGAGTTATGCACATTTTATTCTGACTATTCAGGATTGAAAGTTCATCTCGGGTCAGTGGCTTGTCCACTTCACTAGGAGTTCCTCACATGGAATCTGACAAAACTGTTTTATGGGAGTATTCTTCTATGTCTTATCTTTCTAAAAAACTTGGTCCCACTCAAAAATGTTATGTATAACTTGAGTTATTCACATTTATTACCCACTGCCCGGACAGAAACCCATCCAGGAACAGCAAACTTTGAAAATTCATATCTCTCTCGTTTTAAGGCCAAATCTCACATATTTTATATTTATGAAAATCTCTTTAAGTCTATTTTCACAGAAAATTAGTTTCACTGATTTTGAGTTTTGTGGAGTGAGTTATACCGTATGCTTTACAGACTGCCAGAATCCAGCTTAACTAGTTTTTAAGTTTTACATATCAATCTTGTGAAAATGTTGCTATACCACTTCAAATCACCATTTTCATGTTTTATCTCTCCATCATATTCAATATTTTAGTTATCAAATCAGTACTTTAAAACAAAATAAAGCAAGATACATAAAAAAACCATCATACCACAAAATTTCATTTCAAAACAACATTTTCATCAAGGCAAGAAAACTCATAGAATAAGGTATGGTCATGAGACCTTGAAGCAAGCTTCAAAACCACCTAGCTATGAAGAGCTTAGGGGTTCTAGAGCTTGAAAAATACATAGAGAAGAAAGGTAAGAGTCACTACCAAATGTGTTCCTCTTGAAAGCTTGAAGGATGAAGATGGTTGGAGATGGCCTCCTTCTCCTTGAGCTTGATAGTGGGGCTTGTATATGAGTGACTTTGTTTCTCCAAGGACCAAAAATGGTAGTCCTTGAAGGGATGGTGATGGTGGTGATGGAAGATGAGGGTGATGGTGGTAGAAAAGTGAGGACTTAGGGTAGGAAAACAAGAAGAACAAGAAGAAGAGTAGGAAGAACAAAGAGAGATTTAGAGAGAGATGAGAGCTTTTTGTGTGTATTCTTGAGAGAGGGAATGAAAATGAATTGAGGAGGGAGAATGGGCTGAAGGTGGCGCAAATGAGGGGGGAAGGGAATGATGTGACTTTGCTTCTTACAACAAGTAAGAGAATGGGAAAACCTTGGGGCAAAAGAGGGAGTTGTGTTTCCTTTGAGTCTTGGCACTTGGCTAAAGACTTGTAGTGTTTCTTTTCAAGTGGTTAAAAGCATGTTCTATCCTAGGATTGGCATTGGATGATTGTGATCACTCCAAGTGTCACAATCTTGATGGAGGAGAGTAGATCTTTTGTCATGACTCAAGGAATCTACTAACATGGACTCTTGATCTTGTGGTGTATGATGAGAAAGCAAATGGATGGTTGGATATGGCTCTTGCTTTGACCAAACTTTCAAATAATAATTAAAGGGAAGTTTCTACATCTTTATAATTGTTACAATTATCTAAATGTTAATTAATTCAATTGGTTTAAATTACACAATAGCACATTTTAATTGAGAAGGATTTTCTCATTAATTATGTGAAGAGGGTGTGAGGATTAATTTTTCATGTGATTAGGGTGTGATGCTTGCCATTCTCTTAGTTAATGAGGTTAGGTTACTTTGATTTTATATTTCTACGTCATGAATTAATAAGGATTGGGCAATTAAGCTTTTAATTGTAACTTTTAATGCATTATGTCTCAATTGTTGACTTGCCTTTAACTTACTAAGCCCTTGCTCTCGAGATTAGTCGATTAATTCTCAATTAATCGCTAACCCCTCTAATTAGTCGGGAACACCGAGCTAATTAGCTTAGGTAAAAATGGGGATGTTACAGATCCCATCTCATTTTGAGTTGTATAACTTTAGGTATAAACATTTTATTTTAGCATGTCCTATTCTTATCCAAAATTGGGTTCCTATAGGAGAAAATTCACTAAAAATCGAAAACTAAATGAAATCATATGAATTTTATATCAAAATGAAGCTAACACAACAAGATTTAAAATGAATTAAGTTTCATGTCATTTGCCTAAGTGGATTTTGAGTTATGAGTCTCGAAACATTACCCTATTGGGCTGTCCTGTTCTAGGCCAGTTTTAACCTAAGCCAACTTCATTGATGTGCTGGGAACAAATGACAACGAATTAAATTCTGAAATTTTTATGGGATGTTCTCTCATGTGTTATCTTTCAAACATCTTTGGTTGCACTTAATTTGAGGTTGTATAAGGTGAGTTACACCCTTCTCAACCCATGCTGCCCGGGTGAGAACCCAGATTTCTAGGTCTAACTTCAAAAATTCATAACTAATTCTATACTAATCCAATGGCCTATTATGATATATGTATGGAAATCCCTAGATGTCTAGTTTCATTTAAAAATGGTTTCATCCAATTTAAATAGCGGCAGGCGGAGCCGTACACTCCGCCGTACGGACCGCCGAGGGAAAACCCTAACAGCTTCTAAATTTGATTGCCTTCTTCAAGCTATTTGCCCTCAATTTCAATTTCAATCACAACACCCATGCAAAATCAGTCATAAAACATCATCATCACTCTATAAAACATCCAAATCTCAGATTAAGCATGCTTCTCATACAGCCCCAAATCAGAGAAAATAAAAGAAGAGGTAGGATTTCCTACCTTGTCTTGAGTAGTTTAGGCTAATTTTGTGTTCTTGGTGCAAGTAGTTTATGATGAGGCTTGAAGAAGAGATGAAAATGGAGTGGAGGTGGAGGAGAGAATGAAGAGAAGAAGAATAAAGAGAGGTCAGCTGGGAGAAGTGGCCGAAAATGGATGAGGATGCAAGGAGAAAAGGTGAAGATATTTTCAAGGTGGCTTGAATTTTATTGGTGGACTTGGCTTTGTTCAAAAATCTGATTTACTCCCCCTCATCCATGGCTGTCTAGGCGCCACTTGGGGGGAATTTGGCTGAATCTTTTCCGTTGATTTTAGGGCACTCATGGTTTAATTTCTACTAGTCCAGTTCCGACAGTTGGAAATACCGAAATCCTACCGATTTCCTTTAAATCGGTAAATCAGTTTGAAATTGTTCTGTGAAGTTTTCTATGCTCCTAATCTAATTCTATCTAGCCTAATCCTTTTAAGTTACACTTGATTGACTTTAAGTAAATGTTTAATCAAGTTCTGATTAAACTCACTTATTTGATTAAAAATCGATTAATTCAGTTGTTAACGATAAATTTTTCGGTCGTTACAATGATCGCCATGTCATACCCCATCAGACCGTGATCGCCATGTTACGTTCCTTAGGAATATGGGATCTTCATTCGATACTTACATTAGCTGGGTCATGCCATGCCTCATGTAAGTTCTATCCCCTATACTCACACTAGCTGGGTCGATGCCATGCCTCATGTGAGTGGGGTGCTTGCATATGCTTTAATCTTGGTCTTTAGTCTTTAGTCTTTAGCATTTACTGCCCTTGGGTAGCCTGGCCTTGGAGTGAGCTTGTCAGCTCCACCCGTGACCGTTGTCACACCGACTCACCCACAAGGGGATTCACGTGCCTCTAGTCTCGGAGGGATTCACATTTTATCATTTAACTGCCTTCACAGGGAGGGATCTTAGTTAACTGCCTCCGAGTGAAGGGATTCACATTTAATATACTCATGTCTTCTCATTCTCATATATGGTCATGCATAGGCATACTGAATATACTCATACATATGCTTCGTAATTTACTTCCATATACGTCGTAACTCGTATCATACTTAAATTCGTCCTTGCATTTAGAATTTTCCACATACATATTCATTATTATATAGCTGTTCATATCATAAATTCCTTGTAATACAAATACTCATTGTCTCCTAGACTTCTGCCGTAAATTCGGCAGCATAACGGATCAGATCAGTTTCCCTATGAATAGTGCCAGTTCTCACGAACAAATCAATCATAGCAGTATCATAAATCTTAACATATCTATCAGGGTAAAACTTGCAATCCTCAACTCAAACCTTATATGTCCACTAACACTTGTGAAACCATCAATTTGGTCATTCTGCCAATTCTTTCCAATTCTGCCCGAATTTTGTATAATCCGCCTTTACTTCTATTCAACTCATTTAAACCTGAATTTTAGATATATCACAGATCGATATGTCTACTTTCTAACCTCTTTGGTCCCATATCATTTTGATTTATATAACTCAAGATATTTAACTTTTGCCTCAGCCTATTCACTAACTGGCCCAAATTACACTCCTAGATGTATAAATTCACTAAAAATTGAAACTAAGCTCAAATCTTACGAAATTGGTGCCATATCAAAGCTAACAGGACAAAATTTCATTTCCAATAAGTTTCATTCCATTTGCTTTAGTATAGCTTGAGTTATAAGTCCTAAAATACCACCTTTCTGAACTAATCTGTATTGGCTCAGTTTGAACATAGGGTAATTTTCTCAAATCACTGGGAACAACTGGGACCATAACAAACTTGGAATTTCATATTGGGATGTTCCGCTATGTGTAAGCTTTCTAACAAAGTTGGCTTCACTCAATTTGGAGTTGTGTAGGGTGAGTTACACCCTCCTCAAGTCACCCTGCCCGGACGAAAGCCCAGGTTCTTAGGTCAAACTTCAAAAATTCATATCTCTCTCAATACTAATCCAATGACCTTATGTTATATATTTATGGAAAGCCATGAATGTCTACTTTCATCTAAAAATAGTTTCATTAGATTTGACTGGTTGTAGACAAAGTCGTACACTTTGCCATCCGGACTGCCGAGGACTCTTCACCAAGATAGCATCCTAATTCTCCACTCCTTCTAATTTTCTCCTTCTAACTTTAATTCTAACTCAAGATTTCATATTAAACCAATCATAATCCATCATAACACATCCAATATATCATCAAATACATGAAGAAGAGTAAAAGTTCATGCAACCATAGTCCAAAGAATTCAATAACAGAAATGGAATCCTACCTCTTTGAAATGTGATTTGAGCTAAGTGTTGAAGCTGGAGTTGATAGAACCTTGCTAAGCTTGAAGGAGTGATGGAGTTGATTGAGAGAAGGGAAAAAGGAGGCTAGAACAAGGGGAAAGGGAGACGTAAATTAGACCAAAATGGAGAGGAGAGTCTAATTTAAATACATGAGGGTAGTTGGAATTGTGGTATTGATTGGTTGGAATTTTGTAGTTGAAGTTCGGCCATGTCTTCCACTTTTGTGGCTAAATTGCTCTCCACGTCATCCCAAAAGTGGAAATCACTTTCATTCATCTTAAATCAAAACTCGTCTCGATTCTACTTAAAGCCGAACCTCGTTCCATTTGGAGCTGAAGCCGGATGTCGGAACTCATCCCATCTTATTTGTGACTTGAGGAAATCTTGTCTGGTTTATCCGAGACTTGGAGGCAAGGTCGGATGTCGGAAGTAACGCAGCTTACAATCACATAATCTCGGAACTCCCATTCAAACTCGGGAACAACAACAGAAATGGAAAGTTCCTGGGAATAAGTTCGGATATCGGAACTCGTGTATGACTTGGAAATCAACTCAAAGATATGAACTCGTGTCCGTTCCAATTGAGTTCAACTCTAAGGCGAGAACTCGTTACATTCAACTCAGAGGTCGGTACTTCTAACCATTGTGTCATACTGTCAACTCAGATGTCGAAAATCGTGTACACTTTATTTTGAACCATGAGGTTTTAGGTCAGAACTCGAGTACATCTTGCTAGAAACTTGGAGATAAATTATGATATCGGAAGTCGGGTATGTTTTCTTTGAAACATGAAGTCGAACATCAGAATCACATCCATGTTGTTTGGAGTCCAAGGTTAAGCTGGAAATCAGGAAATTAACACCAGATGAAGTCGGGAATTATGCAAACCAACTCGAAACTCAGAATTTATCCCATTTTACCTAAAATTCGAAGGTGAAGTCGGATGTAGGACCTCGGGCTCACCTTATTGGAAACCTGAACAGAATTTCGGAGATCAGAAATCATGTCCGTTTTATTTGAACCTTGGGAGCAAAGTATGAGGTCGGAACCCATATAAATTTCGGTCGAACTTGGAAACCAACTCAGAGATCTGATCTTGCATCCATTAACTCGTAGGTCAGGAATCGTGTCTTATTCTGGTTGACCAATCAACAATGAAGTCGGAACTCGTATCCTATGTATTTGGAGCCTAATGTCGGAAATCGGAAAATCAAGCCAATTCATTATTAAGTCAGAAATCGAAAATTCAAGGTAAGAGGTCGGAAATCGGGACGTTACACTTAGCTTTTTGCATGTCCTCATGCAAAATCCAAAATATACTCAAGGGTGCCGAAAATGAAACATCAAAATCTAAAACAAACACAAAAGTCCTAAAAATAAAAAATAACCAAATACTGTGAAAAACAAATTCCCAATGGATCCTCAAGAGTGTCAAGCATATAGGCAAAAAGCACATCTAAGGCATCAAGAAATTCAACAATCAAGACACATCTCTACAAAGGTGCAAGCAAGGCCAAAATCACTCCAAAAAGTATGGATTAAGCATAGAGGATCTCACAAGATAATGTGTGTAGCACTCTTACTCTCAAGTGTTTAAGGCTCAATTATACCACTCAAATCACCTCAAAAGGAAAAGCACTACCATAAGCTTACTTATCATCTAATTCTCCACCACTCAAACACATGCACACATAAATCAAGAGGACTTTATTCAAGGTTGTAATGAGACCAAGGTAAGGGTAAGGAAATAGTAAGGATATGCAAGGTAAAAACCAAAGAGAATAGAAGAACATTGGCAAAGACATGAGGTCACAAATGTGAGGGCTCTCCTCAAATCTAAGAATGCAACAAACAACTCTTTTTTATCCCACTTCTTTACTTTCTTTTTTATCAAAATTGCCCCAATTTATTGACTTTTTCTTTTTCTATTTGCTTTTCTTTTTTACATTTTCTTTGCTTCTTTTTCTTTTTTTTTTTTTTAATCTTTGCATTTCTTTCCTTTTTCTCTTTTCACCACTTTGTATCCCTACACTTAAAGTCTTGTATGTCCTCATGCAAACCCCCACATTTATGTGAATGCACATTGCTAATGGTAACCAATGGTTTCCTAATCCCTAAAGCTAGGTAGAATCATGGTTTTTTGCTTTAGGTTTGTAATGTGCTGAAAACAAAGAATAGGTAAATAGGCTCAAAGGGGCTAAGAAAGGGTAAAAATGCAAAGGTGGCTATTTGGCTAAGTGGCTAATCACAAAATGAATGCCTCAATCATATTCATATATGCAAATGAATAGTGTAGCCTAAAAAAGAATCAAAGCAAGTTCTAGAATGACAAATCCTATGAGGGAACAAAACACAAAAGAAAGAAAAGAATGGCATGTAACATAGCCATCCAAATATGGCTCAAAAACTCACATGCGTCATGTCCAACATACTCAATCCAAGCAATTGAATATCAAGCTACCAAGCATACAAAACATAAAGAATGAGATAAAAAGTCAAGCATGTTGAAGCCTCAAGCCATGAATGTCTACTGCCTAAAGCTAACAACTAAAGAATCACCATGGGGGAACATCCAACTAAACAACATAACTAGCATATGAAAACTAATACTAAACATATTTTATTCTAAAATTAAAATTCAAGACCAAAAATTAAAAATGCAAGACAAAAATTTAAAAAGGTAAAAAGTGGTGAGAACTCCCTCATGGTGGCTTATGCTTGAACTGGTCCAGGAATCGCCACGAAGGTTTGCATCTTTTGCCTCCTCCAGGATCCCATGAGGTGATCTTGAATTCATTGCCATCCTTGCTATTAGTGCCTTGATAGATTAGTGTTGATGGCCTTAGCATCCCCCCAGGTAGCACCTCTACAATGATGAAACAAGCAGCTTGGGGGCAAGATTTGTTTTTCATATAGGCATAATCCAACCACCTTCGTGCACCTGGATGAAGTAAGCCAGTTGTCATGTCACAAATGGTTTGGAGTTGGGCATCATTTTCCAAGTTGGCATATTCAAATTGCCCCAAGAAAGTTATAGGTGCATACTCTAAACCACTTGAGTATGTCTCAGGTGCAGATAGAAGGACAGTGGAGGGCAGAGGCTGGGTGGTTTCTTTAACTTGTTCCTCTAATAGCTCAACTCTTTGAATATCAACTACAACTTCGCCATTTTCTAGCATTAGAGGATCTCCCCTCAAACATGCCTCAATCTTTGCACGTACAGGGCAGATATACTCACCCTTACAGTCAGCACATGTGAATCCAGCAAAAGTGTTAATAGCATTTAACTTAGGGAATTCTGCTGGGATGTCACTCATGGGGTCTTCTAAAGAAGTGAAAATATCCATGCATGTACACATATTCATTTTCTCAGCACCAACAAGATCATGAGATATCTCCTCAACCAATGTCTCCTGTGGTATCTCATCTAGTGGCCTAGCTACATCTTGACTCTCACCAATCCCCTCAACTAGCTCATGTGATTGCACATCTGGCATATTTCCCTCATGAGCTTGCAATTTGCTCAATGTAGAAGTTAACTAGCTCAATTGTGTTTGCAAGTCTTGAATGGTTGTATCATTCCTCTGCTGCCATTGAAGGCTACTATCCTCTAATTGCTTTATTAAGTCTTGTAAAGAGGGCTCAAATGGAGTGGCCACTAGATTCTCTGACTGTTGCATCATTAGTGGTGGCTGGAACTGTGGCTGATGAAATGACTGCTGGAGTGGTTGTATGTTCTGCGGAAGCATAGGCAACAATGACTGGAATTGTTACTGGTGATACAGAGTTGGTAGCATGGGTGCATTGTCATAATCCAGGTTGAAATTATCATTCCACCCAACATGACATGGGTATGAGTAAGAATTACATCTCTGCTATTGCTGCTGGATGGGCTTCTTCCCAGCCAATTGCTCCAACCAATATGCCAATTCATCTAACTGGCACTCCACTCTTTGGTAATAACCACCAGGACCATCATCAATTACTCCAGTTCTTGTAACATTCCAAGTACCATATATATGGGAGCTAGGAGGTATTTTAGTAAACATGATGGACAGAGTGAAAGTAATGAAAACAAAAATGCAAAAAGAAACTAAGAAACAAACAAAAGAAACTATGTACAAAATGATATTACACTAAGATGAACAATCAAAATTAAAAATAAGCAAAAATGACTTATAAAATGTAAAAACAGCAGGAAATGATTTTTTTTTATTTTTTTTAACACCACACAAATAAAACTGCACCTAATTGAAATCTAAAAATGCAATAACAATTATTAAAAATTCGAAAAAGTGGTCAAAACAGTGGAATTTGGCCAAAATAGGGTGGTGCTTACTACTAGTAACTCTTGCTTAGAATGTTAAAATCCTTTGGACTAAAAAGTTTCAAGATGATCTGAGCACAAACAGTACAGTACAGCACCCAAAATTAACCTAAAAACACCGAAAACGACCAAAACATGCAAAACTCAAACAAAAGCAAGTAAACACATATATTTACAAACTAAATAGCATCAACATCCCTGGTAGCGGCGCCAAAATTTGGTAGCAAGTGTCGCTGCCTGCTCCAAATTACAATTTTACAATACTTAATTACACTAAATTTGAAGTATAGTGCAACCAAGGTCGTCTCACAAGGATGTTCTTGCTATCTAGTTAAGTAACAAGGGGGTATGTGCAAACATGCAGTCATTAAGCTATAAAAGAAAATTAGATGAAAATAAAAACACTAGTTCAAAGAGTTCCTTAGTTGAAAGAGTTCCTTAGGCATAAGGTAAATCAATCATTAATGCACAATATATCAAACATATGGAGTACAACTAATTTGATCTATTAGAGAGACCTCTACTAACAATCCCATAATTCTACCTAGAGAACTCTAGGAATTCAACCAACACATAATTAATTAGATAATTGAGACCTCAACTCTAATTAACCTATGTTGATTTCTAGCCCCAATTGTATTAGCCTAGGTTTGAACCCAAACCCAATTCCTAATTCTTTAACTAATCAAGTTCATACCAATTGACCAATTAGCAAGCACCCAACTAATTCCTCATTCATAAACTCACATATCAATACCATTCAATGCAAATTTACAAATAAAAGAAGACAAAGAATCAAGAAAACAAACATGATTGAAATTCAAGCATAGGGTTTCAAGATTACAACCATAATGCCCTTGGAGTCTCCTTGAACTAACTTGAAATCCTACTCCTCCATAGCAATGAAGGTTACAAAATAGAACCCAAAACAAGTATCTTACAAAATGAAAGGAAAAGAAAAAGAAAAGAGGAGAGGAGAAGAGAAGAAAGAAAAAATAAAAAATGTTGGAGATGAGTCCTCTTCGCATCTCGATTTTCTCTTCTTCTCAGACCTCAAATGTCAAAATTCAAAAATAATCTTGTGCCCAACTTAATCCTCTACCTCTTAGCTTTAAGTGGACACCCAATTTGCTTAATTTGGACTTAAAATGAGAGAATTATGGCCCAATCTTTATAGCATGTCTAGCTTGTATCTCTATTCACATCTGTCAAATTCAATAGCCAATAAGTCTATCAAGATGTCATTATTTTGGAGAGTACTCTTCATATGAATTGTAGCTTTATATCTTAGCTTTCAAATGGCACCAGTTTCACCTCAATCCAATGTCTACAACTCACGTTATGGCCCAATTAGTGCACATTGATCAGGTTCCAGCGTAAAAGCCCTATTGTTGACTTCGTGGCCCAATTCGACCCACTAGACATCTGAATTAGTTTTTGACTTCTTCATCAAAGTTGTAGATTTTTCTCTCAGCTTTCCTAAAATATAAAATTTGTAATTTTTAGATATCTACAACTCAAGATACAGCCATAATACAAAACTAGTATAAATTCACAATAATGCTGAAAAATATAATTGAGCCCAACTAGAGTCCAAACTTATAAAATGTGTCCAATATTATTCAATTAAGCACAAAAGAGGTTCAATAAACTAAATATGAGGGTTAATCAATGTATCAAAATATTGTTTATCTGGAATCCTTGATAAATCTTCTATAGAAACCTGCATGTCCAAGAAAGGAACGAACCTCCCTCACTGAAGTGGGGTATGGTAAGGATTTAACAAGGTCTACTTTAGCTTTATCTACCTCAATTCCTTTAGCTGAAATCATATGTCCCAAAACAATTCCTTGATCAACCATAAAATGGCATTTTTCCCAATTTAAAACAAGATTTGTTTCTAAGCATCTTTCCAAAACAAGAGACAAATTATCAAGGCATTTATCAAAAGAATTACCATAAACAGAGAAATCATCCATAAATACCTCAATAATGCTTTCAATGTAATCAGAAATGATACTTACCATGCACCTTTGAAAAGTAGAAGGGGCATTACATAAACCAAAGGGCATTCTTCTATAAGCATAGACACCATAAGGACATGTGAATGTGGTCTTTTCTTGATCTTCTGGAGCAATCACAATTTGCTTGTATCCTGAATAACCATCAAGGAAGCAAAAGTGAGGGTGTCTAGCCAATCTTTCCAGCATTTGATCCATGAAAGGAAGAGGAAAATGATCCTTCCTTGTGGTTGAATTAAGCTTCCTATAATTAATACACATTCTCCAACCGGTTCACCCATGTTGGAACCAACTCATTGTCTTCATTCTTCATCACTGTAATGCCAAATTTCTTAGAAACCACTTGCACAGGGCTCACCCATTTTGAATCAGAGATGGCATAGATGATACCAGCATCAAGCAGTTTCTGAATTTCCTTTTTCACAACCTCCATCATGTTAGGATTAAGTCTTCTTTGAGGTTCTCTACTTGGCTTTACCCCATCTTCAATTAAGATCCTATGCATACACACAGAAGGGCTAATTCCCTTTATATCCGCAATTGACCATGCAATGGCTGTCTTGTGGTCTCTAAGGACTCTTTCTTCTTGGGATGGTGTCAGATTGTTAGCAATGATCATAGGAAGTGTTTCTTTCTCTACCAAGAATGCATATTTGAGATGACCTACTAAAGGCTTCAATTCAAGCTCAGGTGCCTTAATAATGGATGGGGAAAACTTCTCTTTAAGTGTAGGAAGCTCAAGGTATGACACCATGTGTAGAAGAATGGGAGACATGGCTTCCAAGGCAGCAATCTCTTCAATGATGTCATCTTGCAATTCTTGCTCCCACTTTGGCTCATTAAGCTTCTTTAACTCAAGATTGTTGACAAGAGCCACTTCCAAGCTATCTTCCTTCCCTAATTCAAACACTTGCTACACTAATAAGTCAATTGCATCAAGAACTTCAATGGAACATAAAGAAGATGAATCACAAGGGTATTTCATTATATTAAACAAACTAAATTTAATGACATGCCCATCAAATTCCATAGAAAGAGTTCCTTCACACACATCAATCTTAGTTCTAGCAGTCATTAAAAATGGTCTTCCAAGCAAAATAGGAGTAGGGTTAAGTGCACCCTCATCCTGCATATCTAGAACATAAAAATCAACAGGAAAAACAAGTTCATTCACTTTCACAAGAACATCTTCAACAACTCCTTTAGGATATGCATGAGATCTGTCAACTAACTGAATTATGATGCCAGTTTCTTCTAATGGACCAAGATTCAAAGATTTGTAAATAGAAAAAGGCATTACACTAATAGAAGCACCTAGATCTAACATCATCTCTCAAAAATTTTATCACAATGATGTAAGGAATTGTAAATGAACCAGGATCTTTACATTTTGGAGGAAATTTCTTTTGAAAAATAGCATAAACTTGTTCTCCCATGCAAACCTTTTCATTACCTTTTAACTTCCTCTTATTTGTGCACAAATCCTTCAAAAATTTGGCATACCTGGGAACTTGCTTAATAGCCTCAAGCAATGGAATATTGATCTGCACCTTTTTGAAAGTGTCCAAAATCTCCTTTTCTTGTTCCTTTTTTTGGACTTTGCCAGCCTTTGAGGGAAAGGTGGAGGATGCACATAAATGTCAAGTGTTGGAGATGTATGCTTCCTTGGAGATTGGGTGGAATCATGAGTTTCTTTGGTAACCACCACTTCCTATTCTTCATCATTCCTCAATGTTTAGGGTGCTAGATTTGTAAGCTCTTTTCCACTCCTCAAAGTGATGGCACTAACATTCTGAATATTAGGATTCACTATAGTTTGAGAAGAAATTTTGTTTGACACTTTAGCCTCCAAATTGCTTAAAGATGTTGCAAGTTGTCCAATATGATTCTCCATATTCTTCATGCCCGACTGCATTTGAGAAACAGTTTGCTGCAATTGGATTGTATTTGAAGCAAGAGTCTTCATCATCTCCTTCATTTCATCATTAGAACATTGTTGCTCTTGAGGTCTTTGTTGGAAATGTGCTAGCTTTTGAAAAAAACCAGGTGGTTTGTTAAATATTGCATGAGGTTGTTGACTACCACCAGAACTAAAACCTTGCTGATTATTCCGACCTCCATATTGAGGGCATTGTGGCTACCCTTGAAATCCTCCAATTGCATTGCAATCTTCTTCTTGAAGTATGGGGCACATATCAGTAGGATGCCCAAAATTCGAACAAATTCCACAAGCCTTCACTTGCTGCATATTACCAACCATGAGTTGTTGCATTAAGGTTGCCAAATTTGAAATTTGTTGAGTGTTGGCAAAAATTTGTTGCTCCAAGGAAGATGATGACACTTCATTGACCCTCCTCATATCTTGTCTAGTGCCAAATTGTTGAGTATTGGCTGCCATGTTGGTAATCAAATCTTTTGCTTCTTGAGGAGTCTTGTTCATTAAAGCACCGCCACTAGCTGCATTAATCATAATCTTATCCATTGGCGTGAGTCCCTCATAAGAATATTGAACAAGTAGTTGCTCACTAATTTGATGATTAGGACAACTAGCACAGAGACATTTAAACCTCTTCCAATATTCATGTAATGTTTCCCCATTCATCTGTTGAAAATTCTACTGGTTTGGTTCCGGCGGTTTAAAATGCCGAATCTTCACCAATTTTCTTCAAATCGGCAAAACTTTACTAAATGACTCTGAGAGAATTTCTATATCTCTATTCTAATTGCTCTTAAGCTTAATCCCTCTAATTAATATCTAATTAACTCCTAATTAATCTAATTAACTCCTAATTAACCTTACTTAGTCAATAAGATCGTATAGATCGATTAATAGCGTAGATTAAACATTTCGCAAATTTAGAGCCTTTCTGTTTTCTGTTTTCCATAGTTAATGGCATATCCGTAATTTTGAGCAAGTCCAGGGGCACCCCACGTCATTTCACACTAGACTGCCTCCATGGCCCAATCGGTAGAGATTTAAACTTCCACGGTTTTACCACGTGATTTTGCTTCGTTTAAAACTCCATTATGCTAATTCTACCAATGTGGGGACATAAAAGTCATTTTATGAAAGTTTTAGGGTTATTGTGGAAATATCCACTTGGGGTTAAAGTACAATTTTTAAAACTTTTGGGCAAGATTGCAATTAACAAAAGTTGACAGGGGCACTTTTGTCATTTCCTAATTTTTAGCATATGGCAGTGCCATATTTTTAACAGCAGTATTATACTACCCTATATTTCTGAGTGTGAGGATTTTCAGGGTATACCACTGCCTGAGAGATTCCCACACTGCCTAAGAGAAATAATTTAAAATTTTTATTATACTCCACTTAAGAAAATGGGGGATGTTACAACCTCTTCTTCTTCTGAAAATTCAGATGTTGAACTTGAAAGGGCAGCGTTGATGGCTTGTTCAATTTGGGATGGTGAAAAGCCTAAAAATGATGAGGATGGAGATTATATTGATGGTGGTGGTATTGGTGCAAAAATGTGTCTTCTAGCTTTAAAGAAATT
Source organism: Pterocarpus macrocarpus (assembly GCA_031439585.1). Lineage (NCBI taxonomy): Eukaryota > Viridiplantae > Streptophyta > Magnoliopsida > Fabales > Fabaceae > Pterocarpus > Pterocarpus macrocarpus. Next base: position 62,902,891 of record CM062514.1, on the reverse strand, counting down.
GTTGAGTCTTCTATTCCTCTCAATATAAAAATTGTTCTTCGACATGCACCTAAAGAACACCAACAAAGCAAAACTCCAACAAAATAATTAGACAAATACAAATTTAAGATCAATGTAAGCAAAACTTAATGAAACAATGAAAAACAAAAAAAAAAACAAACAAACAAGACTAAACCAGAATTTAAAAATACTAAAGAACACCAACAAAATAGAACAGAACCTAAATGAACAAAAAAATCCAATTAATGTCAATTTCCCAGCAATGACGCCAAAATTTGATATGTCGTTAAACTACCAAATTAAAAACCTTTGCTTGGTTTAGGAAAAATTAGTTTAGTAATGAACAAAGGGTCAATCCACGAGGAATTGAATTAATTTAACTATTTATCTTATTTTAGATTCTGATTCTAATAAACTCTAAAAAGACAAAGTTACCAATCTTAGGCAATGAAACATTCTATTACCTACCTTCTTTTAAATAGATTAAGAAACATCCATTAACCTATTCTAATCACTAATTGACATGAGGAACATCTACTAAGTTCAATTAACAATTGCAACTAGAAGGACAGATTGATCTAAGTTTTGGTCTCTAACATAAGACTAAGTGACTTAGGTTACATTCTCCCTAGCATACAATCAAAACTTGACCATTAAGTTTGCACACAAGTTACTACATATGGATAAAGGATAATGAACATCATAATCCTAAATCTAGCAATCAGCCATAACATGAAATATAAGGGTGGCCAATCTAAACATGTCACATTACTACCATAATCATGAAGTGAGTAGAAGAATATAATCAACTCTCAAGAAAATAAAGGTCTGAAAATCAATTTAATTACATGATAATTTAGGGTTCAAAGTTCACCTATAACCACAAAAATAACTTAGCCTAACATTCTAAAGAAAACCATATCACAAATTGAAGAATACATGACATGAGTTAAGAAAGAAAGAAAACATGTGCAAACTAAAGGGTGAAAGCAAAGTTGCCCAAACTCTAATCTTCAGCATCTATCTCTTCTTCTTGTCCTCAATTAAATCCCTAAAGAGCAGCAAAAAGTGATATCCACAGCTACAAGCTTGATGAAAATGTCACTTCTCCAATTCCAATATTGTAACTATAGTTTCTAAGGGTGAGTGGTTGAAACCTCTTTCTCTCTTCACAAAAATTTCTTTCTCTAGCCGGAGCCAAAATGCTCATTTGTTACCCTCTCCCTTGTGGCTATTGCTGGTCTCTTGTCAAAATATAATCTCAGTCATCCAAATTGTAACTGCTCCAATTGTAACTCCACATTAAACTAGCTTCATAGGTTACATTCTCACAAAGCATTGGTGATTATCAGGAATAATTCTGATAATTAAGTTTTTAACAACCTATAATCAGACAATGAAAATCCACAAGTGAATTGAACTCAATTGTCCCACCATTCATTAATTAAAATTGACAGTTTCGATTTTTTCAAGCAGCTCTGCTTTACATGTAAATTTCATTGACCAAATGGACTTGGATGAGAGTAATTCGATCACCATTGGAAAGTTAACATCTTGGGCTTCATTTTTGACTTTGGAATTATCCCATTTGGGCTTTTATCAAGGGAAAACTAAATTGAGCAAATCTACATTAAATGCAATGTCAAGTCAGCATTAGGCCCAACTTTGGCAGCTTCAATCTTTCTGGTCCATTGGACTTTTTGAGTGATCTTGGTGTCAAATTAAAGCTCTGGATGTCTACTTTCATTTCCAAGTGGAATCATGTCATTTTGACTTCGACCAAAAAGTTATGCCCTTGGAAAGACATACTGCTCATGCTGTCTAGCACTCAATTCTTAGCATTTTCTTGAATTAGCTCCAAATTGAGTCATTTTACCCTTTTTCAGCTCAAAAATCATCCTTAAGCTTTATTTTCCTACAAAACACAAATAGTAAAATAAAAGCATTATACTTACAAGATTAAAGCTATGAACAAGCATAGAAAAGAATATAAAATATGTGAATAAAATGTATTTATCAAGATTTTTCAATCGGAAGTTACAATGAGTAACTTTCTAAATGTTTAGAAGTTTGAGTATAGAAAGCTTCTTGAAGGCGCAAAATGATCAATAGACTCACCAATTCTTCATTGTTCTTTTAGCTTTTATAGACTTCAAAAATATATCTATTAAAGTGTGATCTTGAGCCTTTTTGATCCATTAGTCTAAGATTGGAAAGAGAAGATAAAGCTTTCTTCCTCAACAAATAGAAAATGACACAAAAGTGAAAAGTAGCCGTTGATGGATCACCAGCTTTTCAGACTTGTCAATGCTTCTTTCGAATCTTGTCAAGTCATGTTTGACTTTTTGAAACTAATCTTTGAATCATGTAGAAGAAGCTTTTGAGGGTTTGATCCTTCGAGAGTTGCAACTTTCTAGTATTTATCCTTATGATGTGACTGTGACCCTTCTGATGGCTTGTTCTTCCTTCTGAAGTCATAGATTCTACCTTCTGAACTTTCTGCTATGCTTTTTGATTGAGAGAGATAATGAATATGACAAAGTGTCCTTTTTCTTATGATGTAGAAATGAGATACGCAAAAGAACAAGAACTTTGTATATTTTAATATACATTTTTGTATGGATTGTTTGATCTAACTCACAGAAACATTTAAACATGAAACAAATAGTTAGTTCACAAAAGATTTTATTAAACCTTAATTTGTTGATCATCAAAACCCTTTAGCTTTAAGGTACATGATGGTAGGCACATTCTATGGTGCACCATCTCAAATATGTTGCACCCTACCTTACCTAAAAGTTTAGATTGTGATGGTGCACTCATACACCGATCACCTTTTATTCATGCTAAAATTACTCATACTCTTTCCTCCTTTCACCCCAACTTCCACCATAGGCTTGCTATCTTTTCCTACCCACCACCAACCCAAAATCATATAGAGTAACAAACTAGAGCCAAATTAGGGAATGTGAAGTCACACCCGAAACCAAAATCAATTCCAAACCAAAAAACAAAACCTATCTCCAAATCACAAACCAAACTCCAAACAAGCAAATGCACCAAATCAAAAAAAAAAAAAAACATCATTGTTTTCTGCCGAAACACATTCCTTCTTCCTCCTTTCAAACCAACCATTGCTGCACCGCTTGCTGAGGTTATGGGCATTGGATGGTGGTTTGTCCGTTTTGTGACCGAGTTGATTGGCAACTAATATTTGTTCAGTATACCAAACAAGTGTTTATATGCATTTGATAGTCTAGTCATTTGCTTTCCTCATATTTTGGATCAAGGGGAGTGTTAGTTGCTATAATGAGAATGACATATGATATGGAGAAAGCAACTCTGCTTTTGAAAGTTTAATTACTCTATAGGTCTCTCTAGTTTTAATCAATTTTAAATTAGGTCCCTATAGTTTAAACACTTATAATTGGGTCTCTATATGGGCTGAGAGGAATATTCTATTTAAATTCATATTTTTGTAATTATGTGTGTAAATAAGGATTTGATTACAAATTTTTGTTTAATCTGGGGACCTGATTATAAATATTTAAACTATAGAAATCTAATTAAAAATTGAGTGAAACTATAGAGGTCTGCAGAATAATTAAATAAATGGAAAACATCGAAAACATAGTTGGTTAACTATCTAACTAGTTCATTGGCTAGTTTGATTTGATTTTTAAAGTATTGTGTGTACCATTCTAATATGCGCTAAACATTTCTCTAGTCAAATTAAATGATATTAAACGAAATTTGAATTTTTAATCATAGTTTTAGGAGCAGCTCTATATTCCTCTCTATAATTTGTCGTAATGATATCAAACATTGAATTATTATGTTATGTTATTTATTATTTTTAATTAATCAAATTTATTAAAATATTTTGAAAAAGTTATGGAAGAAATATGTGGGTCAAAGAGATCTATATTGTATTTTGATGAAGAAAATAGAGATATATGTTAATTTTAATAGATTTAGTAAAATATGGTGTTTTGAAAAAAAAAAAAAAAGAAGAAGAACTCGCAATAAAGCACCAAAAATTCTAAGAATTTGTGGTTTCTTGTTGCGAATTCTAATAGAACTCGCAGCAAGGCACAACAAATTCTTAGAATTTGTGGTGTCATACTGCAAGTTCAGAGTTTAGGCGTACTTTGTTGCGATCTCGAAAATAAAAAAAATAAAAAATTAATCAAGCTTGCCTATAAATAGTGTGCCATTTCACCGGTTTCATTGCAAAGAGTTTCTCAGTATTCTCAGTGTTTGATAGGTTATTCTCAGTGTTTGATAGGCAGTTTATAGTATTTAAGAGTATAAGATAGTTTGAAAAAAGTGAGTGAAAAAAAATATGGATAGTCATATCGTAACGTCCCGGTTTCCGACCTCCTTATACACATTTTCCGATTTCCGACTTTGTTAATTCACTAGCTTAACTTTACCGACTTCCGACCTAATCTCACCGAAATGGTCATAGCTCCGGCCTCCGACTTCATCTCCAAATCCCAAATGAAATGGCATAACTTACGATTTCCAATCTTATGCTTCAAACACAAAGGGATACGATTTCCGACTTCATGGTTTATTGTTCAAACCAGAATGACACACGATTCCCAACCTACGAGTTAATGGATGTAAGATCGGATCTCTGAGTTGATCTCCAAGTTCGACCAAAATTTATAGGGGTCCCGACCTCATACTTTACTTCCAAGGTTCAAATAAAACGGCATGATTTCCGATCTCCAAACTAATGTCCAGGTCCCCAATGAAGACCATTCCTGATTTCCGCATTCGTCTTCACCTTTCAGCATAATTTCCGACTTCCAATCTTAACTTTCAAGTATAAACGACACGGACGTTATTACCGATATCCGATTTCATGTTTCAAAGAAAGTGTACCCGATTTCCGGTCTCATAGTGTAGCTTCAAGTTTTAGATAGAGGTTTCAGAGTTCCTACTCCAGACTACGTGGTTGCCGACCTCAGAGGTTATAGTAGGTTAACACAATGATGCAAGTACCGACCTCCGAGTTTAATGTAACGAGTTTCGGCCTTAGAGTTGAACTCAATGGACATGAGTTCAAATCATTGAGTTGATTTCCAATCATACTCGAGTCCCGATATCCGAGTTTATATCCAGCATTGACATTCCTGAGTTCAAATAGGGAGTTCCGAGATTATATGGTTGCGAGCTGTATGACTTCCGACCTCCGACCTTGCTTCCAAGTTTCGAATAAACCAGACAAGATTCCCTCAAGTCACAAACAAGATAGGGCGAGTTCTGACATCTGACTTCAGCTCCAAGCTCAAGTTAAATGGCACGAGTTTCGATCTCAAGCATGTTGGAGACGAGTTCTGAGCTCAGATAAAGTGGAAGCGAGTCTCACTTTGGGGACAACGTGGAGAGCAATTTGGCCACAAAAGTGAGAGACATGGCCGAACTTCAACCACAAAACTCCAACCAATCAACACCACAACTCTCATGTATTTAAGTCAGACTTCCCTCCTCATTCCCAGCTGATCTATGCCTCCTTATCTTCCTCTTGCTCCAGCTTTCTTCTTCCTTTCTCCCTCTCAATCTACTCTATCAAATCTTCAAGATTTATCAAGGTTTCATCAATCCAAACTCAAATTCAGCAAGATCACACTCCAAAGAGGTAGGATTCTACTTCTATTCGTGAATTATTTGCACTGTGGCTATATGAACTTGTATTCTTCTTCATGTATTTGATGAGTTATTAAATATATTATGATGGATTATGATTGGATTAATATGGAATTTTGAGCTGGAGTTAAGGTTAGAGGAAGAAAATTAGGAGAAGTGAAAGTTTGGGATGCTGTCTAGTTGAGGAATTCCATGGCAGTCCATACAGCGGAGTGTACGGCTCCGCCTACAACTGGTAAAATCTGATGGAACTATTTTTAGATGAAATTAGACATTCAAGGCTTTCTATAGATATATCATATAAGGTTATTGGATTAGTATTGAGAGAGATATGAATTTTTGAAGTTTGACCTAGGAATCAGGGTTTTCATCCGGGCAGGGTGACTTGAGGAGGGTGTAACTCACCCTATACAACTCCAAATTGAGCAAAATTAACTTTGTTAGAAAGCTTACACATAGGGCAACATCCCAATATGAATTTTCGAGTTTGTTATGGTCCCAATTGTTCCCAGTGATTTGGGAAGTTACCCTATGTTCAATCCAGGCCAAAATAGGGTAGTTTAGGAAGGTCAACTTTCAGGATATATAACTCGAGCTATACTAAAGCAAATGGAATGAAACTTGTGGCAAATGAAAGGTTGTCCTGTTAGCTTTGATATGGTACCAATTTCGTATGATTTGAGGTTAGTTTCGATTTTTAGTGAATTTATACTTCCAAGAGTGTAATCCGGGCCAATGACTGAACAGGCTGAGGCAAAAGTTAAATATCTTGAGTTTTATAAATCAAAATGATATGGGACCAAAGAGGTTAGAAAATAGACACATAGAGCTATGACATATGCAAATTTCAGATTTAAATGAGTTGAATAGAGGTAAAGGCAGATTATACAAAATTCGGGCAAAACTAAGTAAGATTGGCAGAATGGCCAAATTGATGGTTACACAAATGTCAATGGATACATAAGGTTTGAGTTGAGGATTGCCAGTTTTACATTGATATATATATATATATATATATATATATATATATATATATATATATATATATATATATATGTTAGATGGATTATATTGCTATGACTGAATTGTCTGTGAACTGGCACTATTCATGGGGAGACGGAACTGATCCGTTATGCTGCCGGACTTACGGCAGAAGTTTATGGAACTAGGAATGTTTATATGCAAGGGTAAATTTAACTGTGATACGAGTTATGACGTATATGAAAATAAAGGAGGAAGCATATGTATGAGTACATTCAGCATGCCTATGCATGACCATATGTGAGAATGACAAAGCTTGAGTATAATGAATGTAAATCCCTTCACTCGGAGGCAGTTAATTGAGATCCCTCCCTATGAAGGTAGTTAAAAGATAAAGATATGAATCCCTTCACTTGGAGGCAGTGCACTTTGAATCCCTCCTTGTGAAAGCAGCTAAAACTATGAGATCCCTCTACCTTGGAGGCACGTGGTCAGATGAGATCTGTAACAACCCGATTTCTGACTTCCGATCTCGTAAGGTTTGAAATTTCCGATTTTCGAGTTTTGAATTCTGACTTCCGATCTTAGTGCAATGTCAGAGTTCCGATTTCCGACTTCGTCAAACGGATTGTCTTGAATTTTACGATTTTCGACTTCGTGTAAGCATGTAAGAATTCCAACCTCATCAGTAATAAATCCCGATTTCCGATCTTACTATGCTCAAATGGAATGGCTTGGATTTTCCCATTTCCGACCTTATGGTGAATTAATGAGTATACGATATCCGATTTCCGAGTTTATCTGAATTGTCTCCAAGTTCGGCCAAATTTTCACGACTTCCGAACTCGAGGCTATTGCTAAGAGCTTTTCATTTCTATGATTTTTCTGATTTCCGATATTAAGTGTTGAGTTCCGATCTCGAGTTTATTAGCAGGAGATTCTCATTTCTCTATCCTCCTGATTTCCGAGATAGAGGTCCATGATTCCCGATTTACGACTTTAAGTGCTTGGTTTCACATCAGGCTTTGCTTTGTGTTTTGAATAAACCAAGGCAATATTTCCGAGTTCCGATTTCATCTGAATACATAGGCACGAATTTCGACCTTAAGAGTGCGATTTCCGACTTCATACTCAGATACGCAGGAATCGAGTTTCACTTTTCTGGCGACGTGGAGAGCAAATTTGACACAGAAGAGAGAGACATGGCTGAACTTTGCCCACAAAATTTCACCCAATCAGAGTTACTTATTCTAACTACCACTTCGAAGCCTTGTCTATATATATATCCTTCTCCTGCCTCTTCAGCTCATTTTCTTACGTTGCTTGCCTTCCTCACTTCAGCTCTCCTTCCTCTTCTCAACTCTCCCACTCTATCCAGCCTTCAAGTTCAACCCAACCCTATTTCCAAACTCAAAGCAAGAGGTAGAGGTTTAAATTCCTGTTTTGGTTTTTCTGATTTTGAATGATTATTGTGGTTTAATTCTTCAATTCTGATATATTGACTGAGTGATTCATAATGAACTGTGGCTGGTTTATGGACTGTTTGTGAAATTAAAGTTGAATTGGAAACAAGAAAGGATGCAGTTTTGGAGAAGTTGAGAGGCTGGGAAACTCAAAACCCTCGGTAGTCCGTACGGCGGAGTGTACGGCTCCGTCTCCCGCTGTTTAAAATTAATGAAACCATTTTTAGGTGAGACTAGACATCCAGGGCTTTCTACACATGTATCATATAAGACCGTTGGAGTAATGTTGAGAGAGATATGAATTTTTGAAGTTCGACCTAGGAATCAGGACATCCACCCGGGCAGTATGGGTTGAAAAGGGTGTAACTCACCCTATACAACTCCAAATTGAGTGAAACTAATTTTTTTGGAAAGCTTACACATAGGAGAACATCCTACCTAGAAATTCCGAGTTTGTTACCATCCTATTTGTTCCCAGTAATTTGAAGAAGTTAACATATGTCCAAACCGGGCCAAAATAGAGCAGATCAGGAAGGTTAAGTTTCGGGGCTTATAACTCGAGCCCTACTGAGTCAAATGGAATGGGACTTTTTGCAAATGAAATATGGTTCTATCAGCTTTAATATGAGACCGATTTCGTATCCTCTGAACCAGTTTTCAACTTTTATTAGATTTTTACTTTTAAGTGTGCAATTCTGGCTAGCTGCTGGGCAGGCCGGGATAAAACCTGAATAACCCGAGTTATAGTTGTCGAAATTAGATGGGACCAAAAATGTTAGAAACTAGACACATAAAGTTACAACATATCCAAAAATCAGGTTTAAAGGAGTTAAATTGAAATAAAGGTAGGATATACCATAACCGGGCAGAATAAGGCAAAATCAGCCAAAAACCCTATTGAGGCTTGCTGAAACTAATGAATTTATGAATGTATGTGTATAATTGCTGCTCTATACTGAAATTGCAAATTGTGTAAATGTATTGGTTGGCTGGCACTATTCATGAGGAAGCGAACACGTTCCGTTATGCCGCCAAAATTGCGGTAGAGCATATGAATAAGTTATGATGTACATATAGATGCATGTGCATTCTCACAAAAAGCTATGAAGTCCATGTTATGATGACCAAGAATATGTTATGATGAAAGTTCCATGATACTTGGGCCAGCCCCGGATAAAAAGTTAAGGGGAATAGATCGGTGGGGACGTCGAGGAAAGTAAACCCGGCAAATCCCTGTATAGGAACAAGCTCGATCCTGATAAGCAGACTATTACCCAGGAGTCTAAAATGGCCAAGAACTCCCAGGGGACCAAGTAATGGAAAAGTTTATGAGTAATGAAGAAAGTATATGAGCAAAGGACAAGTTTATGAAGGAAAGTTCAAGAGCAAGTTTTGCATGATTGCATTAAGTGCATGATTACAAGTGATATACAGTTTAACTATTATGCTTACTTACAGCATGTGTTCACTTATTCTGCTCATTATTCTGTGTATTACTGTTAGTAGTTTAGATGGTTCCTTATGCTGTTTAAAGTAAAACTGGACCTTGCCTCGGACCAGACATTTTCTTAACCTTATTAAATATGAATGGTTAAAATTGATCTCATTTCATAATTAAATGAAACCCGAGGCAATTGAGAATGAAAGCGACGTCAGTTAAACGCCATGCACGACACTACTGAGAATTTCCTTAAATTCTCACCTCGTTTGCATTTCCGCCTCATTCTCAGACGTGGACGATGGACACGACAGCTACCCTCTTCATTGAGGTGCCAGACTTGCAGCTCCACCATGACCCTGCAGTGGGTTCGCTGTATATAGCCGGCTCTTGCCAGTTCCGTCTCTACCTTTTTAGTGATAGGAACTTTGCCGTCCCTTTGCACCATCCTGCTTTTGATCCTGCTTCCCCTTACTTTGCGGTTCCGTTGTACGCGGCACACCCTCCCCCAGCACCTCCTGCACCTACAGCACCCGTAGCTCCTGCCGATCCTGCGCCAGAGTCACCTCCGCATGTAGTACCCGACATCCCACTCAGCTCCGAAAGCAACCCGTCAGAGGCCACCGGCTCATCATCCTCCTCCTCCTCAGGACCCAGTACTGACTACTTGCCAACCGGGCCTGATATGGCCAACGGCTACCTGACTGAGTAGGTCACCATGAGCGATTGTATAGCATGACCCTCTTTTGGCAGCATGCAGCTTTGGGTAATAAACTAGTGATAGGTTTTTGAAATGTCCTCTGAGGACCACATAGGATCAAGTTGACTGACATGGGCCTTATGTCTTTTGGTACACGGCCCCACTTATGTATCCTATTTTGATACTTTGTATATAAACTAAAGTAGAGGCTTCTGATATATATATATATATACATAAATCTATATATATAGGCACATGTTCAGTAATGTTATTGTACTATTCGCATCTTTGTGATATTCTGCTGAATTCGTTTCACTTTTAGCATAGTAGCGCGCCGTTTCTTTTGTTCAAAAAAAAAAAAAAGAGAATGTAAATGGAGCATTAACACAATAACACAATCTACTTAATTTCATGCTATGACTTAAGCATAACATTAAATTAGTAGGGTGTTACAAGATCCCTCTATATTGAAGGCACGTGGTCAGATGAGATCCCTCGATTTTGAGGCACGTGACCAGAAGGGATCCCTTCAATTAGGGGCACGTGGCCAGAATGAGATCCCTCCAAGACTAGAGGCACGTGGGTCCCCTTGCGGGTGAGTCGGTGTGACGACAGTCACTGGTGAAGCTGATGAGCCCACTACAAGGCCAGGCTACCCAAGGGCAGTAACAGCATCCTAGGGACGGCGATACGTAACGCCTAGATGTGCCAAGTAAAAGTTAAAGATTAAAGACTAAAGACTAAAAGATTAAAGTATATGCAAACACCCCACTCACATGAGGCATGGCATCGACCCAGCTAGTGTGAGTTTAGGGGTCAGAACTTATATGAGGCATAGCATGACCCAGCTAATGTAAGTACCAAAGGAAGATCCCATATTCCTAAGGAACGTGACATGGCGATCACGCTCTGATGGGGTATGACATGGCGATCATACTCTGGAATGTGGCATGTAAGGACTTTATGATGAAAAAGAAAGATGAAGAAACAAAAGTAAATTTTATATATATGCATGAATTCACGTACAAGTTAAGCTATGTGAAGATGTTATGTTCCCAATATATGAATGCTATGTGTGTTATAAAATATTGCAATTATTCTCCATGATATCATTCATGAATTGATTTTTTATGGGTTTTTCCCAAATGCCAAGTGTATGATTAAAATAAGCTTTGCTTCGAACATTATATTTTCGAACTATAAAATTAAACACTTTGTAAAGCATGTTCACCTTTTTCTTAATAAACGGAAGCAAACTAGAGATGACAACGATGACATTCTTTATGATAATTGGAGAATCCTACTGGGAATTTATAATTCTCACACCTATTTTCGTGTTATCTTCAGACAGTTCAAGAAGTTCCGAAGACGGCCGAAGTTGCTGTCAGATAAGGTCTGCTCAGGTAACAGTAACAACTCCAGGGTGTGGTACTATGACTTAAGCATAGTACTGTACTTGGGAGGGTGTTACAAATATAGTTACTACTATTGTATATTTTAATGGTTCTATTGTAATATCTAATGAAAGTATAATATTTGGGTGTGATTATCCTATATGGATATATCTTCCAGATACTATATCATTAGAAGAATTAAAAGTGGAGTTTTGTCAAAGTATAAATATTGGTTTTGAGAAAAAAGTGGAAAAAATACGATATAGGTGTCCAATTTCAAATATTAATGGGAATCTAAAATTTCGAGCAGTTACAATCAACAATGATAGGGATATAAGAGTAATGTTTAGGATGTATCGCCAATATCAAACTTTCAATGCAGTCATGGAGTTGTATGTTGACTTCGAAAAAATTATTACTGAAGCTGGCCCTAGCTCATATCCAAATAACCAATATTATGATGAATTTGTTCCCAATTCATACCCGATAAGTACTATTATAATTTGATGTGCTAATTTTTATTCCAAAATTAATATGTATTTTATTTTATTATAATTATTATTGTTTATTGTTATTATTATATGATATATAAAATATGCTCTACACTTGCCTCTAGTTGAGGATCCTGTATATCAGAAATATATATGATTAATAATCTTTATTAATTATTATTGTTGTTATTATTATTATAATTGTTGTTGTTATTATTATTATTATTATTATTTCTATTGTTATTATTATTATTATTAATGTTATTAATATTTCTATGATTATTACTATTATTAATATTAGTATTAGTATTAGTATTAGTATTAGTATTATTATTATTATTATTATTATATTAGATAATAATAATATTACTATTACTACTACTACAATTATTATTACTGTTATGTACAAAGTAGTTATATTATTATCATTTCTATTAATTATTTTTATTATTATTATAATAATAGTAGATATTATTATTATTATTAGTATTATTATTAATTTTATAATATTATTTTTATTGTTATAATTATTATTATTGTTATTAATATTTCTATGATTATTACTATTATTAATATTAGTATTATTATTATTATTATTTTATTATATTATATATTAATAATATTAGATACAAAATATGCTTTATTATTATCATTATTTCTATTATTATTATTATTACTTTATTATTATTATAGTAGATATTATTATTAGTATTATTATCAATCTTATATTATTATTTCTATTGTTATTATTATTGTTGTTGTTGTCGTTATTAATATTTATATTATTATTACAATTATTAATATTATAATTATTATTAATATTATTAATAGACTACTACTACTACTACTACTATTATTATTATTATTATTATTATTATTAGATACAAAGGGTTGTTTTATTATTTCTATTGTTATTATTATTATTATATGCAAAGTATGCTCTACACTTGTCTCTTGTTGAAGATCCTGTGTATCAAAAATATATATGGTTAATGATCTTTATTAATTATTATTCCTTTTATCATTATTATTATTATTATTATAATGTTTCCATTATTATAATTATCATTATTGTTAATTGTATTATTATATGAGATACAAAGTATGCTTTACATTTGCCTCTTTTTGAGGATTCTGTGTATAAGAAATATATCAAACTAATGATCTTTTGTGTTTATAAATATTAATTGTTAGTATCAGCACTATGAAGAAAGTTTGCCAAGCCCGTTTCTAGAAAGAGGTGCAGAATATGAAATTAGAGACAGTGAAAGTGATAGTGATTACTTGGAAGGGGAACATGAAGCTAGGAATGATAGTGCAGAACATGATGATGAAATACCAAATACACAGGCTATTATTCAGTATTCGGAGGGTCTTCCATCTTTTATGCGTACTTTAGATCTTGAAGCCATGCATGCACCTGAGTTTCCTGAGTATGCAAATATAGCTAATGATTATACTGTAGACGGCGAACTATGTGTGGGAATGCAATTTAGCGATAAAGAGGCTGTAGTTCGAGCAATTAAGAACTACAGTATTTCTAAATCAGTGGACTACAATGTATGTGAGTCAGAGTCAAGGACATTTTATTGTAAGTGCAAATACTATGGCATAGGATGCAATTGGCTTGTTAGGGTCAGTCTCAGAAAAAAGAAGGGCATTTGGGAGGTCAAAAAGTATAATGGCCCTCATACTTGTACTGCAGCGATGATCTCTCAAGATCACATAAAGTTGGATGCTGACATGATTGCACATTATATAGAACCCATGATACGAGCTGACATATCCATTAAAGTAAAAGTTGTGATTGCAGAAATTCAATCTCGATATGGATACACACCGACATACTGGAAAGCATGGACGGCAAAGCAAAAAGCAATTAAAAGAATTTATGGTGGCTGGGAAGAGTCATATGCAGCTTTACCCAAATGGTTGGGAGCAATGTGTGCTTTTACAAGAGGTTCATATGTTGAGTTTGATACTAGTCCAAATTAACATGGCATTGATGAGCAACCAAACGATCAAATATTCCGCCGAATATTTTGGACTTTTGGTCCTTGCATCAAAGCTTTCAGACATTGCAAACCATTAGTCCAAGTTGATGGGACACATTTATATGGAAAATACAAAGGCACTCTATTAGTGGCGGATGCACAAGATGGCAATCAGAATATATTGCCAATTGCATTTGCGATAGTCGAGGGTGAGACTAGAGATGCATGGTATTTTTTTCCGCATTATCTACGCAGATATGTGGTGACTTAAGATGGAGTTGGCATTAGAGTCAATTAAAGCAGCAATTCAACGTTGCCATGGACAGTGGGAACCTCCAAGAGCATTTCATATGTACTGCATTAGACACATTGCAGCCAATTTCTTGCGGAGATTCAAGAAACCTTACTTACACCGACTTGTTGTGAGTATAGGTAATTCCCAACCTGATTATCTCTATTTACAAGTGTGATTTTATTCTTTTCTTTTTTAATATACTGATCATATTATGATTTGTAGGATATTCAAGGACAGAACGTGAATTTAATCATCACTACGAGCGGATGCGCCAACATGGTGAGATTTATACAAATTGGCTTGACAAAATTCCAAGAGAAAAGTGGGTTCAAGCCTTTGATGGAGGATATCGGCATGGACATATGACCACAAACCTGGTCGAGTGTATCAATTATGTGTTAAAGAGAGCTTGTAATTTACCAGTCACTGCCTTAGTTAAAGCAACGTACTTTCGGTTGGCTAAGTTATTTGCTACTAAAGGAAGGGAGGTATATGCACGAAAAGCTACAGGAAGTATTTTTTCTGAAACCATCACGACAAGATTGCGAGAAAACCAGCAAGCAGTAGGAGGCGTATGCGTTGCTACTTTTTCAAGGTAGTATCAGAGTTTCCATGTTGAAGATCTATCAAACGGATCACAATTCAAAGTTGATATAAAGGAGAGGTACTGTGATTGTGGCGATTTTTAGACTGATCGATATCCATGTCGTCACGTAATTACTTGCTGCTCTAATCAATACCTTGACTAGCAAGCTTATGTCGATGATGTTTATAGGATGAACAAGATATGTAAAGTGTACAAGCAGGAATTCGGGGTTGTGGGACATGAAAGTACAGGGCCACCGTATAATGGCCAGAGAATTCATCCTAACCCCCAGTTGAAACGCACAGAGAAAGGTCAGCCCAAATCAACTCGTTTCCTCAATGAAATGGATACGAGAGAAATGAGAGGACCAAAACATTGCGACTTTTGTCTAGGTGAAGGACATAGCCACAGACAATGTCCCCATAGAAATGGGCCAAGTTCTTAGATATGAGTGAAATGTTGTTATCCTGTATTTGCTAATATAATATGGACCTCTAGCTAGTGACTAATGCTTTATTATTTGTTTTAAATCCTGTCACTTTAAAATATATTATTTTTAATTTTTGTATGACTAACATGATATTATTTAGTTATGTTTACCTCTATTATTAATTATTTTTATTGAATATTGAAACTGTAACTAAATAACTGTAATTGACATTTTTTTCTATTAAAACTATATTATATCATATGATTACTTGATTATATCATAAGAGAATTAATACTCAAACACTAAGATAATATTTAAGTAATGAACTTTGCAATTAATTGTAAAAATAAAATTTCTAAAAAATACAACAATATTACAAAAAGCCATAAAGATATTACAACATCATACAACTAGATTAATATTACAAAATAATATTATAAAAAATATTACAAAAGAATACCATTAGACAATTATTTCTTCTTCCATGCCGACCATGTTTCAGGGGTAAATTTTACTGGTGCCTTAAGTTTAAATTTATCCCACAATCTTTGACAAGCACGACTCCAGACATTGTCGCTCTTTTTTTGTCTTTCATTAGCCTCATTGTTCCCATCACCGTGCTCTTGCTGTTCCTCTTCTTCGTCCTCAGTCTCCTCTTCTGCTTCCTCATTAACTTGTCCCCTATGCTGTGGCTCTTGAGCAGATGTTGTCATCAAGCGTGAAGTGGCTTCGATATTGCCCGTATCTTTAGGATTCTGTAGTAATTCCATTATCATGTCATTTACTAACCCTGAAGTTTCAGCAACCATAGGCATGAGCAGCGGAAATTCCTGTTCATGCATAGGTAGGACTGGCCGGTATACGTCCCCATGGGCCGTTGAAGCAGCACCTCCACATCTAGATTCATTACCATGAGATCGACTATGCTGATGCGAGCCGGCACCATGATGGTAGTGCACTCCACTATCAACCGACCTTCTTCCATGTGAATTACCTTCGTCACCATGAGCTGATCTAGATGATGATGATGCTGAAAAGCTCATCCGACGTGGCTCCATCCTATGCCCAAATGGCATGTGCCCATAAGAATATTGCGGGTGTGTCGGAGGCATGTAACTGTGCGGGTGCTGTGGTGATATCGAGGCCATATGGCTGTAAGGAGGATATTGCCATGGTGCTGGGGGCATATAGTCATAATGAGGATATTGCGGAGGTGGCGGGTGCATGCTATCATAATAAGGATACTGCGAGGGTGGCAGGTGCATATCGCCATAAGGAGGATACTGTGGGAGTGGCGGATGCATCTCAGCATGATATTGATGTGAAGGTGGTTGCGGAGGTACTTGGGCATGTTGCTGCCTTGGAGATAAGTCCTGTTGTCGTGGATCTTGCAGTAGTGCCTCAGGTGATAAATATTGACTCATAGCAAAGTGAATATACCAATTCCAATAATGCTGAGACGGAGAAGGATCATCAGAAGGACGACCACCCGTTATATGTTGCCATCTATGGTTCCAATCTTGCAACCACTCTGCATATTTTTCAACCCAATTAGTGTTCTGTTGTCCCCTCAAATCTTTATTATGGGAGTCTAACAGGCTTTTTGGATTATCAAGGATATCTTGTTTAAGCCCAAATTGACGCTTTATGCGGTCAGCCGAGTGCCACTCAATAGTCTTAAAGCAGCTAAGTGGACTGGTAGTTGACCACAATGGCTGCTCATCTACCAAGATATGTGGAATAATCTCCTGAATGCCTGGATGGTGATATGGTCGCCATTGAAACTGCATTATAAAATAAGATAACATCGATATTAGCAACTATATTGATAGCTATAATAATCTCTATAATTTTTTAACCATTACCTCTTCATGTGTCATTAGATCTATACGCAGCCTTATACTGCCCAATGTCTTAAAGGGAAATTCTGCCGGAATTGACATATTTATCCATCTGTGGAATATTATATTAATTAGATACATATTTAGCTATAATAAATTGCAAGAAATTATTAAATTATGATAATTATACCTGGATGCTAGAGGAAAACGTGGCACAGGATTTTCAAAAATAGGAGCCAAGAATAGAAGTCGATGCCATGCCCATGATTGTAAAAGCTATAAACAGCCACCAATGTCAGAAATTTTATATCGTGTTGCACGGCACAAATTTCAATAAAGTACGGCGAGGCATGCTGAACCCCAACTATACTCCCCTGCCTCTTGCAAATTTTCAATTAATGGAAGAAATTTGCAATGAATTATAGATGTGGTCTTATCCGGCATAAGTCGCATCCCTAGTAATCGAAGTATATAGCCACGAGTAAATTGTTGCAAGATCTCATCAAGCACATCTGGCCCAAAGCTGTCTAGTCTTTCTTCCTTAAAATGTTCATACAACCAACTTAATCTGATTGTGGATTTGTTAATGTCACCCTTTTCAGGCCTAATGCCAAGAAGGCTCTCACATAAATTCTCAATCCTTTCTCTGGTAAAGGATGTAGAACCAATAACGGGTCGACCATCGATACGGACCCCAAGTTGCAGTGCCACATCTTCTAATGTGACTGTACACTCGCCAATTAGAAAGTGAAATATGTGAGTTTCTGGCCTCCAGCGTTCGACCAACACACTGATAAGTTGGTCATTTGATTCAAACTGATCCATCATAGAAACATCTAGTAATCCGACATTTCGCAAATAGTTATGTATTTTGGATGACAGTTTCTCCAAATGCAAGACTCGAGGTGGCAGTACTCTCATTTTCTATTACGATTTGCAAAAACATAAAAATAAAAGAATTAGGATATATCAAAAATAATAAAACAATATATAAATAAAAGAAAATACATATATTATCAGAAATAATAATATTATTATAACAATGAAATATTAACTATTGATAAATTGATAATTTAGGGTTTTATTTTATATTTATTTATGTGTCTAAATTTCTTAAAAAATATATAGTAGATATATTTCTGATACACAGGATCTTCATAAGAGGCAAGTGTAGAGCTATCTTATATAACCGAGGTTTACCAACAACAACGATAAACTAAAGTCTTTATCTTTTGTTAAAATTATTAATTAAAATTTCTTAAATGATATAATATAATAACAAGATTAATAACAATAATAATAATAATAATAATAATAATAATAATCATAAAACTAAATAATGATAATAATAATAATAATAATTATGTTAATAATAATTACATAATAAAATCAAGATTATATTACAATTATAAGATAATAACAATATTAAATAATAATAATAATAGTACAAAATAATAATCATAACAATAAGTATAAAAGAATAATAATATTTCATTACTAATCCACCCAATATAACTACTTTTAATATATAATAGATATATTTCTAATACATAGGATCTTCATAAGAGATAAGTATAGAGCATACTTTATATCTTATATAACCAAGGTTTACCAACAACAACGATAAACTAAAGTCTTAATCTTTTGTTAAAATTATTAATTAAAATTTCTTAAATGATATAATATAATAACAAGATTAATAATAATAATAATAATAATAATAATAATAATAATAATCATAAAACTAAATAAAACTAAATGATAATAATAATAATAATAATAATAATTATGTTAATAATAATTACATAATAAAATCAAGATTATATTATGATTATAAGATAATAACAATATTAAATAATAATAATAATAGTACAAAATAATAATCATAACAATAAGTATAAAAGAATAATAATATTTCATTACTATTCCACTAATATAACTACTTTTAATATATAACAGATATATTTCTGATACACAAGATCCTCATAAGAGGCAAGTGTAGAGCATACTTTATATCTGATATAATCAAGATTTACCAACAATAATAAACTAATAATAATCATCATACTCAGCCACTATAACTACTTTACATATATAATAGCAACAAATATATTAATAAACAGAATAACAATAACAACATTAAATTTAGAATAATAATAATAATAACAATAATAATAAGAGGTAAGTATAGAGCATATTTTGTATCACATATAATAATAATAATAATAACAATAATAATAACAATAATAACAACTAAATATTACTCCTTCACTATGAATCTTCTCCAAAATATGATTTTGTGCTCTCATTGTCTTATCTATTGCCATTTTTTCTAAAAAAATATTTTTTTATCGAATCAATTCAACTCACTTTCACAACTCTTTATAACTAACTCTCAATTCTCTTTCCCTCACACTGAATTCTCAAATTATCGATGTGCATTTCATTCGATACAATGAAGCTATTTATCAAAGGGATAGTTACTGTATATTAGGACTGTTGAATATGTGAAATGGTTCATTATTGTCCTATAATACAGTGTCTGGCCAATTATCATCTTCATTCAATTATTGTTGCACCAATTATATAAACGTGTGGTACTGTAGATGCAAAACTCGTGACACATCACCGCATTTTTGGTGAAATTGGGATGATGTGTTGCGAGTTCCAATTTCACCAAAAATGCGGTGATGTGTTGCGGGTTCAGTCCTATTCTGTGTTGTTTGTTTCGAGTTCTATAATTCCTTTCTCCGTGTTACGAATTCAATAATACAAATACCATATTTCGCTAATATTCTTTTAAATACAATAAATCTTTAAATATTCATTTCAATTGCCATAAACAATTTATAAAGCCGAAATATGTTTAAAACATAATAGTAATTTTGATATATTATTAATGTAAAAATATTTTATATTATTATCAAATTATATGCTATTATATATAAAATTTTTGAAATAATAAATATGAAAGTTAAATATTTTTATTGATATAATATAATATAATTGAATGTAAAAATATTTTTATATTAATAATATATTGAAATTAAATATTTAAAACATACTCAATTTTGAATCTTGCAAATTTATTAGCATTTATTTTTTTGAAGTTGGTTCTTTTTAAATTTGAATCATTAGAAAAGTTTACAAATCGACGAGATAGATTTTTTATTTGAAAAAATAAAGAATAATACTTATAGAGACTAGTGGATTGATAGGTATTAAAGTGCTTATCAATCCATTTTTTTTATTATTAATTTAAAATTTTATTTTTATTTATTTTTAAAAATTAAATAAAAGTAATTTTATTATTTTTAAAATATTAAAAAATTAGAAAAATTAAGAGAAATTAAAAAAAATTAAAAAAAGTTGAAGGATAATGATAAAAAAATAAAATATGAAAAAAAATAATTAAAATACTCTAATCTCTTTATATAATAATATAGATAAGATAAGTCAAAGTTCACTCAAAATAAGTCTTAAATTATGTAGAAATAATTTACCCATATAAATATAGATGGATGGACACGGGGAGATACATACCAAAGAAAGCCGGGAAAGTTAAAAAAAAAAAAAAATACCTGTAGTAAATGGTCGCCAACTATTTTGCCCCTAAAACGGCATAACGTTCGACCGAAATTCCTTGCGTTGTCACGAAGTATTCTGCTAGTAGTTTCCTTTTTTCCGCTTATTGGCGTGGGAGGGGGGCCAGTGTTTTTCTGTGACTCTCTTGCGTTGTGCTGTCGCTGGCTCCACCGATGAAATGAGATGGAACATGGAGATCGAGGAAATCGAAGCGATTCTGGAGAAAATCTGGGACCTCCACGACAAGCTCAGCGACGCCATCCACTCGATCTCCCGGTCCCACTTCCTCAGCTCTGTCAAATCCCTTAAGAACTCCCACAACGTCCGCAACGCTAACCCTGCCGCCGCCGATGATTCCGCGGCCGAAGACCGCGGCGGCTTCGTCTTCGTCAAGGACTTCCGTCCCGAGGACGATGACTCCGCCGTCCGCGAAGCAAAGAGCCTCAACGCCATAAGGACAGCACTCGAGAACCTCGAAGACCAACTCGAGTTCTTTCATGTGAGTTTGCCTTTTCCCTTCACTTTTTTGGTTTGTTCCCTTTTGATTCTGGGAATTCGACGAATTTTGATATGAATGAATGAGTTACAATGCTGCTGTGTTCGTTTGTGGTTGTGTTTTGCTGCACTCCAAGGGTTTGGTTTACTGCTAATTAGGCGTGAAAATATTTTCCTGGCCTTTCATTGATGAAATTGAATGTTAAACCCGGTTTCTCCTGTAATTAGTCCCGATAATCCTAGGTTATTGTCCTTTCTCTTCTCACGGTTTGTGGCAAAAAATCTAGACATGGTTAACGGTGTCGGATGAGCAATGTTTAGTTGACCTTAAGATTTAGATTAAGTATTGTCTTTGAGGCGTAGGAAAAAACATGATGCACAGAGCCACGGGTGATTAGTTAGGGGGGTAAGTGCAGCTGTGCATGTGGATGTAGGACTATTTCACCTTTTAAAATTTGAGTTGATACACCAATGCTGTAAGGTGAAATAGCATGGTACCACGACTTAATTTTGTTATAATATATACTTTTTGAAATGTGATGCCGTTGCTTTAAATTTATTACATTTGGTTTGGAATACACTGCTTGAATGATCTACATGCATTGAGCCAATTTGTTTGTGTATTGGTCATTACAACACATGAACATGACCCCTAGGGATGGCCTTGTTTCCGAAACAAAGGGAAGATAGAAGTGTGTTAAGAATCAGATTTGATTTATAAGACTCAATTCAATTATTGAAAAACATTAATGATTAAAAATTAACTCTTGCATTTATGCATTTCAGTGATATTGTTTATGGATATTTTTCTGTTGTACAGTGATATTTCTTATGGCTAGTGAAAAATGACTTTATCTTCAAAGTGGAAGCCATTCTCGAAGATGACCCTAGAGTCACTTACATTGTTGTGAAAAAAATTGAGCTAAATCAATTTATCATTTTAGTCTAAACCTTGTACTGGATTAAATGCCTGTTTGATTTCATGTTTGAGAGGTGCAAAAGTACTTTTCATGAAAGCAAGAAAAATGTTACTTCCTGTAGAAGTATCTCAGGCATAGAAATTTGTCCTTTTCTGTTTACCAAAATGTAAAACAAGTAAATGCCCTAAGTTGTCTGTTTAATGCTGACCAGTGACTTAGGGGATGCATTTGCTTCTCCGAATTTCCAATTTTCTTCCTGTTATTGTTTATTATCAATCTTTCTTTTAACTCTTTTATACCAGGCTTAGTTTTTGCTCCTTGCATGCACTTTACTTCTCCACTGTCCAAGTGTTGGAAAATAATGTAAAATGTTATAGGGTGAAAATCCTTTTCAATAGAATTTCTTTTTGTATACAATTATTATGTTTATTTGGTAAAACCTTTGAACAAATAGATCTCAAGTGAATGCTGGCAAAAGAAAATTAGATAACATGTTGGTTTCTATTTCCCTATGTATTGTATATAGTAAAATGAAAATTATCTTTGTTTCCGTATCTTTTGACCTTGGTGCATCGTTATCTTCTCCACAATCCAATGAGCGAGTTATGATTGCAAAAAGAAAAAATCATTTTGTAAAATATATATATATATAGCGAATAATTGGGTGGTGATCTTCATATGGTACTTTGGCAACTATTCCCCCACGAGCTAGCTTTTAGAGTTGAGTTAGGTCCATTCAATTCTTAAGATAATATCAGAGCCTCTCCTGTGATTGTTATTGGGCCATCCACAGACATCTAATCTTGCAAACTTCACGCTTTAGATATCCAGTCCTGGTGTGTGTGTGTGTGTGTGTGTGAGAGAGAGAGAGAGAGAGAGAGAGAGAGATGAACATGATGAAAATGTACCCTTTTGAAAGAAGGGACTGGAAAATGATGAAAGTTGATGACAGTTGTAGATGAATTTTCTAGCAATGAAATTGGCAAAATTTTGGTGAGAAAATGGACCAAGTAGGCCTAGGATTTGTTCAAACTTGGGAAGGTCAAATCGGGATGATCTCAACGAAGGCCAGGCCAAGGGGTTGGTCCATGTTTCCTACACCAATCATGGTGCAACTATGTAATGGTCTTGCCACATGTGGCAATGATTTATGCAGCAAACAATTATTCATTTCTTGTGATGGGCCAATGTGAGGGTGTTGGACGTGCATCAAGAATGACCTGGAGATGGCAATTGCAACTTCGAGTAAAATATGAAGTATAGGGAAGGAATGCTTCTAGATAGAAACATTGTGTGTTGGAAGAAAGGCCCCAAACAAAGGATGTTCTAGAATTTTAAGAACTACAACAGAAACAATAGGCGTGTGTTAGGTACTAGTAGAGAGATGAGAAAATGAAGGAAAACCTCCACGATAAGAGCTTGAATTCCAGCTGGGAAATCAGCTCAGAATTGTGTATACAAAGATACCAAATGAAAGAAAAATACCAAGGGCAATTTGAACAGCCCTCTCACCTCCCAAAAGTCCACTCACTTATTTCTTGCTTACCCATTATGTCCCCCTCTCCCAACAAATATCCTGTTAGGACCCTTGTGGTCAAGAAAGTTTATGTGAGGAGAAGAGGTCTAAATATCTTGTTAGGACCCCTATGGTCAAGAAAGTTTATGTAAGTACAAGAAGGGTGGATTTGGACAACAACTGACATGAGCCCAATTGTATTCAGCACGTAGAGTAGTTAGAGCAGCGGAAAAAGTGGGTAGGCGGTTAGGAGGATGTTAGGACCCTAGTGGATAATATTGGGCCTAGTTTAGTGGGTAATGTTGGGTCCAGTTCCAAGAGTCATGTAATTGCACCTTATACTAAAGTATATGTAAGACGGAATAAAGAGTGAGGTGAGTGGCCTGGGTGGGTTTTGTAACTAACTTTTCCAGCTGGGCAAAGCTAGTGAGGTGAGAGAAAAATACACTTATTCTGTTATGGGTTGCTAGGGGGGAATATAGGGTGAAGGAGAGATTGTGGGGGATATCTCAGAAATTGGAAAGAATAGGAATTAGGGAGAGAACTACATCTCTCGAACACGTAGTAACACTTTTCTACAGCTTTCCTTACCGTGAATAATACATTTGGCACTTAGGGGGACTGATACTACTCTGGTATCTTTCGCTCAAGACTTATTTAGCATTCTACTTCTATTGTTCTCTGTGATACCAGTTAGAGCCCCCGATTTCGAGGGCTTTGTGTATGGTCACTACACGCGCTGCCATGGAGTCTCGTTTGGAAGGGATCGAATGCTGTTTGGAAAGCCTCTCCACTGTGGAACATCTCTAGGAGGAGTAAGGGCATGTGCTGACGCTTTTGTCACGTCAGATGGACCAGCTGCTGCGTGACTAGAGTGGTAGCCGTTCGCGGGGCCGTGAGTTCGAATGCTGGTACAACTGTCATGCTTGATGGTGGAGGAAGCCACATTATGAGGCATCGTGACGGAGAGAGGCTTTTGTTGAGTGCTCTGAGCGTCGTTCACAAATGTGGGGGGAAGACCGCTACTCGGAAGATGGGTGGGATGGAGACCACCATCCCTGCCAAGCAGAATTTGGCTGGAAAATCGATTTACCAGTGTTTTTCGGTGACGACGCGTACGGATGGTTGGTGCACGTCGAGCGCTACTTCTGCGTTGCCCAGATCGATGAATGTGACAGATTGGAGATGGTGTTGGTTGTGCTAGAGGGTGATGTTCTGACATGGTTTGAATGGTAGGAGGAGGAGGAACAGTTTTCGCCGTGGCAGCGGTTTAAGGATGACCTCCTTAAGTGTTTCCAACCAGGGGCTACTTAGAACCCCATGGGGCCTTTATTGCAGGTGAAGCAAACCAAGGGGTTTTGCAATACCGATGGGAGTTTGAGCTCATGGTGAGAACTAAGCGGAATGTTGACCTGGAAATCCTCATGAGCATTTTCCACAATGGGCTCAAAAGGAGATTCGTGCGGAGATGACAGTGGCGGACTTCCCTAATCTTGCTGCGATGATGGATTAGGCTTTGATATTGGAAGAATGCAACGTAGCTTGGAAGGAAGCTGGGGTGCACCGAGGGGGGAAGGGTGCAGGTGGACCCTTAGGGCCTAAGCCCATTTTGTCCTCAGAATTGGGTCCATAGTAGCCAAGGGGGATTCCAGGGTGGGTGTTGGAAAAATGAACCAGGTGGGTCAGGGGAGGAGAGTTAGTGGCTTTCAAAAGCTATCCCCTGAACAATTACACGAGAGACAGAGGAAGGGGTTGTGTTTTCGGTTTGCGGATAAGTGGAACCTTGAGCATGCTTTTCGTTTGAGGCATTTTCAATTTGTGTTGATGGAAGAACATGATGATGAGGAAGGTGAGGAGGAAGGGGTAGAGCTAGAGAAGGAAGAAGTAGAGGAGCTAGGCTTGAGGACACTACAACTCTCTGTGAACTGTTTTTGGGGGCTTACCTCTAACAAGTCTTTGAAGGCTTGGGGGAAAATTAATGGGGAAAAGGTTGTGGTGTTGATAGATTCTGAGGCCACAACTAATTTCATTTCCCATAAACTAGTTGAGAAGTTGCGGCTGCCAGTAGATAATATTTCGGGGTTTAAGGTGGAAGTAGGTAATGGAGCTGTTGAGGAAGGTTATGGGGTTTTTAAGGGGCTGCAATTGTGGGTGCAACGGACTCAGATCACCCAAAACTGCTTTGTCTTGGAGTTAGGAAGATCTAAAGTGGTGTTAGGTGTAGACTGGTTGGCTAGCTTGGGCACCTTCAAGGGGAATTACCAAAAGATGGCTATAGAGTGGGTTGAGAAGGGTTGCCACAAGGTGCTGTACGGTGATCCAGCCTTATGTAGAACCAAGTCATCTTGGAAAACAACATTGAAGACCCTGAGGGATGAAGGAGAGGGTTATTTAGTGACACCACTCCCTGCTGAAACTGATAAAGGGGTTGTGACAGAGCTTTTAGCAGCAACTCAGCAGCTATTGGAACAATTTGATGACATATTTCAAGTACCAGCGGGGTTGCCACCAAGGAGGGAGCATGACCATGCTATCGTGCTCAAGGAGGGAGCGCCTATTCCTCATACTAGACCCTACAGGTACCCACATTATCAAAAGAATGAGATTGAAAAAATGATAGATGAGATGAGATGTTACAATTTGGTGTTTTAAGGCCTAGTACTAGTCCCTTCTCTAGTCCGGTGATATTGGTGAAAAAGAAGGATGGAGGGTGGCGATTTTGCATCGATTATAGGGCCTGGAATCAAATTACTGTCTCGGATAAATTTCCCATCCCTGTCATAGATGAGTTGTTGGATGAGCTGGGGGATGCTAAGATTTTCTTCAAGTTGGATTTAAAATCCGGATACCATTAGATTCATATGAGGGCTGAAGATGTTCACAAAATAGCCTTTAGAACGCATGAAGGGCATTGAGTTCCTAGTCATGCCATTTGGACTCACAAATGCTCCTTCAACCTTCCAAGCTTTGATGAACAAGGTGCTGAGGCCTTTCTTACGGAAGTTTGTCCTCGTATTCTTTGATGACATCTTGGTTCATAGCTCCATTCGAGAACTCCATTAGGTTCATTTGCAGCGGATTTTTGAAGTTCTGAGAGCTAATGAGCTATATGTCTACAAGAAGTGTTGCTTTGAATAGTCTCAACTTGAGCATTTGAGTCACATTATTTTCGGGCAAGGCGTGGTAGCAGACCTTAGTAAGGTGAAGGACATGTTAGATTGGCCTTTACCCATTGGTATATGGAGTTTAACGGGTTTCCTTGGATTAACGGGCTATTATTGACGGTTCATGGCGAATTATGGGAAGCTAGCATGGCTGTTAACACAACAGTTGAGGAAAGACAATTTTAAATGGGGTGCAGAAGCCCAAACAGCTTTTGAGAAGTTGAAAGAAGCTATGACTTCTCTGCCAGTTTTGGCTGTCCCCTCCTTTACCAAGACCTTTGTGATCGAGACTGATGCTTCAGGCAAGGGAGTGGGGGCAGTTTTGATGCGAGATGGGAGGCTAATAGCATATATGACCCAAGTTTTGTCTGAAAGAGCACAGAACATATCAGGTTATGAAAGGGAACTCATGGCCATTGTGCTAGCAGTGCAAAAATGGTGCCATTACCTATTGGGGCAACACTTTATAGTGCATATAGATCAGCGAGGCCTAAAATATTTATTGGATCAATGGGTGGTAGGCGTGGACCAGCAGAAATGGATAGCAAAGTGATAGGATCCCATTAGTGAGGCAAGTTTATATGAGGAAGGGTAATAGGAATGCAGGAACTAACAACCAAGGCTGAATAAGGAAAGTTAGTTAGGAAATGAGTCAAGAGGGAAGTATAAAAGGTAGGGAATTAGTTAGTGAGGGTGTGGATTGTATAGTCGTTTGAGAGAGTGAGAGGACTCTTAATTTCCTCTAGGAGTAGCCATTGATCCTAACAGAATTTGTACCAATTCCTAGGGTTCTTGGGATTTGCCAACAACCCAGTATCAATAATACTTCCAAATTCTTTCTTCATCTTTGTCTCTGGTACTAGTTCTACCACTGGTATCAGAGCCCAAACCGATCCTAGGGAGGGCTCTTCATGGTTGCATCAAGGAAGATGGATGCAAAACTCGAGGCGTTGCAGAAACAAGTGGAGGAGCGAATCGGTGAGGAACGACTCGCGCATATCGTTGCAATGCAAGAGGCGATTGCTGATCTGTGGAAGAAGATTGATGAGAAGTTTTCGCATGTGATGGAGACGAACGGTAATAACAATCCGGCGGGGATGAACTGATCGGAATCGCGAGGCCATGGTTCGAACGCGCAAAGTGAGAACGAGTAGATTCCGCCGTTGCGAAGGGGGTTCGGATTCGAACAGTGGAGACGGATCGACCTTCCGTTGTTCCTAGGAGAGGACGCTCCGGGGTAAGTTGACCGGATATAGCGGTACTTTCAGATCTGCTGGGTGCCGCCGGAGGAGTGGTTGACGGCGACCAAGGTCGCTGTGGAAGGCCAAGCTCTGACGTGGTTCCACTGGTGGGAGGCGACCTCGGCGGTGCACTCCTGGCCGAGGTTCTGTGACGCCGTGGTGAAGCGGGCGTGGGACCCGTATTCTGCTCTGTTGACGCTGAAGCAAGAAGGAACGGTCCGTGAGTATAGGGACCGATTTGAGGCTCTATCCAGACCTCTGAAAATCGAAGAAAGGAAGTATCTCCAGAGCCTTTTCTTGAACGGCTTGAAAGAAGAGGTGTTAGTGCACTGGCAGCATCTCCCAACCTGTGATGATTCTTGGGAACTGGTATCTGACTTGTTGAAGCTGTTTCCTGATCACCACCTTGAGGACAAGGTGCGTCTTTTGGGGGAGGGTGATGATAGGATCCCATTGGTGAGGCAAGTTTATGTGAGGAGGGATAATTGGACTGCAGAAACTAACAACCAAGGCTGAATAGGGAAAGTTAGTTAGGAAATGAGTCAGGAGGGAAGTATAAAAGGTAGGGAATCAATTAGTGAGGGTGTGGATAGTATAGTCGTTTGAGAGAGTGAGAGGACTCTTAATTTCCTCTAGGAGTAGCCATTGATCCTAACAGAATTTGTACCAATTCCTAGGGTTCATTTGGGGATTGGAGTGAGTTAGATGATGAGGTTCAAGCTGATCCGAGGCTATGAGGAATCATCCAAGACTTGATGCAAGGTTCTGTGGATCATCCAGGTTTTGAGATTAAGAAAGGGAGGTTATATTACAAGGGAAGGTTGGTGATAGCTAGATACTCAGCTAAGATTCCTCAGATCCTACAGGAATTCCATGCTTCTAGTATGGGCGGTCATTTGGGTTTTTTTCGCACGTGCAAATGAATTTCTGGTCTCTTGTATTGGGAGGGAATGTGTTAGGACTCCTCATATTGATATTAATGCTGTTATTAATAGCAGATATTAGAAGAAATAGAAAGAGAGTTGATGGATATAGGGCATGTAGTAAAGGCAAGGATGAGGGGTTTTGTAACTAACTGCCAGCTAGGCAGAGGAGAGAGAATATTCTGAATCTGTTAGGGGAGAGAGGTGGGAAGCAATATAGGCAAGGGGAGAGGTGCTGAGGGGCATCTCGAGGTGGGCAGACTTGGAATTGGGAGAGTCTAGGTCTCTCTAATACCTAGAAACCATTGTATCTTTTTAGGAGACTGATATCATCTTCTCTAGTGAATCAATACAACAATTTCCTTTTATTTCTATATCCTATGGCCAGGTTCCTAACAAATGGTATCAGAGCTCCTGATCTTGGGAGCCCTGTGCCAGAAACCATGCCAGCTGCTGCATCAGAGTCGAGTTGGGAGAAGCGCATGAAAAGGATTAGGCGGAGGATGAAAGAAATTGATAGGATGCTGAGAAAAAGACAACACAGGCGACGTCGACTACTAGTTTGGGAGGACGATGAAGTTGGGTGGTGGAGGAGAAGAAGGAGATCTACCACAATGCTCTGGATTCCTGAATTTTCTGCTCTTCCTGAAATTAAACAGGATGAGGAGGAGGAGGAGGAAGAGGAAGACAGTGAAGAGGAGTATGAAGTTGAGGGAGTGGAAGAGGTGGCTGATAGTCACCATTCTCGGAACTCAGATTTCAAGGCGAACAAGGCTGAAGAAGAAGTGGAAGAATCGGCACAAGCAGAAATCGAGGGTGAGCCCGTGGAGGCAGAACAGAGGGGTGAATTGGTGGAAGACGAGGAAGTCCCAAATGAGACGATGGCCCATCTGTCCTTGACGGTGATGGAATCACCAAAGGAGCAAAAGGGGATGGCTAAGACTGACGACCCATTTGTACGTCATATGGAGCAGGGACTCATGCGCCTGATTCCACAGCAGTATTGGGGTGGCAGAGAGAAAGAAACAACGGTGGAGAGGGAGCGATGCCATTACATACGCATAGAGGAGCTGGGATTGCCATCGAAGGGGATCTCCGAGGAAGAACATCGAATAGCGGTTGGAATGGTCAAGTGGGTCTTTGATGGTGGGGAGACGAGCCACCATCAAGGTGTGGACGCCATTGCGACGATGGTGACTGTGGTGCCTCATGGGAAGGTGATGGTGGTTGGAAAGTTACAGTCGTGGTGAAGCTTCCATGGCCGGAACCGCCAGAACCACTGGATCCGGCGGCTGCCACGACCATGGCGGCGGAGGTTCAGGCGGTGATAGTGGCCGCGATGGCCGCTGTAGAGCAACGTCTTTGCTCTCTCTGCTGCAGCGATGTGAACAGTGAGAGGAAGGAAGGAGACGCGAAATGTTTTCAGAAAGTGCATTACTCTTTGGACATAATGGGCCAGGCCCAAATTCAAAGGGAAAGAAATTGGGGTCCTGCTGAAGTTCATGTCTTAAAGCCAATGGGCCGAGCCCAATTCAGTAAGGTTCCAGCTGTAACTGATATTGGGCTTAAGCTAAGAAATATGAAAAAGGTTGCTGACATTGGAGGAGGTTTATTGGGTTCTAACATTGTGGCAACATGTTCACTGATCATCGTTCATATCATACTCGAGGAAGATACTTCTGAATATTTTTTTTAAGAGAAGGAAAGCTATCGAAGCTAATGTTCAGGGCTTTGAGGAAGAGATTAAGGTAACAAAAATTCAGCTAGCCTTCGATTTGTTGAAGACGACTTTTTGTAGAGATTCAGAGCATTTTTCTTTCGAAGGAAATTGGCCACGGGGGTTTGGGGATTTTCATTCCTGCTGGTGTGCATATAATTCCCTAGGGACCGAAGGGGAGGTAAACCTTGAATATGACACAGTTGTTGCAGTTGGGTGGGTTTGGACTAACACCTCATTAGATGTGGCACCATCATACTTTATTATCAAAAGTGTTGACAGAGAAGACGCTGAGGATTGTGGTGAAAACTCTAAGGCTGAGGAACCAGAGGCAGAAGAAGGATGCCGTGATAAAGACGTGTGGACAATTACCAACCTTTTAATTTACAAGGTGATATTATCCTCTTCAATGCTTAAATTTCAGGGGTACAGGACCCCTTGTGGTTATTACATTATGAAGGCAGTCCACGCCACAACACTTGAGAAGGTGATGAGTATCTTAAACTCTTTACATTCTTCTCACATGCCCCATGAGCCTGAACTTGTATTTTCCAGCCATGAAGTCAAGTTGTCTTGTAGGCATGGGCTTGAACTCTTCAACTTGGTTTCTATTTGCACTTTGGGTTTTATGTGGCCTTGGCTTTTGAGAGCAACCAGAAGAATCAAGTTTCAGGGAAAGTTTTCAGAAACTAGTAACGCTATTATTGAACAGAGTTTAGGCAAAGGCAAGCAAGATGTGCAGGGGTCAATGGAAATATCAAACAGGATTAAACTGAATCTAATCCGTGTCAGTGGCATTGCTGTAGACAACAAACGCCAAGATGGAGTACCTAACTGCATTGTCAAGCTCGCTCAAGTAGGAATTCTGATTTGGGTTATGAATGAGGATAATATGGAAGATATGTGCATTTGCTGTCACTCATCATCAAAGCAGCAAGTGCTGGTCATTGGGTTGATTAAATTTGCAATTGGTAAAACACCAATAGCTATTGGCAATGGTGCTAGTGACGTGGGCATACTTCCCAAAGCAGATGTAGGGATGGCTTAGATCAATGGGACCCAAGTAGACTTTCCTATGCTACAAACACACTTCCCTCCATCTTCTTCAAGATTTGGGACCCCGGAAGAAACCTTCTATTTTTCTTCATCATTGTTTTTCCTCTAGCTACATCACCTTGAGGACAAGGTGATTTTTTAGGGGGGGAGTATTTTTAGGACTCCTCATATTGATATTAATGCTGTTATTAATAGCATATATTAGAAGAAATAGAAAGAGAGCTGATGGATATAGGGCATGTAGTAAAGGCAAGGATGAGGGGTTTTGTAACTAACTGCCAGCTAGGCAGAGGAGAGAGAATATTCTGAATCTGTTAGGGGAGAGAGATGGGAAGCAATATAGACAAGGGGAGAGGTGCTGAGGGGGGCATCTCAGAATTGGGCAGACTTGGAATTGGGAGAGTCTAGGTCTCTCTAATACCTAGAAACCATTGTATCTTTTTAGGAGACTGATATCATCCTGATATCATCTTCTCCAGTGAATCAATACAACAATTTCCTTTTATTTCTATCTCCTATGGCTAGGTTCCTAACAGAATGAAATCACAGATTCAGCAATACATTAGAGAGTGTGACACTTGCTAGCAGAATAAGAATCAAGCTCTCTTACCTATGGGTTTATTACAACCTCATCCAATTTTGGGGAATATGTGGACTAATGTGGCTACAGACTTCACTGGAGGCTTGCCTAAGGCTTTGGGGGTGGATACGGTCATGGTTGCGGTTGATACGATGACCAAATATGCTCATTTCTGCTCTTTATCTCATCCATATAATGCCAAGGAGGTGGCAGCATTGTTTGTTAAGGAGATAGTTTCACTACATGGCTTCCCAAGTTCCATAGTATCTGACAGGGATAGATTGTTCATGAGCACCTTTTTGACCGAGATGTTCAGAATGGCAGGTACCAAACTTTGTGACAGCTCAGCCTATCACCCACAATTGGACAGGCAAAGTGAGGCTATTAACAAATGCTTAAAGACTTACCTCATGTGCTTCATTGGCTCCAAACCCAAGCAATGGCCAAAATGGCTGGCTTGGGCCGAATATTGGAACTATATCAACTATCATGGAGCTATTTGAATGACCCCATTCAAGGTTCTGTATGGGAGAGAGCCTCCCACTCTGCTCCGAGGGGTTAGGGATTCTTCCAGTGATGAGATTCAAGGGTTGATGGAAGAAAGAAACTGCATGCTGGATGAGTTGAAATGTCAGTTGGAGAGGGCTCAAAAAAAGAATGAAGGTGTATGTTGACAGAAAGAGAAGAGAGGTTGAGTATGCAGTAGGAGATATGGTGTATTTGAAGTTACAGCCTTATAGGCTCAAGACACTAGCTAAACGGGATAACCAGAAATTAAGTCCTAGGTACTATGGACCTTATGAGATCATTGAGACGATCAGTCCAGTGGCATATAAGTTGCAGTTACCGTCGGGTTCTCAAGTGCACCCAGTTTTCCACATTTCTCTCTTGAAGAAATGCATAACGGCAGGAGTGGTAGTTCAACCTTTGCCTGCAGCCCTCACTGCTGAATGGGAGCTATTAGTTCAACCTGAGTTGGTCTTTGCTAGCCACACCAATGAAGCGGTGAAGTGGGAGGTATTGATTAAATGGAAGGGCTAACCGGATTTTGAGAACTCATGGGAGGTAGCAGATGACATAAAGCAGCAGTTTCCTTATTTGCACCTTGCGCACAAGGTGGATTTTCAAGGGGGTGTTGGTAGGACCCCAATGGATAATACTGGTTCTAGTTTAGTGGGTAATATTGGGTCCAGTGCAAAGAGTCATGTAATTGCACCTTATACTAAAGTATATGTGAGAAGGAACAAAAAGGGGAAGAATGAGGTGAGTGAGGCGTGTGGCCTGGGTGGTTTTTGTAACTTAATTTGCCAGTTGGGCAAAGCTAGTGAGGTGAGAGAAAAATACACTTATTCTGTTATGGGTTGCTGGCCCTGCGCGGGGGGGGGGGGGGATATAGGATAAGGGAGAGATATTGTGAAGGATATCTCAGAAATTGGAAGGAATAGGAATTGGGGAGAGAACTAGGTCTTTCGAACATCTAGTAACACTTTTCTACAGCTTTCCTTACTGTGAATATTACACTCAGCGCCTAGGGGGATTGATACTACTGTGGTATCTTTCTCTCGGGACTTATTCAGCATTCTACTTCTATTGTTCTCTGTGATACCAGTTCTTACAGAGGATTAGTAACAGAATAAAAGAGAGTTGAGGAAAGAAGAGTTGGTTGTCTAGTTATTTGGTGAGACTTTGGAGAGATAGAGGAGCTCTCATACTTCCTCTGATTGTACACAAGATTCTAGGGTTCCTTGGACACCTTGTTCAAGAACTCAACACAATACAATGCATTTTCTTTCAATTTTCCATTGTTTTCCTTCCCTTTTCCCTAGATTCCTGGTACCGATTCCAACATATCCCCTCCTTTAACAGAATCCCGCATAAGCCTTCCTTCCATCCACTTCTTTTTTGCCAACTCACAAGTTGATTATACAAGAGTGTGTCCCTCAGTCTCTCATCTCTTACTCAGCAATTACAACCAGGGCCCAACTATGATTGGTCCAGTACCTAACAACAGGTGATGCGGATGGTACCGCTTTCATACCATGTTGAAATCATTTGGAAAGGTGGTAAAGACGTAAGAGAGAAAAAGAACTCATGATATGATGTGCTATAAAATACTAGCGTAATCCTCCTATTTATACTAATAATTGAGGTCAAGTACTAATGTAGTTAGGACTACTAATGTTGCAAGACTACCACTTGAATAACCCTGTTTTTTGGACATCCATTAACACTTGTAACGTAACAAGCATGACATAAGTCTTAAAACTTTAACAGTCAAGATGAGATAAAGCCCTCATAAAGGTTGACCCATATGCAGGAGAAAATAATACAAGGCGATCATTGTTCCATGGAGAGGCAAGTTTGTATAACATGGATAAGGTTGACTTAAAAGCTTGGTTAGGTCCCAAATCAAGCTGACACACTTTAAAACTTGGATGCTGGTGAACTCATTTTCACTTGGTAGGATTGTTTGAAATCGTATAAACTTGTAAGCTTCAGAGTGATTTCGGAAGTTCACATGTTTAAAAATTTGCTCTCCAGAAGCTCAAAACTGTGTTTCAAGGGAGGCATCAAAATACAGAGCTTTGGGTAGGGGTCAATATCATGCCTTTTCTGGTTAGGGCTCCATAGATCACACATTTCGATTTCCTCTGAGCCTGTGATCAGTTCAGTGGTTGCTTTTCTGGTCCTCCAAGGTGTGTTGTGTCTCATTTATTGGTTGTTTGTCCTGGTCTGTTCATTGCTTCTTTGTTCTGTTCGAAAACATGTCCTTTTGATTTGTATGAAGTTTCATGACTTCTCACTTTCAAAATCTCAACTCCCATTCTCTCTTTTGCTTGATGTTTCTCCATTCTTGTTATACTTGAGGCTTTAGTGATTTTTCTTGATTTCTGTTTTGAGGTTTAACATTATGAACTTAGGATTTAGACATTTATGTATGGGTTTATTTTATACAATCGTACATTATTACTCGAGTTTGCTTTATTATAGATTTGAAATGTTAGATTGGTTATGGATATGTTGTGAAATTATGTTTGGTACTGTGATATGTCCTTTCAATATTATTTTTGAAGTAGGTAAACTGGTGTGAGTTTACGGAGGCTCTACTAGTTTACACAAACTCAAGGTTGGCAACCTTGCTTAAAAGGACTTAGTATGTTTAACTGGCAGAAATTTAATGGATAAAATCAACCATCAATATAGGCATAATCAATATGTGTTGTCTCTGCTTTAGTTTCTTTCTTCTTAAGCCTAAGAATAATTTTTATTAATCAGTTAACTGCTAGCTTGTGGTTTTTACTAGCACCATTTGAAGTGGTCAAATCTTGCTTGATTTGTGAATGAGGTTCTGTTCTAAATCCAAATTTCATTCTGAATGTTTTATAGACCATTCAAACACAGCAGCGTGTTGAGAGAGATGCTGCAATTGCCCGATTAGAACAGAGCAGAATTGTTCTTGCAATGAGACTGGCAGAACACCATGGTAAAAAGTACAAAGTTATTGAAGAAGCTCAAGCTTTTATTGGAGATGTACATGATACAGGCCGGCTTGTTTCACCTGAAATTCTTTGTGGACAACCAAACTGTTCTGACAATTTTGTGACTGAGAAAGGGAAGAGATCAAATATCCTTGTCAGTGTTTTTGTCTCAAGTTTCAATTTTGTGAAGAAATCTCTTGGATTGGATCATATGGGCGGAATAGTGGGCAATGCTGCTTTGGTTGCTGTTAGCATGATTGCTTTGCTTCATTTACACCAGGTTACTTATCATGAGCATCCATTTAGGCACGAAGATAGGGTTCCCAGCAACAGAACTTTGAGAAGAACAACTCAACCGGAGGGTTCTTCGTCCGTTGCCCATTCCAGTAGTTTGGATGTATTGTTGGCTAGAGGTTAGGATTAAAGAAGAGCATTATTTTTTCTGAGAAGTGATGAGTGGGCTATGTTTTAAGTTTACTACATGTTGTTTGTTTGTTTGTTTGTTTGTTTGTTTGTTGTTCTTTTTTTTTTTTTTTTTTTTTTTCTGTGGACTAAGTGGCATAATAGTTGAATTGATGATGTGCGAGATGTAGGTTCTCTTTGCTGGATTCCTTCGTGTGGTGCAGATTAAAGTATTTTGCGAACTTTTGTTTTCAATCGTCTCGAAGTCAATGTGTTTCGTTTTTCTGCTAGATAGGTAGTTTGTATCTGTGTGGTACATGCCGACCTTTTTTGGTTGGCTCTAGTTAACGAACTGAGAGTTCATTTTACCTTTATTTTCTTGTTTTGGTTTCCGTCCGTCTAGTTATATTGTTTTCTTTGAGTACTATTACTTTGCAATGAAGCAGATACTTTAGTGTTGCTTTTCACGAAATTTATTATGCTGTACTATTGCTAGTTGCGTAGATTCTATCCTTTTACACAACAAATGGTTCCTCTCTGGTGTTCGTAAGTGGGGACCACGTGTTAATGGAGTTGCAATTTCTGTTATGTATGTCGCAGTGAAGAACTATTGAGTACCATTTTTAATTTAAATTTTGGTTGGGATCAACTGAAGATATAAACTCAGGAATATGGATTTTAAATTAAAATTGGCCTCCTATTTATTCCTTGGTCTAGTAGTAGTACGACCGAGGTATAGCACATCGATTGTGGGACAAATTATGAAGCGTTTGTGTCTCCGGTTTTTTTTTTTTAATCTTTTTTTTGGGTTGGGGGGGGGGGGGGGGGATGAGCATTGTTATCTTAATAGCCAACCACAAGAATCATGCTGAAATTAGAAATGATATTTGTACACCTTTCTTTGGGTGTTCGTCAATATAGGAGATTTGTATGTAAATAACTGGGGATTTTATATTTATAAATGGGAATTGGGTGACTATGATTAATAAATGATAATATTGTCATTTGTTAGGGATTCATATGTCAAAAATAAATGGGGAGTTTTATGTACAAGATTGGTGAAAGCGTTATCACTTACCATCTATAGTTATCCGATTCCTTGGTCATAATGTAAAATTCACTTATTTCTAAGTAATTGAACTAGTGATATAAATGAACTTGATTTGAAAGTCCTTAATGCGTGACCAGATTGAAGACACAAAACTCGAGAAATTGACCTGGAATACTCCAACAACATGGACCACAATTTTTTTTTTCATGGGTCTTGGACCACAATTTCTCCATCATCAGAAACAACAAAGCAAGTTGGTGCGGAATGTTTACCTTGCGACGATTCTTATTTGAAGGAATGTCAACCTTTTTTCATATTCTCTCTTCAATTTTGGAACATTTTGTCTTTGCCTTTTTGAATAATATGTGAAAGGCAAAAAGGAAAAAAAAAATCTCAAATAAAGTTGGAAATTGGAAACACAATATTATACTTGTAACATCCTCAATTTACGCTACGCTAAATTATCTCAAGAATCACGAGTAATTAAAAGACTTAATGAAAAATTATGATATTAAGGCTTAATTAAGGAGTTGACTCGGATGAGGAGAGTCAAGAGAATGCTTAATCGGGATTAGATAATATCTAATTAAGCAAGTCAGAGCCTTATAGCTTAATTAAGCACTAATTGCCCTTAATTAGCTTACTCGAGCTTAATTAAGGTTAATTAAGTTTAATCGTAAGATAAATTTTTGTTAATTGTGTTCTTGTGTGTTAATCACTAATCCTTGCTTAATCACCTTAATTAAGTTGTATGAGCACTTAATCACATGATTAAATTCAAATTTACCAACTGTATTAATAAAGTAAAGAGTGATATCATAAAAGCATAAAGCATTATACAAGACTATTTTATGTAAGAGTTTGACCATACTTTGTCTCCCTATCATCTCATTTGTCCCTTTAAACCTTAATTAACACAAAATTAAGAAAATATCTCCCTCTTCCCCTTTGGATAAGTGGACGCCACTTTCTCTCCTATTCTCCCTCATCCATTTTCATTTTCACTCATCCTATTCTCTCTCTTCAAGCCAAATTCTCCAACTTCTCTCTAAACACTTCTTCATCTTCTTCATCTTCTTCTTCCTTTCTCCACCACCACTACCCTAAACCACTCACTTAGCCCTTCAAAGACCTCATCTTTGGGTCTTTGGAGACAAGATCAAAATACTACAACCTCCATTTCCACAAGATTTCAAGAGCTTCTCCTTTCTTCTTGCAAAACCGCCACCATCATTGTCAAGAGGAGCCATCATCTTCTTCTTCCTCCTCTCTTGTTTTGCGCCATCTTCAAGGAAGGTAGTGATCTTCATCTTTTTCAATTTGTTTACTCAAGAAAGCTTGGAGCTTGGTTCTTTCATGACCA
The DNA here is from genome assembly GCA_031439585.1 of Pterocarpus macrocarpus. Lineage (NCBI taxonomy): Eukaryota > Viridiplantae > Streptophyta > Magnoliopsida > Fabales > Fabaceae > Pterocarpus > Pterocarpus macrocarpus. The sequence continues at coordinate 62,864,128 of CM062514.1, read as the reverse complement.
AGATTTCTAAGTGAAAGCTTGAGAAGATCCTTCATGCTCTCCAAGAGCCAAAGTTTTCATTTTTAGTAAAATGTGTTCTTAAGTTTCCTCTTTTGGAAAAATATGTTCTTGATGTTCTTCATGTGTTCTTAAGTTTACTCTTTTAGAAAAATATGTTCTTGTTGGTACCTTGCTTAAAGTTGTTCCTTTCTTTTTATGATGAGTTGATAATTAGAAAAGCTTCACCTTTTATGTTTTTATGATTTGATAAGACTATGAACATTCTAAAAGCTTTAAACTTTAAAAAGTTTGCTTCTTGATGCACAAAAAGTGGCGCAAGTTTTAGTGCCATCATAAAGTCTTCTTTTGTTTTATTTTGAAGACAAAGATACATGAAAAAGTCTAAGCTTTTTAGAAAAACAAGCCTTTTTGAGTTATGAAATGATATTTTGTTACTTTATGTCTTAGAAAATCCAACCTTTAAGAAAAGACCTTTCATAAAGTTTCAAACTTTAATCAAGAATGAAATCTTTAAGTCATAAAAGTGTTGTTTTGTAATATTTAATTCATAAAGTTTTGATCTTGAACCAAAACAATGCAAAAATGTGTTAACTTTTATAAAGAACAAGACTTTTTATTCAAAAAGCCAGTAACTTGTATCATTATTTCATAAAGATCCAATCTTAAGATAAGAGCTTAATGTCAAAGACACTTATTTTCATAAAGAATAAGACTTTATGACTACTTTATAAATAATGACAACTTTAATAATGCTTAAGGCAAAACCTTGGCATGTTATTAGTAAAAGTTTAAAACTTTGTAACTTGAATAAGTTAAAAGTCACCCTTGGTGATTAGTGAACATTGGTGTTGTTGGGTTCATGATGTGGTTATGCGTTGTCATGACCCAAGGATTAGAGGGATCTCAAACTCTTTGGGAACAGAAGTATGATTAGGGCCTCTGAGCATACCATGAACCTAGGAATCACTAAGTACACTATCTCAAGGAAAGGGAACAATCACTTAACTTAATTAATTTAAACAAGTGTTCCATAAGATATCTACTTAAGTAAAGAATACTTCCGTATGAGGACTAAGTATCTAAAAGACTACAAACACATATCCTAACTATGTGATTCTCTCATGGGTAACCACGAGAAATCATATAATGATTCATAATATTCTTCGCAAAGAAAAACACAACTATAAACCCCTTAGGGTATGAATGTGTGATGCCATCCGGCATGATGAATGATGAGTTTGATTAAGCTTTGTCTCATGATTGAATGACAAGTGTGATGATATGATATAAATATGATGAACTGTTAGTTGAAAGTTTATGATTGGCATTTTGGAGAAGCTCCGGTCTAGCCGTTATGCTGCCGGATTTCCGTCAAAATTATGGACTTAGTCATATCATTGCATGTGTCTAGTCAAAGAAGTATTATGCATGTAAAGTATAATGATAAGCAAAGAATTAATGGGACATGACCCTTCAATCACTTCGGTAAGGGAAGTGAGAGATGGCGATCCACAAAGACTCAAGGAACCTCTATGAGGGAGGCAAGGGTGACATGGAGGACCCTCCAACTTAGAGGTAACCAATATCGGCTTAGTCTGATTTGGTTAGTACTGCGTGACGACGGTCACGGAATGAGCTCATGTCCAAAAGCAGTTTATTTCAAAGAAAAGTAAAGAATGTTAAGCACGTGCTAAAAATGAAAGTAAGGTCAAAAGTATAACCATCGTTAAGTTTATGATGATGCATGTCCTTGCATGTACTTATGTTGCCCATTTGCATTATGAATGTCTACTCTATCTTTCAGTATGTATGTTAGATTACGATGATATAGTTATGATGTTAAGTTTAAAAGCAACCCGCTACGGAGTTTAAGTTTTCAAAATCATTAAAATTGAACGTATATTTGTCCACTGCTTTTATAATAAACTCGAAGTGGCTGGGACGATGATGATGACACTGTGTTTGTCTAGTCGCGATCCTACTGAGAAATTTAATATTTCTCACTCCTACGTTTCCGTGTCGTCTTCAGAGGATGCGGGCGTCGGGCACGGTGGTGATTTTTATTGAGTTTCCAGTGATGCATTGGCATTTCGACCCGGTGCTGAATGCATCTGTGCTGACTGCTCAGGCAGCGATGCGGGTCTACATGTTCCATAGCCGCTAGTTTCGTGCACCCATGATGAGTCCGTTTTTTCGCCCTCATGAGCCGTTTGAGAACATCACTATGGATGACGTTCGCTCGCCCTTTCATCCTCCAAGGTACCCCATTGTTGGAGATTTCGATTCGGACACCCGCCTGACACTGACAGTTTTGTTGGATTCAGATCCTTTGGAGCCTTCTCATCCGAGCTATCACATGGAGATGGACCCGTTTGAGCCTTCCTACCCGTCTGTGATCCATCTGTCGTCTAACTCGTCTTCTTCTTCTGCAGCCCCTCGTCACACACCCCCCCGGTTCTCGGTCGCGGGTTCATCCGTACTCGTGCCGTGCCTCGTGGGCGTGGCTTTGCTCGAGGAGGAGGACGTGGTGATATTCCTCCCGGTGGGTTCGGGAATGGCTACCTTCCGCCAGATGAGTGAGATGTGGACTTACATGCGGAGCCGAGCATGAGGATAGCCCTTTTTAGTTGTAGCTAGGGTTATCATTTTTCTTGTGGCATATATGGGTGTATGGGATTGTTTATGTATTTCCTTTTATCATGTATTTCGTTAGGTTATTTTGTATGGTCGACAGTAGGTATCAGACCCATTGCTATAATTGTGTATGACTACTGCTATTACTACTACTACATTAACTATGCGATGGCTATGGAATGAATGTTATCTTCATCTAAGATTATGGTTATTCTTATGATTTTTGTGTATGTTAAATGCGATGTATGTATGGGATGGCGACGTTTGTATTACATGTTCACGATGCGCTCATGGCTCTTGATTTCAAAAACGGTTTACTTGTTTTATTCAAAAAAAAATTTACCCCTATTTTCGTTTAAAAAGAAATTTATAAAAGGTAATGTTAGTTCCGCGAGCAAAGGTAACAACTAGTAATTCCACAATATGACTTAAGTATGGAATGGAACTATTAGGGTGTTACAATACTCGTGATATTCCCTTGCCTCTAAACACTTCTTTTGACTTCCTAGTGGATGCATCTTTTTTTTTTTTTTCCTGATAAGTAAAGAAACACTCAAAACTCTTCAATGAAGAGGAGGAAGACAAGGGATCTTTAAGGATCGACCCAACAGAGCAAATAAAAAACTCCCAAAAGAGAACACAGACACAATGCCCCAAGGCGCAAACACAAGAAACAACACCAACAATGTTAGGAATTAGTTTTATGGGTAGGTGGATGGTAGAAGGGATAGGAAAGCTAGGTTAGGTTCAAGCCCTAATTAGTTAGTGGGGGTAGGTTTATAACTAAAGAGGGAGGGTTTTTAGTGGGCACGAAAAATAGTTAGGAGAGGGAAGCTAGAATAAAGAATAGTGTTATTTGTTCTCATTTTTTGGGACTCATTATAGACACATAATGAGAAAGATGCAGTGGTGGTCCATCACTTTTCAATATCTACCACCTTATGTCTTTCTCTCTCATTGTATATCTACAATAAATTCACAAAATATGTACAAATAACATTTTTCTAGAATAAATAGGGAAATTTGAAGTTTTGATTCCTTGTCTTGACATTTAGATCAATTTAGGAAAGATTGAGGACTCTAGAACTTCCTTATGTGAGAGAGCATTCTTTTGTAACATTTAGGGTTCTTAATACATTGCTAAGAATCCCCAATTTTAATACCCATACCTTCTCAACTCCCTCGGTACAAGTGTCTAATAAACAACCGCTAAGGAACGCGGTCCCATTGAACTGAGAAACATCACACCTAAGAAACACAAAAGCACAACTGGCAAGTGATCGAGAAAAATGTAACACCCTCCAAGTACAATACTATGCTTAAGTCATAATACCTCCCATAGGAGTTTTACTGTTACTTAAACGGACCTTACATGACAACTCTTTTTGGCTGTCTTCAATCTTTCTAATTCTGCCAAGTATGATCATCTTCTAGCTTTCTTGAGATATCCGGAGATAACACAAAAATATATATATAGGAATGAGAATTATAAATTCTCGGTAGGATTCTTTAGACTATCACATACCGTGTCATCGTTATTATCTCCAACTGCTTTGATTTATTATGAAAAAAGTAAACATGTTATATAAACTTCCAGTTTTATAGTTTGAAAAAATATTGTCCAAAAGCAGAGTTCATTTTGTTTATACACTTATTAAACAGAGAAAGAATCCAAATATCAACATAATAATATAAAGGACATTTGAATAAGATACATCGATTCATAATAAAATAAGGAACAATTGAATAACATGCATTGAATGAATGCAATTATCTTTTCCTTTCCATATTTTATTATGCATGCGGATGTTTTGTGCGTTAGGTATATGCCTCATTGCATGGGTCTTATGCCATACTACAATTATGCTTGCATGCATACATTCCTTGAGCATAATATGTAAATGTGAATATATTCAAAGTGTAACTACTCATAGAATAAATTCTCCTAACTTCATAAGTTTCTGTCGAAAATTCGATAGCATAATGGATCAGATCCGCTTCCCTGTGAATAGTATTTTTTGAAATCAGACAGCTAGTCAAGATACCAGAGCCAATATAATTCCCATATCATTATCTCAACAGTCTAATAGTGTTTACACATATAAACTCAATAACTTTGCAAGTTATATAGTTCAAGGGTGTGAAAATCTTGAAAAGTTGGCTATTATGCCTTTTATCCCTATTTTTGCCCTGATTTGTAAATTATACTATAAATTCATCTTAGCTTGTTTAAACCTGAAATTTGAGTATGTTATAACATTATGTGTCTATTTTTAACTTTGTTTGGTCCCATTAAGTTTTGAAACGTACACATTAAGTTATTAAGCTTTTACTCCAGGCTGTCCTGATGAGGGGAGGGGCATATTTGGGCACTTAAATGTTAAAATCTATCAAAATTCCAATTCTTACTCATTTTATCTGAAATTTATGTCTAAATGAAGCTCTCTAAACCATCTTTTATTCCTTACAAGTTTCATATTGAATGACTAAGTATAGCCCAATTCATGGGTTGTTAATTCGGGTTGAAAGGAGCTGCCCTATTTCACCTGTAACACCCTAACAAATCCATACTATGCTTAAGTCGTATTACGGTATTTTTTTAGTTGTTACTTATGCTCGTGGAAAACTAAACTTCTCTCTTTAAATTAAGTTACGTGGAAAATACGGTAAAAATTTTTTTTGAAATACGTCATCACTTTGCAGCATTTTGGAAAGTAAAGCCTTGAGCGAGAAGGTAGATATAAATGAGCGTGTTGCATGAGAGTTCGAAACATAGGTGGAATAAAAGCAATACAAGATACATTAATCAATAGAAATTTCTAACATTCTCATACCACACAAATATGATACATAATATTCATCATTACATAAAGGTACTCATAATTAAGTCATCATTACATGATGAATGCAAATAAACACAGTAAGCTTTAAAGCAAAAGAGATACAAGAGGAAGCAGGAATCTCAAAATCAAAGCGCCTTGGCTCTACACCAAATCCTAAGATCAGTCTCCTACAATGCACCCTCCGATTTACTGATGTCGCGGTTCAAAGACGCGGCTCCTCCTAGCTCCTCGCCCTCGGGGGACATGAGGCGTGCATATGATGAGGGGGTGCCTACGAATCACCTCAATTCGACGAACGCGATGACTCAGGGCGGCTTGATTCGAGCCACAGCTGGTGATTGAGGATTACTCTTCGGAAGGATCCTACTCTAAAGTAACCGGATGGTACTCAAGGTATAGCGGCAAAGTGACTGCGGCCTTAGGGGTGGCTGTGGAGCTCAGCTCAATCACAGGAATCACTGGCTGAGGCAGGGGCTCGCAGCAGGCAGCTCTGGAGACATTGACTCCATCTCAATATCCGGTAACGACTCGTGCAGGAAATCCCAAGGACCCAGCAGCTGTCCAGGGTAGGTGGCAGGAATGTCAGCATGGGTAGGCGGAACATCGGGCCCTACATCCTCACGTATACTACCATGGTAAAAGTAGGTGTGCACCACCGTGGTGGTCGTCACCACGTGGCTTGAGTGTCCTCGTTGAAAGTCCACTCATGATGGGGTGGATCCATGCTCCACTCCACAGAGTACTCCATCAATATTTGGTGACGATACAGAAAAATAACTAGAGTGAGAAATAAGATTTCTCAGTAGGACTTGAAGCTGACACCAAAGTGTCATCATTATCGTCCCCAGCCACTTCGATTTTATAAATGAAAATTGTGAGCATCCATAAGGTCAAATTCTTAAGTTTTTGAAAACAAAAATATCCAAAGCGGATTCAATTTTAACATACCCTCAAATCATTTATATCATAACAAGCATGGGAACAATAATAATTACATAAAATATGCATGGTTGTGCTATAAGCTTCTCTTAACTTCTTCCTTTCAAGGGTTGGACTAAAGTCCCTTTTTTTTTCTTAACTTGACTTTATCTTAAGTCTTTTTCTTTTCATCCACTAAACATAAGTGGTAATGAGCTCATACCGTGGCCGTCGCCATCATAACTTTTCGGTACTTACACTAGCTGGGTCATGCCATGCCTCATATAAGTTCTATCCCCTATACTCACACTACTTGGTTGATGTCATGTCTCATACGAGTCATGGGCGAAGGGAGCTTCTTATTACGGGTCACCTTCCCTTTTGAAGGATCACACCCTTAGTTCAATCTCTTCTTATTAAGGCTTATGATTCAAAATATCCTAGTCCACAATTTTTGCGGAATTTCGGCAGCATAACGGCTGAACCGAAGCTTCCCAAAATTTTGCCAAACAGAGAATCGAAAGTCACATATCATTAAGCATCATATCGTCAACATATCATATTCATACATCATCATTCATTATCATATCGTCATCATGTCATTATCATATCATCAACATCATCCTTATCATAATCATATCATTATCATAATCATCATCATCCTCATGATGTGGGCACATAGTGGCATACATAACACTTTGGTGCAAGCTTTTAATTGAAATTGCCTCTTGTGTCAATTCTTTTATTAGGAATAGGGCCAATTTCATCTATTATTCTTTTTGGAGCTTTTAAGTTGACTTATGAAGGATTCCAATATCTTAATGTGAGGGTCTTAATGTCTTAAAGCTTATTTCTCATTAACCTTTCAACTTAATCATAACCAGATTTACCTTTACAGTGGGGCAGTAACTTTAGATACTCACCATAATTTTATCTTTTAGTCTTTTGATTTGAATTTGGTATAATTATGCTTCTCTGAGTCTATTTTTAAACAAAAGAAACCCCACTCAAAAATTCATTTTGTAACTTGAGATATGCATGTTTTATTCTGACTGTTCAACTTTTAAGTTTATTTTTGGTACAGTGACTTTTAAACTTTACTGGGAGTTCCTCACAAAGAATCTGACAAAACTGTTTTATGACGATGTTCCTCTATCTCTTAGCTCTCTAATGGTTCCACTCAAAAATGTTTTGTATAGCTCGAGGTATTAGGATTTTACTACACACTGCTCGAACAGAAACACATTTGGGGACAACACACCTTGAAAAATTCATATCTCTCTCATTTTAAGGCCAAAGCTTATGTATTTTCTATGTATAAAAAAGCTCTATGAGTATGTTTTCATTTAAAATTAGTTTCGTTGCATTTGGAGTTATATTGAAATAGTTATTAGTCGTGCCATACAAACTGCCAGAATTTTCCAATTTCAATAGTTTTGGTTTCAATGAGTTTTCTTGTAAAAACATTAAGTCTTTTTCTCAAGTGATCACTTTTCTTTTCCAAACCACTTTTAATCTTTGAGATCTTGATATTAACTAAATGTTTTAAATTCTAAAAATTTGGTTCAACAACAATAGACATGCCAACCGAAAATTTCGTGCCAAAAGAAGGACACAACACATGAAAACTCATCATATCAACAAGCATGGCCATGAGGCCTTGGAACAAGTCCTAGAACCACCTAGGTATGGAGAGCTTAGGAGTTTAAGGGCTTGAAGAACACATAAAAGAGGAGGGTTAGAGTCACTGCCACAAAGATCCTCTTGAAAGCTTGAAGGGAAAAAAAGGTGTTGGAGATAGCCTCCTTCTTCTTGAGCTTGATAATGGGGTTAAGTGAGTGTTTGTTTTGCTTCCTCAAGAACCAAAGAGGGTGGTCCTTGAAGGGCTTGTGAGGGTGGTGACAGGAAAGAGGGTTGCATGGGGTGTGAAAGTGGGAAAAAGAACAAGAGGAATTGGAAGAGTAGAAGAGTTAGAATGAGGCTTAGAGAGAAGTGAGAGCTTTTACTTTGAAGTGAGAGGATGAAAGTACAAATGGGAGAGTGAGGGGGCTGATTTGGGGTGCAAATTTGGGAGTGAGGGGCTAATGGGTTTTGCTTCTCCAATAACCAAGGGGAAGTAGGTGAGTTTAGCTTCCTTTTCAAGCAAGAAGGCTAGGAACCTTGCAGTAAAAGGGTGGGTTTGTGTTTTCTTTGAGTCTTAGTGCGTGTTATGGACTATTTTATTTTTTCTCAAGTGGTTAAAGGAAGGCACTATTCTTGGGATTGGCTTGATTGAATAAGATCATCCATGTGGCATAATCCTAATGGAGGAGAGTACTTCTCTTGTCTTGACTAAAGAGATACTATTACCATAGACCCTTGATCTAAGAGTGCATGATAAGAAGTAAATGGATGGTTGGATTTGCCCTTGTCTTGGCCGAAATTTCTATGCAACCATTCGGAGGAATTTTGAATTTTCAAAGCTATTAGAATTACCCAAATTGTTAATTAATTTGATTAGTTTAATTGCTCTTTAACCAATTTCGGTTAATTACACTTTTAAGACATTTTTCCTCTAAAAGAATTGATCTTATGAATTATGTAATTAGGGTGTAAGAATTAATCTATCTCAATTGATTAAGGTAGAACAATTGTCTTGTACCTAATTAATAAGATTATATTAGCTTAACTAAATTTCTAAGTTACGAATTAATGAGGTTCGAATAATTAGGTTTTAATTAAAATGTTTAGTGCGTTATAATTTAATTATTGACTTGACTCAATTTACTAAGCTCTTACTCATCGAGATTAGTCGATTAGTCCTCAGTTAATCATTAACCTCTCTAATTAGCTATGATCACTGAGCTAATTAGCTTAGACAAAATTGGGGATGTTACATCTCCCGTACAGAGTTATAGGTCAAGTTTAAGGAATTACTGTGAGCAACTCAGTTGGAATTTGAATATGAAGTTTTTATGGCATCTGTATGTTAGCTTCCCAAAAAAATTTGTAGCACTCAATTTGAAGTTGTGAAGGGTGAGTTATACCCTTCCCAACTTGTACAGGTCAGAATCTTGGACAAGATTCAAGGGTTTACTTCAAAAATTCATACCTCACTCAATACAAATCCAATAGTCTTATAATTTATATGGTTAGAAAGCTCTAGATGTCTAGTTTCATTACAATTAAATTCTGATGTCTGTAGGCGAAATTGTACACTTTGCTGTATGGATAGTCGAGGGTTCATCAATTAATCCATTCTAGTTGATTCCTCTTTTAGTTTTTCATTCAAGTTTCAGTTCTAACCAATAATTACATATTAATCCAGCCATAAAACATCACATAAACAAAATATATCATCAAATAAGAGAGTGAAACTAAAACCCTCATGTCACGACCCACTGGGGCCATGACTGGCACATGGAGAGCATCAACTCCTTGGTAAGCTAGAACAGGAATTTTTTTTCAGAAAATTTGATAGAATTTCCCCCAAATTAGGACATTCCCGTCATTTACATAAACCTTGTTAACTATCTCACCATATAGACATAAACACAGAATCAACCATTCATTTCCAAAACACATAAGATTTTAGGATACTATTGCTAATAAAGTAATACGTGGGAAGCAGGATCACACTGTAGCTAATGGAGCATTTCTATAGATTATACACAACAAGATATTCAAGGAATACAAATAAACCTAGTTCATGTACACAAATACAGGCCTACACACATAAGAATGTGGGTTGACTGAAGATTTAATGCTTCTAGCTAACTAGAGGACCTAAGCACAGACCTGTACTTGTACTTGAAACATGTGGAGAGAAAGAGTAAGTCAAATAAACTCAGTGAAAGATAATTTTTTATAACAGAAATGGGCAAGCTTAGGCACATGTTATTTCATCATAACGACACATATTTATAAAGGAATGCTTCTATTCTAAAACATAATTGTAAACCCATAATAATCCATCTTTAGTGAAACTTCCAAGCATAAAAGTTAAGAGTATACCTTTAAGCCATTTGTATTAAAATGGGAAAGCTTCAATATAAAATCCAGAAAATCCATTCAATTATCACATCAAGAAATCCTCTAGTAAGACATATCAGAATTTCAGAGCTTATCTAACATGACTAGGACTCAAGAGGTGGCCCCTGGACATTTGTTTGATCCATGGCACTTTGTTCCTAGCCCTGGCCAGGACTCAAGTAATGCCTCCAAGAACTTTATCATTATGGCACTTTGCTCCTGGCCCTCCTAGGACTTTAGAGATGGCCCCCAGATAATTTATAATCCGTGGCACTTTGCTCCTAGAAGGTCAAGTGCCAATTTGATTAGCCAATTCTGATGCCAATTCAGGTATCAAATACAAATCATAGCTCAACTATCATACAGATCAAAATTCAAATGACAATTCTAAAGTTTGTCATACTATAAAAAAAATAACAGCACAACTAATAAAATATCTCTCAAAACTTCAATTGGAGTTCCATATTAATCAAGTCACATTTCAACAGTCAACATATATAAAATAATACTTCACATATATTTACAAAATTAACAAATTAAAACATGCTATTGGTATATCATTACTCACCAAAGTTTGAGAATCCAACCATTTGTTCAAAGAACATGTCTTGTCATTTAAAAATCTATAATCCATTTCTAGAAATCATCCGAAACATTCAATAAATTCAAGCTAACCAAATTTCCAAAAAAAAAAAAAAATGAAACAAATGTCCTTTAATGATCAACAACGTGAATTGTGTATCTTGAGTATCCAAAACCAAACAAAACATTCACAGTTGATTAAAAATATATATAGTGGGCTTTCAATTTGTTCCGAACTCAACCAATATACTATTTTAGGTTATCTTGCTTAGTGAGTTAACCTCCTAGGCCTCTCTAGGAGCCACAAGACTACCAATAAAAAGTAAATTCTCTTTATAATAAAATTATGGATCAATTTATGTCAAGAATGTGACGTCCGAAAATTCAATCGCCTGTTATTAATCAATTTTCTCGATTAATTCACGCGAGTAAGATTAGCTATGAACCATTTAAGATTTATTAGGATTCAAATGGATGTTAGTTAGGTAGATTAGAATGGAAAATTTAAAGTAGAAACTAAGGTAAAGGCGAATGCGAAATCGGGCAAATACCGAATCTCCGGTTGGGGGAAGATCCGATAAAACTTCAATAACTTAAACTACTGGAATAAAATAATATTAATGGCCCTGGATCCAAAGGTGGGGAGGCCATCCACCCCACCACCATCAGACGGTCCACAGTTCACGTTGTGGCTCAACTGAGGCCACAAGATTAAAGGACCAATCACACCGCGACAACTCCCCCTTCAATTATTACACTTCAAAATATCTTCTCTCTCTCACTTTCCTCTCCTTATCTCATCCGCCACCCTCCTTCTTCCTCCCTCCTCCATTTTTTCTTTTCCTCTTCTTCATCTCTCTTCACTTCATACACTCCTCACTTTGGAGATTTGAAGTTCTTTTGAAGAATCAAGTTGGAACTCAAAGGAGGTAGGGTTTAAAGCTTTGAATAGATGTTTGTATTGTTGATTAAATCTGGATTGGATATGGTTTCTGATCTGTCTTCTTGCTGATCTTGATGAATTATGGGTGGAAAAATGATGGGATGAGTGAAGAGGTGATAGATCAATGGGGTAGATCAAGAAAGGAGAGAAATCAGCAAGTCTGGAAACAGAGTTCTCTTAGGGTTTCCGTACGAAATGCCCTTTGTCCCTCAGTTCCCACCGTTTAAATTCTATGAAAATATTTTTAATGAAACTAGACATCCAGAGCTTTCCATACATATAAATTATTAAGTCATTGGATTAGTATAGAATTAGTTATGAATTTTTGAAGTTTGACCTAAGTTTCAGAATTTGATTTCGGGCAGGGAAGCTTACGTGAGCCATATCTCACTCCATATAACTTGGATTTAGGTGGAACAAGATTCTATAGAAAGCTAAGATCCAGTAGTTTATGCTATAAAAATTTCGGATTCAGACCTAATTTGAGTAACTCCCAGAAATTTTCTAAAGTCACCCCTGATTCTGCTTAGGCCAAAACAGGGCAGTTTGTAACACCTGAATTTGAGGTTTTATTACTTAAGCTATAGTTGGCCAAATGATGTGGGACTTCTTGGAGGATAAAATTTCATATCCTAGCTTCAAAACGACATAGGTTTGGTAGCCATACCCTTAGGATTCGAATTTTAACAGATTTTAACATTTTAGAGTGCTGTTCAGTTTAGTTATAGACCAAGCCAGAACAAAATGACAATATCTTGAGTTGTAGATATCAAAATTGAACGGGACCAAAAAGGTTAGAAACTAGACACATAGGGCTTCAACATATTAAAATTTCAGATCCATTGGAGTTGTGTAGCAATAAACTCAGAGGAAACACTAACCGGGCAGAATAGGAAGCATTTGGTGGCAGCACCCAAATTTTTAGTTTACTCTTCTCTTAATTATAACAAGTATGCATGCCCAGTATTATTATGAGAATCCTATATTGTTATGAACATTGTATATACTGTTATAGAAATTATTGAACTATTGTTGAGAATTACTGGAATTGTTGCTGCTGGCACTATTCATGGGGAAGCGGATGTGATCCGTTATGCTGCCCAAATTTCGGTAAGCATTATGATTGATTATGAGCTGGAACATATATAATCCTCGAGTAAGAGGATAAGCTTATTTAAGTTCCCCTCACCCACGACTCACATGAGGCATGGCATTAGACCCAGCTAGTGTGAGTATAGGGGATAGGTCTTACATGAGGTATGGCATTAGACCCAGCTAGTGTAAGTCTGAATATTTAAGGTGGCGACGGCCACGGTATGAGCTCATTACCATTTATGCTGAGTGGGTGTAAAGATTTTAAGAAAGAGTCAAACTTAGAGGAAGGATAAGAGTAAAGTTATGAGTATATTCCCTTTTTACACGCATTAAGGGTATTAAATGTTGTGGAATTGTATACTTGAGTTATGCATGTATATTTTGTATTATGCTATTCTACTGTTAATAGTTAGACTTATTCACTACCTCCGATCATGTTCATAGTTATCATAATAAAAGACCGAAGCCATTAGGGGTTAAGATGAGATAACTTTAGGAATATAGAACCCTACTGAGAGTTTGAAGAATTCTCACCCTATGTAGTACCCATTTTACTTTCAGATCAGTACGATGGACGCGACAGCGGTGGTGTTCATTGAGTTCCCGCATATGCAGCTTCATTACAACCCCACCTACGACTCGTTGTACATAGTCGGCTCGTGCCGATTTAGGGTATACTTTTTCAGCAGCAGTGACTTCACGGTGCCACTCTTCCACCCCTTGTTCGACCCCACTGTTCCATATTTCGCCTTCCCCATATCCGTAGCGCATCCAGCACCTCCTCCCGCACTGCGCTCAGTGGATCCCATACCAGCCTCACCTCTTCAGATGGTTCCCAGAGACCCGATGCCCGCCGAGGATGACCCGTCCGAGGCCACCGACTCTTCGTCCTCCTCATCCGGACCTGATGACTCCTCCCGACTGGGCCTGCTATGGCCAACGGGTACCAGACCCTGTAGTAGACATATTTGGCTAGCTGTTGTACGTAATGGCCCTCTTTTGACAGATGATGTATTGGGCCATAGGAGTAGTTTGTTAGGACTTTGACTTGTACTCAAATGTCCTATGAGGACTCTTAGGACTGCACTTTTATGATATCGGCCAGGATCTTTTTGGTATGTACTGGCCTTACATGTATTCCTTACAGTGTATATATCAGAGGATGTCCTCTATGGATGTAGATATATATATATTTACCTTTCAGTATATGTGCATAAATTCAGAAAAATTTCTACTGCATTCCTTTCATTATTTCAGTTTGTATGACATTATGGTTTCACGTTATACGCTTAAGTTCTTCTGCACGCGAAATAAAAAGAAAGATTCGTCGTGTAAATCATAGTCGGGACTATAAATAATAAATTTTAAATAAAAAACTTTAACATACTATGCTACAATTAAGTAAATATAGTAGATAGAGTAGGACCTTACAAAGAACAAAACCTTTGACAATCTAACACTAGTAACCTCCATCATCATCATAACAACATAATTACAATCATTAACTACACTAATAACAAGACCAATCAGTTAAATCATTTATCTACCAATTTAAAAATAAAATTTAGCTAGACGAACTCTCAATTTCTTTTGTTCCTCCCAGTCCAAAATCCAAAACATCAAAGCCCAATTCCATTTAGGATTATCTAGATTCTTCCCAGTAATAAACAAATAATGCAAGACAATCAAATTTTCATGTGAGAGGGCAACAACACATAAGAAAAGGAGCTCACCTAAGACTATGATTTGCTTTCGAAGATCAGAACCAACCCCCAGCCACTAAGACATTGCAAAATAGGGATAGAAAGTAGAGGGGAACAAATCATAGAGTGAGAGAAAGATAGAGAGAGGCATGGACCTGAAAAGGATGGCAGAGAGAGAGAGAAACTTCACGAAGGAAGAGAGACAGATCGACAACTAGAGTTACAATTGCCCTATGCCACGAAATTGGCGGAAGACCAATGGTTAGCTGGGCGAATGGCAGCGCGATAGTAAGAGGATCACGAGCAGAGAGAGAGCAAGGGAGATGAGATAGAGAGGAGAACAAGGTAGAGCACAACGGAAAAATGAAAGAAAAAGAAAGAATGAATTGTGCGTAAGGAGGAGCAACTCCAAACGTGAAATAAAGAAAAAGAGGGGTCTATGATGCACCATGGTCCCTATTCTTTTTTTTTTGTTTAAACTCCCAAACACTTTTAAAATTTCTATCCAACTTTTTTAATTCCTCTATCACCATATTCATAAAAGAAAAAAAAAAACCCAAAACATAAGCCATAAAAATTTTTAAAAGTTCTCGATTACCAAAATTTTATTTTAAACAAACATTTTACTATTATTATTATTATTATTATTTTACAGGGTATTACACCTCATTAGCCACAAAATAAAAAAAACCATGAAAAGTATTGAATCTTACCTCAAATTTGATGTAGAAACTAGCTAAATTTGAGTTTTGGTGGAGAAAGTGGGTGGAGCTTAGAGATGGAAGGAAGATGGAGTGAAATAGGAGAAGAGAGAAGGAACGATGGTTTGCTAAAGGGGGTGGATGAAAATGAGCGGATTTAGAAGGAAATTGTTAAGTTTTATAACTCAAAAGAAATGGACATGAAGAACATGATTGGCGGAGGCATAGGTGGTTGATGTTTGGTCAAGTTTTCCTCCCTTTGTGGGCAGCACATGGCGCCCTTACATGGGGTGGGGGTGGCTGAATCTAAGTCATCCAATTTAGGTTTTTTACAGTCTAAAATTTCACTGATTTGGTTCTTACAGTACACAATACCGAAATTCACCTGATTTCCTTCAAACCTGTGAAACATTGCTAGAAATCTTTTTATATTTTCTACATGATTATTTCAAATTCCTCTAATTCTAATCTCTGTAATTCACCTCTAATTACTCTTATTTCTCTAATGCAACCAAATAAATTAGTTAATAGTGCTAATCAGATGCACTATTCTTTGGGATGTTAGAAAAAACACAAAGACTTGTGTAACGTCCAAAAAATTCTATCGTTAATAACTCAGTTATTCGATTTTTATCGAATAAGAGGGTTTAATCAAAATTTTATTGAACACTTACTAAAAGCCAATTAAGGGTGATTTGAGAAGATTAGGCCTGATGGAATTAGATTAGGAGCATAGAAAACCTCACAGAAAAATTTCAACTGATTTACCGATTTAAGAGCAATCGGTAAGATTTCGGAATTTTAAACTGTCGGAATCGGATTAGTTGAAATTATGCCATGAGTGCCCTAGGATCAATGGCTAAGATTTAACCAAATAACCCACCCAAGTGGTGCCTTGGGCAGCCCTTGATGGTGGAAGCCAAACCAAAATTGATAGCACGGAGAAGTCCACCAATCATATGCATCTAGCTTCCAAATATCTCTACCTTTTCTTTCCTTCTCCTTTGTGAATCTCGGCCACTTGCTTTTGCTGAAGCTCTCTTCATTCCTCTTCTCCTTACTCTCATTTCCACTCCATTCTCATCCATTTCCAAGTCTCATCACAAGTTGCTTTCATCAAAGACACAAAATCCACCCCAAACTCAACTAGACAAGGTAGGAAATCCTACTTCTCTTCTCACTTTCTCTGGTTTGGGGCTAAATGTTGATCATGTATGACTTGAGATATTGATGTTATGTAGAGTGATGATGATGGTTTATGATTAATTTTGCATGTATGTGGCAGCAAGTGTCATAGCCTGCTCCAAATTACAATTTTAAAATACTTAATTCACTAAATTTGAAGTATAGTGCAACCAAGGTCGTCTCACAATGATGTTATTGTTATCTAGTTAAGTAACAAGGGGGTATGTGCAAACATGTAGTCAATAAGCCATAAAAGAAAATTAGATGAAAATAAAAACACTAGTTCAAAGAGTTCCTTAGGCATAAGGTGAATCAATCATTAATGCACAATATATCAGACACATGGAGTGCGACTAATTTGAGCTATTAGAGAGACCTCTACTAACAACCCCACAATTCTACCTAGAGAACTCTAGGAATTCAACCAACACATAATTGATTAGATAATTGAGACCTCAACTCTAATTAACCTATGTTGATTTCTAGCCCCAATTCTACTAGCCTAGGTTTGAACCCAATCCCAATTCCTAATTCTTTAACTAATCAAGTTCATACCAATTGACTAATTAGCAATCACCCAACTAATTCCTCATTCATAAACTCATATATCAATACCATTCAATGCAAATTTACAAATAAAAGAGGGAAAAGAATCAAGAAAACAAACATAATTGAAATTCAAGCATAGGGTTTTAAGATTACAACCATAATGCCCTTAGAATCTCCTTGAACTAGCTTGAAATCCTACTCCTCCATAGCAATGAAGTTACAAAATAGAACCCAAAACAAGTATCTTACAAAATGAAAGGAAAAGAAAAAGAAAAGAAGAGGAGAGGAGAAGAAAGAAAAAATAGAAAAATGTTGGAGAGATGAGTCCCCTTTCACGTCTCTCTTTTCATTCTTCTTATCAGACCTCAAATGTCAAAATTCAAAAATATCCTTGAGGTCAACTTAATTCTCTGCCTCTTAGCTTTAAGTGGACACCCAATTTGCTTAATTTGGACTTAAAATGAGAGAGTTATGGCCCAATCTTTATAGCATGTTCAGGTTATACATGTATTCGCATCAGTCCATTTTAATAACCAATAAATCCATGAAGATATCATTATTTTGGAGAGTGGTCTTCATATGAATTGAAGCTTTATGTCTTAGCTTTCAAATGGCACTAATTTTGCCTCAATCCAATGTCTACAACTCACGTTATGGCCTAATTAGTGCACACTACTCCGGTTCTAGTGTAACAGCCCTATTCTAACTTCCTGGCCCAATTCGACCCACTAGACATCTGAATTTGTTGTTGACTTCTCATCAATGTTGTAGATCTTTCTCTCAGCTTTCCTGCAATATAAAATTTGTAATTTTTAGATATCTACAACTCAAGATACAGCCATAATACAAAAATAGTATAAATTCACAATAATGCTGAAAAATACAATTGAGCCCAATTAGAGTCCAAACTTATAAAATGTATCCAATATTATTCAATTAAGCACAAAAGAGGTTCAATAAACTAAATATGAGGGTTAATCAATGTATCAAAATATTGCTTTTCAGTATGTTGTGATTAAACTCGAAATTGATAGCAAATAGCTTGAAGAGGGGAGACAAACCAAGAAGCTGTTAGGTTTTTTCTCGGCAGTCGATACAGCGGAGTGTACGGCTCCATCTACAGCCAATCAAAGTGGATGAATCTATTTTTATATGAAACTAGACACCCAGGGCTTTCCATACATATATAATATAAGACCATTGGATTAGTAAAGAGGAAGTTATGAATTTTTGAAGTTTAACCTTGAAATCAAGACTCCAACCCGAGCAGTATGAGTTGAGAAGGGTGTAACTCACTCTATACAACTCCAAATTGAGTGAAACCAACTTTTTTAGAAAGCTAACATATAGAGAGTATCCCATAAAAATTTTTGAATTTGATAAGGTCCCGTTTGTTCCCAGTGAGTCAAGAAAGTTGTCCTATGTCCAATCCAGGTTAGAACAGGGTAGATCAGTAGGGTCAAGTTCCAAAGCCTATAACTCAAATTATACTTATCCAAATGATATGAAACTTCATTCATTTGAAAGCTTGTTCTGTTAGCTTTACATGGACATAAATTTCGCATGATTTCACTGGTATTTTTATTTTTAGTGAATTTTCCCCCGTAAGAGTACAATTCTAGCTAGAAGCAGGACAAGTCTAGGATAAGACACAAATAATTTGAGTCAATGTCGGAAGTCGAGAATCAGTAAACAGAAAACTAGGTCGGGAATATGCAAGGATGAACCCAGAAGAGTATACTTAAGGTTGAACTTGGAGGGGTTTACCTAATGATTGAACTCGGACTTAGTAAATAGGAATCCATATCGGGTATCTTTTGAGGCTGTTCTTGGAACTTAGTAGAGAGAGCGAGATCAGGTATATTTGGTGTTGAACTTGGAACCCAGTAAATAAGAAGCTTGGGATTTAGAAAATACACTTATCATAGTCCCAGAAGACCAATGGTGGGATAAGGTCGGATGTCGCACAACCCCGAAAGTCGGAAATGACGTAACCTTGGGAGACCAAACATATTGTAGTGAAGTTGGAAACTAGGTAAGATCGGAACTCGGAATACGATGGATATTGAAAATCGAACTCGGGAACCTTAATAAAAATTAAAAGCCTACAAGTTAGGTTGATACTTGAGACTTTAAACCTTGCACTTATCAGTATTGTTATATTCTTGATATGAATATCATTTCTTATATGGAGTTTACTATTTGACTAAAATGTACTAGTTGTCTGGCACTATTTATGGGAAAGCAGACTCGATCCGTTATTCTACCGAAATTTTGGTAAAAGATTCATATGTTGTGTAGTTTAAAGTAGCATGAATATATGATACTTGAAGAATCAAGCTACATATGCATTCAATTCATGATATTGTAAAGGATTCCATTTTACTTGGGCCAGCCCCGGAACAAATTAAGGGGAATAGATCAGTGGGAAGGTCGGGGAAAGTAAACCTGGCAATCCTGTATTGGAACGAGCTTGGTCCTGAAAAGCGGACTATTATCCAGGAGTATATGGCCAATTACTCCCAGAGGACCAAGGATGGAAATAAGTTCTAATAGGCGAAAGCCTTCAAGAATAAGATGTAATTTCTAATTACACATTCATATGTATAGTGTAACACTTATAAATTGACTGTCCTAGATACCTGTTATTTTTCGTAATATGATATTGCTCCTTTACAATTACTGTATAATTGCATAAGTATATCTATTAATTAAAATTGAGCTTGTTTCGGTATATGTTTTTCAAATAAGTATTTAAGTTAAATATCATTAGTGTGTTGTACCATTGGAAACTATTGAAAGACCAAAACAACTAGGAATGACAGTGATGACAGATGTGTAGAAACTAGGGATTCCTACAGAGAAATTTTATTTCTCACCCTACTGTATATTTTCGCGTCATTCTCAGACTATGAAGAACGTAGCAATAGGAGTCCTGTTCATTGAGTTCCCCGAGCTTCACATCCACATCGGCCCGTTCCTGGATTCTGTATATATATCTGGCAGGTGTCAGTTCCGTCTTTATTTTTTTTTCTAGAGAGATTTTGCCGTACTGCTGACACACCCACTTTTTGATCCTGCTGTCTCGTATATTGCTATTCCTCTTCACATAGCCCATCCATTTCCACCTCTACCCGCACTACCCAAAGAAGAAGACTCAAGAATGACAGTAGCCCCAGCTCCTATGGCCCCTCTTGCCTCACCATCGTAGCAGATACTTTTCGCCTCGATGTCAGAGGAGGATCCGTCTGAGGCGGTGAGTTCCTCTTCCTCGGCCTTTGCTCCTAGTGCGGGCCACCCTCCTGCAAACGCCACCATGGCGAATGGGTTCCTTTCTTCGGAATCCATCTAGAGTACCGCCAAAGCAGTAGTAGATGTACAAGATGACCCTTTTTTTGGCAGTAGGGTCATAGGTATACGGGTAGGAGTCAATAGTTATACATGAAATGTCCCATGGGGACCAATAGAGGGGAGGGATGTTCCTATTGTCAGGCCAATTTATTTTGTATCCACGACCTCATTTCTTTTACCCTGTACTGTTTTGTACTTCTTTTGATAACTTTGAAAACAAAGGTATAAGCATGTACATATATATATGATGCAGATTGTTTATTTCGAAAATTTTGTTTGAGTTACTTTAGATCTGATACAATGACTGTATAGTGTATATCTCATTGCCAGACCAAAATTGATTAAAATGAATAGTTAACTCTTAGTTCATCACATGTACTTAAGCATAGTATTTGTCTGGTAAGGTGTTACAACTTGCACTCAAAAGACCTTCGATTAACCCATCTAACCATTAGTGACCTTGCTTGCTTCTAGATTTTTCCTTCCCTTTCCTCTCTTTACTTGCCTTGCTCAGAATTAATAACTTCCCAATGGATCTATAACTCACGATATTTAAATTTTTCTTGGAATGATGCATTAACAAATGATAAACATCAAACAAGAAAACATTACTAATAATTTGTTCTCTTTCTCTCTCTTTCTCTCTTTGCTTATTGACACTTTTTGTCAATTAATCCCTTTATGATCTTGAAAGAGGCATGGTATACAAGGGAAAAGTGAAAGTGAGGAAAGAAGTTTATATAGAAACACGTATATGGGTTGGCAACCATCTTTGCAAGAACATTGGCTTGTTAAATCCATTCTCTAAGCATTTGATTGGTTTGTATGTAATGGAGGGCTTTCTCCACCAATTATCTTCTGGAGTTTAGGGACTAGCTATTCTCGTGGCATGCATATGCTCCAACAAAACATCTCTTACACAATGAGGAAGGTTTCATTGAGATACTAGAACTAAGTCGGACAACCTAACACAATCATGTCCCACGAGCCAAATGTACCAAAAAGTAATAAATAATAGAACAAGATCAAATACTGACTTTTGTCTTACTAGGTTATGTCAGCTACATAAGCGACATTATTGTGTGATAGCACAAACTATGCCAATTTATTTTTTTATATCAACTATGTCTATAGATAAATCATTAAAAGTCCTTATTTTCTTATTAAACCATTGGTCTTTACATGTATTCTGGATCCCCACATTAAAAAACTTTTGGTTTAGGTCCCTATACACTAAAAATATTTTGATTTAAATCTATATAATGGGGTTGAATTAGTCCCTGCCATGAGAAAATCACTAGGCAGTGTTAGCTTTTGCTGATATGGCTAATATGAGCTGATATGGGGCATATTAGAATCTGGTTGACATGGTTTATTAATGATTTGATGTATGGTGATAGATTTTTCTATTTCTTAATGGACCAAAATCATTTTTAATAGTTCTATCTCTATTTTCTTTTTTAGTCTCCCTTTACTTCTTCTATATTTATTTATTTATTGATAATTAGCTAATGGCCAAAACTAAAAGGAACACCCCATAGGGAGTAGCCATTGTATCACCATACATCAAAGATCAGAAACCAAAAAGATAAAAGCAAAGAAAAGAGAGACCAAATAAAACTAAAGTACATGGCCATCACTCCTTTTGTAACACTCTACTAATACCATACTATACTTAAGTCATTTTATGGCATTACTAGTTGTTCCTTATCTAACGGAAGTTCTTATCTTTGAAATTACTGCAATATACAAAAATAGGATATAATTTTTTTTTTCTTGTAAAACCTTTATGCTTGAAAACTAAGCCTTTAAGCGCTTACTTACTCGTATACATATGAATGTTGTTCTTCATATCGCTGAGTTATTAATAAGATATATGATAAAATGGAAACAACATAACACAATACATTAAACCAAGAACGTAATCATAGAGAATCAAGGTCGTCATCACACTTAATAAGTATCACATATGTAATAGGTCAAATTAAGCAGCATGACTTCCTACATGCTCTTAATTACACATAAGCTGCCCAACTAGGGCTCTTGAGAAAATGAAAATGCTATGCTACTATCCCGATCCTCCTTAGCTAGGTGAAGAAACATGGCAACTCCTCATTTTGTTCAGTTAGGTACCATCAAAAGTGTTACCATGGATGTCATCAGGTCCATCTGAAGACGACGTAGAAATGTAGGTGTGAGAAATATAGGATTTCTCAGTAGGATTATGACTAGACAAACATGGTGTTATCGTCATTGTCCTAGCCCTTTCGGGTTTGATTATAAAAATAGTGGACAGATATAGGTTCAATTTTAACAATTTCTGAAGATATAAATCCCAAAGCGGATTGCTTTTATGTTTATCATCATATTCATAATATCATACATAGGCATACCTACTAACACATGGGATAAACATTCATAATACGCATGAGAAACATAGAAACATGGATGACTATGCAACTCATCAACTTGACCATGGTTCAACTTTGACTTTACTTTCATTTTTAGCACATGCTTAACATTCTTTACTTTCCTTTAGAATAGACTGCTTTTGGACATGAGCTCATTCCATGACCATCATCACAGTACTAAACCAAATCATGTAACACCTTACCAGACAAGTACTATGCTTAAGTTATAATAAATTATTTGATAAGTGATTACGTGTAGTGAGCTAATCCAAAATTCTGTTTTGTGTATCATTATTAATTATCCACAAAAAAAAAGTGACTATTCGCGTAATAACATTTTCTGCTTGATGGCGGAATAAATACTAGTTAATTAGTATGCTGTAAATAACATGACCTAAATAAAATTGCGATAAAGACGGAACTATTGTAAAATACATCTTAAATATATACATAGACGTCTGCTTTCAAAGTTTGTCAAAATGGTACATGGTAAAAAAAATGAGGCCACTGCACAAAATAAAATAGCTGGTCCCTAAGAACAGTACCCTAGATGGTCCCCACGGGATATTTCATGTATTCCTCCTAATTTCTACCCATCTGTCCATGACCTAGACTGCCAAAAGAGGATCATATTGTACATCTACTACCGCTACGGCATTCCCACTATCTAAACGGAATCTAAAGAAAGAAACTCGTTTGCCATGGTGGCGTCTATTGTAACACCCTCCTAAGTAAAGTACTATGCTTAAGTCATAGTACCACACCCTGGAGTTGTTATCATACTGAATCTGACCTTGTCTATCAGCAACTTCCGTCACCTTCGGAAACTTCTGTAACTATTTGGAGACAACACAGAAAATAGGGGTGAGAATTATAAATTCTCAGTAGGATTCTCTATAATACACATGTAGTGTCATCGTTGTCATCTCCAGTTTGTTTCGGTTTAGTATGAAAAGGGGATCATATAATGTGGACTATTTAATTTTACAGTTCGAAAATATATTATCCGAAGCAACATTCATTTTTATCATACACTTGGCATCTGAGAGAATCCATAAAAATTCAAGTCATGAATCATATTGGGACTAATAACTGAAATACAATAAAGTACGATAGCATCAATGCACTAGAGACATAACTTCTACATATACTTTACTGAAACTACAGTATATTAAGATGATGCCTACATGACATTAATATGTTGAGAACATAACAACTGCACATAACTTTACTCATATTTAAACGTATGCTTATTCATAAAACTTGTTTTTCTTTCTTCATTTTTCTTTTCATCATAAAATCTTTACGTGCCACATTCCAGAGTATGATTGCCATGTCATACCCCATCAGAGCGTGATCGCCATGTCACGTTCCTTAGGAATATGGGATCTTCACTTGGTACTCACACTAGCTGGGTCGAAGCCATGTCTTATGTGAGTGGGGTGTCTGCATATACTTTAATCTTTAATCTTTACTTGGCACACCTAGGCGTTACGTATCGCCATCCCTAGGGTGCTATTACTGCCCTTCGGTAGTCTGGCCTTGGAGTGAGCTCGTCAGCTTCACCCGTGACCGTCGTCACACCGACTCACCCGCAAGGGGACCCACGTGCCTCTAGTCTTGGAGGGATCTCATTCTGGTCACGTGCCTCTAATTGAAGGGATCTCTTCTGGTCACGTGCCTCAAAATTGAGGGATCTCATCTGACCACGTGCCTTCAATATAGAGGGATCTCATCTGACCACGTGCCTCCAAGGTAGAAGGATCTCATAGTCTTAACTGCCTTCACAAGGAGGGATTCAAAGTGCACTGCCTCCAAGTGAAGGGATTCATATCTTTATCTTTTAACTGCCTTCGTAGGGAGGGATCTCAATTAACTGCCTCCGAGTGAAGGGATTCACATTTAATATACTCATGTCTTTTCATTCCCATAGATGGTTATGCATAGTCGTGACATATAAAGGCCCGTAACCTCTTTACCATTCTACCGGCACTCATACATATGCCTTGTCCTTTACTTTCATATACCTTATCTCATACTCATGTCATTCTTGAATTTAGGGTTTCTATATACCCATTCATATTCTAATTCATCCTTGATAACCCATATCATCTTCCAATTCATCCTTGCATGTAAATATTCCTAGTTTCATAAACTTCTGCCATAAATTCGACAGCATAACGGATCAGTTCCATCTCCCCATGAATAGTGCCAGTTCTCACAGACAAACCAGTCATAGCAACATAATCAATCTAATATATACATATCAATGTAAAACTGGCAATCCTCAACTCAAACCTTATAGGTTTCACTAATACTTGTAAAATTATCAATATGGCCATTCTGCCAATTCTATTCGGTTCCGCCCGAATCTTGTATAATCCACCTTTATCTCTATTCAAATCATTTAAATCTGAAACTTATATGTCATAGCTCTACATGTCTACTTTCTAACCTCTTTGGTCCCATATCATTTTGATTTATATAACTCAAGATATTTAACTTTTGCCTCAGCTGGTTCAGTCACTAGCTCGAATTACACTCCTGGAAATATAAATTTACTAAAAATCGAAACTAAGCTCAAATCATGCGAAATTGGTCTCATATTGAAGCTAACAGGACAACCTTTCATTTGCCACAAGTTTCACTTGATTTACTTAAGTGCACCTCGAGTTATAAGTCTTGAAAGTCGACCTTCCTGAACTACTCTGTTTTAGTCTGGATTGGACATAGAGCAACTTCCTCAAATTACTGGGATCAATTGGGAGCATAACAAACTCGAAATTTCATATTGAGATGTTTCCCTATGTGTAAGCTTTCTAACAAAATTGGTCTCACTCAATTTGGAGTTGTATAGGGTGAGTTATACTCTCCATAAGTCACCTTACCCGGATGAAAGTCCTGAACCTTAGGTTAAACTTCAAAAATTCGTATCTCCCTCAATACGAATCCAATAACCTTATATGATATATCTATGAAAAGCCCTGAATGTCAACTTTCATCTAAAAATGGTTTCATCGGATTTGACCCATTGTAGGCGGAGCCGTACACTCCGCCGTACGGATTGCCGTGGAATCTCCACCAAGACAGCACCCTCATCCATCCATTTTCTCGTAGTTTTCTTCTTCTAATTCTAATTGCCACTCAAGATTTCATATTAATCCCATATTAATCCAATCATACACATCCAATATATCATCAAATAACCATAAAAAAGTAATCTTTCATGTATCCTTAGTTTAGAGAAATTAAGATTAGAGATTGAATCCTACCTCTTTGGAGTGTGATCTTGAGTTAAGTGTTGAAGCCTAAATTATTAGGACCTGGCCAAGCTTGAAGGAGTGATGGAGAAGGGAAAAGAGAGCTGAAGTGAGGGAGAAGAGAGGGCGCAGAAAATGGATCTGAATGAGGGGAGAAGAAGGTGTTATATAGGCATAGTGGTAGTCAACTTGGAGGGTTCTGATCGGCCTTAAAACACAAAGCTGAAATTCTGCCAACCTTCCCCTCTTTTGTGACAATTTGCTCTCCACGTCGCTCTAACAGTGGGACTCGTTTCCAGTATATTCTGAAGATGACATCGGAACTCGTGCACTTCATGAGATGAAATCGGAACTCGTTTCCTTTGTATTTGAAGCATAAGGTCGGAAATCGAGACCATTGCCTTGAGACATGAGGTCGGATATCGGGAATTGCATGGATACCAAGGTTAAATCGGAAGTTGGGAGTTGAGGAGTGCTGGATAAGGTCGGAATTCGGAAATTAATGCTGAAAGTTGAACACGAACGAGGAAATTGGGAATAATCAAACTTAAACGAAATCAGAAGTCGTACAATACGTGAAGTCGGGAATTCAGCCATACAAACTCGGAAATCGGAAATAATCATTTCTATCTGAATTTCGAAGATGAAATCGGAAATCGGAATTGATCATCCTGGGGCAAAGTCGGAGCTCGGAAATAGGGATGTTACATCTATAGGAGGGTGGCCCGCGCTAGGAGCAGAGGACGAGGAAGAGGAACTCTCAGACAGATCCTCCTCTGACATCGAGGTTGAGAGCATCTACTGCGGTGGTGAAATAGGAGGGGCCATAGGAGCTGGAGTTGCTGCCACTGCTAGTGCTGGAGGAGGTGGAAATGGATGGGCCATGTGAAGGGGAATGGTAATATACGGGACAGCCGGGTCAAAAAGTGGGTAGATAAGCGGTACAGCAAAATCTCTCTGGAAAAAGAAATAAAGACGGAACTGACACCTGCCAAATATATATACAGAATCCAGGAACGGGTCGATGTGGATGTGGAGCTCGGGGAACTCAATGAACAGGACTCTTGTTGCTGCATTCTCCATAGTCTAAGAATGACGTGGAAATACACAGTAGGGTGAGAAATAAAAATTTCTCAGTAGGAATTCCTAGTTTCTACACACCTGTCATCGCTGTCATTCCCAGTTGTTTCGGTCTTTCAATAGTTTCAAATGGTACAACACAATGATAATATTTAACTTAAATACTTATTTGTAAAACATACACCGAAACAAGCTCAATTTTAATTAACAGATACATTAATACAATTAAAACAACAATTGTAAAGGAGCAATAGCATATTAAGAATAATAAGCAGGTATCTAGGACAGTCACTTAAGAAGAATACACTGTACATATGAATGTGCAATTAGAAAATGCATCTTATTTTTGAATGCTTTCACCTATTAGAACTTATTTCCATTCTTGGTCCCCTGGGAGTCATTGGCCATATACTCCTGGGTAATAGTCCGCTTTTCAGGACCGAGCTCGTTCCTATACAGGATTGCCGGATTTATTTTCCCCGACCTTCCCACTGATCTATTCCCCTTAATTTGTTCCGGGGCTGGCTCAAGTGAAATGAAATCCTTTACAATATCATGAATTGAGTGAACATGTAACTTGATTCTTCAAGTATCATATATTCATGCTATTTTAAATTACACAACATATGAATCTCTTACCGAAATTTCGGCAGAATAATGGATCGAGTCCACTTCCCCATGAATAGTGCCAGACAACTAGTACCATTGTACAAACTTGCAATTCAATATAGACAAGCAATTATGTATATATATATTCATAGATTCATTCCTTAGTTTCAACTCAAGCATCAACATGGCTTTTAGTTTATTCTTCCTTGTCCTGCCTGGGTATTGTATATTCCACCCTTATTTCAATTTAACTCATTTAAACCTAATTTTTGAATATGTTGTAGCCTTAAGTGTCTAGTTTCTAATTCTTTTAGTCCCATCTCATTTGGATTTGCATAACTTAAGATATAAATATTTTACCTCAGCATGCCTTATTCTTAGCCAGAATTGGGTTCTTATAAGAGAAATTTCACTAAAAATATAAAACTAAGTGAAATCATACGAATTTTATATCAAATTAAATCTAACACAACAAGCTTTCAATTGAATTAAGTTTCATCTCATTTGCCTAAGTATATTTTAAGTTATGAGTCCCAAAACATTACCCTACTGGACTGCCCTGTTCTAGGCTAACTTAAACCTAAGCCAAATTCATTGATGTACTAGGAACAAATGACAATGAATCAAATTTTGAAAATTTTATGGGATGTTCTCTTATATGTTAGCTTTCAAACAACTTTAGTTTCACTCAATTTGGAGTTGTGTAGGGTGAGTTACATCCCTCTTAACTCATATTGCCCAGATGAGAATCCAGATTTCTAGGTTAAACTTCAAAAATTCATAACTAATTCTATATCTAAAGGCATTATAATTTATATGTATGGAAAGCCCTGGATGTCTAGTTTCATATAAAAATAGATTCATCAAATTTAATCGGCTGTAGGCAGAGCCGTACACTCCGCCGTATGGACCGCTGAGGGAAAACCTAACAGCTTCTTGGTTTGTCTCCTTTCTTCAAGCTATTTGCTATCAATTTCGATTTTAATCGCAACATACATGCAAAATTAATCATAAACCATCGTCATCACTCTACATAACATCAATATTTCAGGTTATCCATGATCACCATTCAGCCCAAACCAGAGAAAGTGAGAAAAGAAATAAGATTTCCTACCTTGTCTAGATGAGTTTGGGTAGATCTTGTGTCTTTGATGAGGGCAACTAGTGATGAGACTTGAAAATGGATGAGAATGGAGTGAAAATGAGAGTAAAGAGAAGAGAAAGGGAGGAGCTTCAGCAACTAGAGGGGATGGCCAAAATTTGGATGAGGGAAGGAAAGAAAAAGTAAAGATTTTTGAGGTAAAGTGCATGATGATTGGTGGACTCCATCATGCTCTCAATTTTGGTTTGGCTTCCACCATCAAGGGCTGCTCAAGGTGCCACTTGGGGGCTTTATTTGGCTAAATCTTAGCCATTGATCTTAGGGCACTCAGAGCATAATTTCTATTGGTCCAGTTTCGACAGTTTAAAACACCGAAATCTTACCGATTTCTCTTAAATCGGTAAACCGGTTTGAAATTTTTCTGTGAAGTTTCCTACATTCCTAATCTAATTTCATCAAGCCTAGTCTTTTCAATTCACCCTTAATTAGCTTTAAGTAAGTGTTTAATCAAATCCTGATTAAACCCATTTATTCGATAAAAATCAAATAACTCAGTTGTTAACGATAAAATTTTTCGGACGTTACCAATCAGACTAGGCCGATATTGGTTACCCCTAAGTTGGAGGGTCCTCCATGTCACCTTTGCCTCCCTCATAGAGGTTCCTTGTGGATTGCTGTCTCTCGGCTCCTGGAAGTGATTGAGGGGTCATGTCCCATTCTTTCATTTTTTATCATTATACTTTACATGCATAGTTCTTCTTTGGCTAGACACATGCAATGATATGAATAAGTCCATAATTTTAACGGAAATCCGGTAGCATAACGGCTTGACCGGAGCTTCCCCAAAATGCCAATCATCAACTTTCAACCAGCAGTTCATCATATCTATATCATATCATCATACTCATCATTCAATCGTGAGATAGAGCTCAATCAAACTTGTCATTCATCATGCCAAATGGCATTATACATTCATACCCTAAAGGGGTTTATAGTTGTGTTAATCTTTGTGAAGAATCTTATGAACATCACATGATTTCTCGTAGTTACCCATGAGAGAATCACATAGTAAAGATATATGTGTGGGGTCTTTTAGTCACTTAGTTCTCATATAAAATTATTCTTCACTTGAGTTCATGTCTTATGGAATATTTGTTCAAATTAATTAAGTGATTGTTTCCTTTCTTTGAGATAGTGCACTTAGTGATTCCTAGGTTCATGGTATGCTCAGAGACCCTAATCATACTTCTGTTCCCAAGGAGTTCAAGATCCCTCTAATCCTTGGGTCATGACAATGCATAACCACATCATGAACCCAACAATACCATGTTCACTAAACACCAAGGGTGATTTTTAACTTAACCAAATTACAAAGTTTCAAGCTTTTATCACTAACCTAACAAGATCTTATATTAAATATTATAAAAGTTATCATTCTTATAAAGTAGTCATAAAGTTTTATTCTTTATGAAAGTAAGTGCCTTTAACATTAAGCTCTTATCTTAAAGATTAGATCTTTATGAAATAATGATATAAGTTACTAACCTTTTAACTAAAAAGTCTTGTTCTTTATGAAAGTTGACTCATTTAATTATTCTAAGACCCTCAAGGTCCCAACTTTATGACTTAAAGTTGTCTCTACATTAAAAAGGTTCCTACTTTATCAACTAGTGATATGAAATATTAACTTTAAAGTTAAAAAGTCTTGATCTTTATAAAAGTTAACACCTTTTAACATTGTTTTCGTTCAAGATCTAAAACTTTATGAATTAAATGTTACAAAACAACACTTTTATGACTTAAAGGTCTCATTCTTAATTAAAGTTTGAAACTTTATGAAAGGTCTTTTCTTTAAGGTTTGATTTCTAAGATATAAAGTGACAAGATATCATTTTTCTAACTCAAAAAGGCTTATTATACCAAAAAGCTTAGACTTTTATATGTATTCTTGCCTTCAAAATAAAATAAAATAAAACTTTATGGAAGCTTAAAAGTTACGCCACTTTTAAGGAATCAAGAAGCAAACTTTTTAAAGTTTTAAGCTTTTAGGATGCTCATAGTCTTATCTAATCATGAAAAACATAAAACGATGAAGCTTTTCTAACCATCAACTCATCATACGAAAAGTAACAACTTTAAACAAGATACCATCAAGAACACTCAATACAACAACATATTTTCCAAAAGTAGAAACATCAAGAACACTTGAAGAACATCAAGAACATATTTTTCCAAAAGTAGAAATATCAAGAACACTTGAAGAGCAACAAGAATATATTTTGCCAAAATGGAAACTTTTGCTCATGAAGAGCACGAAGGATGTTTTCAAGTTTTCACTTAAAGATCTTAGTCATGAAAAGAACCAAGCTTCAAGCTTTCTTGAGCAAACAAAATAAAATGATGAAGATCACTACCTCTTCTTGAAGATGGCGCAAAAACAAGAGAAGAGGGAGAAGAAAATGATGGCTCCTCTTGATGATGATGGTGACGGTTTTGTAAGAAGGAAGGAGAAGCTCTTGAGATCTTGTGAAAATGGAGGTTGTAGTGTTTAGATCTTGTCTCCAAAGACCCAAAGATGAGGTCTTTGAAGGGCTAAGTGAGAGGTTTTGGGTGGTGGTGGTGGAGAAAGGAAAAAGAAGAAGAGAGTTTAAGAGAGAAGTGAGAGGATTTGGTTTGAAGAGAGAGAATGAGATGTGTAACATCTACCGTTTTTCGCCTAATTATTCGGTTTTATCGAATAATTGAGAATAATTAGAATTCGGTTAAACAATTTTTTAGACTCAATTGATTAGCAATTACTTGAGTTTAGATAAGAGAGAATTAAGTTAGAATATAGGAGATTTCATAAAAATTCTATTGAAAACCGATTTACCGGTTTACAGGAAATCGGTAACATTATGGTATCTTAAACTGTCGGAACCGGACCCATAGAATTACAAGCTTTAAACCCTATTTTGAGTGGCTGATAACTCAGCCACTTACCACCCAAAAGTGGCGCAACCAAGGCCACTAGACCATGGAGAAGCTTGGCTGAATTTCAGCCAAGCATTTTGAGCCAATCAAATTCAAGCAAAAATCACTCAAAGTAATCAGATTTTTCAGCTTCTTTAACACCCATTCAGACCCCTTCTTATGCCACTTTTCTCTCCTCTCATTCAGCTCTCTTTCTCTCTTCTTTACACACCAAAAACTCCAGCCAACACAAGTCAATTCAAGCCTTGCTCGCCTAAACCTTCAAATTCCAGCAAAATCACTTGGAACAAAGGTAGGAGTTTAATACTTGCATCAAATCTGTGGCCTTGGCTAGCTGAGCTTGGATTATTTTTATGATCTTTGATGTGTTAATTGGATGATTATGATGATATGTGATTGGTTTTGGGCTGTTTGTTTGGTAAAAATCGCAGTTGAAGCAAGAAAGAATAGAAATAAGAAGAGCTGAGGGGCTAGAGAACTAAAACCCCTCGGCAATCCATACGGCGGAGTGTATGGCTCAGCCTACAGCCAATTAAATTTGATGAAAACAATTTTAAATGAAACTAGACATCCAGGGATTTCCATAGATATATCATTTAAGGCTTTTGGATTAGTATTGAGAGAGATATGATTTTTTGAATCTTGACCTAGGGTTTTGACTCTGATTCTAGGCAGACTGGGTTGCTCAGGATAGAACTCGACCTACACTACTTTAAAATGAATGAAACTAACTTTTTTAGAAAGCTTACACATAGAAGAATGTCCCATAAAAATTTTAGAATTAGATAAGGTCCCAGTTGCTCCCAATGATCCAAGAAATTTGCCCTATGTCCAAATCGGGCCAAAACAGGGCAGTCTAGGAAGGTCAGAATTCGGGGCTTATAACTCGAGCCCTACTAAGCCAAATGAAATGGAACTTTTTGAAAATAAAACTGTACCTTGTTAGCTTTAATATGAGTCCAATTTCGTGTA
The DNA here is from genome assembly GCA_031439585.1 of Pterocarpus macrocarpus. Classification (NCBI taxonomy): domain Eukaryota; kingdom Viridiplantae; phylum Streptophyta; class Magnoliopsida; order Fabales; family Fabaceae; genus Pterocarpus; species Pterocarpus macrocarpus. The sequence continues at coordinate 62,831,206 of CM062514.1, read as the reverse complement.
ATTTGAGTCAGTTTTCGATTTTTAGTGGATTTTTACTTTTAGTTGCCTAATTCTGGCCAGCCATTGGGTAGGCCAGGATAAAACCTGAATATCTTGAGTTATAGATATCAAAATTAGATGGGACTAAAAGGGTTAGAAACTAAACACATAAGGCTACAACATATCCAAAAATCAGGTTTAAAGGAGTTAAATTGAAATAAAGGTGGGATATACCATAACCGGGCAAAATGAGGCAGAATCACCTAAAAGCCCTATTGAAGCTTGTTGAAACTAATGAATGAATTTATGAATGTATGTGCATAATTGCTGCTCTATACTGAAATTGCAAATTGTGTAAATGCATTGGTTGGCTAGCACTATTCATGGGGAAGCGGACATGTTCGCGTCTTGCCGAAATTTTGGTAGAATCCCTGCACGAGTTATGCATTATATGTTAATCTATGCACAAGTTATGAATTTCATGATAATACATGTGCATTTCAAGGAAAGTTATGAAAGTATATTAAGACTCATGTTATTGTGAAAGTTCCATGCTACTTGGGTTAGCCCCGGATAAGATGTTAAAGGGAATAGATCGGTGGGAAGGTCGGGGAAAGTAAACCTGGCACTCCTGTGTAGGAACGAGCTCGATCTTGAGAAGCAGACTATTACGAAGGAGTCTAAATGGCCAAGAACTCCCAGGGGACCAAGAGATGAAAAATGATGAAAAGTAATGTAAAAGGGCATATGGCGAAAGGTTTATGATGAAGTCTGCATGATCACATGACTGCATGGTTACCTGGAATAATTATGTCAGAATGTTTACAGTTGTCTATTACGTTTGCTTACTGCTGTTTATTATTTGCTCTGTTTATTATTCTATGCATTATTATTAGCAATCCATCTTGTTTCTTGTGCCGCCTAAAGTAAAATTGAACCTTGCCTCGGACCAGACATTTTCTTGAACTCATTAAAATGGATATTTCAGTTTGAACACACATTTTTATAATTAAATAAAACCCGAGGCAACTGAGAATGTGTGTGACGTCAGTTAACCAGTATACCCGAACCCCACTGAGAATTTCTTGAAATTCTCACTCCGTTTTGTATCTTCTGCATCATTCTCAGACGCTGGTGATGGACTCCACCGCTACCCTCTTCATTGAGATTCCAGCTTTACAGCGTCACCACGACCCAGAGTTGGATTCCCTGCATATAGCCGGCTCGTGTAACTTCCGTCTCTACCTCTTCGGCAACAGGAACTTTGATGTTCCTTTACATCATCCCATTTTCGACCCTGCTAGTCCTTACATTGCTGTCCCGCTGCACATGGCTTACCCACCTCCTGCACCCGCAACCCAGGCAGCACCTGTTGACCCTGCCCCTGAGTCACCACCGCAGACAGTCCCTGATATCCCATTGAGTTCAGAGAGTGACCCCTCAGAGGCCACCGACTCGTCACCCTCTTCCTCCTCGGGACCCAGTGATAGAGCATTCATTTATACATTATTCTAGTGTTATTCCTAGCTTGTTTACATCATAATTGTGTTTTAATTGATGCAAATAAATGAGTTTGATGACATTGATCTTCATTGAGAATTTGTATAAATGTGTGCTAATTTTCGGATTTCATACTTGTTTTGACCTTTCTGTCTTCTACAGCCCACATCTTGAGCTACAAGTACCGGAATTAAGCAATCTTTAGCTCATTGGAAAGATAACGAAAAATCCTACAACTTTGCTGAAGACCTCAAGATCGAAATCTATCATATTCTAGATGTAATTTTCATTGCAAAGAGGCTGTAGTAAACGGGCCCAGAATTGAGTCTTTCTTGGGCCTATTTGTTTTAGATGGGCTTGGCCCTTCTCTTTTGAGGTTTTTGAGTTTTTTGAAAATACTATTAGAGGAGAGGGGGACGAGTGCAAAAGGGAGGTGTGGAATTTGAAGGAGTTTTAGGTTTTTCATTAGAGAGGAAGATATTATTATTTTTTTTCGGTTTTGCTTTCTTTTTGGCTGGACATTTCATTTCAGTTTTATTTGTCCATGACTATGGAAGGCTGAATTTTTGTTTCAGCTTAGGAGGTTCGTCACTCAATGCATGGATTCTGAGGTTTAGTGTTTGATTATATTCAATTTCAATCTCTTTTCTTCCCTTTCTTTCTACAATTCTGATTTTTGTTTATTCTCTCAAACATTGATCAATGGTTGATGAAGCTATTCTGATTAGAATAGAATTGTTTGTTTCAGAATTGAATTCTAATTAGACTTGGATTGATTAATTCGAATTGGATTAGAGTAAAATAGAGGGCTAATCTTAGATTTTGGAATTAGGTTAAAATTGAGTTAAACACTTGAAGATCTTCTTGTTTTTAGTTCGAAAATAACATAATGAAGCTGAATGCAAAATACTTTTTGTGAACCTATGATGAATCCTCATTGTTGTGAATGAATTTCCTAAGTTGATCCTCAATCAAGTGGTTTTTCTGCAACTATTTTAAATTCAATTAGATTTCTGAATTCTTGTTAATGAAACCCCCCCCCATTTTGGTCATCCTGATGTATTCATGAAATTTAGAATAATTCCTTGGGAAACGATCTAGGTTTGCACCTACTACTACATTGTTTTGCTCAAAACCTAGTCTATTTGAGTGCATTGACAAAGTCTTGGCGTCAAATTTGGCAATCGCTGTCGGAGTTATTCTATTTTTTTTCCATCACATTAGGATTTTCATTTATATTGTGTGTGCATTCTGCATGTCTTGTATGCGTTCTGTGCATCTATGTTCTACTTGTGCATGTGTTTTTATTCTGCATCATTCTGTGTGCACTTCATGCATTCTGCATATTTCAACATAATTCTGCATTGGTGATTCTGTGTGTTTTGAGTTTTTAGTGCCTAATTCTATTCTGTTCCTGCAGTTAGACAGTTTTCAATTTTGCAATTCTGTTCTATTTCTGCGGTTGATAATTAGGCAATTTAGGTAGTCTTTGTATGCTAGATAGTTTTTCATAGTTTAGGCATTTCCCATTCTACATAATTGTTTCATAAACTGTTTAGTATAGAATCATTATTGCATCATACAATTTCCATTTGACATACATTTTCTCTTTAGAGTAGTTATTCATATTAACATTGTCTTTAGTGTTACCTTGCATAGTAGGCAGAAGTAGCATTTTATTTTGTGCATCACCCAATAAAACAGTGTTTTTCTTCATTTTTATAGGCTGCATTAATCATATTAGGATTGTTGCTGATCTTGTTTTAAAGTGCTAACACTGATTTTCCAGAATCACACCAAGGGAGCCAAATAGGAGTTGCTGAAGTAGATCCTAAGTTGGAGTTTGAAGCCAGGGATTCTTGTCCAAAGTTTTACCATCATCTTGAGCAAAAGTGACCCAAAGGGTCAGGTGACACCTATTTTTGCCAAATTCCATCATCTGGTATGACTTTTTCAAGATTTTAGGCTAAAACTTTGAAGTGGCATAACTTTTTGCATATAACTCTGTTTGATGCAAATTATATGTCTATTTCATATAACTTTTTGAGATCTAGCTAGACAAACAGCCAAAGGCGGTTTGGGGCACAAACTTTTCAAAAAAACCCTCATTTAGGCCATTTTTTCTTAATTTTTAGGATTTTCTGATTTTTCTACTTCAATTTTCATGTAGCAAACCAGTAGATTTTAATTTGAGCTTTTTTGTGCTTCATCTACATCCTAAAACTGATCTGATCCAATTCCCCATCATCTGGTTTGAGCATTTATGCATGCTGTTTCATGTGTTTTTGCATTTTTAGTGTTTTTCTTGCATTGCAAGTAATCTTGTCTGGTAGTGCATGACTAAGTCCAAGCCTGGGAATCTGATTGACATTGATCCTCAAATAGATAGAACATTTCATAGACTCATTAGGCTTCAAGGTAGTGTGCATAGTCATTTGCATAGTAGTACTAGAGATACTTTTAGTGAGTTTGCATCTGAATTTGCTGCTTCAAGTTCTGAAACTGAACATTCACATCTAGAAAACATGGATAACAATCAGCATGAGAGAACCCTTAAGGAGTTGGCTGCACCTGATGTGACATATCAACCATTAGGCATTCAATATCCTGAAATTGAAGTCCCTTTTGAATTAAAGTCTGGACTAATCCATTTGCTACCTAAGTTCAATGGTTCTGCAGGTGAAGATCCTCATAAGCATTTGAAAGAGTTCCATATAGTCTGCTCAACCATGAGGCCCCAAGGAGTTCTCAAGATCACATCAAACTGAAGGCATTCCCATTCTCTTTAGATGGCGCAGCAAAGGACTGGCTATACTACCTCCAACCAGGATCAGTTACTTGCTGGAATGACATGAAAAGGCTATTCCTGGAGAAGTTTTTCCCTGCATCCAGAGCTGCAACAATCAAGAAGGAGATCAGTGGCATTAGACAGCTTCCTCAAGAGAGTTTGTATGAGTACTAGGAGAGATTCAAGAAGCTATGGGCAACCTGTCCACACCACCAAATCAGTGATCAATTAATTACTCATCCAGTATTTCTATGAAGGACTGGCTCCAATGGAGAGGAGTATGCTTGATGCAGCCAGTGGAGGAGCTCTAATGGATAAAACTCCTACCACAGCCAGAGCATTGATTGATAATATGGCAGAGAATTCTTAACAATTCAGCACAAGAGCCATGATGCCAACAAGAGAAGTCCATCAGTTAGGCCATCCAATTCCGCCTGCACCTAGTAATTCATGGCCTCAAGTAATAGTGGAGAGAAATTCTGGCAAAACCCAATCTGGTGGTTCTACTCCTGATCAAGTGATAGTGTAGAGTAGGCTAGAGAGCAGAATTGATGAGCTGACCACCTTTTTAAGGCAATTGGCTGTTGCACAACAAGATGCTCCACAAAAGATGATGGTGAGAGATTGTCTAATTTGCTGTTCCCAAGAGCATACCTCTAATTGTTGTCCTATGCTTCAAGAAAATAATCAGCAAGCTTCTGTCCAAGGAGTTTATAGTGGAGGTCAACAACAATATAGGCAGCAGCAGCAACAGCCACAGAATTTTCAGCAATCTCCAAAGCAATGGTACCAATACCAGTATTAGTCTCATGATCCTGCATTAAGGAACCATCCGAATATGAGATATGTTCAACCTCCTCAGCAACAACAACAACCAGTTGGGCAGTATAGTAACAAATATCAGCCACCATTCAGGCAGCAGCAGCAGCAGCAGCAGCAGTAAAACATGCAACCAACTCAGGCAAGCCAAAATTCTGAACCATCATTGGAGGATTTGATGAAGCAAATGGCCAAAAATAATCTGCAGTTCCAGCAAAATGTGAATGCTTCTATCCAAGACCTGCAGACACAAATAGGCCAGTTAGCTACAACTGTGAACCAGCTAAAATCTCAAGGAAGTGGTCAGTTACCTTCTCAACCAGAAATTAACCCTCAAGGAAATGTGAGTGCAATAGCCTTGAGGAGTGGCAAGGAACTGCCTACAAGAGAGCCAACTAAGAAGCTGCAAAATGAGCATGAGAAGGTTAATAATTTGCTGCAGAATCAGTCTGATAAGCTACAGAAAGATCATGCAGACAATGATGCTGTACAAAAAACGAATTCTGCCACCAGCACTTCAGATAATGCTGCACAAAAACCACCTCTTCCTTTTCCAAACAGAGTTGTTAAACAAAAACCAGCAGCTGCAGATTCTGATAAGGAGCTTCTTGAGACTTTCAGAAGAATTGAAGTGAATATTCCTTTGTTGAATGCAATCAAACAGGTTCCCAAGTATGCCAAATTCCTTAAGGAGTTGTGTACTAACAAGAGGAAACTGAAGGGAGATGAGAGGATTACCATGGGGAGAAATGTGTCAGCCCTCATTCAACCCAATATGCCTGAGAAATGCAAGGATCCAGGAATGTTCACTGTCCCCTACACCATTGGGAATTCCACCTTCCAGAATGCATTGCTTGACCTTGGAGCTTCCATCAATGTGATGCCTACATCCATTTACAAGTCTTTGAACCTTGGTCCTTTGCAGCCAAGTCGTGTGATCATTACTCTAGCAAATAGAAGCATAGCACACCCTATTGGAGTTGTGGAAGATGTACTGGTTAGAGTGGATAAGCTGATATTTCCAGCAAATTTCTACATCCTAGACATGGAAGAGGGATCTTCTCCACGCAGTCCTACCTTAATTCTTGGGAGGCCATTTCTGAAAATAGCAAGGACAAAAATTGATGTGTATTCCGACATCCTATCCATGGAGTTTGGTGATGATGTGGCGTAGTTCAACATTTTTGAGGCCATGAAACACCCCATGGAAGATCATAGTGCATTTCAGTTAGATGTTATTGAGTTGCTGGTTGATGAAACTTGCTCAGAATTGTTCTTAGATGTGCTGCAATCAGAGTTTCCAGAATTTATCATTGATGACACCTTCACTTGTCCTGATTGCACAGAAACAGAATTGTGTAGTGTGTGTGTAGAAATTGAGGCATGTTTACAGAATAAAGATGATGATTCTGATGCTGTTTTAGAGGATGATGCAGCAAGTACCTCTAATTCTGATCTTGTTGCAGAATTAGATTCTTCCTCTAGACTACCTCCCTCCATTGTGCAGCCACCCGACTTGGAGCTCAAGCCTTTGCCCAAGCATCTGAAGTATGCATTTTTAGAAGCCAATGACAAGCTGCCAGTGATAATTTCAGCAAAGTTAGATGCCGAACAAGAGGACAAGTTGCTGCAGACGTTAAAGACTCATAAGCAAGCAATCGGTTGGACTTTGGTAGACATCCCAGGAATTAGTTCTTCCACATGCATGCATAGGATCTTGCTGAATGAGGATGCCAAGCCTGTTAGACTTCCCCAAAGAAGACTTAACCCCACCATGCTAGAAGTGGTTAAGAAGGAAGTGAGCAAATTGCTAGCGACTGGCATGATTTACCCCATTTCAGATAGTGAATGGGTGAGTCCAGTCCATGTAGTTCCAAAAAAGACTGGGGTGACAGTGATAAAGAACCAACATGATGAGCTAGTTCCCACCAGAATTCAGAATGGCTGGCGAGTATGCATAGACTACAGGAAGTTAAATCAGGCGACTCGCAAGGATCATTTTCCCCTTCCTTTCATTGATCAAGTTTTGGAGTGAGTAGCGGGAAAGTCACATTACTATTTTCTGGATGGATTCTCTGGTTATTTCCAGATTCACATAGCCCCAGAGGACCAGCACAAGACCACTTTCACCTGTCCCTTCGGCACATTTGCCTACCGGAGGATGCCATTTGGTTTGTGCAATGCACCTGGCACCTTCCAGAGGTGTATGATGAGCATCTTTGCTGACTTTCTAGAGACTTCACTTGAGGTATTCATGGATGACTTTACTATTTACGGTTCCTCATTTGATGCATGTTTAGAGAGTCTATCTAGAGTTTTAGATAGGTGCATACAGTCTAACTTGGTTCTGAACTATGAAAAGTGTCATTTTATGGTAACTGAGGGGATTGTATTGGGGCATGTTGTATCTAGTAGGGGCATTGAGACAGATAGAGCTAAGATTAATGTGATTGCATCTTTACCTTACCCCACTTGTGTGTGGGAAGTGCGCTCTTTTCTTGGACATGCAGGTTTTTACAGGAGGTTCATCAGAGACTTTAGCAAGATTGCCCTGCCGCTGTCCAACCTTTTGCAGAAAGATGTGGAGTTTCTGTTTGATCAGGCCTGCAAGGATGCATTTGATGAGCTGAAGAGACGCCTGACCTCCACACCTGTCATTCAGCCTCCGAGATAGGATATTCCATTTGAGCTCATGTGCGATGCCTCTAACTATGTGGTTGGCGCAGTCCTTGGTCAGAGAGTGGATAGACAGCCTTATGTTATTGCATATGCTTCTCGTATCTTGGATAAAGCACAGGCGAACTACACCACTACAGAGAAGGAGCTTTTAGCTATTGTTTTTGCATTAGATAAATTTCGTTCATATTTGCTAGGCTCTAAAGTTATTGTTTTCTCTGATCATGCAGCTTTGAGATACTTGCTTAAGAAGTCAGATTCTAAGCCGCGACTGATTCGTTGGATGCTTCTTTTGCAGGAGTTCGATATTGAGATTAGAGATAGAAGTGGTGCAGAAAACTTAGTGGCAGATCATTTGAGTAGAATTCAATTGCCACTCGAGGATTTCCCTATTCATGATACATTTCCAGATGAGCAGCTGTACCAGATAGGAGGGCAGGATCCTTGGTATTCAGACTTAGTGAATTATCTTGTTGCCAAAGAGATCCCAGCACACTTTTTGAGAGCCCAGGCTGCTAAGTTAAAGAGTGATTCCAAGTACTACATATGGGATGATCCTTACTTATGGAAGATGTGTAGTGACCAGATCATTAGGCGATGTGTGCCAGACCATGAATTTCAATCCGTACTCAGATTTTGTCATTCTTTGGCTTATGGTGGTCATTTCGGGCCCCAACGCACAGCCCGGAAAGTCTTGGACTCTGGATTGCATTGGCCCACCTTGTTCCGAGATGCACACAGCTTCTGCAAGACATGTGAGCGATGCCAGCGGACCGGGAATATTTCGCGCAAAAATGAGATGCCTCAACAACCTCTCCTTTTCTGTGAGGTGTTTGATGTATGGGGTATAGATTTTATGGGTCCATTTCCTGTTTCATTTGGCTTTGCTTATATACTGTTAGCTGTGGACTATGTCTCCAAGTGGGTGGAGGCAAAGGCCACTCGTACTGATGATGCTTGAGTTGTTGTAGATTTTGTTAGGTCACACATTTTCTGCAGATTTGGATTTCCTAGAGTTTTGATCAGTGACCAGGGTTCACATTTCTGCAACCGCACCATGGATGCCTTACTGCGTAAGTTTGGGGTCATGCATAGAGTTTCTACACCATACCACCCCCAAACGAATGGGCAAGCAGAGATCTCCAACCGGGAAATTAAGCAGATTCTGGAGAAGACAGTCCAGCCTAACAGAAGGATTGGAGTTTTCGCTTAGAGGATGCTCTGTGGGCGTATAGGACTACCTACAAAACGCTGATAGGGATGTCCCCTTATCGAGTTGTTTTTGGTAAGGCATGTCATCTTCCGGTGGAAGTAGAGCACAAGGCATTCTGGGCGGTAAAGCAGTGCAATATGAATTTGGAAGCATGCGGTTCGCATAGGAAGCTTCAGTTGCAAGAGTTGGAGGAGATTCGTAAGGAAGCATATGAGAACTCCAATATCTATAAGGAGCAGACCAGAGCATTTCATGACAAGATGATAGGGCGTAAAGAGTTCAAAATTGGTGAAAAAGTTCTTTTATACAATTCTAGACTTAAGTTGATGCCTGGTAAATTAAGATCTAGGTGGGATGGTCCTTTTCTTGTTGTTAACATTTTTCCTTATGCTGTAGTGGAGCTTCAAGACATAGGAACCAAGAAGAGCTTCAAGGTTAATGGGCATCGACTTAAGCACTTTCATGAGGACTTAAAGGAGCAAGCGCTAGAGGAAGCCACCTTTGGGTTGGCTATTTACCCCGATTGATCATAGGGGAGTGTTCTAACCCCACTTTCATTTTGATTGTTGTACATTGTCCATTATATCTCATGATTGTTTACATTGAGGGCAATGTAATCTTTAAAGTGTGGGGGGGAGGCACAACATTTTTTTTTTTTTGGTTGCTATTTTTGTGGTTATTACATTCTATTTTGCATTTTGTTTTGCATGCTGTCTAGGTTTTTAAGTGTTTTCAAGGTTATGAGCATATATCAAGTGAGTGAAAAAGTTCATTGTTTGAATGGATTGAATGACTTGCATTTTGGATTCAATAAGTGAGCTTTAAGAGTCAGTTGTTTGGATCATTGTGAGATTTTTTTTTTGGGCCTATTGTATAGATGACAACATCATGTCATTCTTTCTTCCTTTCTTGTGTGTTGCATTCATGATTGTATGTCACACTAGAACTTGCCTTGAGTTTTCTTTGAGGTCACATTTTTGCATGCATACATAAATATGATTGAGGCATTGTTTCTTGAATAAGCTACTTGGCCAAATAGCCAACCTTGCATTACATCCTTTGTTGAGCCCCTTTGAGCATATTTTAACCAATTCTTGTTCTATTAGCTCATTACAAGCCAAAGTAAAAAACCATGAGTTGACCTTACCATTGAGGATAAACGAGCTTTGGAATTGTTTTGGGAATGATTTAAGAACAAGTGTGGGGGTGGCCTTGAAGTTATATTCAATTTCAAAAAAAAAAAAAGAGAGTAGTAGCATATGTTACAAATAAATAAATAAATTTTAGTCTCAAAAAAGAAGAAGAAGAAGAAGAAGAAGAAGAAGAAGAAGAAAGGGAGTTAAGGATTGATATCTAACATTGGCATTCTTTGGGGTAACTCTCATGCTAGCTTTTATAATCATTCCCCATTGTTCTTTTATGCTTCTTTGGTATTGCCTTGTTTATCCTTACATATCCTTACCTTTTCCCTTAGCCTCATTACAGCCCATTAAAGTCCTCTTGATTTTTGTGTACATGTATTTTGAGTGGTGGAGAAGTAAAACAATAGGCAAGCTTATGGTTGTGCATGCTTCATGATGTACATTTGAGTGATATATAGTAACTTAAACACTTGAGAGTTGAGAGTATGACTTGTGAGGTTTCCTACTTGTGATCCATTCATTTGACTTGATTAGTTTCTCTTGTTGACTTAAGTGTGAGAAATGATATCTATGATTACTTTGTTCTCTTGACCTTGCTTGGTATTGTTCATAGTTCTACAACCTTGATTTTCATAGAAAGTGTTATTTAGTGCACGTGTTGATTTCTATTTCCTTAGTTTTTCATTTTAGCCTTGCCCGAGGACGTGCAAAAGATAAGTGTGGGGGGATTTGATAGAGCATTCATTTATACATTATTCTAATGTTATTCCTAACTTGTTTACATCATAATTGTGTTTTAATTGATGCAAATAAATGAGTTTGATGACATTGATCTTCATTGAGAATTTGTATAAATGTGTGCTAATTTTCGGATTTCATACTTATTTTGACCTTTCTGTCTTCTATAGCCCACATCTTGAGCTACAAGTACCGGAATTAAGCAATCTTTAGCTCATTGGAAAGATAACGAAAAATCCTACAACTTTGCTGAAGACCTCAAGACCGAAATCTATCAGATTCTAGACGTAATTTTCATTGCAAAGAGGCTGTAGTAAACGTGCCCAGAATTGAGTCTTTCTTGGGCCTATTTGTTTTAGATGGGCTTGGCCCTCCTCTTTTGAGGTTTTTGAGTTTTCTGAAAATACTATTAGAGGAGAGGGGGATGAGTGCAAAAGGGAGGTGTGGAATTTGAAGGAGTTTTAGGTTTTTCATTAGAGAGGAAGATATTATTATTTTTTTTCGATTTTGCTTTCTTTTTGGCTGGACATTTCATTTCAGTTTTATTTGTCCATGACTATGGAAGGCTGAATTTTTGTTTCAGCTTAGGAGGTTCGTCACTCAATGCATGGATTCTGAGGTTTAGTGTTTGATTATATTCAATTTCAGTCTCTATTCTTCCCTCTCTTTCTACAATTCTGATTTTCATTTATTCTCTCAAACATTGATCAATGGTTGATGAAGCTATTCTGATTAGAATAGAATTGTCTGTTTCAGAATTGAATTCTAATTAGACTTGGATTGATTAATTCGAATTGGATTAGAGTAAAATAGAGGGCTAATCTTAGATTTTGGAATTAGGTTAAAATCGAATTAAACACTTGAAGATCTTCTTGTTTTTAGTTCGAAAATAACAGAATGGAGCTGAATGTGAAATACTTTTTGTGAACCTATGATGAATCCTCATTGTTGTGAATGAATTTCCTAAGTTGATCCTCAATCAAGTGGTTTTTCTGCAACTGTTTTAAATTCAATTAGATTTCTGAATTCTTGTTAATGAAACCCCCCCCCCATTTTGGTCATCCTGATGTATTCATGAAATTTAGAATAATTCCTTGGGAAACGATCTAGGTTTGCACCTACTACTACATTGTTTTGCTCAAAACCTAGTCTACTTGAGTGCATTGCGACGGTCTGGCCACCCAACAAGATACTACTCACTCAATGAGCCTGGCATGGCTAACGGCTATCTGACAGAGTAGCTTAGCAGCAGGAGAGGTTGTACAGTATGACCCTCTTTTGGACAGCACGTAGCTCTGGGTCATAAACTTGATTTTAGGGTTAGCAGTAGGTTACGAAATGTCCTCTGAGGACCATAGGATGTTTTGCCTGATACGGGCATCATTGTCTTTTTGATATCCAGCCCACTTATGTATTTTACTTTGAAACTTTGTACATAAACTGAAGCAGAGGCTTCTGATATATATATATATATATATATACATATATACATATATTTGCCCGTATACAGTAACGCTATTGTACTATTCTTGTCTTTGGTGATATTTTGTTAAATTCGTTTCGCTTTTAGTATAGCAGCGTGCCGTTTCTTTTTGTTCAAAAAATAATAATAATAATAATATGATGATGACTGTTTAAAGAGGAATAAATTAGGAAGGGTAAAGCAGTGTTAATATGGTAACACAATCTACCTAATTTCATGCTATGACTTAAGCATAACATCAAATTAGTAGGGTGTTACAAGATGAGTGAAAATGAAAATGGATGATAGTGGGAGAGGATGAGATGAGTGAAAATAAAAATGGATGATAGTGGGAGAAGGAGAAAGTGCCGTCCATTATTCGAGGGGAAAGAAGGAGATATTTTCTTAATTTTTGTTAATTAAGATTTAGGAGGACAAATTGGATGATGGGGGAATAAAGCATGTACTAACTCTTACATAAAACACTCATGTCCTATGCTTTATGCTTTTATAACATCACTTTTACTTTATTATCTAGTTGACTAAATTTGAATTTAATCATGTGATTATGTGCTTTTGCAACTTAATTAAGATGATTAAGCAAGGATTAGTAATTAACACAGAAGAACATGATTAACAAAAATTAATATTGCGATTAAGCTTAATTAACCATAATTAAACTCGATTAAATTAATTAAGGGCGATTAGTGCTTAAAGCTATAAAGGCTCTGACTTGCTTAATTAGAGATCATCTAATCTCGATTAAGCATTCTCTTGACTTTTCTCATCCGATTTAACTCATAAACTCTTCGTTAACCCTTAATTAAGCCTTAATCTCATAATTTCTCATTAAGTGCTGATTACTCGAGATTACTAAGGTAATTTAGCACATCACGAAATTGAGGATGTTACACCTTCAACTAGCAGAATTCAAAGACACCTAGTCTAGAAGGCATTAGTATTCATTGTTCCATAACACATTATCAGAATGTGTTTTAATCCAACACCCCCATTGTCTAACCTCATAAAATTTGTCACCATACACCAAATTCTTTAGCTCAACAAGGACTTCATCTAGTTTTCACAGCTATACACATAACCTCAGACTTTGAGTGTGGTTAAATAGCAGAATGTCTACTTCCAACCATAACCTTAGAGGTAATACCAACCACACACTTGCCATTTTAAGCATAAATAGGATTCCAAATTATAGCATCATTTAAACAATAATTCTTACAAAACTCCAGCCATTTACCAACTAACCTTCAACACCACACATATGCTAACTTAACATAGAAATACTCTACCATCAAAAGCCATTATATCACCTATACTACCAATACCTATTACAAATTGCTATGAATGAAATGCAACTGAATAGCATAACAAAAGAAACCCACCATCTAGTAGCTTCAGATCTCGCAAAATAACATCCCTAGAAGATGGACAATAATCCCAATAGCTACAGTATCATATATGACAATAACACACAAGCTTAACTTCAAACACTCATTCAAAAATATACTAGAGTAACATGCTATCAGAGAGACAACCATTAGCACTAATTCTTTTCTTCATTCAATTTATACATTTTTACTAGAAAACATACACAATTGGACCTCACAACAATAGTTTTTCGCTTATCGAAGGTCTTACAATACCCATTTTATTCTGTCTCTCCTTCCAAATGAAAACAAAACCACTGTTTCCAATAATTGATTTGGCATCACAACACCTGTATTCTATTGATTAATACCATATTTGATTTAAAAACAAAACCTAATGCATGTTTGGCTTCCACTGCTCCAAAACAACAATTTTGTTTCCATCACAAACCTCCTAAAGGTGTAATCCATACTCGTTCCCCCAACATCCACATAGTAATAACACAACAATATCATAATAAGGAGAAAATAAAATGTACCGCCTTAAATGAAACCTTTACCTTAATCATGTTGCGCTCTTCCCTTCCTCTTTTGCTTCTTAGTTCTAGACATTTTCTTCTTCCTCGTTCTTATTTTGCACAAAGCTTCTAGCATCCTTTTCTCATCATCAACAGGAAGATCCAATTGTTTTCCCAAACACCAAGTAGTAGCAACTTCTTTTTCATATTCAATCAAGTCAAGTCATCATCTAGGTCTTCATCAATTTGTGAACCCCTTCATCATCATCATGCTTTGCCTCATGGATAAAACAACACATTATTGGTTATCATCATGATAAGGAGCAACTTGCTCAAATGAATTGTATGAAGCCGGGAATGAATCTTCTCATGTGAAAATTTCACATGACCATTTCATGTGTTTATTTTACTATTAATTAAAAATGTGGGGCCAAGTACCTGGGGCATTACATAAGCCAAAGGGCATCCTCCGGTATGCAAATATGCCAAATGGACAAGTGAAAGTTGTCTTCTCTTGATCTTCAGGTGCAATGTGGATCTAAAAATAGCCAGAAACCCGGTCAAGGAAACGACAGTGTGACTTGTAACACCCTAATAAACCCATACTACGCTTAAGTCGTATTACGGCGTTTTCTTAGTTGTTACTTATACTCATGGAAAACTAAACTTCTTTTATAAATTAAGTTACGCGGATCATGGTAAATTTTTTTTTTTTGAAATACATCATCGCTTTGTAGCATTTTAGAAAATAAATCCTTAAGCGGGAAGATAGATATAAAGGAGCATGTCGCATAAATTTAAGTCATAATATAAGGGGACTATGGATAAATAGGAATATAACGCATTTACCTTACTTAAACAACCATATATAAAGTTTCATAATATTCAACAATACATGAAAAGGAAACTCATGGTCATGCCATGGCCTCAAAATATCAAGCATAAGCTAATATGACAAAGTTCGTCACAAAATGAAATGCCTAAGATAAGGAGCAATAATAAAATAGGCCCAAGTAGACACGTTCTGGTTCCTTTGCCCTTTCTGCATTTCTCGATCAGATGAAATCAGGTCCTCGAGTACCTAGATCCCCTTGCTTATCAGTCTCGGGGAACGTGAGGAGTACGAATGATACGAGGGTGCTTGCTGATCACCTCGATGCGACAAATACAACGACCCAGAGTATAGCTGGCTATCGAAGAATGTTCCTCGGAGGGATCCTCCTCAGACATAACGGGGTGATACTCAGGGAGTGGCGACGAAGTGACTGCGGCCCTCAGAGTGGCTGTGGAACTCACGTCAACCACAGGAATCACAGGTTGCGACATGGGCTTAGCTGCGGGCAGGTCCGGAGACATCGGCTCCATCTCAACATCTGGCAAGGGCCCGGGGGGAAAATCCCAAGGACCCAGCAGCTGTCCAAGGTATGTTGAAGAAATGTCTGTAACATCCCCACTTTCGTAAACAGAACATCATGGGAACTTTGAATTATATCTTTTAGGCAGTGTGAGAATTTCTCAGGCAGCGCTATGCCATGACGATCCTTACACTCGGGATTATGGAGTAGTGTAACACTACCGTTAAAAATATGGCGCTGCCATATGTTAAAAATTAAGAAATGACAAAAGTGCCCTTGCAAACTTTTGTTAATCACAGTGATACCTTGAAGTTTTAGAAATTATGTTTTGACCCCAAAAACTTATTTTCACAATAATCCTAGAACTTTTCATAAAATGACTTTTATGTCCACCTTAGAACTTTTCTTAAAATGACCTTTATGTCCCCACATCTATAGGATCAGTAAAATGGGGTTTTAAACAGAGCAGAATCACGTGGTGAAACTGTAGAAGTTTAAATCTCTGCCGATTGGGCCATGGAGGCAGTCAGGTGTGAAATGATGGAAGGTGCCCTTGGACTTGCTCAAAATTACAGAATTGCCATTAGATGTGGAAAATAAAAGAAAAATATGGCAGAAAATACTAAAGGGCTTCTGGAAGGCTAAAAGGGCTGTAACATCTCAAACCTTGAGGATGAGCTAGGATAGGAGTAAGTTCGGGTCTGATACAAGGGCAAAATAGCAATTAGGTAATCCGTAGAGAAACCAAGGGTGAGGTTGTCATCATTGGACTATAGTGGCAAGGTCGAAATAAGGGGCTTTATGGTTGTCAGGAAGGGCAACCGTAGAGAATTTCTGTTTTCAGAAATTTTGTTTCAAGACACTGGTAGGCAACTAAAGTACTTATAATAACCTTAAATTGAGATCTTCTACCCAAAATTTCAAATAAGAGTATGAGATTACTCACACAATATTTTAGAAATTCAGGTAGTTTGAATACCTGAATTGATATTTGGACACCTTGAATTAATCTTCACGATTCTCATATTGTCTGCAGGCATGAGCATCAATTAGAAGTCCTTTTAGTAGTAGCTCAAGATGAGCCACTCAAAATTCAAGTTTAGTAGAATTTAAATTGTGTTCCAAATCCACCAATGAAAATTTACCCACAAAGCTTCCTAAACAAACTAACCAAGCTTAATGAGTGAGTCACTCTTACTTTTACTAAAATGCCCTCAAGCCCTAGACTTTTCTACACATTCTCCTTCCCCTCATCATTTACGCCACCACCACCACCATCTTCTCATCTTCATTCTCTTCTTCATCACCTCCATGGCTATGAGCTTCAAGCTCATAGTTCATGCCCTTCTTGACCTTAAATCCTCTCACTCCTTTTATGAAAATTGATCCTTATCTTCTCCTCTACAAAACCCCTCTAACAATTTCATGATTTAGCATCAATTGGTGTCCCTCCACCACCATTTATGGCACTACCATGAGAGGGGAAGAAGGTTAGGATGTTGCTCTCACCTTCCTTTCATCCATGGTTTCAAGGATTTTGAGATAGGTAGCTCATATTCTTAGTTATTTGATGCATCATGTGACTATGTGGCTGCTGTGTTCTTCTTGTGCCATACTTATATGATGGTGTTTTAATGTTCTTCTAGTGATTTGAGATGAGGGGACTTGGTTTAAGTTGAGGGAATTATCAAAAACCCAAAAAGGAGCTAAGCAGAATCTGTTTTTATGAGAAAGCCCTACGGCGTCCGTACCGGCGGAGTGTACGGCTCCACCTACAACTGTTTAAATTTGATGAATCTATTTTTACATGAAACTAGACATTCAGGGCTTTCCATACATATAAAATATAAGGCCATTGGATTAGTATAGAATTAGTTATGAATTTTTGAAGTTTGACCTAGAAATCTGGATTCTCATCTAGGCAATATGAGTTGAGAAAGGTATAACTCACCCTACACAACTCCAAATTGAGTGCAATGAACTCTGTTCGAAAGCTAACATGTAAGGAAACATCTCATAAAAATTTCAAAGTCAAATTCTTTGCCATTTGTTCCCAGCACATCAATGAAGTTGACTTAAGTTCAAACCGGGCTGGAACAGGGTAGTCCAGTAGGGTCAAGTTTCGGGGCTTATATCTCAAAATATACTCATGAAAATGAGATGAGATATTTCATTAGAAAGCTTGTCTTGTTAGCTTTAATTTGATATAAATTTCGTATGATTTTACCTAGTTTTCTATTTTTAGTGAATTTTTACGTCTAAGAGTGCAATTCTAGCTAGTTGTAGGGCAGACAGAAGTAAACCTTGAATAACTTGAGCTACATAAATCAAAATGAGATGGGACTAAAAGGGTTGGAAACTAGACACATAATGCTATGACATATCCAAAAATTAGATTCAAATGAGTTGAATTACAATAAGGGTGGAGTATACCAAGCTCGGGCAGAACAGGAGAGAGTAAACTGAAAACCCAATTGGTGCTTGAATTGAAATTGATGAATGATGCTATGAATATATATATATTTGCTGGTCTGTATTGAATTGCAAGCTTGTACATTTGTACTGGTTGCCTGGCACTATTCATGGGGAAGTGGACTCGATCCGTTATGCTGCCGAAATTTCAGTAAATACGTGAATTATGTGATTGTTATGAACATTTATAAGTTATGCTTATTAGATTCATATATGCAAGAATGATTTAAGTATAATATGAAGTATATGAATGAATGCATGTAGTATATGCATGTATAATCATGTTTGAAGAAGAATAAGATTTATGAGAACTTGCAAGAAAGACGTACCAAGCTACCACGTGAGGCATGGCATAGACCCAGCTAGCATGGGCCAGAGCGGTACTCTCTAAGACTTGGGCCAGCCCTCGACCAGATTTAAGGGGAGTAGACCAGTGTAAGGGTCGGGGAAAGTAAACCCGTCACTCATGTATAGGTACGAGCTCAGACCTAAAAAGCAAGCTATCACCCAGGTGAGAGGCCATTCACCTTCGGGGACCAAGTATAAAAGAGCAAGGTTAAGTTGCAAGTTAAAGAAAGAGATGAATTAAGTCAAGTGCACTTGCATACAATCAAGTACAAGCATCCATATGTGCATTTCTAATTATCTCATTATGTCATGATGTTATTATGACCGTTACTAAAGTATATTACACTAAAGTACATTATGTCATGATGTCATAATATGCCAAGTGATTGTTAAAATATAACCCGCTTCGAGAACAATGTTTTCAACTTAAAATTGAACTGCCAAGGCGTGATATGTGTTCACATTTTCATAAGAAATCGAAGCGCTAGAATGTTTATGATGGCAATCAGATGAGTAATAGTTTAAGTTTACCTACTGAGAACCTTAGGTTCTCACTGCCTGCTTGTATGTTTTTCTTTTCCATAAACATTTCAGCACGTAAGTTGGAAATCAAGTACAAGGCAGAGTATTGGGACAGTTTCTAAGCAAGACTCGGATGCAAACCAGACCAAGAGACTATTGAAGCTAGCTAGTGACCAGTCGAAAGCAAGTTCGGTGTATTATGTTAGTCACAATTGCCTTTAAAGTGTAATTATTTTATTATCTATGTATTAGCGACTGTTAGTCAGTAATAAAGTGAACAATTAAAGGGCCATGTATTATATTTTCCATATTTTAAAATTTTTTTAGCACAGTGACACCTTTTTAATATAACTCCATGACTCGAGTATGGCTTATATAATAAAAGGGTGTTACAATGTCTACTTGGGCTGGCGGAACATCGGGCTTCTCTCCCTCATGTATACGACCCAGGTAAAAGTAGGTGTGGACTACTGTGCTGGTCGTAGCCACGATAGCCTGGGCATCAGCATCGTAAGTCCACTCATGGTGGGGAGGGTCCATTCTCCACTCCACTAGAGGCGCCATAGATATTTAGTGACTAAACGAAAATAACTAGAGTGAGAAATAAGATTTCTCAAGAGGACTCGAACCTAACACGAAAGTGTCATCGCCATCATCCCACCACTTTGGTTTTATAAATGAAAATAGTGAGCATTCATAAAGTTCAATTCTTAGATTTCAAAATATAAGTATCCAAGCAGATTCAACTTTAAGTATGTATTCTCATTATAATAACAACATCATGGTATACATAGGAGCTTATATGACAATTTGTAACATGCATGAACATCTTGAGAGTTTCACTCTTTACTTGGGTCGGACCGAAGTCCCGTTCTTTTCTTCACTTAACCTTTATCTTAAGCCTTTTTCTTTTCACCCACTAAACATAAGTGGTAATAAGCTTATTCCGTGGCCGTCATCGGCATAAATTTTCGGTACTTACACTAGTTGGGTCTATGCCATGCCTCATGTGAGTCGTGGGTGAGGGGAGCTTTTTATTACGGGGTCACCTTCCCTCTTGAAGGATCACACCCTTGGTTCAATCTCTTTTTATTAAGGCTTATGATGCAAAATTATTCTAAGTTCACAATTTTTACGAAATTTTGGCAACATAACAGCTAGACCGAAGCTTCCCAAAATTTTTGCCAAACAGAGAATCCAATCACAAGACATCATCATATGTATTAATCAACATCGTATGCAACATAATCATTGTCATCATCATATCATCATATTATCATATTGAAGATAGACATAGATATACCACATTAAAGTGTTATGAGCTTAGCTTAGTAGCTTAGGTGCAAGCTTTTTAATTTGATTGGCATCTCGTTTGGTTCTTTCATTAATTATAGGGCAAGTATCGGCTATCACTTCTTTTAAACCTTCTTAAGTTGAATTATGAAGTTTCCATTACCTTAAATTAAGAGTCTTAGTGTGCTTAAATGAGATTCTCATTAGTGCTAGAAAATTTACCTTAACTAGTTTTACTTTTACTACAGGGCAGTAAATTTAAAAATTCACCATAAATTCTTCTTTTATCGTTTTAACTTGAATTTTAGTAGGTTGTACTTTTCTAAGTCTATTTTCAAATGAAATAAGTTCCACTCAAAAAATTCCTTCTGTACCCTGAGTTATGCACTTTTTGCTCTGACTACCCAGACTTGAAAGTTTATCTCGGGTTAGTGGCTTGTCAACTCCACTGGGAGTTCCTCACATGGAATCTTACAAAACTATTTTATGGGGATATTCCCCTATGTCTTAGCTTTTAGAAAAACTTAGTTCCACTCAAAAATGTTTTGTATAACTCGAGTTATGCATGTTTTAGTACTGACTGTCCAGACATAAACACATCTGGAGACAGCCCACTTCAAAAATTCATATCTCCCACGTTTCAAAGCCAAAATTCTCGTATTTTATATGTATGAAAAGCTCTCTGAGTCTACTTTTATAGAAAATTTGTTTCATCACATTTTGAGTTTTGTAGAACAATTTATATGGTACATATTATAGACTGCCAGAATTCCAGCTCAACTAGTTTTTATGTTTTACATTTCAAACTTGTAGAGATGTTGCTATCCCACTTCAAATCACCATTGTATGTTTTATCTTACCATCATATTCAAGGTTTTAATCATCAAATCAGTATTTTAGAATAAAAATAAAGTAAGATACATAAAAACTATCATACCACATAATCTCATTTTAAGACAATATTTTCAACAAGGCAAGAAAAGCTCAAAGAATAAGATATGGTCATGAGACCTTGACACAAGTTCTAAAACCACCTAGCTATGAAGAGCTTAGGGGTTCTAGTGCTTGAAAAATGCATGAAAAAGAAGGGCTAGAGTCACTACCAAAGAGAGCTTCTTGAAGAATTTGGAGTATGAAGAAGGTTGGAGAGAGCCTCCCTTCTTGAAAGCTTGGAAATGGAGCTTGTGTATAGATTTTCTTGTTTCTCCAAAGACCAAAAATGGTGGTCCTTGAAGGGATTGTGAGGGTGGTGATGGAAATGAGGTAGGAGGTAGTAAGGAGATTAGAAGAAGAACAAAGAGGGTTGGAAGAACAAGAGAGTGGGGATGAGACTTGGCGAGAAGGGAGAGCTTTGTGTCTTGAGAGAGGAAATGAAAAATGAAATGAGGGGGGGAGAGGAGGCTGATTGGCGCAAAAGGGGAGGAGGAGAGTGATGTGATTTTGCTTCTTACAACAAGCAATAGAGTGGGGGAAAATCTTGGGGCAAAAGAGGGAGTTGTGTTTCTTTTGAGTCTTGGCACTTGGGTAAAGACCATGTAGTGTTTTTCAAGTGGTTAAAGGCATGACCACTCTTAGGATTGGCTTAGGTGAATATGATCACTCCAAGTGGCACAATCTTGATGGAGGGGAATACATCTCTTCTTTTGACTCAAAGAATACTACTAACATAGACTCTTGATCTAATGGTGCATAATGAGAAGGCAAATGGATGGTTGGACATGGCTCTTGCCTTGACTAAACTTCAAACAATAATTAAAGGGAAGTTTCTAAATTTTCACAATTTTACAATTATCTTAATGCTAATTAATTCAATTGGTTCAATTACACCTTAACACATTTTCATTGAAAAGGATTTTCCTCATTAATTATATATAGAAGATGTGAATGTTAATTTGTCATGTGTGATTAAGATATAATGCTTGTCATGCACTTGGTTTAAGGTTAGGTTACCTTGATTATATGTTCTAAATCATGAATTAACAAGGATTGGGAATTAGGCTCTTAATTGTAACTTTTAATGCATTATGCTTCAATTGTTGAATATTCTAATTAATCGTTGACTTTCAATTATCTTGTTGACTTGCTTTTAATTTACTAAGCCCTTGCTCCCGAGATTAGTCGATTAGTTCTCAATTAATCACTAATCCCTCTAATTAGCCGGAGTCACCAAGCAAATTAGCTTAGATGAAAACGGGGATGTTACATGACTGACCTTCCAACCTCTCCAGCATTTGATCAATGAAAGGCAGTAGCAAGTGATCTTTCCTAGTGGCTGGTTCAACTTGCTATAGTCTATACAGACTCTCTAGCTGTTTTGCACTCTTGTAGGCAACAACTCATCCTGAGAGTTCTTCACTTACCTGTTATGCCAGTCTTCTTAGGAACCACTTGCACCGGGCTCACCCACTTGCTGTCTGAAATTGGATAAATGATGCCAGCCGCAAGAAGCTTGCTGATTGCTTTTGTAACATCCCCAATTTTTGTCTAAGCTAATTAGTTCAGTAATCCTGACTAATTAGAGAGGTTAACGATTAATTGAGAATTAATCGGCTAATCTCGATGAGCAAGAGCTTAGTAAATTAAAGGCAAGTCAACAAGATAAGTAAAAGTCAACAATTGAAACATAATGCATTAAAAGTTATAATTAAAAGCCCAATTGTCTAATCTTTATTAATCCATGATTTAGAACATAAAATCAAGGTGGTCTAATCTAATTAACTAAGAGCACATAAGTCTCAAAACTTAATCACATTAACCTTCACATCTTCTTACAAAATTAATGAGGAAAATCCTTCTTAGCTAAAATGTGCTAATGAGTAATTTAAATCAATTGAATTAATTAACATTTAGATAATTACAACAATTATAAAGATGTAGAAACTTCCCTTTATTTTATTGTTTGAAAGTTTGGTCAAAGCAAGAGCCACATCCAACCATTCAATTACTTTCTCATCATGCACCCTTAGATAAAGAGTCCATATTAGTAGCTTCCTTAAGTCATGACAAGAGTTGTACTCTTCTTCACCAAGATCATGACACTTGGTGTGATCCTAGCCATCCAATGCCCAATCCTAAGAGAGAGCTCATGCTTTTAACCACTTGACAAAAACACTACATAGTCTTTACCCAATTGCCAAGACTCAAAGGAAACACAACACACTCTTTTTGCCCTATGGTTTTTCCCACTCCCTAGCTTGTGTAAGAAGCAAAATCACATCACCTTTCTCCCCATTTGTGCGCCACTTTCAGCCCTCCATCTCTCCTCAATTCATTTTCATTTCCTCTCTCAAGAATATACACAAAAGCTCTCACCTCTCTCTAAACCTCTCTTTGTTCTTCCTACTCTTCTTCTTGTTCTTCTTGTTTTCCTACCCTAAGTCCTCACTTTTCTACCACCATCACCCTCATCTCCTATCACCACCATCACCATCCCTTCAAGGACCACCATTTTTGGTCTTTGGAGAAACAAGATCACTCATACACAAGCCCCATTTCCAAGCACTCAAGGAGGAAGGCTCTCTCCAACCTTCTCCACCTTCAAAATCCTTCAAGAAAACTCTCTTTGGTAGTGGCTCTAAACTCTTTTTCTCTCTTGTTTTTCAAGCTTTAGAACTCCTATGCTCTCCATAGCTAGGTGGTTTTAAAGATTGATTATGGGCATCATAGCCATTCTTGTCATAAAATGAGATGTTGTTGCTTGTATGGTGGTTTGTTGAAAACATGTTTTCGGTTTGGTGTGATACATGGTTGAACTCAATATTTTGAACTCCAACATGTTAGTTTTTCACTAATCTTTCATGGTATATGAGTGTTTTATAACTTGAGAATGTTTTCTTGAAAGTGAGGTTGAGTGTTTTGGAGAAAACATGAGGAAAATCAAAACGTGAAATCTGGATTTTCTGGCAGTCTGTAAACCGAACGGTATAAATTTTTCCAGAGAACTCAGAAATTAGTGGAACCAATTTTATATGAAAATAGACTCAGAGAGCTTTCCATACATATAAAATACATAAGATTCGGAGTTGGAATGAGTGAGATATGATTTTTCAAAGTGGACTGTTCTCGGATTGGTTTCTGTCTGGGCAGTCTACACTAAAATGGGTATAACTCGAGCTACAAAAATGATTTTTGAGTGAGACCAAGTTTAATTGAAAGCTAAGACATATAGGAACAAACCCATAAAACAGTTTTCTCAGATTCCTTCTGAGTAATTATAATGAGAAGTAACAATCCACTGTACCGGGAGTGAACTTAGAAACTGAACAGTCAGAATAAAATATGCATAACTCAAGCTACAAAATGAATTTTTAAGTGGGGTTTCTTTTGTTTAAAAATAGACTCAGAGAAGTATATCCACACAAAAATTCGAAATAAAAGAGTAAAAGATGAAATTATGGTGAATTTTCAAAGTTACTGCCCCACTGTAAAAGTAAAACTAGTTATGGTAAAAGTTGAAGAATAAGGAGAAATAAGCTTTAAGACATTAATACCCTTACATTAAGCATTAGAGAACCCTCATAATTCAACTTAAAAAGTATCAAAAAGGACATTAGACAAAATTGGCACTAAGCCTAATAAAAGAAGTTTACACAAGAGGCAATCTCAATTAAAAGCTTGCACCCAATTTACTAAGCTAAGCTCATAAAACTTTGCTTGAGAATATGCCTATGTTTATGTGCAAGCATGATGCTATGATGATGATGAGTAATGATGATGATATGATATGATGATGATGATTATGATATGATATGATGATGATCATGATGATGATGATGTGATATGATGATGATTATGATAGTGTTATGATGATGATAAGGATGATAATGATATGATGACGATATTATGATAAATCATGATGATATGAATATGATATGTTGATAATATGATGCTTAATGATAAACATGAAAAGACTAATAAATATGAACACCTGGGACGGCGACACGTGAACGCCCAGAGGTGATTGATAAAGGAACCACATTGGTGACTCGCGATACGTAACGCCTAAACGTAAGAAAGAATCAGAATAACTTTGCATCATAAGCTTTAATAAGAAAAAGATGAACTAAGGGTATGATCCTTCAAAAGGGAAGGTGACCTAATTTAAATTTCCCCTCACCCACGACTCACATGAGGCATGGCATGACCCAATGTGTGAGTATAGGGATAGGTCTTACATGAGGCATGGCATGACCCACCAGTGTAAGTACCGAAATTCTATGGTGGCGACGGCCACGGTGTGAGCTCATTACCACTTATGTTTAGTGGGTGAAAAGATAAAGTCAAATTAAGAAAAGAAAAAGGGACTTCGGTCCAAAACCCTAGAAAGGGAAAGAAGTTAAGAGAATCTTATAGCATGAACATGTATGTTTTATATGATTATACTTATGCCCATGTATGTTATGATATAAATGATTAGAGAGTATGTTAAAATTGAATCCGCTTCGGATACTCATGTTTTCGAAAATCCAAGAATTGAACTTTATGCATGCTCACTATTTTCATTAATAAACCGGTGGTGGAGACGATGACGATGACACTTCCGTGTCAAGTTCGAGTCCCACCGAGAAATTCCATTTCTCACCCTAGTTGTTCTTTCCGTGATCGTCACCAGATCTCGACAAATAAGATCCGTGGAGTGGAGCGTGGATCCCCAACACCGTGAGCGGACGTGTGACGGGATGCAAGACGGTTGCTTTGGGACTTGTAGCGACCATCGCTCTGCATCTTCAGATATTTCTTTTGAGTTAGGCTTTGCCATTTAAACTTGTACTTAGTATTTAGTATTTGGACCATGGCCCGACCATGAGCCTCCTTTGATGTAATGCTAAAATGTATGTATATATATATATTATGAACCCATATGAATGTAATAGTTGGTTATTTAATGCAATATATTTGTGAATTATTATCTGTTTACCTTATCCTTGTTTTATGATATTGGAGTATATATTGGATGCGACACGCTCTTTCTCTCGCTATCTTCTCGCTTAAGGCTTTACTTTTCAAAACGCTGCTAGGCGACAATGTATTTCAAAGAAAAATCTTATCGTATTTTCCGCGTAATTTAATTTCAAGAGAAGTTTAGTTTTCACGAGCATAAGTAACAACTAATAAAACGCCGTAATACGACTTAAGCGTAGTATGGGTTTATTAGGGTGTTACAGCTTTCTTCACCACATCCAAAATCAGAGGGTTCAGTTTCCTCTAGGGTTGCCTTATTAGTTTCACTCCCTCCTCCAATTGTATTCTATGCATGCATGTGGAGGGGTTAATTCCAGGAATATCTGCAAGTGTCCAGCCTACAGCCTTCATGTTCTGCCTCAATATGTTCAACAACTTCTCTTCTTGTTCGGGCTGCAAATCTTTGGCTATGATGACAGGCAGCTTCTCATTGGGTGCTAAAAATGCATATTTTAGATTTTCTGGTGTAACATCCCGATTTCCGACTTTACCTTCAAGTTTACATGATTTCTGACTTCATCCTCGAATTTCACACGAAGTGGGATAATTTCCGAGTTCCGAGTTAGTCTTGCACAATTTTCGACTTCATGTCCTGTCCGATTTTCGATTTAATCTTCAATTTTGATTATTCCTGATTTCCAACTTCATGTTCTAGTTTCGAGTTAAATGGACTGGCTTATATCCGACTTCGAGTTAAAGTATATTGGGCATAATTTCCTACTCCCCGACTTAACCTTCAAGTCCTAACAACATGGACGTGATTACCGATATCTGACTTCATGTCTCAAAGAAAATGTACCCGACTTCTGATCTCATAATTTATCTCCAAGTTTCAAGCAAGATATACGCGAGTTCCAACCTCCGACTTAGAGTCTCAAACACACTGTATTAAAATATCGACTTCCGGGTTTAAGTATTTGGGTTTGATATTGTGATTCCGAATTCCTGAGTTCTGACCTTAACCCAGCATCCCCATTCCGACTTCCGGCTTGACCCCAAGTTGATACTTTAACACAATGGTGCAAGTGCCGACCTACGATTTTAATATAATGAGTTCCAGCCTTAGAGTTGAACTCAATGGACATGAGTTCGAATTTGAGTTAATTTCAATATACACGAAGTTCCGATGTACAAGTTCATTCCCAAGAGCCTTCCATTTCTATTGGTGTTCCCGAGTTTGAATAGGGAATTCTGAGATTATGTGATTGTAAGCTTATGATTTCTGACATCCGACCTTGCTCCCAAGTCTTGAATAAACCAGACAAGATTTCCTCAAGTCACGAATAAGATGGGACAAGTTCCGACATCCTGCTTCAGCTCCAAGCTCAAGTAAAATGGGACGAGTTCCGACTTTAAACAGAATCGAGACGAGTTCTGAGTTCAGAAAGAATGGAAGTAAATCCCACTTTTATGACGACGTGGAGAGCAATTTGGCCACAAAAGAGGGAGACATGGCCGAACTTCAATCACAAAATTCCAACCAATTAACACCATAATTCCAACTACCCTCATGTATTTAAATCAGACTCTCCTCTTCATTTTGATCTGATTTATGCCACTCTCTCTCCTTCTTGCTCTAGCCTTCTTCTTCCTTTCCTCTCTCAATCTACTCTATCAAATCTCCAAACTTTGTTAAGGCTCCATTCAATCCAAACTCAAATTCAGCAAGATCACACTCCAAAGAGGTGGGATTCACTTTCTATTCTTGATTTCTCTGAACTGTGGCTGTATAAGATTCCACTTTTCTTCAATTATTTGATGATATATTGGATGTATATGATGGATCATAGTTGGATTTATATGAAATATTGAGTTGTAATTAAGGTTAGAGGAAGAAAATTAGGAGAAGTGAAGGTTTGAAATGCTATCTAAGTGAGAAGCTCCACGACAGTCTGTATGGCGGAGTGTACAGCTCCGCCTATAGCCAGTTAAATCCAATGAAACTATTTTTATATGTAAGTAGACATTCAGAGCTTTCCATAGATATATAATATAAGGCCATTGGATTAGTATTGAGAGAGATATGAATTTTTGAAGTTTGACCTAGGAACTAGGACTTCCATCTGGGTAGCGTGACTTGAGAAGGGCATAACTCACCTTATATAACTCTGTTAGAAA
Source organism: Pterocarpus macrocarpus (assembly GCA_031439585.1). NCBI lineage: Eukaryota > Viridiplantae > Streptophyta > Magnoliopsida > Fabales > Fabaceae > Pterocarpus > Pterocarpus macrocarpus. The sequence continues at coordinate 62,802,917 of CM062514.1, read as the reverse complement.
GCTTACACATAGGGAAACATCCCAATATGAAATTCCAAGTTTGTTATGACCCCAATTAATCCAGTGGTTCGAGGAAGTTACCTTATGTCCAAATCGAGCCAAAATAGGGTAGTTCAGGAAAGGTTGACTTTCAGGACTTATAACTCGAGGTATACATAAGCAAATGGAGTGAAACTTCTTGAAAATGAAAGTTTGTTCTGTTAGCTTTGATATGGTACTAATTTCATATGATTTGAGGTTAGTTTAGATTTTTAGTGAATTTATACTTGCAAGAGTGTAATTCGGGCCAGTGACCGAATAAGCTGAGGCAAGAATTAAATATCTTGAGTTATATAAATCAAAATGATATGGAACTAAAGAAGTTAGAAAGTAGACATATAGAGCTATGACATATCCAAAATTCAGGTTTAAATGAGTTGAATAGAAGTAAAGGTGGATTATACAAAATTCGGGCAGAATTGAATAGAATTGGCAGAAATGATCAAAGTGATGGATTTATAGGTGTTAGTGAACATATAAGGTTGAAGTTGATGGTTACAAGTTTTACATTAAGAGATATGTTAGATTGATTATATTGCTAGGGCTGATTTGTCTGTGAGAACTGGCACTATTCATGGGGAAACGGATCTGATCCGTTATGCTGTCGAATTTACGGTAGAAGTTTATGAATGTTTATATGCAAGGATGAAATTAAAGTATGATATGAGTTATGAAGTATATGAAAGTAAATGATGAAGCATATGTATGAGTACATCCCGCATGTCTATGCTGGATTATGCATAAGAATGAAAGATTGTGAATATATTGAATGTGGGTCCCTTCATATGGAGGCAGTTGCACAATGAATCCCTCCCATATGAAGGTAGTTAAATGATAAAATGTGGGCCCCTTCACCTGGAGGCAGTTGCACAATGGGTCCTTCCTTGTGAAGGTAGCTAAAAACTTGGGTCCTTCTATATCGGAGGCACGTGGTCAGATGAGATCCCTCTATATTGAAGGCACGTGGTCAGATGAGATCCCTTAGTTTTGAGGCACGTGACTAGAAGAGATCCCTTCAATTAGAGGCACGTGGCCAGAATGAGATCCCTCAAACCTAGAGGTAGTGGGTCCCCTTGGGGTGAGTCGGTGTGATGATGGTCACGAGTGAAGTTGACGAGCTCACTCCGAGGCCAGGCTACCCAAGGGCAGTAAAGGCTAAAGACTAAAGATTAACGCATGTGCAAGCACTCCACTTACATGAGGCATGGCATCGACCCAGCTAGTGAAAGCACCGAATGAAGGTCCCATATTCCTAAGGAACATGACATGGCGATCACGCTCTGATGGGGTATGACATGGGGATCATACTCTGGAATATGGCATGTGAAGATTTTATGATGAAAAGAAAGATTAAGAAAGAGAAGTAAAATTTTATGTATATGCATGCATTCAAGTACAAGTAAAGTTATGAGTAGATGTTATGTCTCCAATGTTTTGATGCTATTATATTTCATTATGTTTCAACAAGATTCATGATTTGATTTGTATGGGCTCTTCCAAATGCCAAGTGTATGAGTAAAATGAATTTTGCTTCGGATAATATATATTTTTCAAAATGTAAAATTAAATAGTTTGTATAGCAGGTTCACCTTTTTCATAATAAACCGAAGTAAATTGGAGATGACAATGATGACATTATGTATATTATAGAGAATCCTACTGAGAATTTGTAATTCTCACTCCTATTTTTGTGTTATCTCCAGATAGTTCAAGAAGTTCCAAAGACGGATGAAGTTGCTGTCTTGTCAGAAAAGGTCCGTTCAAGTAATAGTAACAACTCCAGGGTGTGGTACCATGACTTAAGCATAGTACTGTACTTGGGAGGGTGTTACATCTGGCAGTGGCTTCAGCTCCAAGGTGGATGGCTTTATCATGGACGGTGCTAATCTTGGTGTTGCCTTGATTGGTTTTGCTTTAGCACCTGCAATTTGTGAAAAATTCTGCACTACAAGATCATCATGTCTTATGGAAAAATCAATACAAGTATCATGATGTGCAGATTTGTAACAACTAGAGTTAGAAAATGAAGCAGCAAAAACAGATTTATCTAACTCATTACATGCTGAAATAGAAAATTTAGAAACTGTACAAATAGGGTCAAAAAATGCAAAATCAGAAACTGCAGAACTAGTTTTTACTACAATAGAATTTTCAAGAACAAAATTTGCTCAAAATGTTAAACCAGAAACTGTAGAAATTTCACCACCAGAATCTGCTTTAACAAATTCAAAACTTGCAGCTTCAGAAATTAAATTATCTAAAATAGAATTAGATAAAATAGAGTCAGAATTCACAAAATCAGAAAGTGCAGAATCAGGAACTGCACAAACAGCATCAGAATTTACATTCTCAGAACCTACAAAATTTACAAATCCAGAAATTGAATCTATTTTAACAATAGCAGAATTGTCAGAACTAGAATTGACAAAATTTAATGCAGTAGAATGAAAACTTACAGAATTTGCAAAAACAGAATTATTTGAAATTCCAAAACTTGTACAACCAGAATCTATTCTAAGAAATTCAGAACTCGCAGAATTTAAAACTGCAGAACCTGAAACATCAGAATCAAAATTTGTAGCATGTAAATTAGTAAAATAAAATTATTCAAAATCTAAACCATGTAGGCTTGCATCAATCTCAACAAACAAAGACATACATTATGAATTCCATCACAATCAATAATGAAATGCATCTCTGATGCCTACAATTTCAAGAAAATCAGTCAACAAATTCTCATGCACATCATCAACCAATGAATCAATGATATCTAAATGAAACACAGAATGCTCTTCTGGTGGATATCTCATGGCATCAAACAAATTAAAATGCACCTTGCTATCTCCAAATTCCATGGATAAAGTACCAGAATGCACATCAATCTTAGCCTTGGCAGTTTTCAAAAATGGCCTACCTAAGATTAATGTTGGTTGATTAACATGCATATCATCCTCTATGTTTAACACACAGAAATTAGCAGGAAAAATAAGCTCATTTACTCTTACTAACACATCATCTAAAACTCCCTCTGGATGAGTTGTGCTTTGGTTGCCAAGTTCAATCACCACTCCAGTTGACTAGAGCTTTTCCATGTGTAAAGACTGGTAGACTGATTTTGGCATCACATTGATTGAAGCTCCAAGGTTTAACATGGCTTGGCTAAACTGCTTGTTTTCAATAATGCATGGAATGGTGAAAGTTCCCGGATCCTTGCATTTTGGAGGAATGTTTGGCTAAATGATGGCAGAAACATTTCAGATCCTCACCTTTTCATTTCCTTCAGCCTCCTTCTATGAGTGCATAAGTCTTTGAGGAACTCTAATATTTTGGAATCTGCCTGATGGCTTCTAGGAGTGGGATATTGACTTCCACTTTCCTAAAAGTCTCCATGATCTCCTTGTCTAATTCTGCTTCTTCTAGTTTCCTATCTTGTGTCACTCTATTTGGAAAAGGGAGAGGATGCTTGGTTCAGATGTCTTAGTTAGTTCTATATCATTTCTCTTTATTTCTGTAGAATTAGATTTTCCTGCTACCTCTAGTTATTCTACAAAATCTGCTTGGATGTTCTTCGCCCAAACATCTGGAACCTTAAGCTTCTTTCCATTTCTCAAAGTGATGGCACTTACATTCTTTGGATTAGTCACGGTTTGGGAACGAAGATTTCCAGAACCTTGTGACTTCATTTCATTAATAGTTGTGGCTAATTGACCAATCTATGTCTGCAGATTTTGGATGCTAGCTTCTGTTCTTTGCTAGAACTGAACACTGCTAGTTGCCATTTGCTTTACCAATTTTGCCAAGCTTGGTTCTAAACTGCTGCTTTGTGGTTGGTCTAGTTGCGCTTGTCATGGATAATCGTTGTCTCATGTTTGGTGTCACAAAGCATTGTGCCTAAGTCGATATTGGGTTGCTGTCCGCTGAAACTGATTGGAACTGTTACCATACCTCAGGTTTGGGTTGTCTCTCCAGCCAGGGTTTTATGTGTTGGAAAATAGATGATAATTTCTTTGCTGCTGCTAGTGAGGCTTGCTAGGAAATATTCTAGCCACGGTTTCATTACTCTCTTGCAATTGTGGACATTGATCTATTGGATGATGTAACACCCTAATAAATCCATACTACACCTAAGTCGCATTATGGAGTTTTATTAGTTGTTACTTATGATTGCACAAGACTTAAGCATCAGTTTTTAAATTAAGTTACATGGAAAATAAGGTAAATTTTTGTTTGAAATACGTCATCGCTTTGTAGCATTTTGAAAAGTGAAGCCTCGAGCGAGAATGTAGATATAGAGAGCATGCCATACATAAATCATAATACAATATCATAAAACATGAGAAAGATAAATAATTAGTAATCATAAATACATCGCAATACGTAGCTAATAACTTCACCCATATGGGTTCATAATGTTAACGAATACATGGAAGAAGGCTCATGGTAGTGCCACAGTCCAAATACTAAAATACAAACAAAAATGACATAGTTCGTCGCAAAAAGGAATATGTGAAGGTGCAAGGTAATAGTAACTACAAGTCCAAAACAAAGATAGTTTGGCATCCTTCATCATACATCCACTGCAGCTGGGAGATCCATGCTCCACTCCAACGAATGTGCCATCGTAATCTAGTGACTGCATTTAAAAATAACTAGGGTGAAAATGATATTTCTTAGTAGGACTTGAACTCGACACGGAAGTGTCATTGTCATCGTCCTAGCCACTTCGATTTTATTAATGAAAATAGTGAGCATTCATAAGGTCCAATTATTAGGTTTTCGAAACATGAATATCTGAAACAGATTCAATTTTAAGTATGTATTCTCATTGTAACAATAACATCATGGTGTACATAAGAGTTTATATGACAATTTGTATCATGCAAGAATATGTTGAGAGTTTCATTCTTTACTTGGGTCAGACCGAAGTCCCTTTCTTCCATTAGACATGACTCCATCATACTTCTTTTAATTGTCACCCACTAAACATAGTTGGTAATGAGCTCATACTGTGGCCGTCACCACCATAAGTTTCTGGTACTTACACTAGCTGGGTCCATTGCCATGCCTCATGCGAGTCCTTGGGTGGAAGGGGTTTCTTATTACGGGCCACCTTCCTTTTTGAAGGACCATACCTTTAGTTCAATCTTTTCTTATTAAGGCTTATGATGCAAAAATTATTCTAAGTCCATAATGTAACGTCCGCGATTTTCGACCTCCGACCTCATCAGTAAAATGTTAAAATTTTCGATTTCCGACTTAATCTCCAAGTCTCATATGATATGGCTATGTTCTTCCGATTTCCGACCTTATGATTGAAATAATAGTATATGAGTTCCGACCTTATGCTTGATTTAGAATGGACATGAAATTCGACATCCGAGTTGATCTCAACCAGAAATAGACGCAAGATCAAATCTCTGAATTGGTCTCCAAGTTCGATCCAAAATTTACACGAGTTACGATCTCCGAGTTTATTCCTAATAGCTTTTCATTTCTATTGATGTTCCTGAGTTTGCCTAGACTTCCGAGATTAAATTTGGAGTTCCGAGATTCTATAAGTTCCGATTTCCTAGTATATAAGATTAATGTTTTGATACCCGATTTCCGGTGTTATGCTTAGAATCGATTCAGGTTTACATAACGTCCCCGACTTCCGGGTTTAAGTGTTTTTGTAACATCCCCACTTTTGTAAATAGAACGTAATGGGAACTTTGAATTATTTCCCTTAGGCAGTGTGAGAATTTCTCAGGCAGTACTATGTCATGACGATCCTCACACTTGGAACTATAGGGTAGTGCAACACTACCGTTAGAAATATGGCATTAGAATGTGCTAAAAAGTTAGAAATGACAAAAGTGCCCTTGTAGACTTTTGTTAATTGTAGTGATGCCAAAAATTTTTAGAAATTATATTTTGACCCCAAAGAATTATTTCCACAATAACCCTTGAACTTTTTATAAAATGACCTTTATGTCCACCCTAGAGCTTTTCATAAAATGACCTTTATGTCCCCACATCTATATGATTAGCAGAATAAGGTTTTAAACGGAGCAGAATCACGTGGTGAAACCGTAGAAGTTTAAATCTGTGCCGATTGGGCCATGGAGGCAGTCGGGTGTGAAATGACGTGGGGTGCCCCTGGACTTGCTCAAAATTACGAAAATGCCATTAGTTATAGAAAACAGAAAACAAAAAGGCTCCGAAATTGCGAAAATGTCTAACTTATGCCGTTAATCTATCTATTTGGTTTCAACAGTTATGTAAGGGCAATTAAGAGTTAATTAAATATTAATTAGGAGTTAAATAGATGTTAATTAGAGGGATGAGGCTTAGGAGCAATTAGGATAAAGATATAGAAATCCTCTCAAAGTCATTTAGTAAAGTTTTGCCAATTTGAAGAAAATCGGCAAAGATTCGGTGCTTTAAACCGCCAGAACCAAATCAGTAAAATTTCACTAGTTTGAGTGGATGAAAATTGAGCCACTTCTACCCTAATGGATGGCGCCAATTGGCCGCCAAGTGAGTGAAGAGTGTAACGTCCGAAAAATTCTATCATTAATAACCGAGTTTTCGGTTTTCATCGGATAATTGGGAATAATTAGGATTCGATTAAGCATTCACTTAAAGCCAATTGAGTGTGGTTTAGAATGATTAGGTATAATGGAATTTGATTAGAGCCATAGGAAACTTCATAGGATTTTTCTAAATTTCTTGCAAGATTCTAATGCTATCTTGAGTAATGATGATGAATTAAGATTGGTTTAAGGTGTATATGTGAGTTTGAATTGAAGATTGGGTGGATTGTTTAGAGAAAAACATGAATCCAAGAAGAGTTCAAGAAGTCAAGTAGGTTTTCTCCTCAATGGTCCTCAGACGGCGGAGTGTACGGCTCCGCCTACCGTCGTTTAAATTTGATGAAACCATTTTTAAATGAAACTATACATCTAGGGCTTTCCATACATATAAAATATAAGGCCATTGGATTAGTATAGAATTAGTTATGAATTTTTGAAGTTAGACCTAGAAATCTGGGTTCTCACCCGGGCAACATGGGTTGAGAAGGGTGTAACTCACCCTATACAACCTCAAATTGTGTGCAACCAATGTTTTTTGAAAGCTAACACATGATTGAACATTTCATAAAAATTTCAGAATTTAATTCGTTGTCATTTGTTCCCAGCACATCAATGAATTTGGTTTAGGTTTAAACTGGCCTAGAACAGGACAGCCCAGGAGGGTAATGTTTCGAGACTCATACCTCAAAATCTACTTAGGTAAATGACATGAAACTTAACTCATTTTAAAGCTTGTGTTAGCTTTAGTTTGATATAAAATTCGCATGATTTCATCTAGTTTTCGATTTTTAGTGAATTTTCTTCTATAGGAACCCAATTCTGGCTAAGAACAGGGCACGCTGAGATAAAATGTTTATATCTTGAGTTATACAACTCAAAATGAGATGGGACCTAAAGGAGTAGAAACTAGACATATAAGCTGTAACGTATCCAAAAATGAGGTTTAAATGAGTTGAATTGAATAAAAATAGGGGCATGCCAAAATCGGGCAGAACAGGGAAAAATAAATTGAAACCTTATTGATGCTTGATTCTGAAAGTGTTGAATGATGCTATAAATGTATATATATATTTGCTGGTCTATACTGAAATTATTAATTGTGCAATTGTACTGGTTATCTAGCACTATTCATGGGAAAGCGGACACATTCTGTTATGCTGCCAAATTTTCGGCAGGAATTTATGAGAACTTATGCTATGGATGATTATGCTTTGAATATATTTACGTGTACATATCATGTTCATATACACCATGCATGCAAGTATATATTTAGAACATTATATGATATATAAAGTATGAGACATACTCATGAATGCACCAAACGACTGCATGCATGACAAGATATGAAGAGGAAAAAGATAGTAAGAACTTGCAAGAAAGACATACCAAGCTACCACGTGAGGCATGGCATAGACCACCAAATAGCGTGGCCGTGAGCTGCATCTGTTTAAGACTGGGCCAGCCCCACCAGATTTAAGGAATAGACCGTGTGAGGGTCGGGAAAGTAAACCCGCCACTCATGTATAGGTACGAGCTCTGACCAAAAGGTGCTATCACCCAGTAGTGAGAGAGGCCATTCACCTCAGGACCAAGTACAGAATGGCAAGGTTAAGTTGCAAGTTAAAGAAGAGATAAGTCAAGTCAAGTGCACTTGCATACATTCAAGTATAAGCATTTATATGTGCATTTTCAATCATCTAGTTAAGTCATAATGCTATTATGACCTTTATTGAAGCATATTATACTATCCGTATTTCTATGTCTGTTATATGATATGCAAGTGGTTGCTAAAATATAACCCGCTTCGAGAAAGATGTTTTCAACTTAAAATTGAACCACTATTTGTTTATATGTGCTCATATTTTCATAATAAACCGAAGCGGCTGGAATATTTATGATGACACTATAAGATTGGTTTGAGTTTACCTACTGAGAACCTTAAGTTCTTATTGCCTACTTGTATGTTTCTCTTTTCCGTAAATATTCCAGCTCCCAAGTTGGGAATCAAGTATGAGGCAGAGTACAGGGCCATTCATTGAGCAAGAATAGGGCGCGAGCAAGACCAAGAGACTATTGAAGCTAGCTCACGACTAGCTCAAGTAAACGCTATGTATTATGCCACCACAATTTCCTTTAAAGTGTAATTTTTTATTAACTATGTATCAGAGACTATTAGTCAGGAATAACGTGAGTAGTTAAAGGGCCATGTATTATATTTTCCATATTTGAAAGATTTCTTAGCATAGTGACAACCTTTTAATATAACTCCATGACTTCGAGCATGGCTTATGTAATAAAGGGTGTTATAGTTTTGGTTTCACATCTTGTCCTTGACTTTTGATTTTAAGGTGATTGAGTGCGGTATGATTTCTGACATCCGACTTTGCTAATATTTACGAATTCCGATTTCATCGCCAAGTTTTGAATAAATGTGCACTAGTTCCGACTTTAAGTATAGTACAAGTTCCAATTTCATATACAATGAAGCGAGTTTCACTTTTTAGGCGACGTGGAGAGCAAGTTTGCACAAAAGAGGAAGACATGGCTGAACTTTACCCACAAAATTTCAACCAATCAAAACTCACAAAGCCAACTACCACCTCAAGCTTATATAACTCATTTCTTTCTCTCCTCAGCCCCATTTTCTACGCTGCCTTCTCCCTTGTTCAACTCTCTTTTTCTCTTCTCCACTCAGCCAACTCCATCCAACCTTCAAGTTCTACCAAGTTCTATTTTCAAACTCAAGCTTAATCACATAATAAGAGGCAGACGTTCAATTTAGTTCTTGTTATTCTGATTGTGGATGGTTGCTTTTGAATTTATTTCCTTACTTCTTGATGTAATTAGTGAATGAAAATGATAATCTTTGGCTGTTTTGTGTTTGAATTTGATTAAGGAATAGGAAAGGGTGAGGAGAGGAAAACCAATTTCCTTCAAAGAATTGCATTTATGGAGTATACGGCTCCGCCTACAATTGGTTAAATCCGATGAGACTATTTTTTTTATGAAACTAGACATTTAGGGCTTTCCATACATATATCATATAAGGCCATTGGATTAATATTGAGAGAGATATGAATTTTTGAAGTTTGACCTAGGAATTAGGACATTCACCCTGGCAGTGTGGGTTGAAAAGGGTGTAACTCACCCTACACAACTCCAAATTGAGTGAAACAAATTTTTTTAGAAAGCTTATACATAGGAGAACATCTTACAAAGAAATTTCGAGTTTGTTACCATCTCATTTGTTCCCAGTGATTTGAAGAAGTTACCCTATGTCCAAACCAGGCCAAAATAAGGCAGTTCAGGAAGGTCAAATTTCGGGGCTTACGAAATTCTGAGTTTGTTACCATCTCATTTGTTCCCAGTGATTTGAAGAAGTTACCATATGTCCAAATCGGGCTAAAACAGGGCAGTTCAGGAAGGTTAAATTTCGGGGCTTATAACTCGAGTCCTACTAAGGCAAATGAAATGGAACTTTTTGCATATGAAAGGTTGTCCTGTTAACTTTAATGTGAGACCAACTTCATATGATTTGAGCCAGTTTTCGATTTTTAGTAGATTTTTACTTTTGAGTGTGTACTCACACCACAAAAAGGTGCCGATAAAACCTAAATAACTTGAGTTATGGTTATCAAAATTGGATGGGACCAAAAAGGTTAGAAAATAGATACATAACACTTTAACATATCCAAAATTGAGGTCCAGATGAGTTAAGTAGAGATTATGGCCTGATTTACAAAAATCAGGTTGAATGATTGAGCTGAGGCAGTACCTTTGTCCTAATATAACTAATGCTTCTATGAAGTTAATGTTGCATTATGAATGGAATGATATGATTTCTTTGATAAGTTGATATGCTGAGTACTAGCACTATTCATGAGGAAGCGGACACGTTCCATTATGCCGCCGAAATTTCGGTAAAGTATAAGCATGAGTTATGATATACATGTAGATGCATGTGCATTTTCAAGAAAGCTATGAAAGTCATGTTATGAGGAACCTAAAGATTATGTTATGATGAAAGTTCCATGATACTTGGGCCAGCCCCGGAACAAAGTTAAGGGAATGGATCGGTGGGGAGGTCAGAAAGCAAACCCAAGATTCATGTATAGGAACGAGCTCGATCCCTAAAAGTAAACTATTACCCAGGAGTCTAAAGTGGCCAAGAACTCCCAGGGGACCAAGTAATGGAAAAGTTTATGAAGGAAAGTTCAAGAATAAGTTTTGCATGGTTACATTAGATGCATGGTTACATTGAACAGTCATTACAAGTTATTTACAGTTTGTCTGTTATATTTATTTACTACCGCATGTGCATTTATTCTCGCCATTATTCTATGTATTACTGTTAGTAGCTACTCTGCTTCTTATGCTGTCTTAAGTAAAACTAAATCTTGTCTCGGACCAGACGTTTTCTTAAACTTATTTGAATATGGATAGTTCAGTTTGATCCCATATTTTTATAATTAAATAAAAATCGAGGCAACTGAGAATGAATGTGACGTCAGCCAAACATTGTATGCGAGCTCTACTGAGAATTTCTTTAAATTCGCACCTCATTTTGCATTTCCACATCATTCTCGGGACGTGTGACGGACTGACGGCCACTGCTTATTGAGATCCTTGACCAATAGCTCCACCAGACCTTGAGTTGCACTCACTGCTTAGCTGGTTTCTGCCATTTCCGGCCCTACTTTTTAGCAGCAGAAATTTAGCTATTCCTTTAGTTCACTCTGCTTTTGAAACATATATACAAACTGAAGCGTTGGCTTCCGACTTATATATGTAAATATACAACTGATGCTATATTACACGTCATTATTCTTTTCCGTGGTACTTTTATTAAATTCTATTATGCTCTAAATTATTAACAACGTTGCATTTCTTCTGTTTAAAAAAAAAAAGTGATATGGAAAAGGAAATGTAAGCAGAGTATTAACACAGTAACACAATCTACTTAATTTTATACTATGACTTAAGCATAACATTAAATTGGTAGGGTGTTACACATAAACTTGAGGAATTCTGACAGCATGATGACTAGACCGGAGCTTCCCCAAAATTGCCAAACAGAGAGTTTAAATCTTATAACATCTTTAATGCCGTGCTAAGTTATCTCAGTAACCTTGAGTAATTAGGCACTTAATGAGAAATTATGAGATTAAGGCTTAATTAAGGGTTAACGAAGAGTTTATGAGTTAACTCGGATAAGAAAAGTCAAGAGAATACTTAATCGAGATTAGATGATCTCTAATTAAGCAAGTCAGAGCCTTTATAGCCTAATTAAGCACTAATCGCCCTTAATTAGCTTAATCGAGTTTAATTAAGGTTAATTAAGCTTAATCGCAATAGTAATTTTTGTTAATCATGTTCTTGTATGTTAATCACTAATCCTTGCTTAATCATCTTAATTAAGTTGCGAGAGCACTTAATCACATGATTAAATTCAAATTTAGTCAACTAGATAATAAAGTAAAAAGTGATGTCATAAAAAGCATTAAACATAAGACAAGAGTGCTTTATGTAAGAGTTAGTACACGCTTTGTTCCCCCATCATCCAATTTGTCCCCCTAAACCTTAATTAACACAAAATTAAGAAAATATCTCCCTCCTTCCCCTTGAATAATGGATGCCACTTTCTCCCTCTCCCACCATCATCCATTTTCATTTTTACTCATCCTATTCTCTCTCTTCAAAACCAAATCCTCCAACTTTTCTCTAAAACTCTCTTCTTCTTCTTCATCTTCTTCCTTTCACCACCACCACCACCCAAAACCTCTCACTTAGCCCTTCAAAGACCTCATCTTTGGGTCTTTGGAGACAAGATCTAAACACTACAACCTCCATTTTCACAAGATTTCAAGAGCTTCTCCTTCCTTCTTGCAAAATCGCCGCCATCATCTTTTTCTCCCTCTTCTCTTGTTTTTACGCCATCTTCAAGAAGAGGTAGTGATCTTCATCTTTTTATTTGTTTGCTCAAGAAAGTTTGAAGCTTGGCTCTTTTCATGACCAAGATCTTTAAATGAAAACTTGAGAAGATCCTTCATGCTCTTCACGAGCAAAAGTTTCCATTTTTGGCAAAATATGTTCTTATTATTCTTCAAATGTTCTTAATGTTTCTACTTTTGGAAAAATATGTTCTTGTTGTTCTTCAAGTGTTCTTGATGTTTCTAGGAAAAATATGTTCTTGTTGTTCTTCAAGTATTCTTTTTGGAAAAATATGTTCTTGTTGTTCTTCAAGTGTTCTTAATGTTTCTACTTTTGGAAAAATATGTTCATGTTCTTCTTCTTGAATGTTCTTGATGTTCTTGGTGGTATCTTACTTAAAGTTGTTCTTTTTCTTATGATGAGTTTATGATCAGAAAAGTTTCATCTTTACATGTTTTTCATGATTTGATAAGACTATGAACATCCTAAAAGCTTAAAACTTTAAAAAGTGGCCCAAGTTTAGTGCCTTCATAAAAGTCTTATTTTGTTTTGTTTTGAAGACAAGACTACATGTAAAAGTCTACACTTTTTGGAATAATAAGCCTTTTTGAGTTAGAAAAATGATGTCTTGTCACTTTATGTTTCAAAGATTGATCCTTGGAAGCAAATCCTTTCGTAAAGTTTGAAACTTGAAATCAAAAAGGTCACTTTTGGATCATAGAAATGCTAATTTTTGTAAAGATAAAGACTTTATAACTTTTGAGCTAATGTCTTATATCACTAGTTGATAAAATAGGAACCTTTTAATGTAGAGACAACTTTAAATCATCAAGTTGAGATCTCGATGGTCTTAGAATAATTAAAAGAGTCAACTTTCATAAAGAAAAAGACTTTTTAGTTAAAAAGCTAGTAATTTGTATTATTATTTCATGAAGATCTAATCTTTAAGATAAGAGCTTAATCTTAAAGGCACTTACTTTCATAAAGAATAAAACTTTATGACTACTTTATAAAGAGTGATAACTTTTATAATACTTAAGGTAAGATCTTGTTATGTTAGTAATAAAAGCTTGAAACTTTGTAACTCGATTAAGTTAAAAATCACCCTTGGTGATTAGCGAACATGGTGTTGTTGGGTTCATGATGTGGTTATGCATTGTCATGACCCAAGGATTAGAGGATCTCAAACTCCTTGGGAAATGTAAGTATGATTAGGCCTCTGAGCATACTATGAACCTAGAAATCATTAAGTACATTGTCTCAAGGAAAGTGGAACAATCACCTAACTTAATTAATTTGAACAAGTGTTCCATAAGACATTCACTTAAGTCAAGAATAAGTTCACGTGAGAATTAAGTAACTCAAAGACTACATGTACATATATTTTAACTAAGTGATTCTCTCATGGGTAACCATGGGAAATCAAATGATGATTCATAAGATTCTTCACAAAGAATAACACAACTATGAACCCCTTAGGGTATGAATGTATGATGGCACTCAACATGATGAATGACAAGTTTGGTTGAGCTTTGTCTCACGATTGAATGATTAGCGTGATGATATGATATAGATATGATGGACTGTTGGTTGAAAGTTTGTGAATGGTACTTTGGGGAAGCTTCGATCTAGCTGTTATGCTGTTGGATTTCTATCAAAATTATGGACTTAGTCATATCATTGCATGTGTCTAGTCAAAGAAGTATCATGAATGTAAAATATAATGATAAGAAAAGAAATAATGGGATATAATCCCTCGATCACTTCCGGGAAGTGAGAGACGGTGATCCACAAGGAACCTCTATGGGGGGGGCAAGGGTGATATGGAGGACCTTCCAACTTAGGGTTAACCAATATCGGCTTAGTCTGATTGGGTTTAGTACTGCATGATGGCAATCACGGAATAAGCTCATGTCCAAAAGCAGTTTATTTCAAAGGAAAAGAGAAAGAATGTTAAGCACGTGCTAAAAATGAAAGTAAAGTCAAAGTATAACCATGGTTAAGTCTATGATGATGCATGTCTTTGCATGTAATTATGTTGTCCATTTGCAATATGAATGTTCATTCTATGTTTCAGTATGTATGTTACTTATGATGATGTAGTTATAACTTTAAGTTTAAAAGCAACCTGCTTTGGGGTTTAAGTTTTCAAAACCATTAAAATTGAACTTGTATCTGTTCACTGTTTTTATAATTAAACCCGAAGTGGCTGGGACGATGACGATGACACTATGTTTGTTTAGTCATAATCCTACTGAGAAATCTTGTATTTCTTACTCCTACGTTTCCGTGTCGTCTTCAGATGGAGGTAATGGCATCCATGGTAACACTTCTGATGGTACCTGACTGGATAAGACGAGGAGCTGCCATGTTTCTTCACCTAGCTAAGGAGGATCGAGATAGTAGCATAGCATTTTCATTTTCTGAAGAGCCCTAGTTAGGCAGTTTATGTGTAATTAAGAGTGTGTAAGAAGTCATGCTACTTAATTTAACCTATTACATATGTGATACTTATTAAGTGTAATGACGACCTTGATTATCTATGATTACGTTCTTGGTTTAATGTATTGTGTTATGTTGTTTCCATTTTGTCGTATATCTTATGAGTAACTCAGCGATATGAAGAACAACGTTCATATGTACACAAGTAAGTAAACGTTTAAAGGCTCAGTTTTCAAACATAAAGGTTTTACAAGAAAAAAAAATTTATATGCTATTTTTGTATATTATGCTAATTTCAAAGATAAGAACTTCCGTTAAATAAGAGTAACAACTAGTAATGCCATAAAATGACTTAAGCATAGTATGGTATTAGTAGGGTGTTACATTTTGGTATCAAAAGCAGTTCGTCATTGTAGAGCCTGGGGATAGACTGACTATGCTTCTAAACATACTCTGTCACGTGTTAGAAATCATGCCATGGATCTTAACACAGGGGTAAGATATAGGAATTAGGTAGGCATTGTAACACCCTACTAATTTAATGTTATGCTTAAGTCATAGCATGAAATTAGGTAGTCTGTGTTACCGTGTTAACACTTTGCTTATCTTTCGTAATCAGTATCACATCATAAAACAAACGAAACGGCACGCTATTATGAAATAAACGTGACTAGCACTATAAAAAGTAATAAGGTTTGGTACAACATAACAAAAAAGATACTGATAAGTGATATATTATCAGTTGTATATGTACATATGTATGTCGGAAGCCAATGCTTCCGTCTATATATATATATATAGATTAAGAACAGAGGAAACAAAGAAACAGCAAAATCCCTATTGCTAAAAAGCGAAGGCAGAAATAGCAGGAGCCGGCTGTGTCCAAAGAGTCCAACTCGGAGTCCTGGGACAACTACAGGTCAGGGATCTCAATGAAAGGAGTGGCCGTTGAGCTCTTCGCCAGCGTCTGAGAATGATGCGGAAAATACAACACGGGGTGAGAATTGCAAGAAATTCTCAGTAGGGTCGTGTTTAGTGGTTATTTGACGTCACATACATTCTCAGTTGCCTCAGGTTTTGTTTAATTTCAAAATCATGTGTTTAAACTGAAATATCCATCTTAATGAGTTCAAGAAGATGTCTGGTCTGAGGCAAGGTTTAGTTTTACTTAAAAGGGCACAAGAAATAGAATAGATCACTAATAAGGTTTTACATAATAGTAAACAGAATAAATAAATAAATAGCAGTAAATAAACTTAATAGACATTGCATCGATCTTGACATAATTATTTCATGTAACCATGCATTCATGTAATCATGCAAACTTAATCATGAACCTTTCTTCATAAGCCTTTTTATTACTTTTCATCATTTTTCCATCTCTTGGTCCCCTGAGAGTTCTTCGCCATTTAGACTCCTGGATAATAGTCTGCTTCTCAGGATCGAGCTCGTTCCTATACAAGAGTGCCGGGTTTACTTTCCCTGACCTTCCCACCGATCTATTCCCCTTAACTTCTTATCCAGGGCTAGCCCAAGTAGCATGGAACTTTCATAGTAACATAATTCTTAATATAACTTTCATAACTTTCCTTGAAATGCACATGTATTAACATGCAATTCATAACTTATGCATAGATTCTATTGAAATTTCGGCAGCATAACGGAACGTGTCCGCTTCCCCATGAATAGTGCCAGCATACCAGAACATCAATTTATCACAAAGAACACAACATCACATACATATTCCAATATTGAACTCATATCAACATCAAATTCATTAAGGCAGAGTTTCTGCCTCAGCATATTCAACCAACCTGATTTTTATAATTCAAGCCATAATTTATATTTAACTCATTTGGATCTCAAATTTGTGTATGTTAAAGGATCATGTGTCTATTTTCTAACCTCTTCAGTCCCATCTAATTTTGATATATATAGATTAAGATATTTAGATTTTACCTCGGCTTGCCCAATGGCTAGTCAGAATCAGACACTTAAAAGTAAAAATTCACTAAAAATCGAAAACTGACTCAAATGATACGAAATTGGACTCATATTAAAGCTAACAGGGTAAAGCTTCATATGCAAAAATTCCATTCAATTTGACTTAGTAGGCTCGAGTTACAAGCCCCGAATTCTAACCTTCCTAAACTACCCTGTTCTGGCCTAGTGTGGACATAGGACAACTTTCTTGGATCACTGGGAGTAACTGGGACCTTATCTAATTCTGAAATTTTTATGGAACATTCTCCTCTGTGTAATATTTCTAAAAAAGTTAGTTTCACTCATTTTCGAGTAGTATAGGGCGAGTTCTAACCTGAACAACACAGTCTGCCTAGAATCAGAGTCAAAACCCTAGGTCAAAATTCAAAAAATCATATCTCTCTCAATACTAATCCAAAAGCCTTATATCATATATCTATGGAAAGACCTGGATGTCTAGTTTTATTTAAAATTAGTTTCATCAAATTTAATTGGCTGTAGGTGGAGCCGTATACTCCGCCGTACAGACTACCGAGGGGTTTTGGGTTTTCCAGCTCTCCATCTCTTCCTATTTTCATTCTTTCTTGCTTCAAGTTTAGTTTTAACCAAGCAAACAGCCCAAAACCAATCATATATCATCATAATCATTCATTTTACACATCAAGGACCATGAAAATAATCCAAGCTCAACCAGCCAAGAGCATAGAATTGATGTGAAAATAGAACTCCTACCTTTGTTCCAAGTGATTTTGCTGGATTTTGAAGGTTTGGATGAGCAAGGCTTGAATTGACTTGATGTTGGCTGAAGTTGTGTGTGTAAAGAAGAGAGAAAGAGAGCTGAAGGGAGAGGGGAAGGTGGCGTTGGAAAAAGGGGTCAGAATGGGTGAAGAAAAGGGCAAAAATTCTGATTGAATTTGAGTGGTTATGGTTGGCTTGCTTTGGCTTGTGATTGGTTAGATTTTGCAAGGCTGAAATTCAGCTAGCCGTCCTTGTCTTTGTGTGGCCAAAGTGGCGCCACTTTTGGTGCTAAGTGGCTGAGTTATCAGCCACTCAAGGTAGGGCAAAGGATTGGAATTCTACTGGTTCGATTCCGACAGCTTAAGATACCGTAATTTTACCGATTTCCTTTAAATCGGTAAATCGGTTTTCAATAGAATCTTTATGAAATCTCCTATACTCTAACTTAATTCTCTCTTATCTAAACTCAAGTAATTGCTAATCAATTGAGTCTAAATAATTGTTTAATCGAATTTTAGTTATTCTCAATTATTCAATAAAATCGAATAATTAGGTGAAAAAATGATGGATGTTACATTACCACCCTCCTTAAAAAAAATTTTGTCCTCAAAATTGAGTACATGAAAATAGTTCAGGATACTGTTTCCTCATGTCTGATTCCAGCTCCCAAGTGTAGTCCTCCGTGTCTTCTTTTCCCCATGCTACTTTTACTAGCTGCACGATCTTGTTCCGAAGTTGTCTGCTACTTCTGCTGACAATCCGTGCTAGTTGTACGCAAAAAGTCAGATCCTCCTTTAACTGTATTGATTCAGGTTCTAGGAAGTGTGTAGGGTCAAAGTTGATACTTTCAGTTGGGAGACATGAAAAACATCATGGAGGTTTGATAGATGTGGAGGCAAAGCGACTCGATATGCAACGGTTCCGATTTGCTTCAAGATTTGAAAAGGACCAATAAAGCGAGGATTTAGCTTCTTGACTTTGATTGCTCTACCAATCCCTCGTAGGAGTAACTTTCAAAATACGTGGTCTCCTTCCCGAAATTCCGTAAGTTTCCTCCTGGTATCTCGCAGAACTCTTCTCTTCTGGCGGCTTTGAGCGACGAGCATCTTGCTCCGTATTTTCTTGATCTGCTCGGTGGTCTGCTCAACTAAATCAGGCCCAGTAGAGTTGATTCTCCTGTCTCATACCAGCATAAGGGAGATTGGCACTTTCGTCCATACAATGCTTCGTAAGAAGCCATGCCGATGCTAACGTGATAGCTATTGTTGTATCACGAATTCGCCAGCGGTAAGTATCGATCCCAATTTCCGTGTTGCTCCAGTATATAGGCTCGTAGCATATCTTCCAAGGTTTGAATCGTCCTTTCAGTTTGGCCATCTGTCTACGGGTGATATGCAGTGCTTAAACACAGCTTTGCACCGAACGCCTTCTGTAAAGCTCCCCAAAACCGCGAGGTAAACCTTGGGTCCCGATCAGAGATAATAGTTGAAGGGGTACCATGTAGCTTGATAATTTCTTGAATGTACAGCTGAGCTAGTTTTTCCAGCGGATAATTTGCTCGAACGGGTAGGAAATGAGCAGATTTGGTTAACCTATCCACAATGACCCATATTGCATCATATCCTGGTGATGTCCTTGGTAACCCCATTATAAAATCCATGGAGATACTCTCCCACTTCTACTCAGGGTTTTCTAAGGGTTATAACATCCTAGAAGGCTTCTGATGTTCCACTTTCACCTTCTGGCAAATCAAGCACTTGCCCACGAAGCTTGCTACATCAGACTTCATACCCGGCCACCAAAACATTTTCTTAAGATCCTGATATATTTTAGTTATGCTAGGATGTACAGCGAATTCACCTTTATGTGCTTCTTCTAAAATTCTTCTTCGGAGATCGTTCCTTTCGGGAACACATACTCTGTCGTGGCACCGCCAGATGCCTTCTTTATCTTGGGCAAAACCCGTTAGTTTCCCTGATTGTACGAGATTAATGGTATGTTGAAAGTTAGCATCCTGTAACATCCCCAATTTTTGTCTAAGCTAATTAGTTCAGTGATCCTGACTAATTAGAGAGATTAACGATTAACTGAGAATTAATCGGCTAATCTCGATGAGCAAGAGCTTAGTAAATTAAAGGCAAGTCAACAAGATAAATAAAAGTCAACAATTGAAACATAATGCATTAAAAGTTATAATTAAAAGCCTAATTGCCCAATCCTTATTAATCCATGATTTAGAACATAAAATCAAGGTGATCTAATCTAATTAACTAAGAGCATATAAGTCTCAAGACGTAATCACATTAACCCTTACATCTTCTTACATAATTAATGAGGAAAATCCTTCTTAATTAAAATGTGCTAATGAGTAATTTAAACCAAGTGAATTAATTAACATTTAGATAATTACAACAATTAGAAAGATGTAGAAACTTCCCTTTAATTATAGTTTGAAAGTTTGGTCAAAGCAAGAGCCATATCCAACCATCCATTTACTTACTCATCATACACCACAAGAGCAAGAGTCCACATTAGTAGATCCCTTAAGTCATGACAAGAGTTGTACTCTTCTTCACCAAGATCATGACACTTGGTGTGATCCTAGCCATCCAATGCCCAATCCTAAGAGAGCCTTTCACGCTTAACCACTTGACAAAAACACTACATAGTCTTTACCCAATTTCCAAGACTCAAGGAAACACAACACACCCTTTTACCCCAAGGTTCCTAGCCCTTTGCTTGAAAAGAAGTAAAACTCACCTACTCACTCTTGCTTGTTGGAGAAGCAAGGCAATCAGCCCTCACCCCATTTCTTGCGCCAACTAGCCCCTCCCTCTCCTCATTTGCAAGTTTTCATTCTCTCACTAAGCCACAAAGCTCCCACCTCTCTCTAAACTTCATTCTAGCTCTTTTGTTCTTCTAACCTTTCTTGTTCCTCTTCTCTCTTTCTCACCTCATCCAACTCTCTTTCCTTTCATCACCATCACAAGCCCTTCAAGGTCCTTCCTCTTTGGTTCTTGTGGAAGCAATGCAAACACTCACTTAAATTTCCATTATCAAGCTCAAGGAGGAAGAAGGCCATCTCCAACCATTCTCATTCTTCAAGCCTTCAAGAGAATCCTTGTGGTAGTGATTCTAACCCTTCCTTCTTCTATGTTTTTCAAGCTCTAGAACTCCTAAGCTCTTCATAAAGTTTAGGTGGTTTTAGGACTTGCTTCAAGGTCTCATGACCATTCCTTGCCCTATGAGTTTTCTTATCTTGTTGAAAGTGTTATTTTGAAATGAAAGTTTGTGGTATGATGGCTTGTTATGTATCTTGCTTTATTTTGTTTTAAGGTACTGATTTGATAACTAAAATATTGAAGATAATGATGAGGTAAAACATAAAAATGGTGATTTGAGGTGATATAACAATTTCTCCATAAGCTTGAAGTGAAAAACTTAAAAACTAGTGAATCTGGAATTCTGGTCGTCTGTAAAGCGTGCGGTATATTTATTGCTACAAAACTCAAAATGGAACGAAACTAATTTTATATGAAAATAGACTCAGAGAGCTTTCCATACATATAAAATACATAAGATTCGGAGTTAAGATGAGTGAGATATGATTTTTCAAAGTGGACTGTTCTCGGATTGGTTTCTGTCCGGGCAGTCTACACTAAAATGTGTACAACTCGAGCTACAAAAATGATTTTTGAGTGAGACTAAGTTTAAATGAAAGCTAAGACATAGAGGAACAAACCCATAAAACAGTTTTCTCAGATTCCTTCTGAGTAATTATAATGAGAAGTAACAATCCACTGTACCGGGAGTAAACTTAGAAACTGAACAGTCAGAATAAAATATGCATAACTCAAGCTACAAAATGAATTTTTAAGTGGGGCTTCTTTTGTTTAAAAATAGACTCAGAGAAGTATAAGCATACCAAAATTCGAAATAAAAGAGTAAAAGATGAAATTATGGTGAATTTTTGAAGTTACTGCCCCACTGTAAAAGTAAAACCGGTTATGGTAAAAGTTGAAGAATAAGGAGAAATAAGCTTTAAGACATTAATACCCTTACATTAAGCATTAGAGAACCGTCATAATTCAACTTAAAAGTATCAAAAAGGACATTAGACAAAATTGGCACTAAGCCTAATAAAAGAAGTTTACACAAGAGGCAATCTCAATTAAAAGCTTGCACCCAATTTACTAAGCTAAGCTCATAAAACTTTGCTTGAGAATATGCCTATGTTTATGTGCAAGTATGATGCTATGATGATGATGAGTAATGATGATGATATGATATGATGATGATGATTATGATATGATATGATGATGATCATGATGATGATGATGTGATATGATGATGATTATGATAGTGTTATGATGATGATAAGGATGATAATGATATGATGACGATATTATGATAAATCATGATGATATGAATATGATATGTTGATAATATGATGCTTAATGATAAACATGAAAAGACTAATAATGAACACCCTGGGGACGGCGATACGTAACGCCCAGAGGTGATTGGTAAAGGAACCACATTTGGGGACGGCGATACGTAACGCCTAAATGTGGAAAAGAATCAGAATAACTTTGCATCATAAGCTTTAATAAGAAAAAGATGAACTAAGGGTATGATCCTTCAAAAGGGAAGGTGACCTAATTTAAGCTCCCCTCACCCACGACTCACATGAGGCATGGCATGACCCAGCTAGTGTGAGTATAGGGGATAGGTCTTACATGAGGCATGGCATGACCCAGCTAGTGTAAGTACTGAAATTCTATGGTGGCGACGGCCACGGTATGAGCTCATTACCACTTATGTTTAGTGGGTGAAAAGATAAAGTCAAGCTAAGAAAAGAAAAAGGGACTTCGGTCCAAAACCCTAGCAAGGAAAGAAGTTAAGAAAAACTTATAGCACAGTCATGCATTTTTATATGATTATACTTATGCCCATGTATGTTATGATATAAATGATTAGAGAGTATGTTAAAATTGAATCCGCCTGGATGTTCACGATTTCGAAAAATGCAAGAATTGAACCGTATGCATGCCCACTATTTTCATTAATAAAACCGGCGGTGGCCGGACGATGACGATGACACTTTTGTGTCGGGTTCGAGTCCCATCGAGAAATTCCATTTCTCACCCCGTTATTCTTCGTGATCGTCACCAGATCTCGAGGACGATCCGGTGGAGTGGAGCGTGGATCCCCAACACTATGAGCGGACATGTGACGTGGGATGCAAGACGGCCGCTTTGGGACTTGTAGCGACCATCGCCTCTGCACCTTCGCATATTTCTTTGAGCCGAGCATTGTCATTTAAATTTGTACTTAGTATCTAGTATTTGGACCATGGCCCACCATGAGCCTCCTTTGACGTAATGTTGATATATATGTATGTATATATATTATGAACCCATATCGATGTAATGACTTTGCTATATAATGCAATGTACTTGTGAATTACTATTCATTTATCTTTCTCTGGTTTTATGATATTGGAGTACGAATTTTATACGACACGCTCTTACTCGTCTAGCTTCGCTCAAGGCTTTACTTTTCAAAACGCCGCAGTTTAAGCGACGACGATTTCAAAGAAAAAATCTTATCGTATTTTCCGCGTGAACTTAATTTCAAGCAAAGTTTAGTTTTCCACGAGCATAAGTAACACTAACAAAACGCCGTAATACGACTTAAGCGTAGTATGGGTTTATTAGGTGTTACATTATGGTATCGAGCGCTTCATCCTGTTAGAGCCTGAGGTTGGACTGACTATGCTTCCAAGCATAACTCTACGTGCGCTATGTTAAGTCGTGCTGAGAATCCTGTCTGTATGATGGGATGTAGGACTTAGAATGCATGACCGTCATGTGAGATTGCCTTTAGTTGCTGCCATGCTTATGCTTAATGTTGGGCCTGATCAACTCGATATCTTTGTATGGTGTGTTCAGGAACTAATGGCAACTCGCAGACGTACCTCCAACGAGAACAAATGACAACTGAACCTCGCCGAGTTCATGAGGACCTTCCAGCAGATGGCAAATGCAATGCAAGCTCAAAGCTACACCGGGCCGAGCATATGATGGGCCACCAATCAAGATCCAAGAGTCTGCTGGTGGAAATGGAGCGGATGCCGAGCATCGGTTCTCGAGTTTCAGAAGGCAAACCCGCCGAGTTTCAAAGGGGCTTTCAACCCTGACGAAGCCGATGAGTGGATCAAAGAGATTGAGAAGATCTACTCCGTGTTAGCTTGCTCAGAGACCCAAAAGGTGGCCTTTGCCACTTACATGTTGAAGGCGGATGCAGAGTTCTCGTGGAAAGGAGCAAAAAGCTTGATGGAAAGTGATCAGAGGGAGATCACATGGGATGCCTTCAAGGTGGCTTTTTATGAGAAGTACTTCCCGATGTCCGTAAGGAATGCGAAGGAAATGGAATTCCTGAGGCTCTACCAAGGAGGTATGAGCATTGCTGAGTACACGGCGAAGTTTGAGGAGCTGTGCAAGTTTTCTACATTGTATCAGCGAAACCCGGATGAGCATTGGAAATGCATGAAGTATGAGGGAGGATTGTGGGCCGACATCCTGGCATCAATAGCCCCGTTAGAGATAAGGAACTATGCGACACTTGTTAATAAGAGCCGTGTAGTAGAAGAATGTAATCGAAAGTTGGCGGTCCCGTAGATCGAGGTCTGTAAGAGGAGACAGGCGTCTCAAGAGCAACACACGAAGGAGCCCTTGCAAAAGAAGCCCTACTACGGTGAAGGATCCAAGGGCAACCAGCCACAAGAGCTCTCCGCCAAACCTCCAAGACCTGTCGACCAGCCCTCGAAGCTCGCAATGAATCCCACCTGCCCAAAGTGTGAGAGACAACACAAAGGGATCTGCTACGCTGGACAAAATGTCTGTTACAAATGTGGACAGCCTGGGCATTTTGCAAGGAACTGCACCAGGGGCAAGCCCTTCTCGACTCGCTGATGTAACGAATTTTGAGGGCAAAATTCTTTTTAAGGAGGGGAGATTGTAACATCCCCAATTTTTGTCTAAGCTAATTAGTTCAGTGATCCTGACTAATTAGAGAGATTAACGATTAACTGAGAATTAATCGGCTAATCTCGATGAGCAAGAGCTTAGTAAATTAAAGGCAAGTCAACAAGATAAATAAAAGTCAACAATTGAAACATAATGCATTAAAAGTTATAATTAAAAGCCTAATTGCCCAATCCTTATTAATCCATGATTTAGAACATAAAATCAAGGTGATCTAATCTAATTAACTAAGAGCATATAAGTCTCAAGACGTAATCACATTAACCCTTACATCTTCTTACATAATTAATGAGGAAAATCCTTCTTAATTAAAATGTGCTAATGAGTAATTTAAACCAAGTGAATTAATTAACATTTAGATAATTACAACAATTAGAAAGATGTAGAAACTTCCCTTTAATTATAGTTTGAAAGTTTGGTCAAAGCAAGAGCCATATCCAACCATCCATTTACTTACTCATCATACACCACAAGAGCAAGAGTCCACATTAGTAGATCCCTTAAGTCATGACAAGAGTTGTACTCTTCTTCACCAAGATCATGACACTTGGTGTGATCCTAGCCATCCAATGCCCAATCCTAAGAGAGCTCATGCTTTTAACCACTTGACAAAACACTACATAGTCTTTACCCACTTCCAAGACTCAAAGGAAACACAACACACCCTTTTTACCCCAAGGTTCCTAGCCCTTTGCTTGAAAAAAGAAGTAAAACTCACCTACTCACTCTTGCTTGTTGGAGAAGCAAGGCAATCAGCCCTCACCCCATTTCTTGCGCCTAACTAGCTCCCTCCCTCTCCTCATTTGCAAGTTTTCATTCTCTCACTAAGCCACAAAGCTCCCACCTCTCTAAACTTCATTCTAGCTCTTTTGTTCTTCCAACCTTTCTTGTTCCTCTTCTCTCTTTCTCACCTCATCCAACTCTCTTTCCTTTCATCACCATCACAAGCCCTTCAAGGACCCCCCTCTTTGGTTCTTGAGGAAGCAAAGCAAACACTCACTTAGCCCCATTATCAAGCTCAAGGAGGAAGAAGGCCATCTCCAACCATTCTCATTCTTCAAGCCTTCAAGAGAATCCTTGTGGTAGTGATTCTAACCCTTCCTTCTTCTATGTTTTTCAAGCTCTAGAACTCCTAAGCTCTTCATAGCTAGGTGGTTTTAGGACTTGCTTCAAGGTCTCATGACCATTCCTTGCCCTATGAGTTTTCTTATCTTGTTGAAAGTGTTATTTTGAAATGAAAGTTTGTGGTATGATGGCTTGTTATGTATCTTGCTTTATTTTGTTTTAAGGTACTGATTTGATAACTAAAATATTGAAGATAATGATGAGGTAAAACATAAAAATGGTGATTTGAGGTGATATAACAATTTCTCCATAAGCTTGAAGTGAAAAACTTTAAAACTAGTGAATCTGGAATTCTGGTCGTCTGTAAAGCGTGCGGTATATTTATTGCTACAAAACTCAAAATGGAACGAAACTAATTTTATATGAAAATAGACTCAGAGAGCTTTCCATACATATAAAATACATAAGATTCGGTGTTAAGATGAGTGAGATATGATTTTTCAAAGTGGACTGTTCTCGGATTGGTTTCTGTCCGGGCAGTCTACACTAAAATGTGTACAACTCGAGCTACAAAAATGATTTTTGAGTGAGACTAAGTTTAAATGAAAGCTAAGACATAGAGGAACAAACCCATAAAACAGTTTTCTCAGATTCCTTCTGAGTAATTATAATGAGAAGTAACAATCCACTGTACCGGGAGTAAACTTAGAAACTGAACAGTCAGAATAAAATATGCATAACTCAAGCTACAAAATGAATTTTTAAGTGGGGCTTCTTTTGTTTAAAAATAGACTCAGAGAAGTATAAGCATACCAAAATTCGAAATAAAAGAGTAAAAGATGAAATTATGGTGAATTTTGAAGTTACTGCCCCACTGTAAAAGTAAAACCGGTTATGGTAAAAGTTGAAGAATAAGGAGAAATAAGCTTTAAGACATTAATACCCTTACATTAAGCATTAGAGAACCCTCATAATTCAACTTAAAAAGTATCAAAAAGGACATTAGACAAAATTGGCACTAAGCCTAATAAAAGAAGTTTACACAAGAGGCAATCTCAATTAAAAGCTTGCAGACCCAATTTACTAAGCTAAGCTCATAAAACTTTGCTTGAGAATATGCCTATGTTTATGTGCAAGTATGATGCTATGATGATGATGAGTAATGATGATGATATGATATGATGATGATGATTATGATATGATATGATGATGATCATGATGATGATGATGTGATATGATGATGATTATGATAGTGTTATGATGATGATAAGGATGATAATGATATGATGACGATATTATGATAAATCATGATGATATGAATATGATATGTTGATAATATGATGCTTAATGATAAACATGAAAAGACTAATAATGAACACCTTGGGGACGGCGATACGTAACGCCTGAGGTGATTGATAAAGGAACCACATTTGGGACGGCGATACGTAACGCCTAAATGTGGAAAAGAATCAGAATAACTTTGCATCATAAGCTTTAATAAGAAAAAGATGAACTAAGGGTATGATCCTTCAAAAGGAAGGTGACCTAATTTAAGCTCCTCACCCACGACTCACATGAGGCATGGCATGACCCACTAGTGTGAGTATAGGGATAGGTCTTACATGAGGCATGGCATGACCCACCTAGTGTAAGTACTGAAATTCTATGGTGGCGACGGCCAGGGTATGAGCTCATTACCACTTATGTTTAGTGGGTGAAAAGATAAAGTCAAGCTAAGAAAAGAAAAAGGGACTTCGGTCCAAAACCCTAGCAAGGAAAGAAGTTAAGAAAAACTTATAGCACAGTCATGCATTTTTATATGATTATACTTATGCCCATGTATGTTATGATATAAATGATTAGAGAGTATGTTAAAATTGAATCCGCCTTGATGTTCACGATTTCGAAAAATGCAAGAATTGAACCGTATGCATGCCCACTATTTTCATTAATAAAACCGGCTGGTGGGACGATGACGATGACACTTTTGTGTCGGGTTCGAGTCCTACCGAGAAATTCCATTTCACCCCCGTTATTCTTCCGTGATCGCCACCAGATCTCGAGGACGATCCGGTGGAGTGGAGCGTGGATCCCCAACACTATGAGCGGACATGTGACGTGGGATGCAAGACGAAGCTGTTTTGGGACTTGTAGCGACCATCGCTCTGCACCTTCGTGATATTTCTTTTGAGCTGAGCATTGTCATTTAAATTTGTACTTAGTATCTAGTATTTGGACCATGGCCCGACCATGAGCCTCCTTTGACGTAATGTTGATATATATGTATGTATATATATTATGAACCCATATCGATGTAATGACTTTGCTATATAATGCAATGTACTTGTGAATTACTATTCATTTATCTTTCTCTGGTTTTATGATATTGGAGTACGTATTTTATACGACACGCCCTTACTCTGTCTAGCATCTCGTTCAAGGCTTTACTTTTCAAAACGCAAAGCGATTTAACGTATTTCAAAGAAAAAAATCTTATCGTATTTTCCGCGTAACTTAATTTCAAGCAAAGTTTAGTTTTCCACGAGCATAAGTAACACTAATAAAACGCCGTAATACGACTTAAGCGTAGTATGGGTTTATTAGGGTGTTACACATCCTGCTACTGTGCTTATCGAATCTGGTCCTTAAAGCTACTGGTTATCTTTATTTGGTGTAACTGAAGAGTCTTGGGAGTTGTAAGGATTCCCAAATTAAGATTTCGGAAACTTTCAATAAGTTCCATCTCCTTAATCATCATCCAGGCTACGGTCAACGATTTCCTGCTCAACGCATCTGTTACGATGTTTGCCTTACCTGGGTGGTATTTTAATTCAAATTCATAGTCTTTAAGGAGTTCCATCCATATCCGCTGCCTCATGTTTAATTCCTTCTGATCAAAGAGGTACTCCAAACTCTTATGATCAGAAAAGACCTCAAACCTCACTCCGTACAGGTGATGTCTTCATATCTTCAACACAAATACTACTGCTACTAGTTCGAGATCGTGCGTAGGATAGTTCCTTTCGTGTGGCTTTAACTGCCTGGAGGCATACGTGACCACCTTTCTGGTTTGCATCAACACGCACCCTAACCCTTGTTTGGAAGCATCACAATAGACTTCAAATGGTCCATGAGGGTCTGGCAAGGCTAGCACTGGTGTTGTAGTCAATGTCCTTTTCAAATCTTGAAAGCTCTATTCGCACTTCGGCATCCACTCAAATGGAACATTCTTTCTAGTTAGCTTGGTTAAGGGCAAGGCTATTCGAGAAAAATCCTTAACGAATCGCCTGTAATATCCAGCTAAGCCCAGAAAACTCCTGATTTCAGAGACTGTGGTCGGCCTTTCCCAGTTTAGAACTGCTTCTACTTTGCTGGGGTCTACAGAGATTCCTCCAGATGACACTACGTGGCCGAGAAATTTTACCTCCTTCATCCAAAATTCGCATTTGGATAATTTAGCATAGAGTTTCTTTTCTCTTAAAATTTGCAGGACTAACCGCAAGTGTTCCGCATGCTCTTGCTCCGTCTCCGAGTACACAAGTATATCGTCGATGAAGACCACTACAAACTTGTCCAGATATGGACGGAATATTCGATTCATGTATAATCCATGAATACTGTGGTGCGTTCGTCAATCCGAATGACATCACGGTATACTCACAGTGTCCGTAGCGAGTTCGAAAAGCTGTCTTGGGAATATCTTGTTCCCGAACTCGAATTTGGTGATATCCGGAATGCAAATCGATATTGGAGAATACTGTTGCACCTTGTAGTTGGTCCATGAGATCATCAATTCTTGGCAGAGGATATTTATTCTTAATCGTCACCTTATTCAATTGCCTGTGATCCACGCATAGGCGCATGCTCCCATCTTTCTTCTTGACCAACAAGACCGGAGCTCCCCATGGCGACGCGCTTGGCCGTATGAATCCTTTCTCTAAAAGTTCTTCGATCTGTCTTTTTAGTTCCGTCAGCTCCATAGGTGACATTTGATATGGAGCTATAGATATTGGTCCCGCACCTGGAACCAACTCAATGGTAAATTCAATCTCTCTCTCTGGGGGAAATTCAGAAATATCCTCTGGAAAAACATCAGGATATTCCTTGACAACCGGGATCTTTTCTAGTTCCTGTTCAGCTTCTGCCACATTAGCTGACATGAGAATATATCCTTGATTCTTTGACCCAAAAGATTTCAAATAGAAGAGTGTTGCGGTCTGAGATTCAGAAAGTGAGATAGAGGGGAGTACCATTATCTTATCAGAGCAATTGAGTACGACTCGATTGGCAGAAAGCCAATCCATGCCCAGAATTATGTCAAGACCAGACAGAGGGAGGCAAATCAAATTGGCAGCAAAGGTCTTACCCTTAATTTGAAGAGAAGCATTGGTGCATATTTTACTAGTTCTAACAGACCCATTTGTAGGAGTAGAAACCAATAGATCATAAGGTAATTCAGAAATTGGCAATCGCAAAGCAGCTACACAGCTATGATAAATAAACGAATGTGAAGCACCCGAATCATAGAGTACAGTTAGAGTCTCACCGTCCACGTCACAGGTGCCTTGGATTAGTACTTTCGACTGGTCAGCTTCTTCCGCGCTCATTGTAAAGACCCGTCCTTGTCGTTGGGGTCGAGGCGGCTGTGATGGATTTCTGGTTGGACACTCATAAATTTTGTGGCCTGGCTTGCCACATCCGTAGCAGACATTCTGGCCTGCCAAGCGTGGCCGATCGCCATGATTCTTGCTGCATTTTGTGCAAGTTGGATTTGGAAGAGGCCTTTGGGGCTGTTTGCCCTTGTTGCCTGCCGGCGGAAATCTCCGCTGTTGTTGAACATTGGGCTTGAATCTTGGGCTCTGTGGGGCTAACCCCTTCTTGAATTTACCATCAGATGCCTTGGCTGCAACTAATTTCATGTTGCAATCCTCCACAAGTCGGCATTTATTCACCAACGTGGGGAAATCCCTGATCTCTATTGTCCCTATTGCTGTAAGAATGTCTTCTCGTAACCCTCCTTCAAATTTGATGCACTTCCAAGCTTCATCTGGATTCCTCTAGTAAATTGTGGAAAATTTACACAGCTCTTCGAACTTGGCAATGATTCAGGTATCGTCCGGTTCCCTTGATGGAGCTGCATAAACTCGAGTTCCTTGGCATTTCGGACGGAAGCTGGAAAGTACTTCTAGTAGAATACATCCTTAAACATCGCCCAGGTGACTACTGTCTGAGATTCTTCAAACAATATTTGTATGTCGTTCCACCAGAACTCGGCGTCTGCTTCGAGCATATAGGTGGCAAAAGTCACTTTCTAATGATTTGAGCAATCTATGACAGAGAAAATCTTCTCCATGGCTTTGATCCATTTGTCAGCTTTGTCTGGATCATACGCCCCTCGAAAACTTGGCGGATTTGCCTTTCTAAACTCAACAAACTTGAGATAGTCCAGGTCAACTCCTGGGCCATGAGGGTTCCCTTCACAGCCTGCCGCAGGTCGCCTGCCTAGCTGTTCCATCATTTGGTGAGCTGCCACGGTTTGCTTCCGCATTGCGTGAGCCATTTCTCGCATTGTGGCCATCAGGTCATTCGGGTCCTCTCGAGCTGGTTCTGCACGTGGTCTGCCTCACCTTCCGGAAGCCATTAAGTTCTGAGCACACAAAACAAAAGTTATTGAGTTGATCAGGCTCAATACTAAGTCTAATGTGCTAGTAAATAACAGCTCACACGGTCAGGCACTTCATATACATGCACAACTATATCTCAACCATACAGGCAAGATCTGGTGCATATTATCAGCTAAAAGTACAGAATGTGCGCGAAGCATAGTCAGTCCAATCCTCAGGCCTTAGCTAGGACGAACTGCTCTGATACCAAAAATTTAACACCCTACTAATTTAATGTTATGCTTAAGTTATAGCATGAAATTAGGTAGTCTGTGTTACAATGTTAACACTCTGCTTATCTTTCGTAATAAGTATCACATCATAAAACAGACGAAACAACACGCTGTTATGAAATAAACGTGACTAGCACTATAAAACGTAATAAGGTTTGGTACAACATAACAAAAAAGATACTGATAAGTGATAAATTATTAGTTGTATATGTACATATGTATGTCGGAAGCCAATGCTTCCATCTATATATATATATAGATTAAGAACAGAGGAAACAAAGAAACAGCAAAATCCCTATTGCTAAAAAGCAGAGGCAGGAATAGCAAGAGCTGGTTGTGTCCAAAGAGTCCAACTCGGAGTCTTGGGACAGCTACAGGTCTGGGATCTCAATGAAAGGAGTGGCTGTTGAGCTCTTCGCCAGCGTCTGAGAATGATGCGGAAAATACAACACAGGGTGAGAATTGCAAGAAATTCTCAGTAAGGTTGTGTTTAGTGGTTATCTGACGTCATATACATTCTCAGTTGCCTCGGGTTTTGTTTAATTTCAAAATCATGTGTTTAAACTGAAATATCCATCTTAATGAGTTCAAGAAGATGTCTGGTCCGAGGCAAGGTTCAGTTTTACTTAAAAGGGCACAAGAAACAGAATAGATTACTAATACGGTTTCACATAATAGTAAACAGAATAAATAAATAAACGGCAGTAAATAAACTTAATAGACATTGCATCGATCTTGACATAATTATTTCATGTAACCAAGCATTCATGTAATCATGCAAACTTAATCATGAACATTTCTTTATAAGCCTTTCCATTACTTTTCATCATTTTTTCATTTCTTGGTCCCCTGGGAGTTCTTGGCCATTTAGACTCCTGGGTAATAGTTTGCTTCTCAGGATCGAGCTCGTTCCTATACAGGAGTGCCGGGTTTACTTTCCTCGACCTTCCCACCGATCTATTCCCCTTAACTTCTTATCCAGGGCTGGCCCAAGTAGCATGGAACTTTCATAGTAACATAATTCTTAATATAACTTTCATAACTTTCCTTGAAATGCACATGTATTAACATGCAATTCATAACTTATGCATAGATTCTACTGAAATTTCTAGAAGATAATCTAACGTGTCTGCTTCCCCATGAATAGTGCCAGCATACCAGAACATCAATTTATCACAAAGAACACAACATCACATACATATTCCAATATTGAACTCATATCAACATCAAATTCATTAAGGCAGAGTTTCTACCTCAGCATATTCAACCAACCCGATTTTTATAATTCAAGCCATAATTTCTATTTAACTCGTTTTGATCTCAAATTTGGGTATGTTAAAGGGTCATGTGTCTATTTTCTAACTTCTTTAGTCCCATCTAATTTTGATATATATAGCTTAAGATATTTAGATTTTACCTCGGCTTGCCCAATGGCTAGCCAGAATCAGACACTTAAAAGTAAAAATCCACTAAAAATCGAAAACTGACTCAAATGATACGAAATTGGAATCATATTAAAGTTAACAGGGTAAAGTTTCATATGCAAAAAGTTCCATTCAATTTGACTTAGTAGGGCTCGAGTTACAAGCCCCGAATTCTGACCTTCCTAAACTACCCTGTTCTGGCCCGGTGTGGACATAGGGCAAATTTCTTGGATCACAGGGAGCAACTGGGACCTTATCTAATTCTGAAATTTTTATGGGACATTCTCCTATGTGTAATATTTCTAAAAAAGTTAGTTTCACTCATTTTCGAGTAGTATAGGGCGAGTTCTACGCTGAACAACCCAGTCTGCCTAGAATCAGAGTCAAAACCCTAGGTCGAAATTCAAAAAACCATATCTCTCTCAATACTAATCCAAAAGCCTTATATCATATATCTATGGAAATCCCTGGATGTCTAGTTCCATTTAAAATTAGCTTCATCAAATTTAATTGGCTGTAGGCGGAACCGTACACTCTGTCGTATGGACTGCTGAGGGGTTTTGGGTTTTCCAGCTCTCCATCTCTTCCTATTTTCATTCTTTCTTGCTTCAAGTTCAGTTTTAACCAAACAAACAGCCCAAAACCAATCATATATCATCATAATCATTCATTTTACACATCAAGGATCATGAAAATAATCCAAGCTCAGCCAGCCAATACCATAGAATTGATGTGAAAATAGAACTCCTACCTTTGTTCCAAGTGATTTTGCTGGATTTTGAAGGTTTGGATGAGCAAGGCTTGAATTGACT
This sequence comes from Pterocarpus macrocarpus, assembly GCA_031439585.1. Taxonomy (NCBI): domain Eukaryota; kingdom Viridiplantae; phylum Streptophyta; class Magnoliopsida; order Fabales; family Fabaceae; genus Pterocarpus; species Pterocarpus macrocarpus. Next base: position 62,768,963 of record CM062514.1, on the reverse strand, counting down.
TGATGTTGGCTAAAGTTGTGTGTGTAAAGAAGAGGGAAAGAGAGCTGAAGGGAGAGGGGAAGGTGGCACTGGAAAAAGGGGTCAGAAGTGAGTGGTTATGGTTGGCTTGCTTTGGCTTGTGATTGGTTGGATTTTGCAAGGTTGAAATTCAGCCAGCCCTCCTTGTCTTTGTGTGGCCAAAGTGGCGCCACTTTTGGTGCTAAGTGGCTGAGTTATCAGCCACTCAAGGTAGGGCAAAGGATTGGAATTCTCTTGGTTCTGGTTCAAACACTTAAGATATCAGAATTTTACCGATTTCCTTTAAATCGGTAAATCGGTTTTCAATAGAATCTTTATGAAATCTCCTATACTCTAACTTAATTCTCTCTTATCTAAACTCAAGTAATTGCTAATCAATTGAGTCTAAATAATTGTTTAATCGAATTTTAATTTTTCTCAATTATTCGATAAAACTGAATAATTAGGCGAAGAAACGGTGGATGTTACAGGCATGACCATCTAGTTGTGAATATGATTAGCTACTACTACACTTAGCTCGGTATTGAGCCTAATCAACTCGATATTTTTGTTTGTGTGTCTAAGAACTGATGACTTTCGACAGGCAGAATAGGTTGTGAAGCCAATCTGCCACCATAGGTATAGCAGATATGACGAATGTTTCTCTTACATTGGTCTTAGCTACGAAGGGACAGATTGCTGTAACTAATCGAGCCTTAGGAGGAATAGCAAGAATTGAGGCTGACCCAGAATACTTGTAGTTTGCTAAGTTTATGAAGACCAACCTACTAGCTTTCCAAGAAGATTTCAACTCTAAGGAAGTTGAGGGATGGATCAAGGCACTGGAAGGGACATTCTCTGCGTTAGGTTGCACTAGGCTGCAGAAAGTAAAATTTACTACCTACATGTTGGAGGCTGATACTGAAGCTTGGTGGGCCAATGCTAGAAGGATGATCGAGGATTCCCAGACCCCCATTACTTGGGAGGTGTTCAAGGCTGCACTCTATGGTATGTGCGCCATGCTAAAGAAAGACGCTTCTGGAAGAAGGACAGTTTCTCAATACCAAGGGACTAGGTGCAACCCATACTACAAGAGACAACCGCAGTTTGGAAGGGGCATGGGTGGTCAGTTACCAAAGTAAATGGTGACTCCTACGTGCCCCAAGTGTGGCAAGAATCATGGAGGACGACCTTGTTTAGCAGGACAAATGGTTTTTTTTCGATGTTGAAGGCCTGGACATATGGCTAAGGATTGCACTATCAAGCTATTGCCCCATGCCAACAAGCCCCAACACCAAGGAAGGGTCTTTGCCCTTAATGCTGAAGAGGCCACTCAGTCCGAAGATCTAATCCAAGGTAAGTGCGAGGTCAACGGTAGAACCTTAACTGTACTATATGATTCTGGAGCTACACACTCCTTTATTTCTCATGATAGTGTAGATATATTAGGATTGTCTGTGTTTGAATTGCCTTACATGTTGATTGTTTCTACTCCTGCCGGGAAACCAGTTAAAACTTATCGTTGTTGTTTGAATTGTCGGTTCCAAACTGATGGTAGGTCTTGCATAGCAAATTTGATTTGTTTGCCTTTTTCTGGTTTGGGTTTGATTCTAGGCATGGATTGGCTCTCTGCTAACCATGCTATGATAAATTGTTCTAAGAAATCTATTATTCTTCCTCCTATACCTGTTAAGCTTGTTGAACCTATTAGCTTGTTTTTGAATTCTTTTAAGATAGGGAGTAGTGAGTCTAGTAATCAGGGATATGTTCTCCTTATGGTAAGTGAAGTGGAACTCGAGCAGGTATTGGAAGAGATCCCCATGGTTAGGGAATACTCGAATGTGTTTCCTGACAACATATCCGAATTTTCTCGGAAAGAAAAATCGAGTTTTCTATAGAGTTGGTACCGGGAATGGGGCCAGTCTTAATAGCACCCTATAGGATGTCCCCACTGGAGTTGTAGAGTTGAAGGGACAATTCGAAAAGTTGTTGGAAAAGAAGTTTGTAAGACCTAGTGCCTCACCTTGGGGAGGCCCGGTGTTGTTTGTGAAAAAGAAAGATGGGAGCATGATGCTATGTGTGGACTATAGGCAATTGAACAAGGTGACTGTTAAGAACAAGTACCCTTTGCCTAGGATAAATGACCTCATGGACTAACTATGAGGTGCAGCTATTTTCTCTAAGATTGATCTGAGATCCGGATATCATCAGATAAGGGTGAAAGAGGAGGATATACCCAAGACAGCTTTTAGGACAAGGTATGGGCATTATGAATTTATGGTAATGTCAATTGGATTGACTAATGCCCTTATTGTTTTCATGGATTATATGAATAGAATATTCAGACCCTACTTGGATAAGTTTGTAGTTGTTTTCATAGATGATATTCTCATCTATTCGAGAACAAAGGAGGAACACGAAGAGCATTTGAGAGTTGTGTTAGGAATCTTGAGGGAAAATAAGCTTTATGCTAAGTTATCTAAGTGTGAATTTTGGATGGAGAAAGTAAAGTTCTTAGAACATGTGGTGTCACAAGGAGGAATAGCCGTGGATCCAAGTAAAATTGAGGCTGTAATGAATTGGGAGAGACTAACCTCGGTAGCTAAGATAAGAAGTTTCTTGGGTTTAGCTGGTTACTACTGTAGGTTTAATTAAGGGATTTTTCCCGATGTCCTTGCCCTTAACGAAGATAACAAGAAAAGCTTTCAAGAGCTAAAGGGAAAGTTAACCTCAACCCTAGTATTAGTTTTGCCTAACCCAAGTGGAACATTTGAGATTTATTGTGATACTTCTGAGAGAGGTTTAGGTTGTGTCTTGATACAGAACCCGAACATGGTGGCATATGCCTCTAAACAGTTGAAGCCTCACGAAGTAAATTACCCAACCCACGACTTGGAGTTAGCAACTGTAATTTTTACCTTGAAGATATGGAGGCATTATCTCAGATGGTGTAAAGTTTGAAGTGTTTTCTGATCATAAGAGTTTGAAGTATCTCTTTGATCAGAAGGGGCTGAATATGAGGCAAAGGAGATGGATGGAGTTTCTAAAGGATTATGAGGTTGGGTTGAACTATCATCCTGGGAAGGCCAATGTGGTGGCCGACGCTCTAAGTAGGAAGTCTTTGCATGCATCATGGATGATGGTCAAGGAGGATGAGATGGTAAGGAGTTTTAGAGACCTTAACCTTGGAGTGGTGTTAACCCCCCATAGTTTAAGATTGAATCAGCTTAGGGTGATGAGCAATTTCAAGAGTCAAATTGCTCAAGCCCAAAGTGAGGAAGAGGATTTCTTGGAAACCCTGACATTGGTGGAAGAAGGAAAGTTGAAGGGTTTTGCTTGAGGTACAGATGGGCTGTGGAGATTCGAAAGAAGAGTCCTGTGGTGCCCATGAGTGGTGACCTCCAAAGAAGGAGTTTGGAGGAAGCTCACAAGAGCCATTTCACCATACAACCTTGTGTAACGAAGATGTACCAAGATGTTAAGAAGATGTCTTGGTGGCTAGGATTAAAGAGGGACATTGCAGAATTGGTAAGCAAGTGTTTAGTCTGCCAAAAGGTGAAGATTGAACACCAAAAGCCCACTAGTATATTGCAACCATTGGAGATCCCAGAATGGAAATAGGAAAGCATCTCTATGGACTTCTTGATGGGTTTACCCAAAACACGAGCTGGTTTTGATACGATATGGGTGATTATTAACACATTAACTAAGTCTGCTCACTTTTTGCCCATTCGAGCTACTTATCCTTTGGAAAAGCTAGCCTAGCTGTATGTTCAAAAGATAGTAAGGTTGCATGGTGTGCCTTCAACTATAATCTCGGATAGGGACCCGAGGTTTACCTCTAGATTTTGGGGAGCCTTGCAAAAGACATTTGGGACGAGGCTTTGCCTAAGTACAACTTATCACCCCCAGACGAATGGACAGTTAGAGAGGACTATCCAAACTTTAGAGGATATGTTGAGAGCTTGTGTGTTGGATAATCGAGGAAGTTGGGATAGATACTTACCTTTAATTGAGTTTGCCTATAACAATAATCATCATGCAAGTATTGGTATGGCACCCTATGAAGCTTTGTATGGAAAGAAGTGTCAATCTCCCCTGTATTGGTTTGAACCTGCAAGCAAACCCTATTAGGACTCGATCTTGTGAGGCACTACAGAGCAAGTAAGTAGGATTAGGGATTGAATCCTTACGGCCCAGAGTCGTCAAAAGAGTTATGCAGATAAGAGGGGAAAGCCTCTAGAGTTCCAAGAAGGAGAACATGTGTTCCTAAAAATCACTCCCATGACCGTGTAGGTAGAGCTATAAAGGTCAGAAAGTTGAACCCCCATTTTCTTGGTCCCTTTCAAATTCTCAAATGTGTCGGGTTAGTTGCTTATCAAATGGCCTTACCTCCAAATTTGTCAAACTGTCATGACGTCTTTCATGTGTTTCAGTTGAGAAAATAGTATTCCAATCCTAGTCATATACTTGAACTTGAAAGTGTACAGTTAAGGGAAGGCCTAACCTTTAATCTGCCGCTGTCTCGGATTGTGGATAGGGTGAAACAAATTGAGAATAAGACAAGTACTTTAGTCAAGGTGGCTTGGGGTAGAGGAAATATGGAAGCGTATACATGGGAGTTAGAGTCCGAGATGAAGAATGAGTATCCAAATTTGTTTACAGGTAATGAATTTTGAGGGCAAAATTCTTTTTAAAGGTGAGGAGAAATGTAACATCCTCAATTTCATGTCGTGCTAAATTACCTCGGTAACCCTGAGTAATTAGGCACTTAATGAGAAATTATGAAATTAAGGCTTAATTAAGGGGCTAATGAAGAGTTTATGAGTTAACTTGGATAAGCAAAGTCAAGAGAATGCTTAATCGAGATTAGATGATCTCTAGTTAAGCAAGTCAGAGCCTTTATAGCTTGATTAAGCACTAATCACCCTTAATTAACTTAATCGAATTTAATTAAGGTTAATTAAGCTTAATTGCAATATTAATTTTTGTTAATCATGTTCTTGTGTATTAATCACTAATCCTTGCTTAATCATCTTAATTAAGCTGCAAGAGCACTTAATCACAAGATTAAATTCAAATTTAGTCAACTAGACAATAAAGTAAAAAATGATGTCATAAAAACATAAAGCATAAGACAAGAGTGCTTTATGTAAGAGTTAGTACACGATTTGTTCCCCTATCATCCAATTTATCCCCCTAAACCTTAATTAACACATAATTAAGAAAATATGTCCCTCCTTCCCTTTGAATAGTAGACGCCACTTTCTCCCTCTCCCACCATCATCCATTTTCATTTTCACTCATCCTGTTCTCTCTATTCAAAGCTAGATCCTCCAACTTCTCTCTAAAACTCTCTTCTTCTTCTTTTCACCACCACCACCACCACCCAAAACCTCTCACTTAGCCCTTCAAAGACCTCATCTTTGGGTCTTTGGAGACAAGATCAATATATTACAACCTCCATTTTCACAAGATCTCAAGAGCTTCTCCTTCCTTCTTGTAAAATTGCCACCATCATCATCAAGAGGAGCCATCATCTTCTTCTCCCTCTTATCTTGTTTTTGCGCCATCTTCAAGAAGAGGTAGTGATCTTCTTCTTTTTATTTTATTTGCTTAAGAAAGCTTGAATCTTGGTTCTTTTCATGACCAAGATCTTTAAGTGAAAACTTGAGAAGATCCTTCATGCTCTTCATGAGCAAAAGTTTCCATTTTTAGCAAAATATATTCTTATTGTTCTTCAAGTGTTCTTGATGTTTCTACTTTTGGAAAAATATGTTCTTTTGTTCTTCAAGTGGTCTTGTTGTTCTTCAAGTGTCCTTGATGTTTCTACTTTTGGAAAAATAGGTTCTTATTATTCTTCAAGTGTTATTGATGTTTCTATTTTTGAAAAAATATGTTTTTGTTGTTCTTCAAGTGTTCTTGATGTTTCTACTTTTGGAAAAATATGTTCATGTTCTTCTTCTTGAATGTTCCTGATGTTCTTGGTGGTGTCTTGCTTAAAGTTGTTCTTTTTCTTATGATGAGTTTATGATTAGAAAAGTTTCATCTTTACATGATTTTCATGATTTGATAAGACTATGAACATCCTAAAAGCTTAAAACTTTAAAAAGTTTGCTTCTTGAAGCATAAAAAGTGGCGCAAGTTTAGTGCCTTCATAAAAGTCTTATTTTGTTTTGTTTTGAAGACAAGATTACATGTAAAAGTCTAAGCATTTTGGAAGAATAAGCCTTTTTGAGTTAGAAAAATGATGTCTTGTCACTTTATGTTTCAAAGATTGATCCTTGGAAGCAAATCCTTTCATAAAGTTTGAAACTTGAAATCAAAAAGGTCACTTTTGAATCATAGAAATGCTAACTTTTATAAAGATTAAGACTTTATAACTTTAGAGCTAATGTCTTATATCACTAGTTGATAAAGTAACAACCTTTTTAATGTAGAGACAACTTTAAATCATAAAGCTGAGGCCTCGATGGTCTTAGAATAATTAAAAGAGTCAACTTTCATAAAGAACAAGACATTTTAGTTAAAAAGCTAGTAACTTGTATCATTATTTCATGAAGATCTAATCTTTAAGATAAGAGCTTAATCTTAAAGGCACTTACTTTCATAAAGAATAAAACTTTATGACTACTTTATAAAGAGTGATAACTTTATAATACTTAAAGTAAGATCTTGTTATATTAGTAATAAAAGCTTGAAACTTTGTAACTCAGTTAAGTTAAAAATCACTCTTGGTGATTGGTGAACATGCTGTTGTTGGGTTCATGATCTGGTTATGTGTTGTCATGACCCAAGGATTAGAGGGATCTTGAACTCCTTGGGAATAGAAGTATGATTAGGGCCTCTAGACCTAGGAATCACTAAGTACACTATCTCAAGGAAAGGGAACAATTACCTAACTTAATTAATTTGAATAAGTGCTCTATAAGACATGCACTTAAGTAAAGAATAAGTTCATGTGAGATCTAAGTAACTCAAAGAATACAAGTACATATATTTTAACTCAAAGAATAAGTTCCTGGATAACCACAGGAAATCAAATGATGATTCATAAGATTTTTCACAAAGAATAACACAACTATGAACCCCTTAGGGTATGAATGTATGATGCCATTCTACATGATGAATGACAAGTTTGGTTGAGCTTTGTCTCACGATTGAATGATTAGTGTGATGATATGATATAGATATACTGTTAGTTGAAAGTTTGTGATTCGTGTAACGCCCTCCTCTGTACAGTACTATGCTTAAGTCATAATACCCCACTCTAGAGTTGTTACTATTACCCGACGGACCTTACTTGACAAAGAATCAAATTGCCTTAGAATCTTCTCGAACTATCTAGAGATAACACGTAAACAAAAGTGAGAATTTTAAATTCTCAAAGAGGGTTCACTAAGAAATTTTATACAAAGGTCATCATTATTATCTTCAGCTGCTTCGGTTTATTATGAAAATGTGAACATATTAACTAGACTATTCAGTTTTATAGTTCGAAAAATACATCATGTCCAAGCAGTATTTCATTTTATTCATGTACTTGTCATTTGAAAGAGCTAATACACTAAAATGTCATGTAGCATATTACGAATAATAACTATAACATATTAAAAATATAATAACACTAACATACTAGAAACTTGAAATTAGCATCTGCCTTCACTTGTACTTGAATTATGTAGATATACATAATTTTCTTTCCTTTCTTGGTCTTTCTTTACTTGTCATGCACATTTCAGAGTATGATCGCAATGTCATACTCCATCGAAGTGTGATCGCCATGTCACATTCCTTAGGATGTAGTCATCATGCCATATTCCAGAGTATGATCGCTATGTCATACCTCATCGAGATGTGATCGCCATGTCACACTCCTTAGAATGTACTTATCATATCATATTCCAGAGTACGATCGCCATGTTATACCCCATCGAGGTGTGATCGCCATGTCACACTCCTTAGGATGTGCTTATCATGCCATATCCCAGAGTACGATCGCCATGTCATACCCTATTAGAGCGTGATCGCCATGTCACGTTCCTTCGGAATATGGACTTATCATCATATCTTTTATCATAAAATCATAGATACATAGGTTTCGTATCTTATTCTCAAATAATAATACTTGCTTAGTATTTCTACATATAACAACATTAACACACCAATATTTAGAATTATTACTAATTTCTGCCGGAAATTCGGCAGCATAATGGATTGAGTCCGCTTCCCATGAATAGTGCCAGACAACCAGTACAATTGTACAACTTGCAATTCAATACAAATCAGCAAATATGTACATATATTCATGGACTCATTCCTTAGTTTTAACTCAAGCATCAATAGGGCTTTTAGTTCATTCTTCATTATCCTGCCCGGTTATTGTATACTCCACCCTTATTTCAATTTAACTCATTTAAATCTAATTTTTGGATATATTGTAGCCTTATGTGTCTAGTTTCTAATCCTTTTCGTCCCATCTCATTTTGAGTTGTATAACTCAAGATATAAACATTTTACCTCAGCATGCCCTATTCTTGGCCAGAATTGGGTTCCTATGAAAGAAAATTCACTAAAAATCAAAAACTAGGTGAAATCATGAGAATTTTATATCAAAATAAAGATAATACAACAAGATTTAAAATGAGTTAAGTTTCATGTCATTTTCCTAAATAGATTTTGAGTTATGAGTCTTGAAATATAACAATACTGGACTGCCCTATTCTGGGCCAGTTTAAACCTAAGCCAATATCATTGATGTGCTGGGAACAAATGGTAACGAATTAAATTCTGAAATTTTTCTGGAATGTTCTCTTATATGTTAGCTTTCAAACAACTTTAGTTGTACTCAATTTTGAGTTGTATAGGATGAGTTACACCCTTCTCAACTCATGCTGCCCGGGTAAGAACCCATATTTCTAGGTCTAACTTCATAAATTCATAAATAATTCTATACTAATCCAATGGCCTTATATTTTATATGTATGGAAAGTACTAGATGTTTAGTTTCATTTAAAAATGGTTTCATCAAATTTAATTGACTGTAGGCAGATCCGTACACTCCGCCGTACGGACCATCGAGGGGAAAACCCTAATAGCTTCTTGGATTCTTCTTGGATTCATGTTCTTCTCTAATCAATCCATCCAATCTTCAATTCAAACTCACATATACACCTTAAACCAACCTTAATTCATCATCCCCACCCATCACAACATCAGAATCATGGATGAACAAGGGACTCTAGGCAGCCACAATTCAAAGAAAAGAAGGAGAAAGTTGAGATTCCTACCTTGGTGGTGTGAAATCTTGATGGAACTTGATCTTGGAGTGAAGTTGATGATTGGGGCTTGAGCTTGAGGATGAGAGGAAGTGGAAGAAGATGAAGAAGAGTGGGGAAATGAGGTTGGTAGTGGGGAGGCCGAAATTCACACAAGAAGAAGGAAGAAAAGGTGAGATATTTGGAAGCCAAATGCACGTGATTGGTGGATTTCTTCATGCTATCCATTTTGGTTTGACTTCCACCATCAAGGGCTGCCTTAGGCACCACTTGGGTGGGTTATTTGGCTAAATCTTAGCCATTGATCCCAGGGCACTCATGGGATAATTTCTACTGATCCGGTTCCGATAGTTTAAAACACCGAAATCTTAGTGATTTCCTTTAAATCGGTAAAACGGTTTTGAAGAACTTTGTGAAGTTTTTATAAGTTTCTATCTTAACCCTAATTTCTCTAATTTAAATTCTAATCAACTCCTAATTAACCTCTAATTAACTTTTTAATTAACTCTACAAACTCAATAAAATCGAGTAAATCGATTAACAGTGTACATTAAACATGTTGCAAATTTTAGGGCCTTCTATTTTCTCGCTTTTCATGGCTAATGGCATTTTCGTAATTATGGGTAAGTCTAGGGGCATCCCATGTCATTTCACATATGGAGACCTCCGTGGCTCAATCAACCGAGGTTTAGGTTTCTACGTTTTCGCTATGTGATTCTGCTTCATTTAAAACCTTATTATGCTAATTCTATTGATATAGGGACCTAAATGTCATTTTTTAAAAAGTTCAGGGTAAGGTCAGAATAACAAAAATTTGTTTTTATTATTCCCTATTTCGTTATATGGGGATGTTACAATTGGTACTTTGGGGAAGCTCCAGTCTAGCCGTTCTGCTGCCGGATTTCTATCAAAATTTATGGACTTAGTCCTATCATTGCATGTGTCTAGTCAAAGAAGTATTATGCATGTAAAGTATAATGATAAGGAATGAAAGAATGGGATATGACCCCTCGATCACTTCCGGGATGTGAGAGACGATGATCCACAAGGAGCCTCTATAGGGGAGGCAAGGGTGATATGGAGGACCCTCCAACTTAGGGGTAACCAATATCGCTTTAGTCTAATTTGGTTTAAGATCGCATGACGATGGTCACTGAACGAGCTCATGTCCAAAAGCAACTATTTCAAAGAAAAAGTAAAAGAATGTTAAGCACATGCTAAAAACGAAAGTAAAGTCAAAGTATACCCATGGTTAAGTCTATAATGATGCATGTCTCTACATGTAATTATGTTGTCCATTTGCATTATGAATATTCATTCTATACTTCAGTATGTATGTTAGTTATAATGATGTAGTTATAACGTTAAGTTTAAAAGCAACCCACTTCGGGGTTTAAGTTTTCAAAACCATTAACATTGAACTTATATCCGTTCACTGTTTTTATAATTAAACTTGAAGTGGCTGGGACGATGACAATGACACCATGTTTGTCTAGTCACAATCCTACTGAGAAATCCTATATTTCTCACCCCATATTTCCATGTTGTCTTCTGATGGAGCCGACGCATCCATGCTAACACTTTTGATGGTACTTGACTAGATAAGACGAGAAGAGCTGCCATGTTTCTTCACCTACCGTTAACCTCACGCTTGCCTTGGATTAGATCATCCGACTGAGTAGCCTCCTCAGCATTGAGGGCAAAGATCCTTCTTTATTGTTGGGGCTTGGTGGCAATGGGCAACAGCTTGACAGTGCAATCCCTAGCCATATGTCCTGGCTTTCTGCACCGAAAACAAACATTTCATCCTGCTAAGCAGGGTTGTTCTCCATGATTCTTGCAGCACCTAGGGCACCCAAGAATCGACACTTGCTTTGGTAACTGACCACTCATGCCCTTGCTAAACCAAGCGTTGTCTCTTGTAGTACGAGACGTGCTTGCTCCCTTGGTATTGGGAAATCGACCTTTTCCCAAAAGCGTCTTTCCTTGGCATGGCACACTTACCATAAAGTGCAGCCTTGAACACTTCCCAGGTAATGGGGGTCTGTGAGTCCTCGATCATCCTCCTAGCATTAGCCCACCAGACTTAGCAGCATCAGCCTCCAGCATATAGGTAGCAAATATTACTTTTTGTAGCCCAGTGTAGGCTAATATAGAAAATGTCCCTTTTAGTGCCTCGATTCATCCCTCAACTTCCTTACTACTGAAGTCTCCTTGGAAAGCCGGTGGGTTGGCCTTCATAAACTTAGTGAACTTCAAGTATTCTGGGTTAGGCTCAATTCCTGCTATTCCTCCTAATGCTCGATTAGCTATAGTAACTTGTGCTCTTACAGCTAAAACCAGTGTAGGAGGATTATTCGCCATATCTGCCATACCTAAGATGGCAGATTCGCCAAGAACCTATTTTGCCTGTTAGAAGCCATGAGTTCCTAGACACACAAACAAAGATATTGAGTTGATCAAGCTCAATACCGAGCTAAGTGTGGCAGTAGCTAATTACATTCACAATCAGCCAATCACGCTTACCTAACTCCTATATCTTGCCCTTCTAGTAAAATCCATTGCATGATTTCTAGCACTTGACAGAGTATGCTCGTAGCATAGTCACCCATCCCTAGGCTCTACAAGCATGAATTACTCTGACACCAAAATATAACACCCTAATAATACCATACTATATTTAAGTCATTTTATGGCAGTATTAGTTGCTACTCTTAATTAGCGGAAGTTCTTATAGTTGAAATTAGCGTATTATATGAAAAATAGCTTGTAATTTTTTTTTTCATAAAACCTTTATGCTTGAAAATTGAGTCTTTAAGTGCTTACTTACTGGCAGCAAGTGTTGCAGCCTGCTCCAAATTACAATTTTAAAATACTTAATTACACTAAATTTGAAGTATAGTGCAACCAAAGTCGTCTCATAAGGATGTTGTTGCTATCTAGTTAAGTAACAAGGGGGTATGTGCAAACATGCAGTTAATAAGCTATAAAAGAAAATTAGATGAAAATGAAAACACTAGTTCAAAGAGTTCCTTAGGCATAAGGTGAATCAATCATTAACGCACAATATATCAAACACATGGAGTCGACTAATTTGAGCTATTAGAGAGACCTCTACTAACAACCCCACAATTCTACCTAGAGAACTGTAGGAATTCAACCAACACATAATTGATTAGATAATTGAGACCTCAACTCTAATTAACCTATGTTGATTTCTAGCCCCAATTGTATTAGTCTATGTAACATCCAATCGCTTTTTCTAATTATTCGGTTTTATCGAATAATTGAAAATAAATAGATTTTGGTTAAACCATTAGTTAGACTCAATTAATTAGCAATAACTTGAGTTTAGGTAAGAGAGAATTAAGTTAGAATATACGAGATTTCATAAACTTTTTATTGAAAACCGATTTACCGATTCAAAGGAAATCGGTAACTTTACTGATTTTTAAACCTGGCTTGAACCGACCAATAGAATTACAAGCTCTAAACCCTATTTTGAGTGGCTGATAACCCAACCACTTACCAGCCAAAAGTGGCAACAATAGCCACATTTCATGGAGAAGCTTGGCTAAATTTCAACCAAGCATTATGGACCAATCAAATTGCAAGAAGAAAGCCACCTACACACCATCGTGTGATCAGATTTTCTGCTGCTTTATCACATTTCTGACCCACATCCAATGCCACTTTTCCTCTTCTCCTTCAGCTCTCTTTCTCTCTTCCTCACACACCAAAAACTGAAGCAAACTCCAGCCTTGTTCATCCAAGCTTCAAGAATCCAGCACAAACACTTGGATCAAAGGTAGGAGTTTTGATTCTTGCATCAAATCCATGGACTTGGCTGGCTGGACTTGAATTATTTTCACCTTTCTTGATGTATTAAATGAATGTTTATGATGATGTGTGGTTGATTTTGGGCTATTGGTTTGATTCAAACCGAAGTGGAAGCATGAAACCATGAAAATAGAAAGAGCTGATGGGTTAGAGAATCAAAACCCCTCGGCAGTCCGTACGGCGGAGTGTACGGTTCCGTCTACAGCCGATCAAATTTGATGAAACCAATTTTAAATGAAACTAGACATCCAAGGCTTTCCATAGATATATCATATAAGGCTTTTGGATTAGTATTGAGGGAGTTATGAATTTTTGAATTTTGACCTAGGGTTCTGACTCTGAATCTGGGGCAGACTAGCTTGTTCAAGATAGAACTCGACCTATACTACTTGAAAATGAATGAAACTAAATTTTTTAGAAAGCTTACACATAGGATAATATTTCATAAAAATTTCAGAATTAGATAAGGTCCCAGTTGCTCCCAGTGATCCAAGAAAGTTGCCCTATGTCCAAATCGGGCCAGAACAGGGCAGTTTAGGAAGGTCAGAACTCGGGGCTTATAACTCGAGCCCTACTAAGCCAAATGAAATGAAACTTTTGAAAATGAAACTTCACCCTGTTAGATTTAATATGAGTCCAATTTCATCTGATTTGAGTCAGTTTTCGATTTTTAGTGGATTTTTACATTTCGTTGCCTGATTCTGGCTAGCCGTTGGGCATGCCGGGATAAAATCTGAATATCTTGAGCTATAGATATCAAAATTAGATGGGACCAAAAAAGTTAGAAACTAGACATATAAGGCTACAACATATCCAAAAATCAGGTTTAAAGGAGTTAAATTGAAATAAAGGTGGGCTATACCATAACCGGGCAGAAATAGGCAAAATCAGTTAAAAGTCCTATTGAAGCTTGTTGAAACTATGAATGAATTTATGAATGTATGTGTATAATTGCTGCTCTATATTGAAATTGCAAATTGTGTAACTGTATTGGTTGGCTGGCACTATTCATGGGGAAGCGGACATCGCCTGTTATGCTGTCGAATTACGTGTAGGACCCATGCACAAGTTATGAATTCTATGTTAATGCATGTGCATCCTTAAGAAAGTTATGAAGGTTATGAAAAGGATTATGCCACTATGAAAGTTCCATGCTACTTGGGCCAGCCCTGGATAAGAAGTTAAGGGGAATGGATCGGAGGGAACGTCAGGGAAAGTAAACCCGGCAATTCCTCAGATAGGAACGAGCCTCGATCCCGAGAAGCGAGAATATTACCCAGAGTCTAAATGGCCAAGAACTCCCAGGGGACCAAGAGATGGAAAAAATGATGAAAGAAAATGAAAAATTTATGAAGGAAAGTTCAAGTATGAGTTTGCATAATTACATGAACGCATGATTACATGGCTTGATTATTTCAGGATGTTTACAGTTTGTCTGTTATATTTACGTACTCATCGTGATGTTTATTTGCTATGCTCATTATCCTATGTTTTACTATTAGTAGCATATTCTATTTTTTATGCTATCTAAAGTAAAACTGAACCTTGCCTCGGACCAGATGTTTTATTGAACTCATTAAAATGGGTAGTTTAGTTTGAACACATATTTTTATCATTAAATAAAACCCGAGGCAACTGAGAATGATTGTGACGTCTACCAAACACCACACGTGACCCTACTGAGAATTTCCTTAAATTCTCACCTCGTTTCTATATTTTTCGTGATCATTCTCGAGATGTCAAGCGAAGGACTCAATGGCCACTCCTTGTATTGAGATCCCGCACTCTGCACCCACTATGACTCCGATTTGGACTGCTGCACATAGCCTCGCTTCCTACTAGTTCTCGCTGCTTTTTTAGCAATAGGAATTTTGCTGTTCCTGTAGTTCATATGTTGTTAATATATATATATATATATATATATATATGTATAAACTGAAGCATTGGCTTCTGACCTACATATGTACGTATACAGTTGATAATATACCATGTGTTCGTATCTTTTTGTTATGTAATATTAAACTCTATTTCATTATATAATGCTATTTACACCTTTTACATGACAAAGGTAATCGCTTTGGCTGTTTTATGATACAACTCACGAAATTTAAGCAGAATATTAACACAGTAACATAGTCTACTTAATTGAATGCTATGACTTAAGCATAACATTAAATTAGTAGGGTGTTACAGTCTAGGTTTAAACCCAAACCCAATTCCTAATTCTTTAACTAATCAAGTTCATACCAATTGACCAATTAGCAATCACCCAACTAATTCCTCATTCATAAACTCACATATCAATACCATTCAATGCAAATTTACAAATAAAAGAGGGCAAAGAATCAAGAAAACAAATATGATTGAAATTCAAGGATAGAGTTTCAAGATTACAACCATAATGCCCTTGGAGTCTCCTTGAACTAGCTTGAAATCCTACTCCTGCATAGCAATGAAGGTTACAAAATAGAACCCAAACAAGTATCTTACAAAATGAAAGGAAAAGAAAAAGAAAAGAAGAGGAGAAGAGAAGAGAAGAAAGAAAAAATGAAAAATATTGGAGAGATGAGTCCCTTTCGCGTCTCTCTTTCTCTCTTCTTATCAGACTTTAAATGTCAAAATTCAAAATACCCTTGAGCCCAACTTAATCCTCTACCTCTTATCTTTAAGTGGACACCCAATTTGCTTAATTTGGACTTAAAATGAGAGAGTTATGCCCAATCTTTATAGCATGTTCAGGTTGTACGTGTATTCGTGTTAGTCCATTTTAACAGCCAATAAATCCATTAAGATGTCATAATTTTGTAGAGTGGTCTCCATATTAATTGAAGCTTTATGTCTTAGCTTTCAAATGGCACTAGTTTTGCCTCAATCCAATGTCTACAACTCACATTATGGCCCAATTAGTGCACACTACTCGGTTCTAGCGTGAATAGCCCTGTTCTGACTTCGTGGCCCAATTCGACCCAATAGACATCTGAATTAGTTTTTGACTTCTTCATCAAAGTTGTAGATCTTTCTCTCAGATTTCCTACAATATAAAATTTATAATTTTTAAATATCTACAACTCAAGATACAGCCATAATACAAAAAATAGTATAAATTTGTAATAATATTGAAAAATACAATTAGGCCCAATTAGAGTCCAAACTTATAAAATGTGTCCAATATTATTCAATTAAGCACAGAAGAGGTTCAATAAACTAAATATGAGGGTTAATCAATGTATCAAAATATTGCTTATCACTTACTCGCAGACATATGGACGTTGTTCCTCATATCGCTAAGTTACTAGAAAGACGTATGACAAAATTGAAATAATATAACACAATACCTTAAGCCAATAATGTAATTATAGATAATCAAGAGTCATCATTACATTAATAATTATCACATATGTAGTAGGTCAAATTAAGTAGCATGACTTCCCACATGCCCTTAATTATACATAAACTGCTCAACTAGGGCTCTTAAGAAGGTGAAACATTATGCTACTATCTCGATCCTCCTTAGCTAGGTGAAGAAACATGGTAACTCTTCGTCTTATCTAGTCGTGTACAATCTAAGTGCTACCATAGATGCTATTAGCTCCATCGGAAGATGACACGGAAATGTAGGAGTAAGAAATACAAGATTTCAAGAGGATCTTGACTAGACCATTAATGTGTCGCTGTCATCGTCCCAAACCACTTTAGGTTTAATCATGAAAACAGTGAGCATGCATAGATTCCATTTTAAAGGGGTTTGAAAACATAGATTCCCGAAGTGGGTTTCTTTTAATCTTCCTCATATAAACATAATGTAAAGAAACTCGAAGCTACAATATAAGAGCATATACATATGAGAGCACAGTATATAAACATTCATGACCACACAAATGAGAGAATGAAGACGATGCACATTCATGTAACTTCTTAGACTAGACCCGAGTCTTTCTTTAATTTTACTTTCATATTTAGCACATGCTTAACATTCTTTACTTTTTTCTTTGAAATAGACTACTTTTGGACATGAGCTCATTCCGTGACTGGCCATCATGCAAGATTAAACCAAATCGATTAAGTCGATAATGGTTACCCCTAAGTTGGAGGGTCCTCCATGTCACCTTGCCTCCCCTATAGAGGTTCCTTGAGTCTTTATGATCATCGTCTCCCACTTCCCTGAAGTGACTGAGGGTCATATCCCATTCTTTCTTTTCTTATCGTTATACTTTACATGCATAGTACTTCTTGACAAGACACATGTGGGACATGCAACAATATAACTACGCCCATAATTTTGACAGAATCAAGAACATGATGGCTAGATTGGAGCTTCCCCAAAATGCCACTCGTGAAACTTTCAACCAATAATCCATTATATCCATCTTATATCATCATATGAACCATTCAATCATGAGACAATGCTCAATCAAACATGTCATACATCATGCCTAATGACATCATATATTCTTACCCTAAGAGAGTTCATAGTTGTGTTATTCTTTGTGCAAAGTCTTATGAGCCATAATATGATTCTTCATATCTACTCATGAGAGAACCACAAAGTTAAAATAAATGTGTATGTAGTCTTTTAGCTACTTAATGCTTGAGTGAAGTTACTACTTACTTAGGTACATATCTTATGAAGTACTTTATTCAAGTTAATCTGCTAAGCTCCCAGCGATTATCTCCTTTTTCTTATCTTGAGACAATGCAACTTAGTGATTCCTAGATTTAATGTGGTATGCCTCAGAGGCCCTAATCATACTTTTTGTTCCCAAGTGTGAGCTCCTGAGGTCCCTCTCTAAAGTCTGCTTTGAGTCATGACCAACGCGTGATAACCACACTCATGAACCCCAAACAATACCATGTGCCTTCCATTCATCAAAGTTAGAATGATTTTTAACTTACTCAAAGTTTGCAAAGTTTCGAGCTTTTATAATTAACTTAACAAGATTCTCACCTTTAATGATATACGAGTTATCATTCTTATAAAGTAATTATAAAGCTTTCATTCTTTAAGAAAGTATGTGCCTCTACAGTTCTTCTCTTTAAAGATTCAATCTTTATCAAACATTGATACAAGATATTAGCTTCAAAACTAAAAAAGTCTTATTTGTTTTTATGAAAGTTGACACTTTTTAATTATTCTAAGCACTATCATTGGGTCTCAACTTTTTTGAGTTAAAGTGGTCTCATAGTTTAAAAAGAATCTTTCTAGAAGAAAGTTTAACACTTTATGCATTATCTTATCTCGATATACAAGCCCTATAGAATTAAAAGTTGCAAGTCCCACACTTTTATGAGTAAAAAGTGACATTATCTTGGAAGAAAGCACTTTACTCTAACATTTTCATCTTAAGCGTTCAACCTTTACAAGATTAAAAAGGAGTGCAAATCTACAAACTTTCATGACCTAAAAAGTTGAGCCATTTCTTGATTAAGTTTAAAACTTTTACTTAAATGTCTTGTATTCAAGATTCTATTTTCAATAATACATGAAGCTAGACAAGTTCTTATTTTATGACTTAAAAAGGCTTCATGTTCCAAAAAGCCTTAAATTTTTACACATATCCTTGTCTTCAAGAAAGACAAAATAAAACTTCTTACAAGAGGCACAAAACTTGTGCCACTTTTTATAAGAATTGCAAGGAACAAACTTTAGAAATTTTGTGTGCATCAAGAATGTTTTTAGTCTTGTCAAATCAAGAAATAATGATAAAGATGGCAACTTTTTCCAATCATAGGCATCACCACATAAGGAAATAAACAACTTTTAATCCAAACACTGCCAAGAACATCATCTCCTTTTTTCCAACAACTCATAAGAAATATCGAGATCTCAAGCACCAAGAAGAGAAAAAAAATGAAACTTTAAAGCATTTTAAAGAAAGGAACTCTCAAAAACATCCAAGAATAACTCATGAACAAGAACACCTAACATATTTTACTAAAATCTGGAAACTTTTGCTCATGAAGAAAGCATTAAGTTTTTCTCAACCTTTCACTTGAAGATCTTGGTCATGCTGAGAGAAACCAAGCTTCAAGCTTTCTTGAGTAAACAAAGAGTAAGAATAGAGATCACTACCTAGAGTCAAAAGTGGGCGCTTTAATACTTGCAAAGCGAAAGAAGAAGAAGAATAAGACTCTCCTTGGTGGATGATAGTGGGCGTACTTTGAATGAGGAGGAGAGTAGAACTTTTGAGTTCTTGATGAAATAGAGTTTATAAGTGAGTAAGATGGCATATCTCCAAAGACCAAAAGCCATGAGTGTCTCTGGAGGCTTGAGTGAAGTTTCAAGTTATGATTGGCGGTGTTGGAATGAAGAAGAAGCATTTAAGAAGAAGAAGAAGAGAATGTAGAGAAGGCTAGAGAGTTTGATAAACTTAGAGAGCAGTAATGAGTGCGAAAATGAAAAGTGTCAAGGTGTGTGCATATGTATGTTGTTGGACATAAGTTTTGAATACAAGGTGGGGAGATATTTTTGTGTTATTTTGTTTTATCATGTGTTAATTAGTGATTAACAAGACAAAGTGGATGATAGGGAGACAAAACATAGTCGAACTCTTACATAAAGCACTCTTGTCTAAATGCTTTATAACTTTAGTCACATCACTCTTTACTTTATTATCTAGTTGACTAAAGTTTGAATTTAATGAGTGTGATTAAATGCTCTTGGAACTTAATTGACATGATTAAACATGAGGATTAAAGTGATTAACTCATGTGGTGATCATAATTGATGCTGTGATTCCCGGCAAGTATACGGGTCATACAAGTAATAAAAGTGATTTATAAAAGTATCGTTCCACGGTGATAGATCAAGTATCGGATGCAGTCTAGGGAAATAACTATATTGGAGCCGAATGAATTCACGGATGCAAGAAATTAAAATAAAAATCAAAAGAAAATAAACAAAAAAATATTGTATATGTAACCTGGATGCAAAAAGGGTGAAACAAATACAATGGGATGGATGCTAGGGTATTAATTAATTTCACCCATATGTGGGATGCATTTACTATGAATTTCAGTTAATCTATTTCTATCCTAATTAACTCATGAATTCGATTCCCTTTAATTTATTCTTAGCCTCTCTTGAGGTCAATGCAAAGACTAGATTATCCTAAATCGATTGCTCAATCTCTTAGCACAAACTAATCTAGGTAAAGGTTGAAGCTTTATGGCTTCCTGTGTCGATCGTATGAACCACGCTTGTCTATCTCTAAAGTTTTCGCTCACTCACGGTGAGCTATAAGAGGCACCATCTACAAACCCTCTCTCGAAATATTGTAAATCCTCAGATCAATTAATTGGGTGATCAAGCAATCAAAGGCATTAGGTACAAATAGAAATACTAAGCACAGAAAGATAGAAACAAGATTAACATTAATCCATAAGTAAAATTGTCATACAAAAAGAATCCATTAATGCCTCAGCAAAAAAACTTCTGTTCATGACTAAAGAAAAGAAAATAAATGGAAGAGTATAAAGATGAGAAGATAGAAGAATAAAAAGCCATCAAGAATGTAAGCTAGAATCAAGATATTCAGAAGAATATGGATCTCTCCGTGTTGCGACTGAGCTCCTGAATCCTTGAATCTTCACTTTCAATCTCTGTAGAAGAAGTCTTCTGTCCTGGGAAATGTGTAAGGTTGCCTAGGGATCTATTTTCTGACGTTAAGTGTTGCCTTTTATAGTCTACAGATTCATTTTCTCAAAATTCAGCTCGATCCTAGTAATTCTGAGTAGTAAGGTCACGC